>CM067842.1:153966166-154591166 GCA_034509565.1 Triticum monococcum
GAGTTCATCACCAAGATCACCCAGGAGCTGCAAGACCCAAGAGCCATGCGCGGCAACCGCCACTCACAAGGCGCAGCTTTCCATCCAAGCGAGGATGCCGGGCTGCGTGTCTGCGTTGATGTTCTAGGGCTCAACAGGGTCGCTTCTTAGGAGCTTTTCTGGCCTTCGCGCATGGGACACTGCGAGGGCCCACCGCACAGCCACGTTCGCATGCCCTTTGGCCTGCCGAGCGTATCAGCCACCTACCAGCACAACCTGCGGCGCCTCCTGGCGGCTCAGGAGGCCAGGCACCACGCCGTCCTGATGGAAATGGAGACGGCCCTGAAGGAACCACCTGAGCCCCCAGAGCCTCCTGAGGCTCAAGGCCCCGGTGGCTCGTGAGGAGCAACCCCTTCGCCGTACACCTTCAGATGCTTCAACTCTCCTTCGTCAACATAACCAGGTGACATCTTTACAAGTTCATTTAGCTGGGAGCGCCCCTCGGGCTGCATCATTCCCAGGCCGCGTGGGTCCGTCCCTGTGGCATGTACCCCTTTTTCTTTATGTCTTTAGCTTACCTTGTTGGGAGCACCCCTCGGGCTGCATCATTACCAAGCCGCTCGGGCCTGACCCAGTGGCATGTATCTCTCATGCACTTACTTAAGCTTGCTACTCTCATGATTGATCTACCTGCTATTGCTACCTGCTCAATCGTCGCCTCCCACGGAGCCTCCTCGCGCCGGCACGGCGCTGGTGCATGGGTCCGTCCCTGCCACGTCGACAAACCTGAGCGGTCGAGCTCTGGCTCACGGCACGCCCTGCGCACGTCACCACACCGGGCCCTTAGTGCCTTCAACCCCTCACGGAGCAACCAGTGGCAGGCTGGCAACCATAACGGCAGATCATGTTTGAGGGAGTCCTGGAGTAGGGGGTCTCCGGATAGCTGGACTATGAAGATACAAGATTGAAGACTTCGTCCCGTGTCCGGAAGGGACTTTCCTTGGCGTGGAAGGCAAGCTTGGTGGTACAAATATGTAGAATTCTTACCATTGTAACCGACTCTATGTAACCCTAGCCCTCTCCAGTGTCTATATAAACTGGAGGGTTTTAGTCCATAGGAACGACAATCATACCATAGGCTAGCTTCTAGGGTTTAGCCTCTCTGATCTCGTGGTAGATCTACTCTTGCACTACCCATATCATCAATATTAATCAAGCAGGACGTAGGGTTTTGCCTCCATCAAGAGGGCCCGAACCTGGGAAAAACATCGTGTCCCCTGCCTCCTGTTACCATCCGCCTAGACGCACAGTTCGGAACCCCCTACCCGAGATCCGCCGGTTTTGACACCGACATTGGTGCTTTCATTAAGAGTTCCTCTGTGCCATCGCCATCAGGAAGGATGCCTCGTCCCGTCTTTAAAAATGGCACCATTGCTAAGGGAGCTTTGGCTGTCGGCCAAACTCTCCGACTAGGTGGTTTCCTTATGATCGCATGTTCGGCTGCTGCACCGACGATGACCTCTCGGGTCATCGAAAGCAATCTTCATGTCAGCTCGGAATTCGCCGAGCAGCTAGATCCAATGGAGCTCTCTTCCCTAAACGAGGTCTTGGATCGCATCGCCGCCCTGGGAGTCGCTACGGATTACGACCAGATTGGGCCTAAACCCGATCTGAGAGAGATTAACTCTCCCTAGGTCACCATCACGTTGCCGTGGTAGAGGGACAGTGCGGCGACCCTTCATCTATCTTAAGGACTAGCTACGTCCGGATTCCCGATCCCTCCAAGCCGGATACCCGCGGAGGGGAGGACATCACTCAAGACCTGAACTTAAAGTCAGGCAACAGGCTAGATTCATTGGACAGCATCCAAGAATCCAAACTTCCGAGTTCGGAAACTCCTTGGCCCCTGGGTCTCAGATTGGGTGAGGTTTCGGATTTGATTCCACCCACCCACCCATACATAAGCGATCTATCCCAAATTAGGCAAGAGCCCGAAGAAACAGTACATCATTACTGGGCCAGATTCCTCCTGGTTATGAACAGGATAAAGGACTGCCGCGAGGAAGACAATAATTGCACGGATAAGGGAATCCTCAACGCCATAAGTCGCCGTGATATTACACGCTTCGCTGACTTGGCGTCCATAGTACGAAAGTACTGTGCGATTGAAAGCGCCTGGAAAAGCGAAATAAAATTTTCGGACAATCCGGCCCTGAATACAAACCCAGTCCGAAATAAAAGGGCGCATCATCGCCAGACGCCTGGGTTCAATACCAAAAAGCAAAAGCCCTCTACAGGACATGGAACCGTACTGGAAGGATGGCTTAATGGACCCTGTAAAATTCACAGTGCAGAGGGCGCCACACCACCTCATAGCCTTAGAGCATGTTGGATACTCCGGCAGGTGGCAAAAATTGGCGAAGATCTCCTAATTCTAGAAGCCACAGAAAGCCACCCCAGAGACACCAGTATGGTATTACCAGTCTTCGAGACTTTCGCATCAAATAATATACAAAAAAGAACACTCTGCAGCCTTGCCGAAGTCTACCAAGTAGCAACAATAAACCCATGGAGTGACACGGTTATTACTTTTAACGCCAGTGATGAACCTAAATTCCGAATAGCCCGAGCACCAGCCGCATTGGTCCTCAGTCCAATAGTGGACCGCTTTCGTCTTACCAAGGTACTCATGGATGGCGGCAGCGGATTGAACCTCATTTATGAGGAAACCCTTCAAAAAATGGAAATAGACTGGAACTGCATTGAGCGAAGCAGCACAACCTTTAGAGGAATAATCCCCAGTCGGGAAGCGCACTGTATAGGAAAAATCACACTAGATGTTGTGTTCGGCACGCCGGATAATTACAGGTTCGAAGAGGTCACGTTCCAAGTGGCCCCATTCAGTAGAGGATATCACGCTCTGCTAGGGCGGGAAGCATTTACAATCTTCCAAGCAATACCCCATTACGGGTACATGAAGCTCAAGATGCCCGGACCTAACGGAATCATCACTCTCGCTAGTGATCCAGACATAGCACTCCGCGCCGAAAACAAGACAGCCGCACTGGCCCTCGAGGCGCTATCTGAAGCTCTAGCAGCTGAGGAACTGACTGTGTTGTGCTCCACGGTGAATAGGGATGATGTGATACTCGACAAAAGATCCAAGTCCACCTCCTTTAAACCGGCGGACGAAATAGTCAAATTTCAGGTCCATCCAATGGACCCCAATAAAACAGCTTCCATCGGGGCACAGTTAAACCCTGATGTAGATGCCGCACTGCGAGAGTTCCTACGAGAGAACTGGGACATTTTCGCCTCGCACCCTTCAGACATGCCAGGAATCCCACGCAGGCTGGCCGAACACAGCTTAAATATCCTAAAAGGATTCAAGCCAGTCAAACAGGCTCTTCGGCGTTTTCCGAACCTAACAGACAGGCCATGGGAGAGGAACTAGCCAAGCTATTGGAGGCTGGATTCATCAAAGATATAAAACACCCGGACTGGCTAGCAAACCTGGTGATGGTACCAAAGAAGGACAAATCCTGGCGCCTGTGCGTTGATTTTAAAGACCTTAACAAGGCTTGCCCGCATCGATCAAATTATCAACGCTACCGCAGGACACGATTCGTTGTGTTTCCTCGATGCATACTTCGGCTACCATCAAATAAAGATGGCAGATTCAGACCAAGCCGCAACGGCATTCATCACACCATACGGCCCATTCTGCTTTAACACAATGCCCTTCGGGCTCAAAAACGCCGGCGCAACATATCAGCGCATGATCCAGACATGTCTGGCAAACCAGATCGGCAAAACAGTGGAGGCATACGTAGATGATGTGGTCGTTAAAACAAGACATGTCGAGTCTCTAGTAGACGACTTGAGGCTAACATTCGATAACCTCCGAACATACGACATCAAGCTCAACCCAGAAAAATGCGTTTTCGGCGTTCTAGCCGGAAAGCTCTTGGGCTTCATTGTATCCGGTAGAGGAATTGAAGCAAATCCAGCCAAGATCCGAGCTCTGTCATAATTGGATATCCCGAAGGACCTCAAACAAATACAAAAATTAACCGGATGTGTGGCGGCTCTAAGCCGCTTTATCTCCCGCTTGGGAGAGAAGGCCCTACCCCTTTACCGCCTCCTTCGGCGCACCGAACACTTCCAGTGGACAGATGCAGCCACGGCCGGACTCGACGAAATAAAAGCCATCTTGGCAACAAACCTAGTCCTAGCCGTGCCAAACATTGGCGAACCAATGCTATTATACATTGCAGCAACCCATCAGGTCGTAAGCGCAGTGCTTGTCGTCAAACGAGAAACAGACGGACACAAATTCCCCCTTCAAAAGCCGGTCTACTATGTGTCCACTGTCCTTACTCCGTGCAAGTCACGGTACCCGCATTATCAAAAGATTGTGTACACGGTATTTATGACATCCCGGAAGCTGCGACACTACTTTCAAGAGTGTTCAATAACAGTAGCCTCGGAAGTGCCACCTAACGATATTATAAACAACCGCGACACGACGGGCCAAATTGCAAAATGGGCCATTGAGATCCTCCCGTTCAACATAACTTACAAGCCACAGCGAGCTATCAAGTCGCAAGTTTTGGCCGACTTCGTCGCAGAATGGACGGGGGCCGAACTCCCTAAAGAGTACGGCACATATTCAAACTGGGTCATGCACTTCGACGGCTCCAAAATGTTGGCCGGTCTAGGGGTTGGCGTCGTTTTGACGTCCCCCACAGGAGACACAGTTTAATACGTACTCCAGATAATGTACACAGACTCCAACAATGCAGCCAAATATGATGCCCTTTTACATGGTCTCCGGATGGCAGTATCCATGGGCATTCAATGCCTAGAGGTGCGCGGGGACTCGAACCTCGCAATATCCCAAATAAATGGAGACTTTTATGCCAAGGATCCAAAAATGGCAGCTTATCGCAACGTCGTCCTAAAAATGTCAGCTCGGTTCGAAGTGCTCGAATTTCACCATATAGCCTGGGAAAATAATCAGGCGGCAGATGTCTTGGCACGCATCGGTGCAAAACGCGATGTAGTCCCCCCCCCCCAACATCTTCTTGGAAAGGTTGTTCAAGCCATCCGTTGTATGGGAAGGGGAACCTGGCAATAACAGCCCGGACCCAACCACACTGCCCGACACCGAACACTCTGACATAATTAGAGGCTCTGCCAATGAAATAACACCTTCAGCCCACGTAATAATGGCCGTCATCGCCCCGTGGACAGAACCATTCCTCGCCTACCTTACTAGGCAGGAACTCCCTGAGGACCAAAATGAGGCACGCTGCATAGTGCGGCGATCTAAAACCTATAAAGTCCATGAGGGAGAGCTTTATAAGAAAAGCAGTATCGGAGTCCTTCAAAGGTGCATCTCCGAAGAGGAAGGGCGGAACCTCCTGGCTGAAATTCATGTCGGACTCGGTGGTCATCACGCTGCAGCTCGGTCCCTTGTAAGCAAGGCGTTCCGTATAGGCTTTTATTGGCCGACGGCCCGGGCAGACGCCCAGGACTTAGTCCAACGATGCGTCGGTTGCCAGCTTTTTGCAAACCAAAGCCATATGCCACCCACCGCCCTCCAAACTATCCCCATCACTTGGCCCTTCGCGGTCTGGGGGCATGACATGGTTGGACCCCTTAAAGGTGGAACCCATAAGAAAAAATAGTTACTGGTCATGGTGGATAAGTTCACCAAATGGATAGAAGCCAAGCTTGTTAAGACGGCCGAATCCGGACCGGTGATAGACTTTATATCCGGGGTTGTACACCGTTACGGCGTCCCCCACAGCATCATCACTGATAACGGCACGAACTTTACGGCCGACGAGGTAAAACTCTGGTGCAAAAACATGGGCATCAGGCTCGATTATGCTTCCGTCTATCACCCACAAACTAACGGCCAGGTTGAACGTGCAAATGGTCTTATCATGAGCGGCATCAAACCCACATTAGTGCGGTCCCTTAAGGAATCTAATACGCACTGGGTAGAGGAGCTCAACTCCGTACTCTGGGGGCTGCGGACCACGCCGAATCGCACCACCGGATACACACCATTCTTCATGGTGTACGGCGCAGAGGCAGTTTTGCCCTGCGACATAATTCATGACTCACCTCGAGTGCACATGTACAAAGAAAGAGAAGCCGAGCTCGATCGGCAGGACAGTTTGGACGCCTTGGAGGAAGAGCGTGACGTGGCAAAAGCCCGTTCCGCATTCTATCAACAGCAGGCTCGAAGATACCAAAGCAGAGAAGTACGGGCCAAAAATTACAATGTTGGCAAATTAGTTCTACGCCTGCCGGACAAGAAAAGGACAAACTCAAGCCCAAGTGGGAAGGTCCCTTCATAATTGACCAAGTCCTGACTGGTGGAGCGTACCGCCTGCGAGATGCATCGGATAACCGACTCGAGCCGAACCCATGGAACGCAGCCCGTCTCCGAAGATTCTATGCCTAGCGCCGGACTCTGTGTTCGTCTTCTTCCTCTGTCCATTTTTTATATACTTTCTGTCTTACATTTCTCTCCTTCTCCTCTCTCTCTCTCTCTCTCTCTCTCTCTCTCTCTCTCTTATAGCCTTTAAAGGCTCATAAAGTGACGCGCTATCCGCGCTCATTGAACCTGGGGGCTTCTTTAAACAGAAGCTTATTTATACGGGCTTCATGCCCAACACATGTGTCACACTTCCGCATGTACCTTTTATTCACCATTATATGCATCGATATGACTTAAGTTTTGGCCAAGCTGGGTTGCCTGGCTCCTGTGCTTACCCCTACGTTCTCGATTGTTCGGCTAGGTGGTAAAGGGAGCATCTCTACGATTGTTACTGCCGGGTCAGCTGGATGTGTACCTCAGACTGGGTGAAGCCAAAAGCTAGCGTTCTTAAGGGAATATTCGGTCGGTGGACTAAAGATGATCTTTTTTCACTTATTTATCTATACGCCCCCAGATGTTTTTCCTGCGTCTCTTTTCGCAGAATGGACATGCACTTTAGGGCATGCCTCCCAGGGAAAGGAACCCCTAACGGAACTATTCTCCCTGGAAGATGTTTCTTACTAACCATGTAATATAACATAACTAGTTGGGAACTTGTCTGTTCAAGCACTAATGACCCCTACGCCTGGTCTCCATGCATACCCCGGTTCTTATATAACCGCGAGGGTATTCGGACACACTCCGGACCGTCAGGTCCCGAGGTTGAAGCGAAAAAGTCGGCCATGACAAACGATCTACAATCCGGCTAGAAGGCATTACACATGTCAATTAAAATTACATAGTCAATCCGACTGATTGTATTCCTCTTCAATACCATCTAACAGGCTGTCTAGCTTATAGTCCTGTTGGGAATACTTTGCGGCCAATTCTACTTGGCCGTATACTAAGCTCACAGCGATCTCCTTCCCATCGGGTCCCACGGGTCTCACCTCGGCCATGTGGTTTGGGTCAGCCTTCGTGTAGCACGTCTTCACCATGGCCCAGGCCTCCCTGACGCCTTGACGGCAGGCCGACATCGTCCACAATCAGAAGCGCTGCTGCGCTCCCTTCAGGTTCTCTACAAGCTCTCCAAGGCCTTCGGGCATGGAGACGGACGGCCACAAGGCCTGGGCGACGCCTTGCATAACCTGCCGAACTCGCTCGTGCAGTTGTGAGAGCTCGGGAAGAAGGTCATCCGTAGAACCGGGCATTTCCTCTGCAGGACGACCTGTTAGCATACCTACAGACATTACTCTGTTAGTCGACTTCCCCGCTGAACTCTTTTTTCAAAGTTCGTTTAAGCACTTACTAAATATGCCGCGTCGAAGCCGCTAATTCTCCTTAACAGAGTCCAACAGCTGGGCACGAACATCCTTTAGTTCAACGCCCAGCTTGGTGTTGGCATCTTGAAGATCGTTCTTCTCCAGCCTCACCTTTTCAGCACACTCTCACCAGCCTTCAGCTGGCGTAGGAGTTGTTGCTTTTCTGGATTTAATCCGGTGCCATCTGCAGTTTCATTTGTCAGATTTGCACCCACGCCTGGCTTTGGAGCCTGGCTGGTGGAGGCGCGATTGGCAACCCCTCCAGATATAGTCCGGCGAGGTCTCTTCGTCCTGAAGAGAGCACGAGCATTAATATGCCTTGAAGGAATACCATCGGGGAATAAGATGGCGCACTATACCTTTGCGCCGGCGTCTCAGTCCGGACCGTACTTCTTTTCAGCCCGCGGGGCCTTGCCTCCCCTCATTGGCTAGTCGCCGTAGGCTCGGCCTCCCGTCTCAAGGACCTCCCCTGTAAAACACGGTTGTCATACGGCAATTGAAAACACGCGAGGATAGATCCCTTTTCAAAGTGCTGGGACTTCGGTCTCAGTTACCTGTGAGGCTGGAAGTAGCCCTGGGTAATCGGCTGTAATGGCCACCAAGGCGTTGTCCTTGCTCAATTGATGAAACACCCCATCAGTCAGCTCCACAGATAAGTCCAGATCCTCTTGAGAGGCCGGGTCGAGGGACTGTCCCGGATCCTCGGGTTGTGGAGGAGGGCTATTTATTTCTTAAAAGCGGATGGGCAAGTAAAAGTGTCCACTTACCCAACTTGGGGGATTGTACATAGAAAATCCACCCTGTGGGTTGACGCGGAGAAATTCCTCCTCTTCTCCCTTGTACAAAGCGGACAAGATCTTTATTAGAGCGGCAGCCGATTCTGGCCCCTTACGGCCATGGCGGGTGGTGTCGTCCTCCCCGTTGAAGTCCCACATGGGGTGGCCTCTATACTGAAGCAGCTGCACACTCGCATGATGCATGCAGCCATGACCCCGGTCATGGTTAGTCCAGAATGAGCTAACAATCTTATCCAGCCCATCAAGTAAAGAACGTCCTTGTCGCTTTCCCTCTGAGGGCTCCGTGGACACCAGCTTAGGCGCTTCTTTAGGGGAGCACTGTCGAACTCAGGGAGGCCGATCCGGACAGGATTCGGCAGCGGGACGTCCTCTATATAAAACCATTCCGAAGGCCAGTCCTCGGACGCCTTCTTTGGGGTTCCGAATAGATATCTGGTCCCAGCGATGCGCCACACTTCGGCTCCGCCCACTTGATATATTGACCCCTTCTGAGAACGGGGCACAAGGTAGAATAGCCTTTTCCACAGCGCGAGATGAGCCTCGCAGCCCAAAAATAGCTCGCAAAGGGCTACGAAGCCTGCGATATGCAATATGGAGGCGGGCGTGAGGTTGTGGAGCTGGAGGCCATAGAACTCCAGGAGCCCCCGGAGAAACGGATGAATTGGAAATCCGAGCCCTCTTATTAAGTAAGGGACAAGGCATACTCGCTCTCCTTTGGAGGGATTGGGGGCGCTCTCTGCTTGCTCTCCGCCATTATAGGTGGCAAGTCCGGCTCGAACCGGGACCATATAGGCCGGGGGGAGAAATCCCTTGGTCTGGAGCGTCACTAGCTCGCTGTGCAGGATGGAGCATCTCTCCCAATCTCCAGGATGAGGGCTGGAAGGACGAGAGGAGGAGCTGTGGTAGCCGGCCATGATAGAATGGACCTCTGTCGGATACGCTCTGATGAATACTCGCGGAGGGGAGAAGGTGCGGTTTGGATCTAAATCCTCGTCCCCTTAAATAGGTGGCTCATTCACGCGGCTAGGGGTGTAAATGTAAAAACACCCTGACTTTTCGTATTCGTTTGACACGTGGAAGACGGCCATTATTGGGCGTAGAAGCAAAAGAGCGCTACATTTACAAGAAATCGGACATTATTCAACAGGTACACGGAATTTGGAGGAGAACCCGCCTTGCAATGCCAAAGACAATTTGCACGCCGGACTCGTTGTCATTGAAGCCTGGTTCGGGGGCTACTGAGGGAGTCCTGGAGTAGAAGGGTCCGGATAGCCAGACTATACCTTCGACCGGACTCCTGGACTATGAAGATACAAGATTGAAGACTGCGTCCCGTGTCCGGAAGGGACTTTCCTTGGTGTGGAAGGCAAGCTTGGCGGTACGGATATGTAGATCTCCTACCATTGTAACCGACTCTGTGTAACCCTAGCCCTCTCCGGTGTCTATATAAACCAGAGGGTTTTAGTCCGTAGGAACAACAATCATACCATAGGCTAGCTTCTAGGGTTTAGCCTCTCTGATCTCGTGGTAGATCTACTCTTGTACTACCCATATCATCAATATTAATCAAGCAGGACATAGGGTTTTACCTCCATCAAGAGGGCCCGAACCTGGGTAAAACATCATGTCCCCTGCCTCCTGTTACCATCCGCCTAGACGCACAGTTCGGGACCCCCTACCCGAGATCCGCCGGTTTTGACACCGACAGTGTTCTTCCTGGTGCTGACTCGCAGGAACCTCACGAGGATAACACTAGGCGGCACCGCGAGCTCCCACCTCTTCCGAGCAATCCGCTTGCACGTTAAAAGGGGGCTCGTGAGCATCGCGACTCATGAGCTCTTACTGGCTCTCCAGCCCTCACCCCCTGGCCATGACCACGGCACGCGACCTGGCATACCAGCGTCGGCTGAGCTCGCTCGAGGGCCGGGACCTGAGGATGTAGAGCGTGAAGGAGAGTGTTGATAGGGGGAGGACTCGTATGGGCCTGTCCCAGCGACGCTACAAATGATCGCGCAGGGGTCTAGCGCATCACGAAGAATCGACCCCGGACCGCCAAGATAAGTCACGATCTCGGATCAACTAATCGTTGGAACCTAATCAGACACGCTCGCCGCAGCCCTATTGCGCCAATGTCACCTCCCTTTCTTATCTTACCATGGCTGCTTGAGCGCTAAAGGGGACCTGCTGAGCATCCCGCCTCAGGGGCTCTTACTGGACCTTGGGTTGCTCACCTCCTGGCCTTGACTATGGCACGCGACCTGGCATACCAGCGACGGCCGAAGCCTTCCTGGGGACCGGGACCTGTCAGCATAGAGCAACAAGCTATCGCAAGGTTGGAAAGGGAAGACTAGCCTAAACAGGACTAGCGCTAACAAGGCTTCCATAATTAAGATAATATCAACAAAAGATGCTGCACATTCTTTACACGCCCCCAAGGGGTACTTCTTGATTCCTCGCAGAGAACAAAAGACGAGAACTTAGGAGAATCCTATCAACACACCCCCGTGGCCGACACCATCATCAACAGTGGACCACGGGAGGCCGGCGCCAACCCCATCCAGATCAGCGACGGTGGCGGCCGGACATTGCGGCCTTGCTCCAGGTGCGGTGAGAGCTCGGGGGCACGTGGTTGTCGTTGCTCATCTCCAGAGTCTCGTAGAGCTCAGGAGAGCCACTGGACTCCCAAGAGTCGCTGCTGCTGGAGCAGCCGCGAGCGGGGCGCGCCTCATCCTGGCGCTCCCCTTCGGGGCAACACTCCAAGCGGCGACCCTCCGCGTCGAAAACCTTGAAGAACAGTGAGGAGGTGTCGTCGTACTCGAGGTGGATCGCGAGGGCGCCCTCCTCACGGCAAACACGCACGACCTCGCCCCAGCCGTAGGTCATGAAGATCTTCCCGGTGGAGACTGCTTCAACCTCAGCTCCGGTCGCCGGGGCGACGCAGTCGTTATGCTGCAACCAAAGCTCGAGAGGTCCCTTCGGTGGCATCACGTCGGAGAAGAAGCGTGGGAAGCGAATCCAGGAGCTTGGAGGCATCGCCACCCACAGCACGAACTCGCGTGAGGACACCGAGGCATGAACTCCAGGAGCGGCGGCACTCAACGTCGCGGCGCGTCGACCTTGGCCATGGCGCGCACGCCGATGCTCCTCGTTCCTTCCTCCTGAGCCCCCGGCTTGGGCGTACAAGGGCAAGGGATACCCAGGAGGAGGCCGCTCGCACCAAGGCCTTGTCACCACCTGCATCTCCGCGGCATCGTGGCGGTGGACCGACCTCTTCTTCGGCGGAAGCAGCGCCGGCACGTTAAGGGGAACCTTTCCCTTCTCTTCAGCGGAGAACCTACGGATCGACGCCATTGAAGCTACTACTGGCAGCGGAGCAGAGGAGGAAGGAGCGAGCAGAATGGGAAGAGATGGGCGATGGGGGCTCTGCCCCTCCCCATTTATAGCAGAAGAAGGCCAACCAGCACCCCCACGATCACAGGTAATGATTGTCTTCCTTGCATGCCGCAGGGAATTGTCAAGTTGGGCAGTTGCCGAGGCAGCATGGGGTAGCAGAGACACCCACGTCCAATCAACCGTCGCGCGTCAACCGAGGCCGCAGGCTTTTGGGGCCCGCGGCGCTCCATGCTTGACCGTTTGGCTTCGCCTCGAAGCCAAGCCCGAGCGCACCTTCGGCCCGGGGGCTACTGTCGGTGTTCTGGGAATGGGGGTCCCCAGACCTGCCTGCCTGCGGCCCACGGCGTGGCTGGGCTGGCATGTACGTACGGACCATCTTCATTGACAAGACATTCAATACCCTCACGAGGGGCCAAGCCTCGCGGAGCGGACGATGCAAGACCTCCTCAAGAGCATCCTCGCCAGGCAGGCTCACGAGGGGCAGAGAGATCAAGGCAAGGTAAACCTCGCGAGGCCCTCGTGACGTGAGCCATGACGATCGCCAGGCGGGCGTCAGTGCGTGCAGCGTCCTTGTTTCCTCTTTGGTACTAAGGGGGCAAGCACAGCCGCGGAGTACCGAGGCATCAAGCAAAGGTTTCCATATTGGTGCAATGAGACCAAGACCAGAAGGACGGCAGGACGAAGGTCACCATGGAGCCCAAGACGGCGTCACCACCAGAGCCTTTTACAGGCGAAGACCACCTTTTGTCAGGATAGCTTGTACTAGCTGTCCCCTTTCGAATTGGCCGTTGTTGGCTCCCTTCCCGCTCAATATTTGGGGAGAGGACCAGGGCCTCTATAAATAGGACTAGCCACCACCATAGCTTGGGAGAGATAAAAGGAAGATCCGGACAACCACACAACCACACCAAGCAAAAGAACACTTCCACCTTAGGAGGTTGTTCTTCCCCTTGTACTGTTCATCCTCAGCCCAAGAGGCAATCCACCACCACCACACTGGACTAGGGTATTACACCACAACGATGGCCCGAACCAGTATAAATCTTGTGTCCTTCTGTGTTGTGAGTTCCTTGAGTTCGTCTGTAAGATCTTAGAGAGCTAGGGCGTGGATCGATAGGGAGAAAGCCTTCGCGTGCACCTCAGTGTTTGAACCTCAAGGGTCTGCCGGAACCCTAGATCTGACAGTTCCTTGCGCTATGCCAGACTCGTGCGTCGATGGCCGCAGGGTAGATAGGCTAGGCTTGTGCGAGCCTCCCCCTCTTCTCCACGCTCTTCTATGTGCTCTACGTCCTCAGGTCCTGGCCCTCGAGCGAGCTCAGCAGCAGCCGGTATGCCGGCGTGACTAGGTCAAGGCCAAGGGGTGAGGGCTGGAGAGCCAGTAAGAGCTCCTGAGTCGCGATGCTCAGGGGCCCCCCTTTTAACGCGCAAGCGAATCACATGGGAGAAGAGGGAGCCCGCGGTACCGCCTGTTGTTGTCCTCAGGATGTTCCTGCAGGTTAGCGCGAGGAGGGACACATATTGCCACTACGATTGCCGGTCTGCCACTGGTCGCTCTGCAAGAAGATGAAGGCACTGAGGGCCTGGTGAGGTGACGTGCGCGGGGCGTGACGCGAGTCAGAGCTCGACCGCTCAGATTTGTCGGCGTTGCAGAGACGGACCCGAGCACAACTGTCATGCCGCATCTGAAGCCCAGTGGCCTGGCCTAGTCACACCCTCCCCGGCGCTGGGGGCGGTGGAGGCACCCCTACTTCTCCTGCTCGGTCGTCCATGCGAGGCCCAGCGGATCAAGCTCACGAGAGGGTGACTTCCTTGGCCGAGATAGCTCCGGAGGCGCCCATTTCCAGCTCGCACGCGGACGTCGCCAAGGCTCAGGAGGTCTTGAACACGCTACAACCTCCTCGTCTGGTCGCGCCACTAGCTTGTGACCCTTTCGCTTCGCCCGACGCCCTGGAGGAGGCTTTTTCCATGCTGACGCGGCTCCGAAGTGACCTCCAAGGCACCGACCGTCGTCTAGTGGCAGGGCGCTTGGAGTTGATCTCCGGCTGGCTAAACTCCGACGCGTCTGTCAGGGCAGTGCTGAGCCAGGCTGTGGCTGCTTCTGAAGAGGGCAAGCGGGCCGTCGGCCAAGTTGCAGCCGCCCGCAAGGCAGCTGACGGACGCCCAGGCCGCCAAGGCGCACTGCCGGTCGATGGAGGCCGAGCTGGAGACTATGCGCAACAAGCGCGCAGCAGAGGAGGAGGAGATGAAAGCCCGAGAAGACGCCGTAGCTGGTCGTGACGCGGAGTTGGAGCAGTTAGCAAGGACGCGGGCTGCAGAGCGCAGCCGCCTGGAGAAGTTGGAGCGGGAGGTGGAAGCAGAGAAGACCCAGCTGAAGACCAAGGCGAAGGTTCTGGCCGAGGACCGTGCGGCCTTCAAGTCCCCCGAGGAGAGATCCCGCCAGGCGCTAGGGGCGCTCTACGAGAAGGGCTTGGAGAAACCGCTGGCGACAGACAACGAAGGCCCCGCCCATCTGCTTCCTTATCTTGTTGTGGCGCTCGAGGGTGTCGTCAACGAGATCGGCCCAATGGTGGAGGGGGAATCCCGCGCGCTTTCCTCCTCAGCCCTGACGTGCCTCTTCATCCACCTGCATCTTCGCGATCCCAATGCCGACCTTGGTGCCCTGCTCGAGCCTGTGGATGAAGAGCGCTGCGAGGCTGCCGCTGAAGCCGTGAAGGGTCGGGTGGAGGCCTTGTTGAAGAAATTCCTCGCCATCGACCCTGCACGTCCAGCTGATGGCGTCGCCGATCCCGCGGTCAAGGCCAACGACGCGGGCCATGGCATTGCCACTGACGGAAAGCCGCTTCCTGACGACGGCACCCAAGGCTGAGGAAGGGGCTTGCTGGTGGGCGACGGTGCTCCTTCCCGTTTTTACTTCCCTGCGAACTTGCCTGCGACATGCGACGTACCTCGTGGAGGCGTTAAAACTTCTGTTTGGTGTTTGAAGATCAATTTGGCTTGTAATAATTACTAGATTATCGCGGTTTTCTCCCCATTTGCTTTATCGTTCTACGTCGGCAGAGCCCGACCCCGCGCATACTTCAGCCGCCGATGTCTTGTCCGGATCACCAGGACAAGTCAGGGGGTGAGGGGATACGTGGCCAGTTAGGCTCCTAAGTCGCGATGCTCAGGAGTCCTCCTTGACGTGCAAACAACCTCTAGGAAGGAAACAAGAAACCAGGCTTTAGCATTCTGCGTCGGCTGGGCCCGGTCCCGCACGTACCTCAGCCGCCGCTGACTCGTCCGAATCACCAGGATGAGGTCAAGGGGTGAGAGGCTACGTGGCCAGTTAGGCTCCTGAGTAGCGATGCTCAGGAGTCCCCCTTGACGTACGAATAGCCTTTTGGAAGGAAATGCAAGAGCAGGCCTTGGCGTTCTGTGTTGGCAGGGCCCGGCCCTGCGCGTACCTCAGCCGCCGTTGGGTCGTCTGGATCGCCAGGACGAGACCAAGGGGTGAGGGGCTATGTGACCAGTTAGGCCCTTGGGTCGCGATGCCAAAGGGTCCCCCTTGACGTAGGAACATGCCTCATACCTGTCCTCGACCGGCTTCTCGCTCGGGAGGGTTGCAAGACGACCAGGTCTGGGGGACCTGGCGGGGTGTACGCCAGGCGTCACCTGAGCATAGCCCCCATGCCCAGCCCCCTCGCGCTACTCTCCCGAAGGGGAAGCAGCGCGATGAGGCTAGTCACTGAGCCTGGTGGCTTCCTGAGGTTAAAGTAGCCGTGAGGCCACCCCCAATTGTTTATCACTAGCGCGAAGCATGGCGCTACGGTTCTTGCACGGGCATAGCCGCTCCTCGACCGTGTCGACTGCCAGCGCGGAGCATGGTGCTTCCACTGGCATGTGGGAGGGGACTCCCTACTACGGAGAGCCCCCGTGGCGTGTACAGCCCCGCCCTAACATGTGGCTTGCACGGCAGGGCTGGACGAGGTGTATCTGGGCACCCGTGAGCCAGCGCGGGACTCACGGGGTCCTACGTCAAGGCGGGTTGCGCCTGGTCTTGATTGAGAGCGCTTGAGATGGTTAGGCAACCTACACCGAGTGAATCCCTCGAGGCTGCCACATGAGTAGGCGAGACATCAACGACCCCAGGAGGTGACGTGAACGGGGCCGGCCCACCATACAGAGCTCAGCCGTTGGATTTATCGATGCTGTAGGGACGGACCCGAGCACAGAAGCCGTGCCTAGTCTTCTCATGTGCATATCCTAAAGAAAGACACCTGGCGCGCGGCTCCCATAGCGACGAGGCACCGTGTCGTGCGCCCTTGCTCACCTATTCACACTTAGCTCATGCGAGGGCGAAGCACCAAGGACCATGGGAGGTGACGTACACGGGGCTGGCCCGTGAGCCAGAGCTCAGTCGCTTGGATTTGGCGACGCTGCTGGGACGGATCCGAGCACAGGCGCCGTGCCTGCCCTTGATCATGAGGCAGGCGCGGGCAGGTTCGCGAGGGCGTACAACGTTCATGGCATCGAAGTGCCGGTCAGGCAGATAATAATAATAATTTTACGGCGGCTGATGGGAAGGGTAACACTAGTTCAGGTAAATCCAAGAATGATGCATGCCACCGGACGGACCCGAGCGACCTGGGGGTGATGCAGCCCAAGGGGCGCTCCCAACAAGGTAAATTAAAGATGCTGAAGGATATACGTCGCAGGGACAGGCCCGTGCGACCTGGGAATAATGCAGCCCGAGGGGCGCTCCCAGCTGAACAAGACTGGAAAATGCCACATGGCATAGTTGCTGAAGAGATGTCGGGGTATATGGAGATGAGTGGCAAAGGGGGTTGCTCCTCAGGAGCCACTGGGCCCTGAGCCTCGGGAGGCTCTGGCGGTCCAGGCGGTTCCTTGAGGACCGTCTCTATAAGTGCATCTAGTGCCACCCCTAGTTGGTTTTGGAGTATTGACGACAAACCTAGTTGAGGGACTAATGTGTTTGTGAGAATTGCAGGATAACACAGGTAGAAGTCCCTCATTTATTCGGTTTTCCTACCAGAGATGACCCCTAAAAATGTATGAAGACATTGATGTCAAAGGTGGTATATGAAGATATTCACATTGAAGACTATGACAAGAGAAGACATCTCATGAAGCCTATGGAGCTCGAAGACTTAGATCTTTCGTAGTTCTTTTTCTTCTTTGTTGAGTCATAGGAACCACCGTATTGTTAAGTGGGGTCCAAGAGAACCAGTCAGAATGACTGAAGTGATGCTTAACCAAAACCTATGTCTTCGAGTGAAGACTATGAGAGCGAATCTTGTCCAGAGTCGGACAAGTCAGCTTTGCTTGTAGCCCAAGTAAAGTTGCCGCGTGAGTTTGAAATCTGACCGTTGGAACACGTGTTAGTTCCTTAGTGACCCAGGGTCATTTCGGACAAATCAGGTCGGGTTGCCTAGTGGCTATAAATAGCCCACCCCCTACAACCATAAACGGTTGGCTACTCAGAGTTAGAGTACGGCTTTTGTCGTTTGAGAGCAACCCACCTCGAAGCCTTTGAGAGAGAATTCCTTGCGAGGATAAAGCCCTAACCACCCAGAGCCTAAGAGTGTTAGGCATCACTTAAGTCTTCTTGTCTGTGTGATCTCAAGACTTATTACACTTGAGGACTGTGAATCCTCCAACCGGTTAGGCGTCGCGTTCTGAGCGTCCAAGAGACATTGTGGATCGCCGGTGAACGAAGTTTGTGAAGGTTTGGGAGTCTACCTTGAAGACTTACCAGAGTGATTGGGCGAGGTCTGTGTGACCTTAGCTCAAGGGGAATACGGTGAGGATTGGGTGTCCTGAGCTGCGTGTTCAGGACTGGGTGTCCGGGACTGTGTGTCCTCAGGTTTAAATACCTAGCCGCCCTAACCAGACGTACATTTGTCACAGCAACTGGAACTGGTCAAACAAATCATTGTCTTCAATGAGTCACTGGTTTCATCCTTCCCTTCCCCTTTACTTACTGTTGGTCCTTGTGAAGTCATTGTATGATTGCACTATCTTTTGTCTTCACTGAGTGATTGCATGTTCTGTTTGGCTTCATAATATCTTCCTGCCCGATCCTTACTACCTAGCTGCTATTAGTCATTGTGCTTTCACTTCATTGAATACTTGACTATGGTTTACCTAGTGTAGTCTACCTTCCGCTGCATGGTAATAGGTTTATTTCTATTGTTTGTCTTTGAAACTTCCACGTTTTGAAGACTTTCATAAAAATCGCCTATTCAACCCTCCTCTAGTCGATATAACGCACTTTCAATTGGTATCAGAGCGAGGTACTCCCTTGTTCTTTGTGATTCGGTTTAACCACCTGGAGTTTTAGCTATGTCGACTGCAGGGATAATTAAAGTCTCCGCTGCGTGCCCCATCTTTGATGGAACTGAATATCCCTACTGGAAGAATAAGATGCGCATGCATCTTGAAGCCATTGATGTCGACCTATGGTATGTCATCAAGAACGGCGTTCCCAAGGCTGGAGAAGGTGTCACTGCTGCTGATGTCGAGAAGTTCATTCAACTGGACTCTACTGCCAAGAATATCACCTATGGTCATCTGACCAAAGGACAGTATGGCCGTGTGAGTGCTTTGGAAACATCTAAGCCAGTCTGGGACTGGCTCTCCAAGGTCAACGAAGGCGTCTCAACCCAGAGAGATCAAAGAATCAGTGCCCTTCGCAACCTCTTCAACCGCTTCAAGCGAAATGACAATGAGAATGTCCAGCTCACATTTGATTGACTCACTGACATCACAAATGAGCTTCAAGCCCTCGGCGCTACTGAGATCACCAAGCATGAAGTCGTCAAGACACTACTGAGATCACTTGACAGTTCGTTTGACACCCTAGCCCTGATGATTCAAGAACGTCCTGATTTCAAGACACTCGATCCGTCTGACATACTTGAGAGGCTCAACACACATGAGTTTCAGCTTTTTGAGAAAAGAGATATCTACGGTCCAAAATATGGGCGAACTCGTGCCTTGAAGGCAAAAGCTGTCTCCTCATCTGAAGAAGAATCTGACAGCAGTTCTGATGACCCTGAAGACATTGGAAAGGAACTTGCTATGCTTGTGAAGAAGTTCCAAAAATTCACCAAGAAGAAAGGCTTCAGGAAGTCTTCACGATCAAGCTCAAGGAATGATGAAGCTTCTGCTCATGACTCCAAGAAGAAAACATGCCACAAGTGCAAGAAAACTGGCCACTTTATCTCTGAGTGTCCGTAGTGGGACAATGAGAACAAAAAGAAGAAAAAGAGCAAGGAATATGACTCTAACGACAAGAAGAAGAAGAAGTACTCAAAGTCTTCTTCCAAGTCTTCCTCAAAGTCTTCATCACACAAGAAGAGCTCATCTGGCAAGGCACGTGCGTTTGTTGGCAAGGAAATGGATTCACAGGAGGAGTCCGCTTCTGAGGAGGCGGAGGTGGAGTCTGAGGAGGAGTCCGATTCTGGTGTTGCAAGTCTGGCTACAGCTTACGTTGCCAAGTCCATCTTCAACACTGAAGACAATGACTTCATCACTGACACCGATGCAAATGACAAGGACTACTCCGCTCCTACCTACTGCTTCATGGCACGCGGTGCCAAGGTAAACACACGCACTACTCACTATCAAACATCTAGTGAAGATGACTCTGATTGTGGTTCAAGACCCAGCTACAAAACACTTGCTAAAATTGCAACTGAACAACAGAAAGCTATGGAGCATATTCAAAAACTGTTAGACAAAAGCGATGATCTGTTAGGCGCTGAAATGACTCGATATGAGTCCTTAATTGAAGACATAAAAAATCTTCATGTTAAGTATGAGGAACTTGAAAGTCGTCATGAAACGCTCTCAACAACTCATGAAAAGCTTTCCTATGATTATCTTCAAAGGAAACAAGATCTTGAGAAATTGAGAGCGGCTCATGAAGATCTTCAAAAGGAAAACGAGTCACTTCGCGCCGAACAGATCAGTTCCGCTCAGGAAGGATTTGAACCACCATGTCTTAAATGCATTGAGCATGATAATGCTACTACTGTTGCTGAATGGTTTACTGCTGCTACTGTTGCAATATCTTCAACTGTTGATATGGTAACTAACCCCTCTGCTGAGGATACCACTGCTATTGCTGATGAGAATGCTAGGTTGAAGACATTGCTTGAAACGGGGATGTACAAAAGTCTTAAAGGGCATCAGACACTATGTGATGTCCTCAAAAGGCAGATTTTGAACCGAAACCCGAGGAAAGAGGGTGTTGGGTTCGTAAGGAAAATGAATGCTGATGGCTCTTACTGGAAACCTGAGTAGTACCCCAAAACCACATGGGTTGCTACAAAGGAACCTTCAGCAGATCCATCCAATCTATCTGGCTTCACTTGTGCTAACCCCATTGTCATTGATGAATCCTTTGATGCAAACTATAAACTGTTTAAGAATCAGAATGGTGAAGTGTTTGCCAGGTATATTGGTACTAACTGCAGGAATGGGCCGTCTATGAAGAAGATCTGGGTGCCGAAAAAGTGTTTGGAAAATCTTCCTATGAATTTCATCATGACACCACAGGTGAAGAAGACAAACCCCAGACCACAGGCTTCATACGGTCCAAAGGCTTCATACAGATAGAGGACTCACCTGAGTCGCACTAACGCAAATGTTTTGCAGGGAAACCATACTCAGGCCTATGAATATGAGCGCGGTCCATCGAACCGCCATGTTCATAAGACCAACTATTCTGCTTATTCTTATGAGTACTATTGTCCACCTGCAAGACTTTTTGCTAGGGCTCCAAAGCCAAAGTTCTCAGACGCTGCACTTAGACTTATTGCTTCTAAGCCACCCTTCAAGATGTGGGTGGCTAAGAAAGCTTAACTCTCTTTTGCAGGGAAAGGTCTCCAGCAGAAAACCAAAATTGTCTGACGCTATTGCTGGGGACCTTAAACATCTTGTAGGGCGCAAGATCAAATGCCCGAATGGTCTTACTATGTACTTCGTTCCTAAATCGCTTGCTACTCTCCCTATCAGTCCTAATCTGGATCTAAGCTTTCATAACCCACTGATTCGTCAAATGTTTTTGCTTCACAATTCTCTTCATGAAGCCTATCCCCCTAACTGCACTGTAGGGTATGACACCAGCGTCTTCAGAATGGATTATTGATAGTGGGTGTACCAATCACATGACTGGCAAAAGAAGCCTTCTTATGGACTCAACCTTACGTCCATCCGACAAGAGTCACATCACATTTGCTGACACTGGTAAAAGTAAGGTATTGGGTCTAGGTAGAGTTGCAATCTCAAAGGATCAACACATTGATAAAGTCATGCTTGTTGAATCCCTTGGCTTCAACTTAATGTCTGTCTCAATGCTTTGCGATTTGAACATGATCGTAATATTTGGAAAATATCGTTGCCTTGTTCTAATGGAATCTGACAAGTCTCTAGTGTTTGAAGGGTATCGGAAAGATGATTTGTACGTGGTAGATTTCTCAGCAGGACCACAGCTTGTCGTATGTCTTCTAGCAAAAGCTTCAGAATGCTGGCTCTGGCATCGGAGGCTAGGGCATGCTGGCATGAGGAACCTCCACACCCTTGCAAAGAAGAAGCATGTCATAGGCATCGAGGGCGTCAAGTTCAAGAAAGATCACTTATGCGGTGCTTGTGAAGCAGGAAAGATGACGAGGGCCAAACATCCCTCGAAGACAATCATGACTACTACTCGACCCTTCGAACTGCTCCACGTGGATCTTTTCGGTCCCACTCATTACTCAACTCTTACTACTATTGCTTGTCTCTATGGCTTTGTCATTGTTGATGATTATTCTAGGTATACTTGGGTGCACATAATCCTCTACAAGACTGAAGTGCAGGATGTCTTCAGACGCTTCGCCAATCGAGCAATGAACAACTATGGCGCCAAGATAAAGCACATCAGAAGTGACAATGGCACTGAATTCAAGAACACTGGCCTTGATACATATCTTGATACCTTGGGCATCACACATGAATTCTCAGCCCAGTACACGCCATAGCAGAATGGCGTCGTCGAACGCAAGAACAGAACACTCATTGAGATGGCCCGAACGATGCTTGATGAATACAAGACTCCAAGAAAATTCTGGCCTGAAGCCATTGATACTGCATGCCATACAATCAATCGTGTTTATCTTCACAAGCTTCTGAACAAGACATCTTATGAGCTCCTTACTGGCAAGAAGCCAAATGTCAGTTACTTCAAAGTATTTGGCGCCAGGTGCTGGATCAAGGATCCACATCACACTTAAAAATTTGCACCAAAAGCACATGAGGGTTTTATGCTTGGATATGGAAAGGATTCGCACTCCTACAGAGTCTTCAATCTCTTTCATTATAAAGTGGTTGAAATAGTGGATGTGCAGTTTGATGAGACTAACGGTTCACAAAGAGAGCACCTGCCAAATGTGCTAGATGAAGTTCCATCCAGTGAATCAATCAAACTAATGGGAACTGGAGAAATCATACCCTCTGAAGCTCAACCTGAAGAGGAACTTATCATATCCGCACCTGATCAACCTGAAGACAATGCTCAGCCTGAAGACAATCCCTCTAACAATGACAATGATCAGCAAGAGCAAAATCTTCGCCCTGTACATCCTCGTGTTGCCAATGAAGAGCAGACTAAGAGAATAATTGATAGCATCAATGCACCCGGTCTACTCACTCATTCAAGGGCAACTCAGCTAGCAAATTTCTGTGGGCACTTCGCATTCGTCTCAATAACCGAACCCAAGAAAGTTGAAGAAGCCTTCATGGAACCTGAATCGATTCAAGCTATGCAAGAAGAGCTTCAACAGTTTGAGCTAAATAATGTATGGGAACTGGTTAAGCGTCCTGACCCTCGGAAGCACAATATAATAGGCACCAAATGGATATACCGCAACAAGAAAGATGAGCATGGTCAAGTTGTCAGAAACAAAGCTCGTCGTTGCTCAAGGGTATACTCAAGTGGAAGGGATTGACTTCGATGAAACATTTGCTCCTGTGGCTCAACTTGAAACCATACGCATACTGCTGGCCTATGCAAATCATCATAACATACTTCTATATCAAATGGATGTGAAGAGCACTTTTCTCAATGGCAAGATTGAAGAAGAAGTGTATGTTGCACAACCGCCTGGCTTTGAAGATCCAAAACATCCTAACATGGTATACAAGCTCAACAAGGCACTGTATGGCCTCAAACAAGCCCCTCGGGCTTGGTATGA
Organism: Triticum monococcum; assembly: GCA_034509565.1. NCBI lineage: Eukaryota > Viridiplantae > Streptophyta > Magnoliopsida > Poales > Poaceae > Triticum > Triticum monococcum. The sequence goes on from CM067842.1 coordinate 153,989,391, forward strand.
CACACTCAAATACTTCCTGAAGAGCAAAGGCTTCATACCTGGTTCCCTCGACCCCACTCTCTTCACGAAGACATATGATGGTGAACTGTTTGTGTGCCAAATATATGTGGATCACATTATCTTCGGCTGCACCAATCAGAAGTACAGTGAAGAGTTTGGATATATGATGCAAGAGCAATATCAGATGTCCATGATGGGTGAGCTGAAGTTCTTCCTCGGTCTTCAAATACGACAGCAACGCAACGGCATCTTCATATATCAAGAGAAGTATCTCAAAGATTGCATGAAAAAGTTCGGTATGCAAGACTGCAAAGGCTTCACGACGCCAATGCCAGCCAAACATCATCTGGGTCCCGACGACAATGGTAAAGAGTTCGATCAAAAGGTATACCGCTCCATAATTGGTTCTTTACTTTATCTATGTGCATCTAGGCCAGATATTATGCTTAGTGTTTGCATGTGTGCTCGATTCCAAGCGGCACCAAAGGAGTCGCATCACTTAGCTGTGAAGCGAATTCTTCGATATTTGGCTCACACCCCAACTCTAGGATTATGGTATCCAAAGGGCTCAGAGTTTGATCTGGTTGGATTCTCGGATGCTGGTTATGCTGGTGACAAGGTGGATCGCAGGTCTACATCAGGCACATGTCATTTTCTGGGACGATGACTTGTATGTTGGTCTTCAAAGAAGCAGAACTGTGTATCTCTCTCCACTGCTGAATCTAAATACATTGTTGTTGGATCTTGCTGCGCTCAACTTCTGTGGATGAAGCAAACACTGAAGGACTATGGCATTCATCTGAAGCAAGTGCCACTCTACTGCGACAACGAAAGCGCCATCAAGATTGCCAACAACCCAGTTCAGCACTCGAAGACAAAGCACATTGAAATTCGTCATCACTTTCTCAGAGATCATATTGTGAAGGAAGATATTGATATCATACACGTCAACACTGAAGAGAAATTGGTAGATATCTTCACCAAGCTCTTGGATGAGAAGAGATTTTGCAAGTTACAGTGTGAGCTAAATATCTTGGAATCCTCAAATGTCCTGTGATCAGGCACACATCCTAACACTTATGCATATTAATGACTTAGATGTGCAACACACGAAGTAAAGTATATCTTCAATCAATGAAGACATACATTCTAAGTGTGAATACATAAATGTGGAATTTGACTTCGGAGCGCCACGATAATTGCGCGCCGTGTCTGGGTCTAATACTTCCTATACGGTGGGTAACGCCACCACCAAATGTTCTGTTTGAAGTGTTTCACTCATGGCGTTACATTTGCTATGCCTTCACATTTGGTTTGGCTTCAATCAACATGTCTTCATAATTATCTTCACTATGTTGAATATATATATATATATATATATATATATATATATACTAGTGTTCTGTCCTCTACAGCATTCACGTATAGCTATGTCTTCTTGTTGAATCTTTTGAACTAAGTGAATGTGATCGGACCCTAACCTTTCTATGCTTTCTATCTCAAACTCTATCTCTCCAAATCATATGCATTCTATCGAAATTGTCAAATGTCTTCTTTGCATCCTTGTCAGCAGAAGATACAGAGACAAACTTTAAGTCCGTTTTCAATGCTCATTCCTTCACCTGAAACCCAGAGAAGTGGGAACGACCACCCGAAAATCCAGGCGTGCGTGGGACATGGAACAACCCCCGATATGCTACATGATGGCCACGTGTTCCTCAGATGTGAATCACCAGGGGCACCTGTGTAATAACACTTAGCCGCCCCTGTCCCTATAAATACACGCCTCACCACAGTCATTATCTCTTCTTCCACTCTCGCACGAACCCTAGCGCCACCGCTAGCCCTCGACGACGCTGGCGACGAAGCGCTTCGCTGCCGCAACCTCTCCGACGCCGTCTTCACGCCGACCGCGGACATCGTCCTCTCTGCCGTTGCCGTAGGTGTCCTTCGTCGCCAAGTTAGGGCATGGACGATCGAACTGCTCGGCCTCCTCTTCCACTCCGTCTAGCAGTTCTACGTGTGGTAAATAAAACTTCCTTTTTACGGCCCCTTTGATCCTATAGATTCGTCACTTTCTACCACAAGTGGTTTTTGTTCACACATGTTGGATCCACTTCAAACTACATCTCATAATATGCCTAGTATATTCACTTATGCTTCACAAAGTAGTTAGATTCCTCACTTGTACTGATCCGTGGATTCGTACAAATCTGGAACCAACTCCTTATCTATGAGTGAATGTCTTCGCACGATGAGGTCAATGTCTTCTAAACTGATTTATCTTCAAAATCTTCTTAGAATGCATATGACCTCTTCCCCTTCCCTCGCACCTTAATGCTGTCATAGGTACATGTCCGTGGGAGAATCCCTTGGTTCTCATAGTCTGCATTCATTTGCAGAATTCTTACAGTATCACATAAATTCTCCCGAAGCCAGTTCCTGTTTGTCCAGCAAGCGAAAGCCTTTGAAGCCTTTCAACGTATTGAAGCCATTTAGTTTAAAGTTCATGACTTCAGAGAAATCAGCAAGGAAGGGTGGCAGAAAGTGTCGAGGAGAAACATCAAGAGATCTGCCCGATGACCTCTCAGAGCTGTACAAGACAGATCCTGAAGAGGATTACAATCAGCGCAAGACACGAATCCAATGGATTCGACGCTATTGGGCAGAACAGTGGTTCAAGTACAGATTTGTGACAAAGGAATATGCTGAAAAGAATGCCATCAAGCGACCATGGGGAGACATCCTCTACAAAAATCTTCAACCCAGGACCAAAGATGAAGCCATTGAACAAGGCTTCTATCCCTGCATGGTCCGTGGACCTCAGCCTGTGGATGCCGACCCATCGTCACTGCTATGGTGTCGTGACGACAATCTGTTTAAGCGCAACTTCCAGTTTGCCCAGAACTCAGCGAAGTAGAACAAGAAGTCTTTGGGATTAGACTTCAACCCTGGTCCCTCTGCTCCCCGTGCCGATGGAACTTGTGAAGCTGAACCCAATCTTCTTGGGCCCTTCTACAACTTGGAAGGTCTCATCACTCACATCGTGGTTCAAGGGACAGCCGTGAATGAGCCTGCAGATGATGCTGAATTAGATGAAGCGCCTGCAGCGCCGAAGCCAAAGAAGTTGAAGCAGCCTAAAGCTTCAAAGCCTGCCTCTGCACCAAAAATCTCACGGGCGAAGCCACTGGCCACTGCACCTCCTGAAGACAGTGTGCAGTCTGAAGATTTGTCACGCATCTCCAAGCCCCAGAAGGTCAAGATGCCTCTGCCACACACCGGCCAAGAAATGACTGCTGCTGCCATTCTAGGAAACGATGCCATTGATCTATCCAGTGATGAAGATCTTGTAGATGACGCTCTTGAGCAACTCATCAAGAGCAAAGAAGAAGCAGAAATCTTCAATGATCTGCCTCTCTTTGACATGACAATCATACACAACTTCATTGATGAGTGGTTTGACACGCCCAACATCAGCTTCGAAGATCTGCAACTACCCATTGGCCTTAGTGTCGCCTTCCATGGCGCCATTGCTTCAGAATTAGCTATCGCCCAGTGCATTATTGAACTGAAGCAAAAGATTGACTTTGAGAAAGCTCAGTTCAAGAAGCATATGGCCAAGCTCGGCGTGCAAGAGGTGAAAACTTCAAGATTATGTTGCACGAGCTCAAAGAAGCCTTTCTCAAGAAACGCGCAGAAGCTCAGGGTTCTCGTGAGCGCATGAAGAGCCTGGCTGACAAGTGTGTGCAAGGCTACAACGAGGCTGAGAAGCGCAAGGCCCTTGGGCGTCCGGGCATTGATCCCAGGATGGCTGCCAAGCAGAAGAAGAAGCCCACTATGGCCGAACCCAACGCACCAAGGCAGGAAGCAAATCCCATTGTCTTCCCAACTAGCATGACTGGCTCGAAGCCAAAGGCCCGGTCAACCGCTTCAGAGCTGAAGAAGACAAGGACTACTGAGGCTGAAGCAAGGAAGAGGAAACATCCTGAAGCCTCTGCTACTGCCCCCTCCAAGAAGAAGCGGAAGACCAAGAAGGAACGGGCTGCTCCCACAGAGCCCTTGATTGTTGAACCCATCTCCATGGTTCGCCCTGACGCTGAACCTCAAGAGCGCCAACTCACTGTCCATGAGCCTGCTTTCACAGGGGCTCATGAAGCTGAAGACTTTCCAGTAGCTGATCACATCGCTGCTGAAGACATTGGTCACCATGCCAATGTTGAAGATGATGCAGTTCTTCCTCAGCTCGAGCACCAACAGGTATCATCGCCTGTGCTCACGCACAGCGAGCTCATCAGCATTGGTCGTCCTCTAACGCCAATTGCTCAGGATGCATCATGGGCTGATCACCCACAAGCACAAGAGGAAGAAGACTTTGAGGCCCAGCCAACTCCAACTCCACAGGCGTCGCCAGCGTTACGCAGGCTTCGCAAAGGACCAAGGCCTCTAGTCTCTGAGTCTAAAGCTAAAGCTGCTGAAGACATTCCGGCTGCATCAGCCGATGAAGAAGAAACCCCAAGCGCTGCTACACCCCCATCTCACCAAGAAGCTGTTCTCGAGGAGAACGTGACTATGACCGACCCTCCAGCTCATCAAGTGGAGGTTGAGAATTTTGAGGCTGCCACCAACGCCACTGACGCTGTCATGGCTGAAGCCCATGTGGAGCCTTCACCTACCCAAGCACCAGAAGTCAGTGAAGCCAATAATGCTAGTGCTTCTGTTCCTGCGCCTGTTGCTGGTCCTCAGTTTGACTACCATGTTGAGCACAGGCCTCAGGTACAGTAGCCAATCCCCAGATTGCCCAGGTTTGCAGGTCCTGCATCAGCACCTGGATCCTTCAATGTCAATGGCTTCAAAGCAGACAACACCTTCTGCAATAGCTCCAGGAACGCCTACTCAAGGGAAAGGATATCATCTGATCGGTTCTAGAGCTATCCGCAGCGAAGCTATTACTCCTGCATTCCATACAATCAAGGTCGCATCTTCCCACATAAGCGTCTTGACATCGAAGCAATAGCTGGTCTGCCCTGTCTGGAAGAAGCTTTGGATTGCTTCAAAGAGGTTGGATTGCTGCCGTTTGTCATCGACCAAGAGCACTGGAATGAAGAGTTGTTGCTCCAATTCTATGCCACACTTCACATCCGTGGGTACAACAGAGATCCGAAGACTTGGGTCCTGGAGTGGATGACAGGAAATGTTCATCACGAAGCCAAAGCCTTTGATATCATTGAGCTCATTGATCTGCCCACTCCTGGCGATCTCTATGAACATGGCTGTCAGCTTCACGGTGAAGGTGTGGAGAGCATCTTTCAGAAGCCTGAACCTAACATGAGTCATATGCTCAGTGTGATGAAGCCATTGCCCCAAGATGCTGCATATCCCAAGGAGTTCTTCGTTGAAGACCTTGAGTGTCTGCCAAGGACTATTTATCACATCATAAGGCGAACTCTCTGGCCCATCAAAGGACATTCTCCACATGCCAAGCTGGAAGGTGCAATGAAGACTTTGGTCTTCTATATTCTTCATGGCAAATGCTTCAATGCACAGGACTTCTTCATCCGCCAACTTGCTGCATCAGGCTCTGATCTTTTTGGCTTGAAGTTCTATGCTCCATGGATAATGCGGCTGATTAAACTTCACTCCGCTATCTCATATCAGCCATCTGCTCGCAATCATCGGATCTTTCTGCCTGATGTGGATATGTCTGTTGAAGCCATTTATCCTGAGCCTGCCAAGGAACCTCTAAGTCTTCAGAATGCGGAGCATCAAAGTTTTTCTCAGAACATTGAAGGAGTTGAAGCTGTCACTCGTGTGCATCCTTTGGCTGGAACTACGCGTGCACCACATCCTGCCCTTACTGAAGCCACCGATAGCACAATTTCCCAACGACCTAAGAAGCGCACTCGTGTTCTCAGTGACCGAGAGCTTCTGGTGGCTCTTCATCAGAAACAGGATAGGCATCATGACTGGCTGAAGCGCCAAATGCAAAGCCTTTTGGTGGATGTCAACCGTATTCGCAATCTTGCCACCAAGAATGCCTTTGTTGCACATGAAACCTCTCGACGCACATGGAAAGGGTTGACGCTTATGTGCTCTGTAGATGATCTTCAAGAGGATGGCTTCTCTGAACGCTTCAAGTTTAACTCCACACCTCCTCGAAGGGCAGTGCTGTGACGAACTCCATCTCTTGAAGACTCTGTGTTCTCTTCCTCTGCTGCAACTATGAATGCCAGAGTGATCGAGAATGAAGACGATGCTACTTCACCGCCACCTCCTTCAGCATGCTTTGACACTGCTCCAAGTTCTTCTGCACCGCCGAACACCACCAAAGACCCTGCTGCTTCACCTACTCTTCATGGGAACGAGTAGATGCTCTATGTCTTCAAACCTTTTTGGTCCTTACTGACAAAAGGGGGAGAAGCATATGAGTTTGATAGTCTTCAAGCGGGTCCATACAAGCGGTTGCTTTATATTTTGCTTCGTGTTTACAGCTCTCGTTTTGATACATTTGGTTCTTTGAGTTGTAACACTTAAACTCGATGGTCATCTGATACTTATTTGCTACTTCGTGATGCGACGATAAATTCCGCACTTAGATCATTTTGCAGACGTCCATTTTCCATTATGCATGTCATTATCTTCACATACCTTCTCATGCATAATGAATTGTCATCATAAGTTGAAGAGGATCTCCACGAGTACAACCTGCCAGAGAACCAGTCAGAATGACTGAAGTGATGCTTAACCAAAACCTATGTCTTCGAGTGAAGACTATGAGAGCGAATCTTGTCCAGAGTCGGATAAGTCAGCTTTGCTTGTAGCCCAAGTAAAGTTGTCGTGTGAGTTTGAAATCTGACCGTTGGAACACGTGTCAGTTCCTTAGTGACCCAGGGTCATTTCAGACAAATCAGGTCGGGTTGCCTAGTGACCATAAATAGCCCACCCCCTACAACCATAAACGGTTGGCTGCTCAGAGTTAGAGTACGGCTTTTGTCGTTTGAGAGCAACCCACCTCGAAACCTTTGAGAGAGAATTCCTTGCGAGGATAAAGCCCTAACCACCCAGAGCCTAAGAGTGTTAGGCATCACTTAAGTCTTCTTGTCTATGTGATCTGAAGACTTATTACACTTGAGGACGGTGAATCCTCCAGCCGATTAGGCGTCGCGTTCTGAGCGTCCAAGAGACATTGTGGATCGCCGGTGAACGAAGTCTGTGAAGGTTTGGGAGTCTACCTTGAAGACTTACCAGAGTGATTGGGCGAGGTCTGTGTGACCTTAGCTCAAGGGGAATACGGTGAGGACTGGGTGTCCTGAGCTGCGTGTTCAGGACTAGGTGCCCGGGACTGTGTGTCCTCAGGTTTAATTACCTAGCCGCCCTAACCAGACATACAGTTGTCACAGCAACTGGAACTGGTCCAACAAATCATTGTCTTCAACGAGTCACTGGTTTCATACTTCCCTTCCCCTTTACTTACTGTTGGTCCTTGTGAAGTCATTGTATGATTGCACTATCTTTTGTCTTCACTGAGTGACTGTGTGTTCTGTTTGGCTTCATAATATCTTCCTACCTAATCCTTACTACCTAGCTGCTATTAGTCATTGTGCTTTCACTTCATTGAATACTTGACTATGGTTTACCTAGTGTAGTCTACCTTCTACTGCATGGTAATAGGTTTATTTCTATCGTTTGTCTTCGAAACTTCCATGTTTTGAAGACTTACATAAAAATCGCCTATTCACCCCCCCCCCCCTCTAGTCGATATAACGCACTTTCAGTCTCCATCTCCGCTAGGACCGCATGATGCCTGGCCTCCTGGGTCACCAGGACGCTCCGCAGGTTGCGCTGGAAGGCGGCCGCCATGCTCAGCAGGCCGAATGGCATGCGAACATAGATGTGAGGTGGGCCCTCGCAACATCCCATGCGCGTAGGCCAGAAGCGGTCTTGAGATGAGGCCCTATTGAGCCTTGGGATGTCGATGCAGACGCGCAGCCCGCCATCCTCGCATGGATGGGGAGCTGCACCAGGTGGACGGCGGTCACCGTGCATGGCCCTCGGCTTCTGAAGGTCCAGGGTTGTCTTGGTGATGAACTCCTGAGCACTAGGCACCCCATGCCTAATGCCCGCTTGAGGGAAGCGTGCGGCGAAGCACACCCCCACATGGTGCCCGAGCGCCTCCCTCGTGATGTTGGCAAGGTCTGAGGCCCTGCAGGAGAGAGCCCCCGAGCCTGGCCTAAGGAGGGCATCGGGCGCGCCTTCCTATGTGAGGGAGGGAGGCGCCCCACCCATGGCCGCAGGTCCTGAGGTGGTAACGCTGCTCTCCTGAGGTCCTTGGTGCAGTTGTTGCTTCTTCTTCTTGGGGACGGACTCAGGAGGGTAGATGGTGCCATCATTGTCTGGATCCTCAACTACCACAGCCTGGTAAGCGCGCTCGAGTGAGAACACCGCATCCTTTTCTTCGCAGGCAACCATGATGACGCCGCCGCTTCCTGGCATCTTGAGGATGTTGTAGCCGTGGTGAGTCACCGCCATGAACTTGGCTAGGGCTGGGTATCCGAGGATGGCGTTGTAGGAAAGATGAATGTGAGCGACATCGAAGCCGATGAGCTCGGTGCAGTAGTTGTCGCGCTTGCCAAAGGTAACAGGCAAGCGAACCTGTCCTATCGGGGTGGTGGAGCCGTCAGTCACTCCTGAGAAGGGCTTGGTAGGCTGTAGTTGATCGTATGGCACTTGGACGCTGTCGAACGTCTCGACGGACAGGACATTGAGCCCTGCTCCGCCGTCGATGAGGGTCTTGGTGACTTGAACATTGCTGATGACGGGTGATCAGAGCATCGGGAAGGCATGGGCAGTCGCCGCACACTAGAGCTGGTCTGCTGAGCTGAAGGTGATGGCACACTTGGACCACCTGAGCGGACGCGTAGCTTCGAGCTTGGGGAGAGCCGCGTTCACTTCTCGGGCGAACTGCTTGAAGAGGTGCTGAGAGGCTGGGGCTTGCACACCGCCCAAGATGCAGGCGATGGTGCGAGGCTCCTGGAAGTCCCCAGCCCCCTCGTCCTGGTCGTCATTTCTCCTGGGTGGTGGCGGCAGAGGAGGAAGGCCAGCCTTGCCATGAGGGCGGTCCTCACGAGGCTGGTCCTTCCAGGCATCCTCACGAGGCTGATCGTGCTAGCGATCCTCGCGAGGCTGGTCGCGCCACTCCTGGCACGGGCCGCGGTCGTCCTAGCATCCTCCTGTTCGGCCTCCTCCACGGCCATAGCCTCGGTCACTTTGGTCGGGGCGCCGGCCGAAGCGTCCGTCGCGGATGGCCTTGAGCACCTGGCAATCATTGGTGTTGTGGCTGTGCACGTTGTGGAAGGCGCAGAACAGGCGGCCACCCCTGGACGACTCTGGGTGATCGTGGCCGTGCTTCACCTCTGGCTCGGCCGTGAGCACGGTCGCGCCCTTGCGTTTCACGTCCTTAACCTTGGCCTTCTTGTCTTCTGGGTCTATCGCTGGGAGCTCGACGAGGGAGATGCGCCCTTCCTCGGCCCTCGCGCACTTGGTCGCTAGGTTGAACAACTGCAAGGCTGTGCACAAGTCTTCGTGGATGGCGAGCTCCTCCTTCATCTTGACGTCGCGGACGTTGTCGAAGAATGCGGAGATGATGGCCTCGTCCGTCACCTTGGGGATCTTGAGGCGGACGCTGTTGAAGCACTGGGTGTACTTTTGTAGGGTCTCCTCGGGTTCCTTCTTGATGCGCCGCAGGTCACCCGCGACCGACGGGCGGTCGCGAGTGCCCTGGAAGTTGGCGATGAAACGCTCGCGTATCTCGCCCCGGGAGGAGATCGATCCCGCGGGCAAGTTCAGGAGCCACGAGCGAGCACCATCCTTGAGAGCCATGGGAAACCAGTTCACCATTATTTTCTCGTCGCCGTTGGACTCCTCGATGCTCATCTCATAGAGCTGCAAGAACTCCGCAGGGTCGGGGGTGCCATCGTAGCGCGGAGGCAGGTCGGGTTTGAACTTCCCAGGCCAGACGACACTACGAAGCTCAGGAGTGAAGGCTCAGCAGCCTGATGTGGCCACCGGAGCCCAACATGGAGGCAGAGCTTGGTCTTGGTCTTGGTTCTCATGTGACGCCACCGCAGGGGGTGTGCGGGCTTGACGTGGCGGTGGTGGGAGTGCAGGGGTCCTGCTTGTGGCCGCTAGACTTCTTGGCCGCTTCCTTCTTCTTGAGCAGGCGCCCTGAGTGGTGGATCACGCCGCGGGGCCGCACGCCTTGGAGCGAGGGCGACATCTTGTCGTGGAGGTGGCGGAGGTGCTCCATGGGCTACTTCGCCTATAGAGGGAGGCGGGCAAGGTAGTGAGAGGGACGGTGCAGGAGAGCCCCCGGCGGCGCTGACGAGCTCGGCGATGCGGTCGAGCCAGTCTTCGTAGAGGTCGTCGACGGGGCGGTAGCGCAGGAGCTCGTGCGCCATGAGCAATGCAGCCTGCGCGCCTGCGGGTCCACGACGAGCATGGGACGACGAGGCCGCCGGAGTCAGTGACGGGGTGACGGTGTGTCCGTCCCGCCGCACGGAGGGGTGTAGAGACGAGGCATGTTGCTCGTGCCTCACCGGTCCTGTGGCGGCGTTGGCAGCAGGTGATGGAGAATGGTGGGGAGGTCCGCCAGTGGGAGCCGTCTGGGCAACGCGGGCAGCAAGGGCGGCCCGGCGCTCAGCACGGGCTTGGCGAGCGTCAGCCATGGAAACGGCTGGACAATGGAACGCTGGTCGACGGGAGGGAAGCTCTGGCGCACCCCCTACCTGACGCGCCAAATGTCGGATCGTGGGTTCCGACAAACCCTTGAGGTTTGAACACTGGGGGCGCACGAAGATCTCTCCTTCTCGCTCTAGCTCGCTCTCGTACCGATTCCTAGGCCTAGCTCGTCGAACCCGAAGAACAAGAGACACAAGGATTTATACTGGTTCGGGCCACCGTTGTGGTGTAATACCCTACTCCAGTGTGTTGTGGTAGATTTCCTTGTAGGCTGAGGATGAACAAGTACACGGGAAGAATAGCCTCCTGAGGAGAGGTGTTCCTGGGCTCAGTGAGTTGGTGGGTGCTAGGGTGGTCTAGATGATCCTTCTGAGCCAGATCCCCTTCTGGTTGAGTCGATCCCCTTCTACGGTGGTACCTAAGTCATATTTATAGTGGCCCGGGTCCTCTTCCCAAATATTGAGCGGGAAGGTATCCCACAACGGCCAAGTTCGAAGGGGGACAGCTAGTATAAGCTATCCTGACAAAAGGTGGTCTTCGCCTACCAAAGGCTCTGGTGGTGACGCCGTCGTGGGCTCCGTGGTGAACTTCATCCTGCCGTCCTGCTAGTCTTGGTCTCGTTGCACCGATATGGAAAACTTTGCCTGACGCCTCGGGACTCCTCTCCTGCTCTTGCCCCTTTAGCAGCAAAGAGGAAACTGGCTCCCTGCGCCCACTAGCGCCCGCTGGCGCCCGCGTGGCCTTGGTCGTCATGGCTTGCATCACGCGCACCTCGCGAGGTGCCCCTTACCTTGATCTCTCCGCCCCTCGCGAGCCAGCCTGGTGAGGCCTCCCCCGCGGAGGTCTTGCGTCATCCGCCTCACGATGGTCTTGAGTGTTTGCTGGTGAATATGGGTCGTACAGGGCCGCTGGTGGAGCCACGCCGTGGGCCGCGGGCAAGCAAGTCTGGGGACCCCCGTTCCCAGGACGCCGACAGCTCCAGACGATAGAGGCCCTAGCACAACCTCCTGCTAAGAAGAATGTCCCTCATGCCCTGATCCTTAATAAAAAGATCGAAATGATGAAATTCACAAAGCACATTATTATCACGTGTGACTTTAGGAACTGAAATAAGATTACGTGTCACAAATGGAACTCTAAGAACATTGCAAAGTTGAAGACTCCTATTTGCATGTCTAGTGAGGAGAGATGCTTGACCAATATGAGAGATGTGCATACCTGCTCCATTGGTGGTGTGGATCTTGTCGGAGCCATGATAGGGTTCACGAGTATGAAGCTTTCCCATCTCGCTCGTTAGATGCTCCGTTGCCCCAGAATCCATGTACCAGTGGGGATCGATGGAGTAGGACTGAGTGTGTCCTTGTTGCTTCGGCGGCGCCGGACAATCAGCCATGGCCACCTGACGCGCAAAGTTGCGTGTGTCCTTGCCATCATTGCCGAGGACAAGAAAACTCCGTTGAAAGCGTTTGTGACACTTAGAGGACCAGTGCCCCTCAATGGCACATAGCTGACACACACGCCGACCACCGGCCCCTGGTAGGGTTGCGGATGAGGGGGGAGCCGAGGGTGACGAAAACGATGTAGGGGGCGGCGCCTTGGACGATTTGCAGCCACCCTTGGTGGCGGCGTTCGCAGACAGGGGGCTGTGACTGGCCTTGGCACGGCGAGCCTCGACACGTTGTTCGGTGAGGAGATGGCGGGACTAGACCTCATGTGCCATCATGGGGGTCGAGTTGCCCCACTTGTTCATGATCTCAACCAAAGCATCATACTCCTCGTCGAGCCCGTTGATGATGGAGTTGAACTCGGAGTCGGTGAGCGGCTGTGCAATGGAGGCCAACGTGTCAGCAAGGCCCTGGACCTTGTTGTAGAACTCTGTGGCCGTGGAGTCGAGCTTCTCACACTCGCCAAGCTAACGACGAAGCACGGAGACATGAGCCTGTGACTGCGCCGCAAACGAGCGCTCGAGTATGGTCCATGCCTCATGAGACGTATTGGCAAAGATGACAAGCCCAGCGATAGCCGGAGAGAGCAACCCCTGGATGGAGGAGAGGTTCGCCTGCACTACAAGAAATATGTCAACTTGCGACCATCACTATTGGTGACTGAAAAGTCATTGTTTTTCATTGCGATCTTTTTTTGACCAAAAACAGATGGTCAAAAGCTGACGGTCGTAAACTGAAATTAACGACCTTCTCTGTGAGAAGGTCATGGAAGGCAACGACCTTATCAAAAGGTCATTGGTTCAACGACCTTATGTTTTGGTCGCTAGCTGTCTACCCAGGCCACGTCGGATCCGACGTGGCAAAATTACGACCAATTGAAAAGGTCGTTGATAAGATTCAGCCCCGTCCATTTTGGTGTTTTACATGGGCCGAGCCCAACAATTCAGCCTATTTATCGTTTTTTCAGGTGAATTTTTGGTCGGTTACATGGGCCTGGCCCAACAATTCAGCCTTGTTAATTTCTTTGCCTAGCCCTTTTAACAACATATTTTCTATTTATCATGTATTATTTTGGGTTGTTTCCTTTTCTTTTTGTCATGTGTTTTTCTGGGCCGTTCCTTTGCTGGGATTCTCACGTTTTCCCCTCAGAAATAACTGTCCAATATATCTTGGACCCAGCCCAGTTCCGAAATAACTGATCCAATCCAAAAAATATTATGCCATTGACATTACAACATATCACACCACAAGCTATCTTGGGCCTAGCCCGGTTCTGATACATTTTCAAAGCAACATACAATGTTATAGGAGCCCAAAATATAATATTGCATATATTACAACCATTCATTCTAGCAATACATATCTTTACATCCCAGGAACAGTAAGTGCCAAACAAAACTATTCTATGACAAAGAAAATTAAAACAGAAGTTTAGATGATAAGACAAAACAGAAGTTCATATTGTCCTCCTCCTTCAATGTTTGAAAACCTCATTCACCTGGCAATAGATCAATCATGAGTGAGAAACTATGCAGCGGCAAAAAAATGTTCAGATGATGCAAAAAGTAGATAATAGAATCACTAGTAACAATTAATATGGTTTGGATCAAGTCTCAAGAATATTACAGTACTGCAGATACACTATATTCATGTACAATTGTAGATACACTATATTAATGATCAAATATCAAGCATAGTACTAGTAGTTCTACACAATTGCACCACATATGTAACTAGCTGTAGATAGACTACATTCATGTACATAACAGTTTCAGATAATAATAATTATCTAAAAAAGTTTCATTTAGTGTGTGTGCTCAGACAAGAAAAACATTACAAGTAATTAATCGCTGCTCCAAAAGCAAACATGCTACTGATGCATGACAATATGTGTCAAAGAGTTTCTGCAAGAAGTTACTCCTAATGCTACTGATGCAAAACTACTCCTAATGGACTGCTACATCTATACTGCAAGAAGTTATAGCTATACTTCATGTACTGTTGTCCAGGAGTATTCCAATTCATCTTTAAAAAAATGTTCAAGCACTGACTGAAAAAGGAATGCAAAAAGAAATGCAGTACCCAGCTGTACTCCAGTAGAGAGCATCCGCCCAAAAGAAAACAAATAGAATGGTTGAAAATTATTCCAGTTTACACTCCTCTTTTAGCAGTACAGATTATAGCTAATGCAACATCATGGGAGCTGATGTCTAGGAGTATTTGCAAATGATATATCATCATGGAGTAGGATAACATGTTTTAGCAGTACAGGTTATAGAGTAAGCAAGCAAGCAAGCAATCATGGGAGCTGATGCTGCCAGTTAATATCAGCACATGACAAGACAAAAAGCATGGCATCAACACAAGCATCAACAAGATACTAACACCTAAACTGATGCTAAATTGATGGAGTCCCATCCATCCATGAGAGAAGAAAGTGCCTTTGGTTGATAAAGAGAAGAGAACACTTCCTCTTGCTGGGGTCAAACCAGAGGATACCAACCCATCCACCAATTTGCAGTTTGTGTGGCTCAAGGTCATGGTGCTGGACACCACGTCCGTGGCAAAAAGCAACGCCCTTGCAAGCTGGTACACCATGATCTACATGCACAATACCACCAAGTTCACCAACAACGAATCAGTCAATCAAACGCCGTCGGCACATTCAAACAAACACCTCGCGTGCAAGATCTGCAAAACGAACGACAAACGAACGCACAATAACTTACCGACTCGCTCAAGCTCTTCCACCTCCCACCGGCTGCTTTGCCTACCTGGATAAATTTTTTACAGCGGAAGCAAGTAATCAGCTCCACCATCATGACCCAATATACATTACCTGGAAGATTAATTTCTACTGTGTACATGCTGGTATAGAAAGCAAATCGAGAGTGGGAATTAGTCTTTGTAAGAAACTTACAGCAGCGACAGACTTGTTCTTAGGGTTCTTATGGTTGAACTCCTTGCGGAACTCGCCCCTGATGGCAACCAATCAACAAAAAGCAGGTTCAGAACAAGGGCCGCCCAGGAACCATGGGGAAACAGCAACCGAAAAATAGAATATGACGAAGGAAGCAAGGGGAGGGGAAGGACGGGACGTACATGAAGACGAAGAAGGCCTCGCCCACGTCCTTCTTGCCAGCAGCCCCCGCGCGTGAGGTGCGCCTTGGCGCTCGCGGCCTTCGCGTACTTGCCAAAAGACCCATTCAGAATTCAGATCACACCTACACACGGTGAACCATTCAAATTCGAACCAACTCAAAGCAGAGCAGGCCTTGTGAAATATTTGTTTCCTAGAGGAGATGTTAGTTTTGAACCTCACAATGTACAAAGATCACACCTACACTCATTGATTTCAAATGTACAAACAAATCCATATCACTACACCTCACAAATTATACTTGCTAATTCCTGAACATTCTTTTCTTTCAAGGCAAGCCACATTGTAAGTAAAGGAGATAGTGGGCTGTCATGTCTACATAATTTGGGGAGACCACAGCTGCTAAATATTGTGGTTGACAGCAATGGAACACCGGCGGTCCTGGCAAATCAGTATGCCTAGAATACTTTTTCTGCTATGAAAATAAGAATAATTGTTTCTATGGGAAATCTAGATTAGAGAAAACTTCAGTTCTTCTGCTCTCTCATTGGGATGATTGGATGCCCTAATTTGCTCATTGGACAACTCTCTCTAGCTGCGAGATAGTATATTTTTTGCTTCTCTACTCTACTATGCATTCAGTGCAGATATGGTAGGTCAAGGCCACCCAGCTAGCTATGCTCGACATTGCTTGGTTGAACAGAAAACAAGATGTTATGATTCAGCAGTGTACTTGATATTTGGCAAGTATGGTTTCATGTATACAAGTGAGGCAGAGCAATGTACAAGATAAATCATTTTATATGAAGCTTTTTCTGCTAGCCATTTTGCGATCTACACAACAGTTACACACGCACACACACACACACACAAGTAAAATGTGTACTGAAGCTGGGAATTTCCAACCCACCTGAGCCGTTGTTGAAGTATACAATGAGAATAATCACTCCCTGGAACCAAACAAACAGCGATCGAAGCGTCGTCAGCATTCAGCAGCCAATCAGGCGTACAAGCCCAAACAACTGCATCAGCACTCCTACTAGAGGGAGATGGGGGAAAAGTGATTACCAGGACAAGCAGTGCCATGGTGAGCACGGAGGGCAAGCACGACTTGTGGTGGAGCAACCTGGAGATGGTGGGATCTTCCCTATGCTTCTCATGTGGCATCACAAACAGAGGCGTCAGCTATCTCTGTCGAGTACAACACCTCACTCCTCGGCGGCCTCCTTCCTCCCGTCCCGTTGTCTCTTCTTCCCCCTTCCTGCTAGGCTAGGAAGCTCTATGGCATCGGCAGCGGCCGAGCAGAAGCAGCAGGAGCAAGCCGGCACGCGATCACCTCCGTTGAGGCCATTGGCGATGGCTCGCGTCGATTTGGCTGCCGCCTGATGTGAGGTGAGGAAGAGAGGATCGGCACGGAGCAGGCCATGGCGACCTTCGTCGAGGCCCGGGTCGAAGAAACCATGGGCAACCGTGGCAGATCTGGTCGCGCCATGGCGGCCGCCTGACCAGCTCGCTCGGTCTCCCTACCTCTTCTCTTCCTCTTCTGGTGAGGGTAGAGGAGGGGAGGGTATGGGAGAGGGTACGGGAGTGGCGGCTGTCGAGGAGATACCGGAGGCCATGGCCATCAGTCGGATATGAGGAGATCGGCAGTGTGTGGCGGCGGCGGCGATGTGGGAGGGGATTTGTCTATGAACTGAATCGAATCGGGGTTGGGTTGGGTTGAGGAGCAAGGGAGGGAGGTCACCGGTGGTGATGGGGTTAGGTCGCCGGTGGGGTGGGGTTGGGTGTCGGCGGCGGGATTGGAGATGAATCGGGGGTGGGGAGGGCGCGGATTCGGAAGCAACGCGTCGGATCTGGCTGTCGCCTCCGCCTGACCTGCTGCTGGTCGACCGGGGAGAGAAGGTGAGGAGGGGGTTTCACGGCGGCGGTGTGGGAGGAGGGCGTAGGCCGGTGGCAGCGGCGGCGGCGATGTGATGGAGGTGGGTGGCGGCTGCGCGAGGGGAGGGGAGAGGTGGATCGCTAGGGTTAGCTATGCGAGATAGAGAGGAGTTTGTTGTGTGACAGCGAGCGGAGGGGTGGATGGACGGATGGATGGATGGATGGACAGATGTTTTCCATGTCACTGATCCATGCCACGGCTGATTCCACCAATCAGAATTAAGCATTTTTTGTTTTTTCTCTTATAGTTTGTACCCTCTTATTGAGGCAACCATTTAACCTCTTATAGTTAGTTCAAAAAAACCAATATTTTGTACATGTGTGTATTTAGGGATGACAAACAATGTTGATTTGGGAGGTTTTCATTTTCTTTGCTCAAAAGAACCATTTTCCATTTTCTGAGTGCTCGAAATGTGTTTTTTTTGTGAAGGAACTACCATACATTTGTTGCAAAATGGCACTAAATCATTTTTCTACAATATTAGTCCATATTTAATGTATAATTGACCAAACGGTTGGGTGTCAAAAGCTTTTATCCACCTTTAATGAAAAAGACAAATTTCCGCTGATTTAGTAGGAAGTGGGTCAAATTTGAACTGCAGCTGCCTCATAGTTTGTTCATTATTTTTTCCAAAAATCATTTCTAGGTACATAAGTATCTATTTAATCAAAGAAACATCAAAAGTTTTCCAAGATTCAACCACTGGCTAGGAACGGTCAAGCCCGCCGTTTTGACCGCATTTTGGAGCGGGCATAAAATATTCAAAAAAAAATCAAAAAATTGGGAAAGCTTCGCATTGTGTCATTATATGTGACCAAGTTACGAGGAAAAATAATAAACTTGTAATACAACAATTATTTTAAAAAAGTATTCTCAGAAATGAGCTATCATGCGTGAAGATTCATGGCTTTCAAGCCAAATGATCAATCTTATGGTCACATTCATGGCATAGTTTGTTCAAATGATCTCATATTGTGCACAAGGGTGCATCTTGGAATTCCAAACAATGTTTCCTACGGAAGTTCTCATTTTCTTTGCACGGAAAATTCATTTTCCATTTTCCGAGTGCCCGAAATGAGTTTTTTCGTGAAGGACCTACCATATATTTGTTGCAAAATTGGACCAAATCAATTTTCTAAAATACTAGGCCATATTGAATGCACAATTGACAAAATGGTTGGGTGTCAAAAGTTTCGATCCACCTCTGGTGAAAAAGACAAATTTCCACCGATTCAGTAGGAAGTCGGTCAAATTTGAACTGCAACTGCCTCATAGCTTGCTCATTATTTTTTCCAAAAATCATTTCTAGGTACATAAGTATCTATTCAATCAGAGAAATATCAAAAGTTTTCCAAGATTCAACCACTAGCTAGGAACGGTCAAGCCCGCCGTTTTGACCGCATTTGGAAACGGGCATAAAATATTCAAAAATTTGGAAAAGCTTCGCATTGTGTCATTATATGTGACAAAGTTATGAGGAATAATAATAAACTTGTAATACGGCAATTATTTTTAAAAAAAAATGCTCTCAGAAATGAGCTATCATGCGTGAAGATTCATGGCTTTCAAGCCAAATGATCAATCTTATGGCCACATTCATGGCATAGTTTGTTCAAATGATCTCATATTGTGCACAAGGGTGCATCTTGGAATTCCAAACAATGTTTCCTAAGGAAGTTTTCATTTTCTTTGCACGAAAAATTCATTTTCCATTTTCCGAGTGCCCGGAATGAGTTTTTTTGTGAAGGACCTACCATATATTTGTTGCAAAATTGGACCAAATCAATTTTCTGAAATACCAGGCCATATTGAATGCACAATTGACAAAATGGTTGGGTGTCAAAAGTTTCGATCGACCTCGGGTGAAAAAGACAAATTTCCGTCGATTCAGAAGGAACCGGGTCAAATTTGAACTGCATCTGCCTCATAGTTTGCTCTTTATTTTTTCGAAAAATAATTTCTAGGTACATAAGTATCTATTTAATCAGAGAAACATCAAAACTTTTCCAAGATTCAACCACTAGCTAGGAACGGTCAAGCCCGCCATTTTGACTACATTTTCAAACGGGCATAAAATATTCAAAAAAAATCAAAAAATTGGAAAACCTTCGCATTGTGTCATTATATGTTACCAAGTTTTCAGGAAAAATAATAAACTTGCAATACGACAATTATTTTAAAAAGTGTTCTCAGAAATGAGCTATCATGCGTGAAGATTCATGGCTTTCAAGCCAAATGATTAATCTTATGGCCACATTCATGGCATAGTTTGTTCAAATGATCTCATATTGTGCACAAGGGTGCATATTGGAATTCCAAACAATGTTGCTTAAGGGAGTTTTCATTTTCTTTGCATGGAAAATTCATTTTTCATTTTCCGAGTGCCCGAAATGAGTTTTTTGTGTGGAGGACCTACCATATATTTGTTGCAAAATTGGACCAAATCAATTTTATAAAATATTAGGCCATATTTAATGCACAATTGACAAAATGTTTGGGTGTCAAAAGTTTTTATCCACCTCTCATGAAAAAGACAAATTTTCGCCCATCTAGTAGGAAACGTGTCAAATTTGAACTGCAGTTGCCTTATAGTTTGCTCTTTATTTTTTCCAAAATCATTTATAGTTGCATAAGTATCTATTTAATCGTAAATACATGGTTTGGTGGTGATACGTCATGGTTTGGACGGTGGCCCAGGGCCCCAACTCCAAAACGCGTAGACTCGCATGCCCGCCGCGTGGTCACCGCCTGACCGTGGCATTGCCATGCGTTCTGGGCAGCCTAGGCATGTCTAGTAGGTTGGGCACTCCTCGGGTAGATGCTAGGAATAAAATAACAACAGAAGAATCTCACGAGGAGACTGAACTATGCTCAAACATGAATTAGCAGCCAAGTGTTTGATAAGCGGTACGGGAAATTCACAAGGCCAATGGGCCTGAGTTTTGGCTGAGGATGATCATCTACTAGGGAGACTGTCTTGGCAAATTTTCAGCTCAAATGGAGGAGTTTGGATGGCACTTTCTTTGCAAAGTACCACATCGGGCAGAAATATGGACGTTGAATCTGGGCTCAAATGGATAAGTGGATTGAGCTGAAATTTTGTGGAGTATGGTAATTTGGGCATATTAAAGCAATGTAAAAGTTTTATACCATTTGGATAATCCTAGCTTGTACTTCCTTCACAAAGCTTCTCTCTGGATAGAAACTTTAGAAATTTGCTGAGGAAGATTTAATAGGAAAATGGAGCTGAATATTGGAATGTGGCAATGATTTTTATATGTAAGATGGCACAAAAGGATTGAGGACAATAGGAGGTGTCTAGATAGCACTTCCTTTGCAATGTGCCAATTTTGACAGAAAATAGAAAATGAAGCTGGGCTTACATAGATGATTGTATTATGCTGAAATTTGGTGTAGGGGGTTTCTATAGTCAGGGTAATGTCCTGGAAAATTTTCAGCAATTATAAAGCAATATAAATGTAGTTGCTTCACAAACTAAAAATATTACCAGGAACAAAGATTTGATGGTGAGCTCACATGTATTGTTAGATAGATATAAACTTTTGTGTAGAGCTATGACTTTGGCATATAGAATATGTGGAAAAATTTAAACTCATAACGATATTCCTATCTTGTACTTCCTTCACAATGCTTCTAGGTGGACAGAAACTTTGGAAATTTGCTGAGGAAGATGTACTAGGCAAATGGACCTGAATTTTGTCATGCGGCAATGATTTGTATAGGAAAGAGTGCCCAGAAATTTTGAGGGCAATCAAGAATATATAAATAGTACTTCCTTCACAAAGTGATGTTCTGAACAAAATAGGAAAATGAATATTGTTGAATTATTTTTGACTAGGCAAGGAAGTATTTTTACATATTTGATGAATATATGACCCGAAGAATTTATGAGACTTTTTTGGGAATTTTGGGAATGACGGAAATATAGGTTGCTTCACAACCTAGGGCAAAAATTGACACATGGACATGACACATAGGCAAAACTGATGAGGTGGCGCCTAGTCATAGCAATCCACCACAATTAGGTTATGACCATCTATATTGGTCGTGATCAGCTAGAAATAAGGCAGTGGACCAGTGCTGTCTGCTTTATGACCATTTCGTGTAAGAAAATTACGACCTTTCTGACCAAAATGGTCGATATAGTTTAGGGTTTGGAGCCCCCCGAACAGCTTTTGACCAATTGGTCTCAAATGGTCATAGATTTATGACCAATTCTTCCAGGGTCACTGACAGAAGGTCACAAGTTGACATATTTCTTGTAGTGTTGGTCCTGCCCTGTCCAAACACGATGGGCCGGATTATAGACCGGACCGTGCACGCTGTCCACCAGCGCAGAGGGGGCAAGGAGAGAGCCGTCGACGTAGCCAAGCAGGTAATGGCTCCCAAGGAGCAGAAGAACCTGCGCACGCCAGAAGATGTAGTTGTCGGACAAAAACTTGATGGTGATGAGGTGGCCGAAGTGAAACGGCGGCGACAGCGGGAATCCCATCGAGGAGACTGCTTGAGGTGAGGACACCATAGAGGCAGTTAGCGGCACCGCGGACGCGGCCGGAGGTGCAAACAACGCGGGAGCAGATGGCGCCACGGCCGGGCCGACGACGCAAGCCCCGTCATTAGGGCGGACTCGGGCGCCACCAGCGGTAGCGGCGGGACAACACCCGCGGCAGGAGATGCGGACGAAGCGGCGGTGGTGTGCACCACGAGCTCATGCTTGAACGACGAGGCAGATGGTGGAGTCGAGAAGGAGCCCACGCTCCTTGTCCCAAGCGGGGACTGCACGACAGCTGCGTCCAGCGGGCGGGACAGAAGCGCCGCGAGGGCGGCCGACAGGAACCCTGCGTTGGTGGATCCGGATGCGGCGGCGCTCAACATGGCGGCGGCGGGATCGGAAGTGAGGCGGCGGTGTCGGGTGATTAGGGTTTGGGCGGAAGCGTACGTAACCTAACGTGATACCATGTAAGACAATAGGTTTAAGGGGGAACCGGCACTACCCTATAGGACAAGGCTATTCTGTTACTAGTAACAGAATATTATTCTGTTACCATCAGACCCTTATAGAGGCCCGATCCATTTTGCCACAAAACATAGAAAAAGCCCACCCACTCCCCGCCGCCTCCACCCCCTGCTTCCACCCGCCGCCAGCTCCACTCCCCTGCTCCCACGCACGGCCGGCCGCCGGCCCCTGCCTCCCCGCTTCTACCCGCCGCCGGCGCCGCCCCTCTGCTTCCACCGTGCCACCGTCCTGCCTTCCCGCTGCTCCCACCGGAGCGCCGCCCCTACTTCCACCGCTCCGCCGGCCCACCTAGCCACTGCTTCCACCGTGCCACCGTCCCGCCTTCCCGCTGCTCCCACCGAAGCGCCGCCCCTGCTTCCACCGCACCGCCGGCCCACCTTCCCGCTGCTTCCACCGCGCCACCGGCTCGCCTCCCCGCTGCTCCCACCGGAGCGCCGCCCCTTGCTTCCACCGCACCGCCGGCCAACCTCCCCGCTGCTTCCACCGTGTCGCGCGCCCCGCACACAACCTCCTGGTTGCCGGCCGCATCGCCGCCTCTTGCCCAACCACCTAGCCGCCGCCACTTCGCAAGCCTCCGTCGCCCCCATCTCCTCTTGATCTCGTCATCAAGCTCCCCCACTCTCTGCAGTCACTGGCTCCAGCCGCCACCTTGTTTCCTATCTTCCCCAGCTCCAGTCTACCAGCGAACCACCTACACGCACAGCCGTAGGTCGTTGGCGTGACCCACTTCTTCTGCCGCAGCATCCCTGATGTCCATCTCCAGCACGACAACCAGCAACCCGACGTGCTCTCCGTTCGCTGCTGCCACCCCGGATCGTTCAACAACATAGTGCCAAGCCGTTCAATGCCGCAGCTCGGGAGGTTCCCATCTCAACCTTTCCACACACCCCTGAATGTTCATGCCCCTCTGGTGTATATTCAGTTCATATTGTAGCTATGGTCATTCTATTATGATTTTCATCTCATCTTGTGTGATTTCTTTCTTCAGTCCCAAGTGGCAAATTTGTTCTGTAGCATATGGTATCATTGAGATGCACTTGTTTGTACTGTCCCTCTTCCCCTGCTCCTCAAGCGCCACTGCTGTCTTGTGCTTGCTGTTCGACATGTATTTGTCTTAATGCCTAGAGAAGAGTCTTGTTTTCTGTACTAAACTCATTATTAGTTTGGTTTGTATTATTTTGTTAGTTCATGAAAAAACACAAAATAGTTCGGTGCGTGCGCAAAAAAAATCATCAGTACATGTTTCAAAATTATGTAAGTTTAGATATATCACCTAAGAATAGTTCAAAGAAAAATTATGTAAGTTCAATTTGTGTGCTGCTACAAATTTGCACTTCTTGTCCAGTTGTACTAGTACTGATGAATAACGAGTTACTGATATAACTATTACTGATTGAAAAATGTAGGGGTTGAAGTAAACCCTCTTGATATAACTATTACTGATATATGTGCTCTGCCAGAACATTTTTCAATACCGAAGAATAACCCTAGCGAGAAGTTCATGTTTAGAAAGTTGGTAGGTTCATACATAGAAACTTAACAAATATTGTCCATTTTAGTATTGGTCGAGTACCCTATATGCGTCAGTTCTAAATACTTTGTTCATTGTGATCAGAGATAATACAAAAGGCATATCCTTCAGTTCTGCAGATATTTGACAACTTCTCTGAACATGCGTCCACCGATGTGCTCGGCGCCGTCCACAACTTCATCGTGTGAGAGCTTCTGCTCCAGATCCTCTCCCTCCATGGTCCCCGCACACCGTGACGACCAGGTCTGCAACAGAAACTGAAGCATAGTGTTCTTGGAACCAAACTGAAGCAATGCAATGAGAAGTATAAAATTTTGGGCTGATGTACCTTGTCCTTGTTGGGGATCGTAGCAGAAATTTAAAATTTTCTACGCATCACCAAGATCAATCTATGGAGTAATCTAGCAACGAGGGGAAGGGGAGTGCATCTACATACCCTTGTAGATCGCTAAGCGGAAGCGTTCAAGTGAACGGGGTTGATGGAGTCGTACTCGTCGTGATCCAAATCACCGATGATCCTAGCGCCGAACGGATGGCACCTCCGCGTTCAACACACGTACGGTTGGGAGACGTCTCCTCCTTCTTGATCCAACAAGGTGAGAGGAGAAGTTGAGGGAAAACTCCGACAGCACGATGGCGTGGTGGTGATGGAGCTCGTGGTTCTCCGGCAGGGCTTCGTCAAGCACTACGGAGGAGGATGAGGTGTTGGAGGAGGAAGAGGGCTGCGCCAGGGGAAGGGTGCTGCTGCCCTCTCTCTCCCTCACTATATATAGGGGGAAGGGAGGAGGGGAGGCACCCTAGGGTTCCCTAGGGGAGGGGCGGTGGCCACAGGGGAAACCCTAGATGGGTTTGGGCGCCCCCACCCCCTAGGAAACTTGCCCCCCAAGCCGGGAGGGGCGGCTGCCCTAGGGGTGGCGCCCCCACCTCTCCTGGTTACGTGAGATGGGGTGGGAGGGGCGCTCAGCCCCTTAGTGGGCTGATGTGCCCTCTCCCCTTGTCCCATAAGGCCCCCCAACGCTTGCCCGGGCCTCTGAAACCCCTTTCGGACACGCTGGTCATCACCTGGTACCCCCGGAACAATTCCGGACTCCAATACCCTTCGTCCAATATACCGATCTTCACCTCCGGACCATTCCGAAGCTCCTCGTCATGTCCGGGATCTCATCCGGGACTCCGAACAACCTTCGGTAACCACATACTATTTCCCATAACAACTCTAGCATCACCGAACCTTAAGTGTGTAGACCCTACGGGTTCGGGAACCATGCAGACATGACCGAGACAACTCTCAGGCCAATAACCAATAGCGGGATCTGGATACCCATGTTGGCTCCCACATGTTCCACGATGATCTCATCGGATGAACCACGATGTCGAGGATTCAATCAATCCTGTATTCAATTCCCTTTGTCCAGCGGTATTGTACTTGCCCGAGATTCGATCGTCGGTATCCCTATACCTTGTTCAATCTCGTTACCGGCAAGTCTCTTTACTCGTTCCGTAACACATCATACCGTGATCAACTCCTTGGTCACATTGTGCAGATTATGATGATGTCCTACCGAGTGGGCCCAGAGATACCTCTCCATTTACACGGAGTGACAAATCCCAGTCTCGATTCGTGCCAACCCAACAGACACTTTCGGAGATACCTGTAGTGTACCTTTATAGCCACCCAGTTACGTTGTGACGTTTGGCGTACCCAAAGCACTCCTACGGTATCCGGGAGTTGCACAATCTCATGGTCTAAGGAAATGATACTTGACATTAGAAAAGCTTTAGCAAATGAACTACACGATCTTGTGCTATGCTTAGGATTGGGTCTTGTCCATCACATCATTCTCCTAATGATGTGATCCCGTTATCAACAACATCCAATGTCCATGGTTAGGAAACCGTAACCATCTATTGATCAACGAGCTAGTCAACTAGAGGCTTACTAGGGACATGGTGTTGTCTATGTATCCACACATGTATTTGAGTTTCCTATCAGTACAATTCTAGCATGGATAATAAACGATTATCATGAACAATGAAATATGATATAATAATAACTAACTTATTATTGCCTCTAGGGCATATTTCCAATAGTCTCCCACTTGCACTAGAGTCAATAATCTAGTTCACACCGCCATGTGATTAACACTCATAGGTCACATCACCATGTGACCAACATCCAAGAGTCTACTAGACTCAATGATCTAGTTCACATCACTATGTGATAAACACTCAAAGAGTTCTGGGTTTGATGCTTGTGAGAGAGGTTGTAGTCAACGGGTCTTGCCATATTCAGATCCCTATGTATTTCGCAAAACTTTATGTCATATTGTAGATGATGCTACTGAAGGAAGTATGCCCTAGAGGCAATAATAAAGTTATTATTTATTTCCTTATATCATGATAAACGTTTATTATTCATGCTAGAATTGTATTAACCGGAAACATAATACATGTGTGAATACATAGACAAACAGAGTGTCACTAGTATGCCTCTACTTGACTAGCTCGTTAATCAAAGATGGTTATGTTTCCTAACCATGAACAAAGAGTTGTTATTTGATTAACGAGGTCACATCATTAGTTGAATGATCTGATTGACATGACCCATTCCATTAGCTTAGCACCTGATCGTTTAGTATGTTGTTATTGCTTTCTTCATGACTTATACATGTTCCTATAACTATGAGATTATGCAACTCCCGTTTACCGGAGGAACACTTTGGGTACTACCAAACATCACAACGTAAATGGGTGATTATAAAGGAGTACTACAGGTGTCTCCAATGGTAGATGTTGGGTTGGCGTATTTCGAGATTAGGGTTTGTCACTCCGATTGTCGGAGAGGTATCTCTGGGCCCTCTCGGTAATACACATCACATAAGCCTTGCAAGCATTATAACTAAGATGTTAGTTGTGAGATGATGTATTACGGAACGAGTAAAGAGACTTGCCAGTAACGAGATTGAACTAGGTATTGGATACCGACGATCGAATCTTGGGCAAGTAACATACCGATGACAAAGGGAACAACGTATGTTGTTATGCGGTCTGACCGATAAAGATCTTCGTAGACTATGTAGGAACCAATATGGGCATCCAGGTCCCGCTATTGGTTATTGACCGGAGACGTGTCTCGGTCATGTCTACATTGTTCTCGAACCGTAGGGTCCGCACACTTAACGTTACGATGACAGTTATTATGAGTTTATGCATTTTGATGTACCGAAGGTTGTTCGGAGTCCCGGATGTGATCACGGACATGATGAGGAGTCTCGAAATGGTCGAGACGTAAAGATTGATATATTGGAAGCCTATGTTTGGACACCGGAAGTGTTCCGGGTGAAATCGGGATTTTACCGGATTACCGGGAGGGTTACCGGAACCCCTCCCCCCCGGGAGCCAAATGGGCCTACATGGGCCTTAGTGGAAAGGTGAGAGGGCTGCCCACAAGGGCTGCGCACCTCCCCCTCCCCCTAGTCCTATTAGGACTAGGAGAAGGGGCCGGCCACCCTCTCTCTCTCTCTCCCCTTTAAGGAATCCTAGTTGGAATAGGATTGGAGGGGGGAGTCCTACTCCCGGTGGGAGTAGGACTCCTCCTGCGCCTCCAAGCTTGGCCGGCCAGCCCTCCCCCTCTCATCCTTTATATACGGGGGCAGGGGGCACCTCTAGACACAAGTTGATCCTTGAGATCGTTCCTTAGCCGTGTGCGGTGCCCCCTGCCACCAAATTCCACCTCGATCATACCGTTGTAGTGCTTAGGCGAAGCCCTGCGTCGGTAGTACATCAAGATCGTCACCACGCCGTCGTGCTGACGGAACTCTTCCTCGACGCTTTGCTGGATCGGAGCCCGAGGATCGTCATCGAGCTGAACGTGTGCTAAGAACTCGGAGGTGCCGGAGTAACGGTGCTTGGATCGGTCGGATCGGGAAGACGTACGACTACTTCCTCTACGTTGTGTGATCGCTTCCGCAGTCGGTCTGCGTTGGTACATAGACAACACTCTCCCCTCTCGTTGCTATGCATCACCATGATCTTGCGTGTGCGTAGGAATTTTTTTGAAATTACTACGTTCCCCAACAGTGGCATCCGAGCCTGGTTTTATGGTTTGATGTTATTTGCACGAGTAGAACACAAGTGAGTTGTGGGCGATACAAGTCATACTGCCTACCAGCATGTCATACTTTGGTTTGGCGGTATTGTTGGACGAGACGACCCGGACCAACATTACGCGTACGCTTACGCGAGACCGGTTCCCTCGACGTGCTTTGCACATAGATGGCTTGCGGGCGACTGTCTCTCCAACTTTAGTTGAACCGAGTGTGGCTACGCCCGGTCCTTGAGAAGGTTAAAACGGAGTCTATTTGACGAACTATCGTTGTGGTTTTGATGCGTAGGTGAGATGAGTTCTTACTTAAGCCCGTAGCAGCCACGTAAAACTTGCAACAACAAAGTAGAGGACGTCTAACTTGTTTTTGCAGGGCATATGTTGTGATGTGATATTGTCAAGGCATGATGATGATTTTATTGTATGAGATGATCATGTTTTGTAACCAAG
Organism: Triticum monococcum; assembly: GCA_034509565.1. Taxonomy (NCBI): domain Eukaryota; kingdom Viridiplantae; phylum Streptophyta; class Magnoliopsida; order Poales; family Poaceae; genus Triticum; species Triticum monococcum. The sequence continues at coordinate 154,017,733 of CM067842.1, forward strand.
TTATCGGCAACTGGCAGGAGCCATATGGTTGTCGCTTTATTGTATGCAATGCAATCGCGATGTAATGCTTTACTTTATTACTAAGCGGTAGTGATAGTCGTGGAAGCATAAGATTGGCGAGACGACAACGATGCTACGATGGAGATCAAGGTGTCGTGCCGGTGACGATGGTGATCATGACGGTGCTTCGGAGATGGAGATCACAAGCACAAGATGATGATGGCCATATCATATCACTTATATTGATTGCATGTGATGTTTATCCTTTTATGCATCTTATCTTGCTTTGATTGACGGTAGCATTATAAGATGATCTCTCACTAAATTATCAAGAAGTGTTCTCCCTGAGTATGCACCGTTGCCAAAGTTCGTCGTGCCCAGACACCACATGATGATCGGGTGTGATAAGCTCTACGTCCATCTACAACGGGTGCAAGCCAGTTTTGCACACGCAGAATACTCAGGTTAAACTTGACGAGCCTAGCATATGCAGATATGGCCTCGGAACACAGAGACCGAAAGGTCGAGCATGAATCATATAGTAGATATGATCAACATGACGATGTTCACCATTGAAAACTACTCCATCTCACGTGATGATCAGTTATGGTTTAGTTGATTTGGATCACGTGATCACTTAGAGGATTAGAGGGATGTCTATCTAAGTGGGAGTTCGTAAGTAATTTGATTAACTGAACTTAAACTTATCATGAACTTAGTACCTAATAGTATCTTGCTTGTTTATATTGATTGTAGATAGATGGCTCGTGTTGTTGTTCCGTTGAATTTTAATGCGTTCCTTGAGAAAGCAAAGTTGAAAGATGATGGTAGCAATTACACGGACTGGGTCCGTAACCTGAGGATTATCCTCATTGCTGCACAGAAGAATTACGTCCTGGAAGCACCGCTGGGTGCCAGGCCTGCTGCTGGAGCAATGCCAGATGTTATGAACGTCTGGCAGAGCAAAGCTGATGACTACTCGATAGTTCAGTGTGCCATGCTTTACGGCTTAGAATCGGGACTTCAACGACGTTTTGAACGTCATGGAGCATATGAGATGTTCTAGGAGTTGAAGTTAATATTTCAAGCAAATGCCCGAATTGAGAGATATGAAGTCTCCAATAAGTTCTATAGCTGCAAGATGGAGGAGAACAGTTCTGTCAGTGAGCATATACTCAAAATGTCTGGGTATAATAATCACTTGATTCAGATGGGAGTTAATCTTCCAGATGATTGCGTCATTGACAGAATTCTCCAATCACTGCCACCAAGCTACAAGAGCTTCGTGATGAACTATAATATGCAAGGGACGAACAAGACTATTCCCGAGCTCTTCGCAATGCTGAAAGCTGCGGAGGTAGAAATCAAAAAGGAGCATCAAGTGTTGATGGTCAACAAGACCACTAGTTTCAAGAAAAAGGGCAAAGGGAAGAAGAAGGGGAACTTCAAGAAGAACAGCAAGCAAGTTGTTGCTCAGGAGAAGAAACCTAAGTCTGGACCTAAGCCTAAAACTGAGTGCTTCTACTGCAAGCAGACTGGTCACTTGAAGCGGAACTGCCCCAAGTATTTGGCGGATAAGAAGGATGGCAAGGTGAACAAAGGTATATGTGATATACATGTTATTGATGTGTACCTTACTAGAGCTCGCAGTAGCACCTGGGTATTTGATACTGGTTCTATTGCTAATATTTGCAACTCGAAACAGGGACTACGGAATAAGCGGACGCTAGCAAAGGACGAGGTGACGATGCGCGTGGGAAACGGTTCCAAAGTCGATGTGATCGCGGTCGGCACGCTACCTCTACATCTACCTTCGGGATTAATATTAGACCTAAATAATTGTTATTTGGTGCCAGCGTTGAGCATGAACATTATATCTGGATCTTGTTTAATGCGAGACGGTTATTCATTTAAATCAGAGAATAATGGTTGTTCTATTTATATGAGTAATATCTTTTATGGTCATGCACCTTTGAAGAGTGGTCTATTCTTGTTGAATCTCGATAGTAGTCATACACATATTCATAATGTAGAAGCCAAAAGATGCAGAGTTGATAATGATAGTGCAACTTATTTGTGGCACTGCCGTTTAGGTCATATCGGTGTAAAGCGCATGAAGAAACTCCATACTGATGGGCTTTTGGAACCACTTGATTATGAATCACTTGGTACTTGCGAACCGCGCCTCATAGGCAAGATGACTAAAACACCGTTCTCCGGTACTATGGAGAGAGCAACAGATTTATTGGAAATCATACATACCGATGTATGTGGTCCGATGAATATTGAGGCTCGTGGCGGATATCGTTATTTTCTCACCTTCACAGATGATTTAAGCAGATATGGGTATATCTACTTAATGAAACATAAGTCTGAAATATTTGAAAAGTTCAAGGAATTTCAGAGTGAAGTTGAAAATCATCGTAACAAGAAAATAAAGTTTCTACAATCTGATCGTGGAGGAGAATATTTGAGTTACGAGTTTGGTGTACATTTGAAAAATTGTGGAATAGTTTCGCAACTCACGCCACCCGGAACACCACAGCATAATGGTGTGTCCGAACGTTGTAATCGTACTTTACTAGATATGGTGCGATCTATGATGTCTCTTACTGATTTACCGCTATCGTTTTGGGGTTATGCTTTAGAGACGGCCGCATTCACGTTAAATAGGGCACCATCAAAATCCGTTGAGACGACGCCTTATGAACTATGGTTTGGCAAGAAACCAAAGTTGTCGTTTCTTAAAGTTTGGGGCTGCGATGCTTATGTGAAAAAGCTTCAACCTGATAAGCTCGAACCCAAAGCGGAGAAATGTGTCTTCATAGGATACCCAAAGGAAACTGTTGGGTATACCTTCTATCACAGATCCGAAGGCAAGACATTCGTTGCTAAGAATGGATCATTTCTAGAGAAGGAGTTTCTCTCGAAAGAAGTGAGTGGGAGGAAAGTAGAACTTGACGAGGTAACTGTACCTACTCCCTTATTGGAAAATAGTACATCACAGAAAACTGTTTCTGCGACACCTATACCAATTAGTGAGGAAGCTAGTGATGATGATCATGAAACTTCAGGACAAGACACTACTGAACCACGTAGATCAACCAGAGTGAGATCCGCAATAGAGTGGTACGGTAATCCAATTCTGGAAGTCATGCTACTAGATCATGATGAACCTACGAACTATGAAGAAGCGATGGTGAGCCCAGATTCCGCAAAGTGGCTTGAGGCCATGAAATCTGAGATGGGATCCATGTATGAGAACAAAGTATGGACTTTGGTTGACTTGCCCGATGATCGGCAAGCAATTGAGAATAAATGGATCTTCAAGAAAAAGACTGACGCTGGCGGTAATATTACTGTCTATAAAGCTCGACTTGTCGCAAAAGGTTTTCGACAAGTTCAAGGGGTTGACTACGATGAGACCTTCTCACCCGTAGCGATGCTTAAGTCCGTCAGAATCATGTTAGAAATTGCCACATTTTATGATTATGAAATATGGCAGATGGATGTCAAAACTGCATTCCTGAATGGATTTCTGGAAGAAGAGTTGTATATGATGCAACAAGAAGGTTTTGTCGATCCAAAGGGAGCTAACAAAGTGTGCAAACTCCAGCGATCCATTTATGGACTGGTGCAAGCATCTCGGAGTTGGAATAAACGCTTTGATAGTGTGATCAAAGCATTTGGCTTTATACAGACTTTTGGAGAAGCCTGTATTTACAAGAAAGTGAGTGGGAGCTCTGTAGCATTTCTGATATTATATGTGGATGACATATTGCTGATTGGAAATGATATATAATTTCTGGATAGCATAAAGGGATACTTGAATAAAAGTTTTTCGATGAAAGACCTCGGGGAAGCTGCTTACATATTAGGCATAAAGATCTATAGAGATAGATCAAGACGCTTAATTGGACTTTCACAAAGCACATACCTTGACAAGATTTTGAAGAAGTTCAAAATGGATCAAGCAAAGAAAGGGTTCTTGCCTGTGTTACAAGGTGTGAAGTTGAGTCAGACTCAATGCCCGACCACTGCAGAAGATAGAGAGAAAATGAAAGATGTTCCCTATGCGTTAGCCATAGGCTCTATCATGTATGCAATGCTGTGTACCAGACCTGATGTGTGCCTTGCTATAAGTTTAGCAGGGAGGTACCAAAGTAATCCAGGAGTGGATCACTGGACAACGGTCAAGAACATCCTGAAATACCTGAAAAGGACTAAGGATATGTTTCTCGTATATGGAGGTGACAAAGAGCTCACCGTAAGAGGTTACGTTGATGCAAGCTTTGACACTGATCCGGACGATTCTAAATCGCAAACCGGATATGTGTTTACTTTAAACGGTGGAGCTGTCAGTTGGTGCAGTTCTAAACAAAGCGTCGTAGCGGGATCTACATGTGAAGCGGAGTACATAGCTGCTTCGGAAGCAGCGAACGAAGGAGTCTGGATGAAGGAGTTCATATCCGATCTAGGTGTCATACCTAGTGCATCGGGTCCAATGAAAATCTTTTGTGACAATTCTGGTGCAATTGCTTTGGCAAAGGAATCCAGATTTCACAAAAGGACCAAACACATCAAGAGACGCTTCAACTCCATCCGGGATCTAGTCCAGGTGGGAGACATAGAGATTTGCAAGATACATACGGATCTGAATGTTGCAGACCCGTTGACTAAGCCTCTTCCATGAGCAAAACATGATCAGCACAAAGGCTCCATGGGTGTTAGAATCATTACTGTGTAATCTAGATTATTGACTCTAGTGCAAGTGGGAGACTGAAGGAAATATGCCCTAGAGGTAATAATAAAGTTATTATTTATTTCCTTATATCATGATAAACGTTTATTATTCATGCTAGAATTGTATTAACCGGAAACATAATACATGTGTGAATACATAGACAAACAGAGTGTCACTAGTATGCCTCTACTTGACTAGCTCGTTAATCAAAGATGGTTATGTTTCCTAACCATGAACAAAGAGTTGTTATTTGATTAACGAGGTCACATCATTAGTTGAATGATCTGATTGACATGACCCATTCCATTAGCTTAGCACCTGATCGTTTAGTATGTTGCTATTGCTTTCTTCATGACTTATACATGTTCCTATAACTATGAGATTATGCAACTCCCGTTTACCGAAGGAACACTTTGGGTACTACCAAACGTCACAACGTAAATGGGTGATTATAAAGGAGTACTATAGGTGTCTCCAATGGTAGATGTTGGGTTGGCGTATTTCGAGATTAGGGTTTGTCACTCCGATTGTCGGAGAGGTATCTCTGGGCCCTCTCGGTAATACACATCACATAAGCCTTCCAAGCATTATAACTAAGATGTTAGTTGTGAGATGATGTATTACGGAACAAGTAAAGAGACTTGCCAGTAACAAGATTGAACTAGGTATTGGATACCGACGATCGAATCTCGGGCAAGTAACATACCGATGACAAAGGGAACAACGTATGTTGTTATGCGGTCTGACCGATAAAGATCTTCGTAGACTATGTAGGAACCAATATGGGCATCCAGGTCCCGCTATTGGTTATTGACCGGAGACGTGTCTCGGTCATGTCTACATTGTTCTCGAACCGTAGGGTCCGCACGCTTAACGTTACGATGACAGTTATTATGAGTTTATGCATTTTGATGTACCGAAGGTTGTTCGGAGTCCCGGATGTGATCACGGACATGACGAGGAGTCTCGAAATGGTCGAGATGTAAAGATTGATATATTGGAAGCCTATGTTTGGACACCGGAAGTGTTCCGGGTGAAATCGGGATTTTACCGGATTACCGGGAGGGTTACCGGAACCCCCCCGGGAGCCAAATGGGCCTACATGGGCCTTAGTGGAAAGGTGAGAGGGCTGCCCACAAGGGCTGCGCACCTCCCCCTCCCCCTAGTCCTATTAGGACTAGGAGAAGGGGCCGGCCACCCTCTCTTTCTCTCCCCTTTAAGGAATCCTAGTTGGAATAGGATTGGAGGGGGGAGTCCTACTCCCGGTGGGAGTAGGACTCCTCCTGCGCCTCCAAGCTTGGCCGGCCAGCCCTCCCCCTCTCATCCTTTATATACGGGGGCAGGGGGCACCTCTAGACACAAGTTGATCCTTGAGATCGTTCCTTAGCCGTGTGCGGTGCCCCCTGCCACCAAATTCCACCTCGATCATACCGTTGTAGTGCTTAGGCGAAGCCCTGCGTCGGTAGTACATCAAGATCGTCACCACGCCGTCGTGCTGACGGAACTCTTCCTCGACGCTTTGCTGGATCGGAGCCCGAGGATCGTCATCGAGCTGAACGTGTGCTAAGAACTCGGAGGTGCCGGAGTAACGGTGCTTGGATCGGTTGGATCGGGAAGACGTACGACTACTTCCTCTACGTTGTGTGATCGCTTCCGCAGTCGGTCTGCGTTGGTACGTAGACAACACTCTCCCCTCTCGTTGCTATGCATCACCATGATCTTGCGTGTGCGTAGGAATTTTTTTGAAATTACTACGTTCCCCAACAGCTACCACGTTCCACTTGGAGCTATTCCAAATTGTTGCTCCATTATACGTATCCGGTATCTCTACTCAGAGCTATCCGGATAGGTGTTAAGCTTGCATCGACGTAACTCTTTATGTCAAACTCTTTATCACCTCCATAACTGAGAAACATTTCCTTATTCCTCTAAGGATAATTTTGACTGCTATCTGGTGATCCACTCCTAGATCACCTTTGTACCCTCTTGCCAGACATGTGGCAAGGCACACATTAGGTGCGGTACTTCAGCATGGCATACCATATAGAGCCTATGACAAGAGCATAGGGGACGACCTTCGTCCTTCCTCTTTCTTCTGCCGTGGCCAAGCTTTGAGTCTTACTCAACTTCACACCTTACAACTCAGGTAAGAACCCCTTCTTTGACTGATCTATTTTGAACTCCTTCAAAAACATGTCAAGGTGTGTGTTCTTTGAAAGTACCATCATGCGTCTTGATCTATCTCTATAGATCTTGATGCCCAATATGTAAGCAGCTTTATCCAGGTCTTCCTTTGAAAAACACTCTTCAAACAACCGTTTATGCTTTCCAGAAATTCTACATCATTTCGAATCAACAATATGTCATCCACATATACTTATCAGAAATGTTGTAGTGCTCCCACTCACTTTCTTGTAAATACAAGTTTCTAGCAAACATTGTATAAACCTAAAAGCTTTGATCACTCCATCAAAACATATATTCCGATTCTGAGATGCTTGCTCTAGTCCATAGAAGGATTGCTGGAGCCAGCATACCTTTTAGCATCCTTAGGATCGACAAAACCTTCTATTGTATCACATACAAATTTTCTTACAAAAACTTGGTAAGAAAACTTGTTTTGACATCCATCTGTAAGATTTCATAATCGAAAAATACAGCTAATGCTAACATGATTCCGACAGACTTAAGCATCGCTACGGGTGAGAAATTCTCATCGTAGTCAAGTCCTTGAACTTGTGAAAAGACTCTTTCCCACAAGTCAAGCTTCATAGACGGTTACAATACCTCCCACGTCCGTCTTCTTCTTAAAGATCCATTTATCTCAATGGCTTGCCGATCATCGGGCAAGTCCACCAAAGTCCATACTTTGTTCTAATACATGGATCATGTCTCGGATTTCATGGCTTCTAACCATTTGTCGGAATACGGGCCCACCATTGCTTCTCCATAGTTCGTAGGTTCATTGTTGTCCAACAACATGATATTTAAGACAGGATTACGGTACCACTCAGGAGTAGTACATATCCTCGTCGACCTACGAGGTTCGATAGCAACTTGATCTGAAGCTTCATGATCACTATCATTAACTTCCTATTTAAAAGACGTAGGTGCCACAGAAAACATCTTTCTATGTTGCATCACTCTCTGGTTGAAGTAAAGGTTCGACAACCTCATCAAGTTCTATCTTCCTCCCACTCAATTCTTTCGAGAGAAACTCCTTCTCGAGAAAGGACCCGTTCTTAGCGACAAACAATTTGCCCTCAGATCTGAGATAGAAGGTGTACCCAACTATCACCTTTGGGTATCCTATGAAGATGTCTTTGTCCGCTTTGGGTTCGAGCTTCTCCAGCTGAAGCCTTAAGCATCGCAGCCCCAAACATTAAGAAATGACAACTTTGGTTTCTTGCCAAACCAATGTTCACACGACGTCATCTCAATGGACTTAGAAGGTGTCCTATCTAAAGTGAATGCAGCTGTCTCTAACGCATATCCTCAAAATGAAAAACGGTAGATCGGTAAGAGACATCATAGATCGCACCATATCTCATAAGGTTCGATTATGACGTCCGGACACACCATTTATCTGTTGTGTTCCAGGTGGCTTCAACTGTGAAACAATTCCACAATGTCTTAAGTGATTGCCAAACTCATAACTCAGAAAATCCCCTTTTGATCAGATCGTGGGAACATGATCTTCTTGTTATGATGATACTTAACTTCACTCTGAAATCACTTGAACTTTTGAAACGTTTCAGACTTGTGCTTCATTAAGTAAATATACCTATATCTACCCAAATCGTCAGTGAAGATGAGAAAATAGCAATATCCACCGCACGCTTCAATTCTCATTGGATCACACGCATCAGTATGTATGATTTCCAACAAGTCACTTGTCCGTTTCATTGTACCTGAAAACGGGGTCTTAGTCATCCTGCCCATGAGGCATGGCTCGCATGTATCAAGCGATTCAAAATCAAGTGACTCCAAACATCCATTGACATGGAGTTTCTTCATGCATCTTACGCCAATATGACCTAAGCGGCAGTGCCACAAGTAAGTGGTACTATCGTTATTAACTCTACATCTTTTAGCGTGAACATGTGTATTACTATGACCGAGATTCAATGAACCATTCACATAGGGTGCATGACCATGAAAGGTATTATTCATGTAAACAGAATAACCATTATTCTCTAACTTAAATGAATAACCGTATTGCAATGAACGTGATCTAATCATATTCATGCTCAAAGTAGACACCTGATAACATTTATCTAAATACTAATCCCGAAGGCAGATGGAGCGTGCGATGGTGATCTCATCAACTTTGGAAACACTTCCAACACACATCGTCACCTCGCCCTTAACAAGTCTCTGTTTAGTCCGTAGCTTTTGCTTCAAGTCACCAATAATAGCAACTGAACCGGTATCCAATACCCAGGTGCTACCAGGAGTACTAGTGAGGTACACATTAATAACACATATATACTTTGTTGAAGTTTCTAGCCTTCTTACCTACCATGCATTTGGGGTAATTCCGCTACCAGTGACCGTTCCCCTTAAAATAGAAGCACCTAGTCTCGGGTTTGGGTTCAACCTTGGGTTCCTTCACTGGAGCGGCAACTGGTTTGCCATCCATGAAGTTTCCCTTCTAGCCCTTGCCCTTCTTGAAACCAGTGGTCTTGTTAAACCATCAACACTTGATGCTCCTTCTTGATTTTTACCTTTTGCGGTTTTAAGCACCGCGAACAGCTTCGGGATCAACTCCATCCCTTGCATGTCATAGTTCATCACGAAGATCTAGTAGCTTAGTGATAGTGTCTAGAGAACTCTATCAATCACTATCTTATCTGGAAGTTTAACTCCCACTTGATTTTAGTGATTGTAGCACCCAGACATTCTGAGCACATGCTCACTAGTTGAGCTATTCTCCTCCATCTTGTTGGCAAAAGAACTTGTCAGAGGTCTCACACCTCTCAACACGGGCATGAGCCTGAAATCCCAATTTCAGCTCTTGGAACATCTCATATGTTCTATGGCGTTCAAAACGTCATTGGAATCCCGATTCTAAGCCGTAAAGTATGGTGCACTAAACTATCAAGTAGTCATCAGGATGTGTTTGTCAGGTGTTCACAACATCCACAGACGACGTTGTAGGGGTTTGCACATCGAGCGGTGCATCAAAGACGTAAGCCTTCTGTGTAGCAGTGAGGACACTCCTCGGACTACGGACCTAGTCCACATCATTGCTTACAATATCTTTCAACTTGGTCTTTCTCTAGGAACGTATTGAAACAGGGAGCTACAACGTGAGCTATTCATCTAGAACATATTTGCAAAGACAATCTAGACTATGTTCATGATAATTGAGTTCATCTAATCAAATTATTTAATGAACTCCCACTCAGATAGACATCCCTCTAGTCATCTAAGTGAAACATGATCCGAATCGACTAGGCCGTGTCCGATCATCACGTGAGACGGACTAGTCATCAACGGTGAACATCTCATGTTGATCGTATCTTCTATACGACTCATGTTTGACCTTTCGGTCTTCCGTGTTCCGAGGCCATGTCTGTACATGCTAGGCTCGTCAAGTCAACCTAAGTGTATTGCGTGTGTAAATCTGGCTTACACCCGTTGTATTCGAACGTTAGAATCTATCACACCCGATCATCACGTGGTGCTTCGGAACGACGAACCTTCGTAACGGTGCACAGTCAGGGGGAACACTTTCTTGAAATTATTGCGAGGGATCATCTTACTTAAGCTACCATCGTTCTAAGCAAATAAGATGTAAAACATGATAAACATCATGAAAGATCGTGGATGTCGCCTAGAGGGGGGGGGGTGAATAGGCGTTTTAAAATAATTACGGTTTAGGCTTGAACAAATGCGGAATAAACCTAGCGGTTAATTTGTCAAGCACAAAACCTAAAACAACTAGGCTCACCTATGTGCACCAACAACTTATGCTAAGCAAGATGCGCAACTATGTGATAGCAAGATATATGACAAGAAACAATATGGCTATCACAAAGTAAAGTGCATAAGTAAAGGGGCTCGGGTAAGAGATACCGAGGCACGCGGAGACGATGATGTATCCCGAAGTTCACACCCTTGCGGATGCTAATCTCCGTTTGGAGCGGTGTGGAGGCACAATGCTCCCCAAGAAGCCACTAGGGCCACCGTAATCTCCTCACGCCCTCGCACAATGCAAGATGCCGTGATTCCACTAAGGGACCCTTGAGGGCGGTCACCGAACCCGTACAAATGGCAACCCTTGGGGGCGGTCACCGAACCCGTACACTTTGGCAACCCTTGGGGGCGGTCACCGGTACCCGTCAAATTGCTCGGGGCGATCTCCACAACCTAATTGGAGACCCCGACGCTTGCCCGGAGCTTTGCACCACAATGATTGAGCTCCGAACACCATCAACCGTCTAGGGCGCCCAAGCACCCAAGAGGAACAAGCTCAAGGGTACCAAGCACCCAAGAGTAATAAGCTTCTCAACTTGTAACTTCCACGTATCACGTGGAGAACTCAAACCGATGCACCAAATGCAATGGCAAGGGCACACGGAGTGCCCAAGTCCTTCTCTCTCAAATCCCACCGAAGCAACTAATGCTAGGGAGGAAAATGAGAGGAAGAACAAGAAAGAGAACACCAAGAACTCCAAGATCTAGACCCAAGGGGTTCCCCTCACATAGAGGAGAAAGTGATTGGTGGAAATGTGGATCTAGATCTCCTCTCTCTTTTCCCTCAAAAACTAGCAAGAATCCATGGAGGGATTGAGAGTTAGCAAGCTCGAAGAAGGTCAACAATGGGGGAAGAACACGAGCTCAAAGGATTAAGGTTCAACGGGGAAGAAGACCCCCTTTTATAGGAGGGGGAAAATCCAACCGTTAACCCCCACTCAGCCCCGCAGAGAGCGGTACTACCGCGGAGGCAGGGCGGTACTACCGCTCGTAAGCGGTACTACCGCTCCCCCTCAGCGGTACTGCCGCGCCAGAAGAAAAGGGCTGGGGCTGGGACCCAGAGCGGTACTACCGCGGAGGTAGGGCGGTACTACCGCTCACAAGCAGCACTACCGCCACTACTACCGCAGCAAGTACCGCAAAACCCAACACGAGAAAATGCGCACTCGAATCGAAGCGGAAGGAGCACGCAGCCACAGCGGTACTGCGGCTGAGCCCAGCAAGCGGTACTACCGCTCCGAGGAGCGGTACTACCGCTTAGTGGACTGCAGTCGTACTACCGCTCCAACCACTGTGTCGAGGCGGTAGGAGCACGGATCCGCAGAGGCACTGCTGCTGAGGCCACCAAGCCGTACTACCGCTCCGAGGAGCGGTACTGCCGCTTAGTGAGCCTCAGCGGTACTACCGCTGTGGCCCGCGGTACTACCACTGGGTCCAGGAGAAAAACCACACTCCAGAAAACCAGAACTGCCATAACTTCTGCATATGAACTCCGAATTGAGCAAACTCAAGCTTGTTGAAAACAAGACGACGAGTAGCATCAAAACAGCGACTGGTTATAGTAAGAAGAGGCAGGGGAGGTATGCCAACAAATAGAGGAGTGAAACCTCCAACCGAGAAGAACCGGCAAAACCTCCAACATCAAAAACATCATAGAAGATGCATGCGAACTCCGTTTTTGATGAACTCAAGCTTGTCATCAAGATGACCATAAGCTCTAAGACTCACAAAGAGAACCAAACAAGAACCAAGAAAGATGATGCAAGGATGCAGTGGTTTGAGCTCTCAGTGAACGATACAATCAAGCTACTCATCGAGAGCCCCCCTTGATAGTACGGCAATCGATCCTATAACCCGGTCTCCCAACTACCATCATGAGACCGGTAAAATAGAAAACCTACCAAGGGCAAACCTTTGCCTTGCACATGGTCCACTTGAGCTAGATGATGACGATCTTGATTCCCTCAAGTTGGACCACCTTTCTTGATTGGGTTGACTCGATGAAGACTAGTTGATTGCTCCCCCATACTCCACTATGGGTGAGCCACTCTTCTGCACATCTTCACAAGTCCATTGTCACCACAAAGGACGGCAAGCTTCAAGCATTTGATCTCTTCGTGATACTCCACTTGAACTTGCACACCGCAACCTAACCCCACAAAGAACTCTCACGAAGACCATGGGTTAGTACATAAAGCGTAATTGACAATGCTTACCATACCATGGGATCACTTGATCCCTCTCGGTACATCTTCTACGCTTTGTGGGTTGATCAACTTGATTCACTCTTTAACTTAGTCTTGATCAACCTCTCACAAGACCAATCTTTAGGTAATTCCTTGAATAGCACCTTGGTCGACACAAACTCTCCTTGAAACCAACACATGTACTCCAAGAAAAGCCAATGGACAAAACCTTCAAATATAACTCAAGGCAACCATTAGTCCATAGAGATTGTCATCAATTACCAAAACCAAACATGGGGGCACCGCATGTTCTTTCACATGACATGCAATCAAATAGTGACATGATATGGCCAATATCATTTTGCTCCTTTTGATCTCCATCTTCGGGGCTCCATGATCATCGTTGTCACCGGCATGACACCATGATCTCCATCATCGTGTCTTCTTGAGGTTGTCTCGTCATCTATTACTTCTACTACTATGGCTAACGCTTTAGCAATAAAGTAAAGTAATTACATGACGTTTATGTTGACACGCAGGTCATAAATAAATTAAGACAACTCCTATGGCTCCTGCCGGTTGTCATACTCATCGACATGCAAGTCGTGATTCCTATTACAAGAACATGATCAACCTCATACATCACATATATCATTCATCACATCCTTTTGGCCATATCACATCACAAGGCATATGCTGCAAAAACAAGTTAGACATCCTCTAATTGTTGTTGCAAGTTTTTACGTGGCTGCTATATGTTTCTAGCAAGAACGTTTCTTACCTACGCGAAAACCACAATGTGATATGCCAATTTCTATTTACCCTTCATAAGGACCCTTTTCATCGAATCCGATCCGACTAAAGTGGGAGAGACAGACACCCGCTAGCCACCTTATGCAACTAGTGCATGTCAGTCGGTGGAACCAGTCTCACGTAAGAGTACGTGTAAGGTCGGTCTGGGCCGCTTCATCCCACGATGCCGCTGAATCAAGATAAGACTAGTAACGGCAAGCAAATTGACAAAATCGACGCCCATAACAACTTGTGTTCTACTCGTGCATAGAAACTACGCATAGACCTAGCTCATGACGCCACTGTTGGGGATCGTAGCAGAAATTTAAAATTTTCTACGCATCACCAAGATCAATCTATGGAGTAATCTAGCAACGAGGGGAGGGGGAGTGCATCTACATACCCTTGTAGATCGCTAAGCGGAAGCGTTCAAGTGAACGGGGTTGATGGAGTCGTACTCATCGTGATCCAAATCACCGATGATCCTAGCGCCGAACGGATGGCACCTCCGCGTTCAACACACGTATGGTTGGGAGACGTCTCCTCCTTCTTGATCCAGCAAGGTGAGAGGAGAAATTGAGGGAAAACTCCGACAGCACGACGGCGTGGTGGTGATGGAGCTCGTGGTTCTCCGGCAGGGCTTCGCCAAGCACTACGGAGGAGGATGAGGTGTTGGAGGAGGAAGAGGGCTGCGCCAGGGGAAGGGTGCTGCTGCCCTCTCTCTCCCTCACTATATATAGGGGGAAGGGAGGAGGGGAGGCGCCCTAGGGTTCCCTAGGGGAGGGGCGGCGGCCACAAGGGAAACCCTAGATGGGTTTGGACGCCCCCACCCCCTAGGAAACTTGCCCCCCAAGCCGGGAGGGGCGGCTGCCCTAGGGGTGGCGCCCCCACCTCTCCTGGTTATGTGAGATGGGGTGGGAGGGGCGCTCAGCCCCTTAGTGGGATGATGTGGCCTCTCCCCTTGGCCCATAAGGCCCCCCAACGCTTGCCGGGGCCTCCGAAACCCCTTTCGGACACGCTGGTCATCACCTGGTACCCCCGGAACAATTCCGGACTCCAATACCCTTCGTCCAATATACCGATCTTCACCTCCAGACCATTCCAGAGCTCCTCGTCATGTCTGGGATCTCATCCGGGACTCCTAACAACCTTCGGTAACCACATACTATTTCCCATAACAACTCTAGCGTCACCGAACCTTAAGTGTGTAGACCCTACGGGTTTGGGAACCATGCAGACATGACCGAGACAACTCTCCGGCCAATAACCAACAGCGCGATCTGGATACCCATGTTGGCTCCCACATGTTCCACGATGATCTCATCGGAAGAACCACGATGTCGAGGATTCAATCAATCCCGTATTCAATTCCCTTTGTCCAGCGGTATTGTACTTGCCCGAGATTCGATCGTCGGTATCCTGATACCTTGTTCAATCTCATTACCGGCAAGTCTCTTTACTCATTCCGTAACACATCATACCGTGATCAACTCCTTGGTCACATTGTGCACATTATGATGATGTCCTACCGAGTGGGCCCAGAGATACCTCTCCGTTTACACGGAGTGACAAATCCCAGTCTCGATTCGTGCCAACCAAACAGACACTTTCGGAGATACCTGTAGTGTACCTTTATAGCCACCCAGTTACGTTGTGACGTTTGGCACACCCAAAGCACTCCTACGGTATCCGGGAGTTGCACAATCTCATGGTCTAAGGAAATGATACTTGACATTAGAAAAGCTTTAGCAAACGAACTACACGATCTTGTGCTACGCTTAGGATTGGGTCTTGTCCATCACATCATTCTCCTAATGATGTGATCCCGTAATCAACGACATCCAATGTCCATGGTCAGGAAACCGTAACCATCTATTGATCAACGAGCTAGTCAACTAGAGGCTTACTAGGGACATGGTGTTGTCTATGTATCCACACATGTATCTGAGTTTCCTATCAATACAATTCTAGCATGGATAATAAACGATTATCATGAACAATGAAATATGATATAATAATAACTAATTTATTATTGCCTCTAGGGCATATTTCCAACAGTCCTATACCCACTTCTTTGCATGGATGTAGGAATTTTATAGAAAAAACAAGGTGTGTCCCTCTACATATTCAAGAGGAAAATTTGATTGCTGAAAATGCTAGTGGCGTGAAGGCCATCAAATGGTAAATTTCTGACACTTGTAACCTCAGGTACTACTACAAAGCAGAAAGGATCTCTGTAAGTTAGTTAATAGCACCATGCCATGCCTCTTGTGCTGCAAGACTGCTAGTTCTTCAACTAAAAAAATATACATTTCGCTTGGCATGCTTTCTGGATGTGGTATTACATGATATCAGTCCCAAAAAAGTATAAATTTCTTCTATTGTCAGTTCAATTTCTCTCTAGTATGTATGTTCTGAAGATGATGAGAGAATGGTCTGGTGGAGATGATGCATGTTTGTTTGCTTTTTATCATGATATATAGAAAGATGCTGGTAGCTCTAGTACCTATACTACAACAGTTCATTGACAAAAGATATATCAGTTCAATACATACTTGGGAAAAAGCTCAATACTAAGTGTTCTCTGCCTATCATTACATTAGCTAGTCTTCACCATGTCCAGATAGTGCCTAGAAGAAGTTAACTCATGCGTTTCCATAAAACTATGTACTGTTAAATCAGAACCTGTGCATTTCCATAAAATTCTGTAAGTTTCGTGTGTGTTCTTCTACAAATCTGAAATATTTTTCCAATCATACTAGTACTGATGCAATCACCTAAAAAAGTTGAAGAAAATTTTGTAAGTTTGGTGCGTGTGCTACTACAAATCTAAACTTCTTGTCCAGTCATTCTAGTACCGATGAAGATCGAGTTGACTGAAATAATGTAGTCGATTCCTGAGACCCTTACTAGTCCTACATATAGAAGTTGTGTTTGATAGCCATACATGACTTTTCTCTTTGTTGCCTGCTTGTTTTTGTAAAACTCTTTGAACTTATTTAGGTGATATATTTGGACCTTTGCATCATTTGCCTCGTCAGTACAACAGCACGCTCCCCAGCCGATCACGAGAAGAGCTGTGTGCAGTCCACCCTGTGCTCTGTCCTCGATCCACCTCAGTCATCTCCCTCTCATCCTCTCTCTACTCAGTGTGTGTGTGTGTGTGTGTGTGTGTGTGTGTGCAGGGAGTGGGAGCAGATAGAGCAGGGGAGTGGGAGGCCCTCCCATGGTGAATTAATAGGCATCTTCCATGGAGATTGTGAGCTTTGCTTGAGAATTTATGTTGTTGGTCTGTCCACTGTAGTTCTTGTATAGTGGGGTCCTCTTTTTCTAGTGTTCCTCTTTCGATGTTGCTGCATGTGTTTAATAACCCATTGATATGATTTCTGGAAACGCTTCAGTATAGAGAAGCTTCAGTACAAAGAAGCTCCTGCGTGGTCGCCCATTTTTACCAGCATTGCGCAACCGGCCAAGTCGAGCACACACACAAGGAAAAAAGTGAAAGTACATGTTTTGAAATTTTTGTATGTTCAAAGACATAAATCTCATATGTTCAGGAAAGAGTTCCAAAACATTTTTGTGCTATTTACTTCAGAGTTTGCCTGCTGTTTCAACTTTTGTTTTAACCTTTTTGTTTCTAAACTCTGCATCTTTTATGTTTAAAGATTGTTGGCATGATTCTTGAATTGGGGACTGGAGTTCAAGTATTAAATCCGGGCAAGTTCGAAAAATAAACCGCAACAAGTTCTTGTTTATTTAGCAATATATATGTTGACTGTGCAAAAATCAATGGTTCAAATATGAAAGAAGAATGTAAAAGGTCCAACATGCACATGTTGCCAGTGCCCCTAGTAGGCCTCCGCCTCCGGCTGCCAGTGCAGCTCACGGCTCCTGTACTCCTCCAACATGTGCATGGTTGCTGCTCTCCTCTGACTTCTCTCTCTCTCTCTCTTGCATGATGTTGCTGCTCCTCTCAAATCTCTCTAGCTCTATTAATTCACGATGTTGCCTCATCTCTGAATTGTTGTGGTGACGCTGAGGTTTTGTTGTCACCCACAGGATCCCCTGCCTCCATGCCCACATTCAGATGTGATGCAAGTTCAATTGTTTCAGTTTGAGAGGGTGCACAAAACACAATGTTCTAGTCCGTACTGTCCACATGTGCTGCAAGTTCAATTGTTTTAGTTTGAACATTTGCCACCCTAGTCATTTGTTTGTTGCTAAAATGTCGGAGTCGTACTTCTCATTCTTGCATGAATTTTTTCTATACCATCGTCTTCATTTCTAAATGTCAGTCATTTTTTTGCCGTCAGGTGTTTGCTTAAATGCCTAAACAAAGATCTATTTTAGTTCAGTTCAAATTCTAGTTCGGTGCAAATCTTATTTTAAGTTTAGTACAATTTCTTATTTTAGTGTGAGCAATCCTTCAAATGTCTTGCCTTATATTACTGCTATGCCAGTACACATAACAAAAAAATTACATCAAATTGACAATGATTAATCTCTTCTATGTTAGTATAGGCTACATGTATACAACATTTAATCTGTAGTAGTAGTAGTAGTAGAAGTCTTGTTATGTAAGGGAGCAGCCGAACTTCAGTAATTTGTTAGAATATCACTTTGAATACATGAGTGCATGATTAATACATTATTAATTATTGCAGGTAGGTCAGACCTTAGAAGCCACTTGCAGCTGCACTTGTTGGCACCCGTGACACGCCACCCCACCGGCCCCCAAGGCGCGCCGTCCCACAATCTGCTGGGTGTGGCGTCCTCCTGAGCTCCGCCTTGCGCAGCTGCTCCTGCTCTGCCTTCCAGGTGACCAATGTGTCTGCCCCCGTGCGCTGCGTGGATGAGCGTGTTATGGAACCGAACGATCTACCCAATCTGAACAGTAGGGAAGGTGCATTGTACACTATGGTGCATCAAATTCCGCATCAATCTGAACAGTAGGTAGCGTGTTATGTCATTCATGTATGAAATGTGCGGTCTGTGCGGTGTATATGTCATTCTTGTATATGTATTATATGTGGAAACTTTTCTGTCTGATGATATAATTGCTACTTCTTGAAAGAAGGTATACATGATAGTTTGATGTGCATGCAAGAATGAACAAAATGGTTTGAATTAAATACATAGATCAGTACAAATTAAAAATAATGATCAGTTCGAAATAAAAGAAATGGTCAGTTTGAATCAGAAACAATGATTAGTTTGAATTAAAAATTAAATGATCATTTTAAATTAGAGAGAATAATCAGTTTGGATAAAAATATGTTTCGAATTAAAGGGAATAATCAGTTCAAATAAAAACAATGACCAGTTCGAATTAAAAAAACATTTTGAATTAAAACAATGATATGTTCAAATTAAAAACAAAAAAAGCCGGTTTCAAAAAATAGAAACATAGAAGTCTGAATTAAAAAATGACCAGTTCAGTGTTTTGAAAAGATTTTAATGCAAAATCCCAGTAAGTTCAAAATAAAAAAAGATTCCATTTGAAGCGTTTGAAAAGTTTGAAAAATGATTTTTGCTCAATTCCAGCAAATGTTCAAACTCTTTAAGTGGAACAGTTCGAAGGTTCGGAAAAATGGTGTTAAAAAATTAACTTCATGACAAAATTATTATTTATTAAAAAATCTTGCCCTCTCACACACCTACCCCATGGCCACAACCACACAAAAAGTTGAAAATTAGGGAAACACATTATAACACTTTTTACTATATAGAACAATGTGCTGCGAGATTATGTTTGAAAAAACCCAGAAAAAAGGGATAAAAAATTTTGAGACAAAAAAGGGATAAATAACATGCACAGCACGAGTTGAGCTTCACTAATTAGAAAAGGCCCAAACTGCCGGAAAAACTATAATAAAGAAAGCAACATGGCAGTGATAAAATGTGCGTATATATGGAAGAAGAGTAGTCAGTGATGGAATAAAACCCTTGAAGAAGGATCAACATGTCAGCAACCAATTTGTGAAACTCCACGCAATTCACTGTATGATCTAGGTAAACTTAATTAAGTAAAAATGATGTGTCAAGCATAAGGTAGAAATTATCCAACTCTCTGCACCGACTTCATGCAAAATCGTACTGTAGTTCATACCACCAAAACATTAAACTTTTCCCATTGTTGCACAATCCTCTAAAATCAAATTCACCAGCCACAACCCAAGTCAGACCACAATGTGATTTAATTTATCCTACTGTACAGCTTTACGACCCATGTTTGACAGATGAATCTTTACGGAACAATGTAAAACATGGAAACTAGACAGGCGCATATGCAAAAATCCATCACCTTGAGTTGGTCAATGAACTGATCAAAGTGCAGCCGCACGGCACGGAGCAGTTCCTGGACATAGTCGTTGGACTCGCAGGGGATTCCGGTGGCCTCGGTAATGTGGGACCCGACCTTGGGCTCCATGACGCCGACCCTGAACTTGGCCTTCTTCCCTTCCTTGGCCTTGGGCAGGTTGAGCTCCAGGAAGTTCCACAGCTCGTCGATCATGATCCTTGGGCCACCAAAAGAGCATTCGCTCGTCACAGGGGTCATAAAGCAGGGAGATTTGACACGGGGATTCCACCGGGAGAGGAGGGAGAGGGGGGCACGGTACCTTCGGAGATGGCGTTGCACTGGTTGAGGGCGTCGACGGCGGAGTGGAAGGGAGTGAAGCCGGCGAGCTTGACGGCCTTGCTGGAGCGCTTGAGGTCCAGCACGGTGGAGTGGACGGCGTCCATGCTCTGCCCGATCTCGTCGATGCCATGGACGTGGAAGAGCGCGTACCCCGACGCCGACTCGAAGAGCAGGTAGAGCGCCATCTCGCCCGCGCGCTTCGCCGGCGGCGGCCGAGGGGTTTTGTCGGACCTGCGAAATCTGGTGCAGATCACCGCTGCATCCTCCACACCCACTGGAGCACACCGGAGAACCACGGCGAGTGCGCCCCGGCACCTGGCATGAACGCTTCCGTAAGAAAAATTCATATAAGGTCGAAGAAAGCATAATAGACGGTTCAACTACAAATAAACGGTTAGTACAATGAGGATAACAGAATAATATTCTGTTACGCATAACAGAATAGCCCAGATGTGTGTGTATATATATATATGATGGATTTGCTATCCACACTAGCTAGGGGGTGGCTATCAGAACCGTTCATGCGCTTTGAGATCCGCACCTTTGGGTGGATAAGGTTCTGGATTTCTGAATTGTTGAATTTCGCCACGATACAAGAGGAATGCTCGCCTGAAACTTTATGGAGGCATAGCCCCGGAATGGCAACCTATCATTTGACTACTCAAATACAGTTAGAGCAAAAATTGTTGGCACCTTTCTATGAGGGTAGGGAACGCCAGGACCTTCTTCGGCCAATCGTCTCCCATTGCATGATGGTGCTCGTTTGGTAAAAGTTCTGGACTGCAGCGTGCCTATCCGGTCATTAAATCCTGCCATTTTCGTCTAGCGAAATGAATACGGTTGGGCACCATTTGAACTGAAATGAACTGCGTCGTGATTGACTCGTTTTTGCAGCCAAAAGGCATCTGGATTAGAGCCAAAAGTGCACAGAGTAAATGGTGTTTCGTTGACTCAGTTGCGCAAACAATGGTACGACGTATAATTACTAACGACACCGTCGAGCGCGTGGTTTGCATATAATACGCTTTGTTATCTTAACGAAGAGTGGTTATTGATATATCCTTTTTTTGCTGGGGTTATTGATATATCCATTAAGGATGACCATTAGAAATGCATGGATAGCCTTTCCTGCACCCCACAAATAATAGACTATATAGAACCAAAACACTGGAGCAGTTACCAGTTCAATAGTTAAGTGAAAGGCGTCCTTCCTAAACAATAACCCAGAGCAACAAGAACAACTCCATTGGCGATGGCATGCACCGGCAACGTTTCCTGACATAAGAGAGTGAATTCCTCATCTTAAAACATGGCTAGATATTTTTAGTAGGTGCATGGCCTTTCAGACCGGTCATCACCTGTCGAGCTATGTCTCTTGTACAGCGGCTACATCCGTGCTGCTGTGTATATTTCTGTCTACCCCATAGCCATTTACTCACTTCGTAACCTACACTTCACCTCATAGTCCAAGACCAACTCCAACACGTGACCCCATTTGATTTGCGCAAGTTCGTTTGACTCAAAATGGACATAAATAGCGGCCCAACACGATGATCCAAACAGATGGATGTCCGTTTTTGTCCGCCCGCGACCCATTTCTAACCTCAATTTGTGCAGGGTTTGCGCCCGCGTGGACACAAAGCGGATGCACACAAGCACTCTCCTTGTTCTTCCCCCTGACCCACCCGTCGGTGAAACTGTTGGAAATATGCCCTAGAGGCAATAATAAATTAGTTATTATTATTATATTTCATTGTTCACGATAATCGTTTATTATCCATGCTAGAATTGTATTGATAGGAAACTCAGATACATGTGTGGATACATAGACAACACCATGTCCCTAGTAAGTCTCTAGTTGACTAGCTCGTTGATCAATAGATGGTTACGGTTTCCTGACCATGGACATTGGATGTCGTTGATAACGGGATCACATCATTAGGAGAATGATGTGATGGACAAGACCCAATCCTAATCCTAGCACAAAGATCGTGTAGTTCGTATGCTAAAGCTTTTCTAATGTCAAGTATCATTTCCTTAGACCATGAGATTGTGCAACTCCCGGATATCGTAGGAATGCTTTGGGTGTACCAAACGTCACAATGTAACTAGGTGGCTATAAAGGTTCACTACAGGTATCTCCGAAAGTGTCTGTTGGGTTGGCACGAATCGAGACTGGGTTTTGTCACTCCGTGTAAACGGAGAGGTATCTCTGGGCCCACTCGGTAGGACATCATCATAATGTGCACAATGTGACCAAGGAATTGATCACGAGATGATGTGTTACGGAACGAGTAAAGAGACTTGCCGATAACGAGATTGAACAAGGTATCGGGATACCGACGATCGAATCTCGGGCAAGTATCGTACCGATGGACAAAGGGAATTGTATACGGGATTGATTGAATCCTTGACATCATGGTTCATCCGATGAGATCATCGTGGAGCATGTGGGAGCCAACATGGGTATCCAGATCTCGTTGTTGGTTATTGACCGGAGAGTTGTCTTGGTCATGTCTGCATGACTCCCGAACCCGTAGGGTCTACACACTTAAGGTTCGATGACGCTAGGGTTATAGGGAAAGTATGTACGCGGTTACCGAATGTTGTTCGGAGTCCCGGATGAGATCCCGGACGTCACGAGGAGTTCCGGAATGGTCTGGAGGTAAAGATTGATATATAGGAAGTATGGTTTTGGCCACCGGAAATGTTCCAGGCATCACCGGTAGTGTACCGGGACCACCGGAGGGGTCCGGGGGTCCACCAGGTGGGGCCACCAGCCCCGGAGGCCTACATGGGCCAATAGTGGGAAGGGACCAGCCCCTAGGTGGGCTGGGGCGCCTCCCACCAAGGCCCAAGGCGCAAGAGTGGGAGGGGGCAAACCCTAGGTCCAGATGGGCCTTACGGCCCACCCTAGGTGCGGCCCCCTCTCTCCCCCCTTGGCCGCAATCCTAGATGGGTTTTGAGGCTGCCGCCACCCCTAGGGAGGGAACCCTAGATGGGGGCGCAGCCCCTCCCCTTCCCCTATATATACTTGAGGTATTGGGGGCTGCAACACACGCGAGATCATCTCCCTCTTGGCGCAGCCCTACCTCTCTCCCTCCTCGTCTCTCGTAGTGCTTGGCGAATTCCTGCTGGAGTTCCGCGCTCCTCCACCACCACCACGCCATCGTGCTGCTGCTGGACGGAGTCTTCCCCAACCTCTCCTTCTCCCCTTGCTGGATCAAGGCATAGGAGACGTCATCGGGCTGCACGTGTGTTGAACACGGAGGCGCCGTGGTTCGATGCTTAGATCAGAATCAACCGCGATCTGAATCGCTACGAGTACGACTCCTTCATCCACGTTCTTGCAACGCTTCCGCTTAGCGATCTACAAGGGTATGTAGATGCACTCTCCTTCCCCTCGTTGCTAGGTTACTCCATAGATTGATCTTGGTGATGCGTAGAAAATTTTAAATTTCTGCTACGATCCCCAACAGTGGTACCAGAGCCAGGTTTATGCGTAGTTTCTATGCACGAGTAGAACACAAAGTAGTTGTGGGCGTCGATTTTGTCAATTTACTTGCCGTTACTAGTCTTACCTTGATTCGGCGGCATCGTGGGATGAAGCGCCCCGGACCGACCTTACGCGTACTCTTACGTGAGACTGGTTCCACCGACTGACATGCACTAGTTGCATAAGGTGGCTAGCGGGTGTCTGTCTCTCCCACTTTAGTCGGATCGGATTCGATAAAAAGGATCCTTATGAAGGGTAAATAGAAATTGGCATATCACGTTGTGGTTTTCACGTAGGTAAGAAACGTTCTTGCTAGAAACCTATAGCAGCCACGTAAAAAACTTGCAACAACAATTAAAGGGCGTCTAACTTGTTTTTGCAGCATATGCCTTGTCATGTGATATGGCCAAAAGGATGTGATGAATGATATATGCGATGTATGAGATTGATCATGTTCTTGTAATAGGAATCACGACTTGCATGTCGATGAGTATGACAACCGGCAGGAGCCATAGGAGTTGTCTTAATTTATTTATGACCCGCATGTCAACATAAACGTCATGTAATTACTTTACTTTATTGCTAAAGCGTTAGCCATAGTAGTAGAAGTAATAGATGACGAGACAACTTCAAGAAGACACGATGATGGAGATCATGGTGTCATGCCGGTGACAACGATGATCATGGAGCCCCGAAGATGGAGATCGAAAGGAGCAAAATGATATTGGCCATATCATGTCACTATTTGATTGCATGTGATGTTTATCATGTTTTACATCTTATTTGCTTAGAACGACGGTAGCTTAAATAAGATGATCCCTCGTAATAATTTCAAGAAAGTGTTCCCCCTAACTGTGCACCGTTGCGAAGGTTCGTTTTTTCGAAGCACCACATGATGATCGGGTGTGATAGATTCTAACGTTCGAATACAATGGGTGTAAGTCAGATTTACACACACAATACACTTAGGTTGACTTGACGAGCCTAGCATGTACAGACATGGCCTCGGAACACGGAGGACCGAAAGGTCGAGCATGAGTCGTATAGAAGATACGATCAACATGAAGATGTTCACCGATGTTGACTAGTCCGTCTCACGTGATGATCGGACACGGCCTAGTTGACTTGGATCATGTTTCACTTAGATGACTAGAGGGATGTCTATCTGAGTGGGAGTTCATTAAATAATTTGATTAGATGAACTCAATTATCATGAACATAGTCTAAATTGTCTTTGCAAATATGTTGTAGATAAATAGCTCACGTTGTAGCTCCCTGTTTCAATACGTTCCTAGAGAAAGATTAAGTTGAAAGATATTGTCAGCAATGATGCGGACTAGGTCCGTAGTCCGAGGAGTGTCCTCACTGCTACACAGAAGGCTTACGTCTTTGATGCACCGCCCGATGTGCAAACCCCTACAACATCGTCTGTGGATGTTGTGAACACCTGACAGACACATCCTGATGACTACTTAATAGTTTAGTGCACCATACTTTACGGCTTAGAATCGGGATTCCAATGACGTTTTGAACGCCATAGAACATATGAGATGTTCCAAGAGCTGAAATTGGGATTTCAGGCTCATGCCCATGTTGAGAGGTGTGTGACCTCTGACAAGTTCTTTTGCCAACAAGATGGAGGAGAATAGCTCAGCTAGTGAGCATGTGCTCAGAATGTCTGGGTGCTACAATCACTTAAATCAAGTGGGAGTTAAACTTCAAGATAAGATAGTGATTGATAGAGTTCTCTAGCCACTATCACTAAGCTACTAGATCTTCGTGATGAACTATGACATGCGAGGGATGGAGTTGATCCCGGAGCTGTTCGCGGTGCTTAAGACCGCAAAAGGTAGAAATCAAGACGGAGCATCAAGTGTTGATGGTTTGACAAGACCACTGGTTTCAAGAAGGGCAAGGGATAGAAGGGGAACTTCATGGATGGCAAACCAGTTGCCGCTCCAGTGAAGGAACCCAAGGTTGAACCCAAACCCGAGACTGAGTGCTTCTATTGTAAGGGGAGCGGTCACTGGTAGCGGAATTACCCCAAATGTATGGTAGATAAGAAGGCTGGCAACTTCAACAAAGTATATACGTGTTATTAATGTGTACCTCACTAGTACTCCTAGTAGCACCTGGGTATTGGATACCGGTTCAGTTGCTATTATTGGTGACTTGAAGCAAAAGCTACGGACTAAACGGAGACTAGCTAAGGGCGAGGTGACGATGTGTGTTGGAAGTGTTTCCAAAGTTGATGAGATCACCATCGCACGCTCCATCTGCCTTCGGGATTAGTATTGAACCTAGATAAATGTTATCAGGTGTCTACGTTAAGCATGAATATGATTAGATCATGTTCATTGCAATACGGTCATTCATTTAAATTAGAGAATAATAGTTATTCTGTTTACATGAATAATACCTTTCATGGTCATGCACCCTATGTGAATGGTTCATTGAATCTCGGTCGTGGTAATACACATGTTCACGCCAAAGGATGTAGAGTTAATAATGATAGTACCACTTTCTTGTGGCATTGCCGCTTAGGTCATATTGGCGTAAGATGCATGAAGAAACTCCATGTCGATGGACATTTGGAGTCACTTGATTTTGAATCACTTGACACATGCGAGCCATGCCTCATGGGCAGGATGACTAAGACCCCGTTTTCAGGTACAATGAAACGGGCAAGTGACTTGTTGGAAATCATGCATGCTGATGCATGTGATCCAATGAGAATTGAAGCATGTGGTGGATATCGCTATTTTCTCATCTTCACTGACGATTTGGGTAGATATAGGTATATCTACTTAATGAAGCACAAGTCTGAAACGTTTGAAAAGTTCAAGGGATTTCAGAGTGAAGTTAAGAATCATCATAACAATAAGATCATGTTCCTACGATCTGATCAAAAGGGGATTTTTTGAGTTATGAGTTTGGCAATCACTTAAGACATTGTGGAATTGTTTCATAGTTGAAGCCACCTGGAACACCACAAGGTAATGGTGTGTCCGGATGTCGTAATCGAACCCTATGAGATATGGTGCGATCTATGATGTCTCTTACCAATCTACCGTTTTCATTTTGAGGTTATGCGTTAGAGACAGCTGCATTCACTTTAGATAGGACACCATCTAAGTCCGTTGAAACGACGTCGTGTGAACATTGGTTTGGCAAGAAACCAAAGTTGTCACTTCTTAATGTTTGGGGTTGCGATGCTTATGGCTTCAGCCGGAGAAGCTCGAACCCAAATCGGACAAACACATCTTCATAGGATACCCAAAGGTGACAGTTGGGTACACCTTCTATCTCAGATCCGAGGGCGAATTGTTTGCCGCAAAGAACGGGTCCTTTCTCGAGAAGGAGTTTCTCTCGAAAGAATTGAGTGGGAGGAAGATAGAACTTGATGAGGTTGTCGAACCTTTACTTCAACCAAAGAGTGATGCACCACAGAAAGATGTTTTCTGTGGCGCCTATGTCTGTTGAATAGGAAGTTAATGATAGTGATCATGAAGCTTCGGATCAAGTTGCTATCGAACCTCGTAGGTCGACAAGGATATGTACTACTCCTGAGTGGTACGGTAATCCTGTGTTAGATATCATGTTGTTAGACAACAATGAACCTATGAGCTATGGAGAAGCGGTGGTGGGCCCGTATTCCGACAAATGGTTAGAAGCAATGAAATTCGAGATAGGATCCATATATCAGAACAAAGTATGGACTTTGGTGGACTTGCCCGATGATCGGCAAGCCATTGAGATAAATGGATCTTTAAGAAGAAGATGGACGTGGGCGGCATTGTTACCGTCTATGAAGCTCGACTTGTGGGAAAGAGTCTTTTCACAAGTTCAAGGAGTTGACTACGATGAGAATTTCTCACCCGTAGCGATGCTTAAGTCCATCGGAATCATGTTAGCATTAGCTGTATTTTTCGATTATGAAATCTTACGGATGGATGTCAAAACAAGTTTTCTTACCAGTTTTCGTAAGAAAAGTTGTATGTGATACAATCAAAGTTTTGTCAACCCTAAGGATGCTAAAAAGTATGCTGGCTCCAGCAATCCTTCTATGGACTAGAGCAAGCATCTCGGAATCGGAATATATGTTTTGATGGAGTGATCAAAGCTTTTAGGTTTATACAATGTTTGTTAGAAACTTGTATTTACAAGAAAGTGAGTGGGGGCACTACAACATTTCTGATAGGTATATGTGGATGACATATTGTAGATCCGAAATAATGTAGAATTTCTGGACAGCATAAACGGTTGTTTGAAGAATGTTTTTCAAAGGAAGACCTGGATAAAGTTGCTTACATATTGGGCATCAAGATCTATAGAAATAGATCAAGACGCCTGATGATACTTTCAAAGAACGCACACCTTGACATGTTTTTGAAGGAGTTCAAAATAGATCAGTCAAAGAAGGGGTTCTTACCTGAGTTGTAAGGTGTGAAGTTGAGTAAGACTCAAAGCTTGACCACGGCAGAAGAAAGATGAAGGACGAAGGTCGTCCCCTATGCTCTTGTCATAGGCTCTATACGGTATGCCATGCTGAGTACCGCACCTGATGTGTGCCTTGCCACATGTCTGGCAAGAGGGTACAAAGGTGATCTAGGACTGGATCACCAGATAGCGGTCAAAATTGTCCTTAGAGGAATAAGGAAATGTTTCTCGGTTATGGAGGTGATAAAGAGTTCGACTTAAAGAGTTACGTCGATGCAAGCTTAACACCTATCCGGATAGCTCTAAGTAGAGATACCAGATACGTATAATGGAGCAATAATTTGGAATAGCTCCAAGTGGAACGTGGTAGCAGCATCTACGATATAAAGTTTTGCGAAATACATAGGGATCTAAATATGGCAAGACCCGTTGACTACAACCTCTCTCACAAGTATAACATGATCAAACCCAGAACTCATTGAGTATTAATCACATAGTGATGTGAACTAGATTATTGAGTCTAGTAAACTCTTTGGATGTTGGTCACATGGCGATGTGACCTGTGAGTGTTAATCACACGGCGATGTGAACTAGATTATTGACTCTAGTGCAAGTGGGAGACTGTTGGAAATATGCCCTAGAGGCAATAATAAATTAGTTATTATTATTATATTTCATTGTTCATGATAATCGTTTATTATCCATGCTAGAATTGTATTGATAGGAAACTCAGATACATGTGTGGATACATAGACAACACCATGTCCCTAGTAAGCCTCTAGTTGACTAGCTCGTTGATCAATAGATGGTTACGGTTTCCTGACCATGGACATTGGATGTCGTTGATAACGGGATCACATCATTAGGAGAATGATGTGATGGGCAAGACCCAATCCTAAGCCTAGCACAAAGATCGTGTAGTTCGTATGCTAAAGCTTTTCTAATGTCAAGTATCATTTCCTTAGACCATGAGATTGTGCAACTCCCGGATACCGTAAGAATGCTTTGGGTGTACCAAACGTCACAACGTAACTAGGTGGCTATAAATGTTCACTATAGGTATCTCCGAAAGTGTCTGTTGGGTTGGCACGAATCGAGACTGGGATTTGTCACTCCGTGTAAACGGAGAGGTATCTCTGGGCCCACTCGATAGGACATCATCATAATGTGCACAATGTGACCAAGGAATTGATCACGGGATGATGTGTTACGGAACGAGTAAAGAGACTTGTCGATAACGAGATTGAACAAGGTATCGGGATACCGACGATCGAATCTCGGGCAAGTATCGTACCGATGGACAAAGGGAATTGTATACGGGATTGATTAAATCCTTGACATCATGGTTCATCCGATGAGATCATCGTGGAGCATGTGGGAGCCAACATGGGTATCCAGATCCCGTTGTTGGTTATTGACCGGAGAGTTGTCTCGGCCATGTCTGCATGACTCCCGAACCCGTAGGGTCTACACACTTAAGGTTCGATGACGCTAGGGTTATAGGGAAAGTATGTATGTGACGCCCCCGATTCGATCATACACTAATCATACACGCAAACGTGTACGATCAAGATCAGGGACTCACGGGAAGATATCACAACACAACTCTACAAATAAAATAAGTCATACAAGCATCATATTACAAGCCAGGGGCCTCGAAGGCTCGAATACAAGAGCTCGATCATAGACGAGTCAGCGGAAGCAACAATATCTGAGTACAGACATAAGTTAAACAAGTTTGCCTTAAGAAGGCTAGCACAAACTTGGATACAGATCGAAAGAGGCGTAGGCCTCCTGCCTGGGATCCTCCTAAACTACTCCTGGTCGTCGTCAGCGCGCAGCACGTAGTAGTAGGCACCTCCGGTGTAGTAGGAGTCGTCGTCGACGGTGGCGTCTGGCTCCTGGGCTCCAACATCTGGTTGCGACAACCAGGTAGAAGGGATAGAGGGAAAAGAAGGAGAAAGCAACCGTGAGTACTCATCCAAAGTACTCGCAAGCAAGGAGCTACACTACATATGTATGCATTGGTATCAACTGGGATAAGGCTATTATAAGTGGACTGAACTGCAGAAAGCCGGAATAAGAGGGGGATAGCCAGTCCTTTCGAAGACTACGCTTCTGGCAGCCTCCGTCCTGCAGCATGTAGAAGAGAGTAGACTGAAGTCCTCCAAGTAGCATCACATAGCATAATCCTAACCGATGATCCTCCCCTCGTCGCCCTGTGAGAGAGCGATCACCGATTGTATCTGGCACTTGGAAGGGTGTGTTTTATTAAGTATCCGATTCTAGTTGTCATAAGGTCAAGGTACAACTCCGGGTCGTCCTTTTACCGAGGGACACGGCTATTCGAATAGATAAACTTCCCTGCAGGGGTGCACCACATACCCCAACACGCTCGATCCCATTTGGCCGGACACACTTTTCTGGGTCATGCCTGGCCTCGGAAGATCAACACGTCGCAGCCCTACCTAGGCACAACAGAGAGGTCAGCACGCCGGTCTAAATCCTATGGCGCAGGGGTCTGGGCCCATCGCCCTTTGCACACCTGCACGTTGCGTACGCGGCCGGAAGCAGACCTAGCCTAGTGGCTTTCCAGTCCAATCCGGCGCGCGCCACTCAGTCGCTGACGTCACGAAGGCTTCGGCTGATACCACGACGCCGGGATACCCATAATTGCTCCCACGTAGATGGTTAGTGCGTATAGACCAAATGGCCAGACTCAGATCAAATACCCAGATCTCGTTAAGCGTGTTAAGTATCCGCGAACACCGACCAGGGCCAGGCCCACCTCTCTCCTAGGTGGTCGGAACCTGCCCTGTCGCTCCGCCTCAAAGATCCACTCGCGGGTGCTCCTACGAGCCTACCCGTCTTTAGTCACCACATGTATCATGTATAAAGTATAAAGTACATACCCGTGATCACCTCCCGAGTGATCACGGCCCGATAGTATAGCATGGCAGACGAACAAGAATGTAGGGCCACTGATGATAAACTAGCATCCTATACTAAGCATTAGGTTTGCAGGTAAAGGTAACAACAGTAGTAGCAAGGACAGGCTATGCATCAGGATAGGAATAACGGGAAGCAGTAACATGCTACACTACTCTAATGCAAGCAGTATAGAGAAGAGTAGGCGATATCTGGTGATCAAAGGGGGGGCTTGCCTGGTTGCTCTGGCAAGAGAGAGGGGTCGTCAACACCGTAGTCGTACTGGGTAGCAGCGGCGTCGGTCTCGGTGTCTATCGAGAGAAGAGGGGGGAGAAACAATAAATATTTAAGCAAGCATATGCATAGTGATGCATGACATGACAAGTAACGGCGTTAGAGGTGCCCTAACGCGGTAGCAGGTGGTACCGGTGAAGGGGGGGAACATCCGGGAAAGTATTCCCGGTGTTTCGCGTTTTCGGACAGATGAACCGGAGGGGGAAAGTTGCGTGTTTGCTATGCTAGGAATGTGTGGCGGACGAACGGGGAGTGTATCCGGATTCGTCTCGTCGTTCTGAGCAACTTTCGTGTACAAATCTTTTCGATCCGAGCTACGGTTTATTTCATATTAATTTTAAAAGATTTAAATCATTTTTAGGGTTTATTTAATTAATTTAATCAACATTATCCAGAATAGTGCATGCTGACGTCATGATGACGTCAGCAGTCAACACGGCGTTGACTGGGTCAACTGACGTGTGGGACCCGCATGTCATTCACTAAGACTAACTAATCAGGTTTAGTTAGTCTAACCAAAATGATTAGGTTTATTCACTACAATTAATTAGGTTAAGTAATTTAATTAATTAATTTAAACATAATTAATTAAGTTAATTATTTAGTTAATTAATTGATTATTTAATTTTTAATTATATTTATTATTATCTCTTTTTTTTAATCGTTCTGGGGCGCTGGGGCCCCCTGGTCAGTGGCTCACTAGGAGGGGGTTAGTGCTAATCTAACCCCCAATTAGCAGGGGCCTGCCCAATCCGGCAGAGGCGCAGCCAGCAGGGGCTACGCCCGCGCACAGACGGGGCCGCCGGCGCGGCAGGCCGGCCGGCCGGAATGGCAGCGAGCGGCGCGGCATGGGAGTAGGAGGGACGGGCGCGGGGCTGTGAAATCGGAGGGGCGAGCTCGCGCGGGGCTCCGGCCATGGCTGTCAGCGGCGACGGCAGCGGGAGGGCGACAAGCGTGAACGGGCGCTGGCGGAGGAGGGAGTAGTGGCAGGGCGAGGTCGGCGACCTAGCGCTGCCGGCGGGGTCGAGCGATGCGGGCGACAGTGGTGTGCGCGGGCGAGCGGCGTAGAGGCTGGGGCGCGAGGCACCCGTGGGCGCGGCCAGGGGGGTGCGCCCCGCCGCGGGCGAGCGGGAGGGGAGGCGCGGGGCTGTGCGGGGGCACGCAAGTCCATGAGCGGGATGGGCGGCGCGTGCGGCAGGGAGGCGCGGGCGCCGGTGCGCGGCGAGGCCAGGTGAGCACGAGCGGCGGCCGAAGCAAGGCAGAGGAGAAGGAGGGGGCTCACAAGGGGTTGCAGGGGTTCGGGCAGCGCTACTCGAGGAGGAGGTCGAGGAGGCCACGGCGAGGTCGATCCGGCGACGGCAGCGGGCTTCGTGGCGCCGACGAGGAGCGACGGGGTGGCGCGCGGCATCTGCGTCGGCGGGGTCGGGGCGCGGCTGCCACCCGATGCAGACGAGGAAGGAGCGAGGCGTGAGACGGGGTCGAGGCGGCAAGGGCGGGGCGGCGCCGGAATCGACGAGCGGCGTCGGGGGACGCCGACGGCAAGGTGGGCACCGGGGGCAGAGCCCGATCCGGATCAAGGGGGAGTGAGGGAGGAGAGGGGATCGTGCGGGGAGTTGTGGAAGGAGTGTGAGCAAGTGGGGGGGGTGCGGCGCTAGGGTTCCAGAGGAGTGGGGTTTGGTGGGGCGTCGGCTGGGCCGACCTGGTGGCCCAGAGGCCAGTTGGGTCGAAGCCCAATGGCCAGGGGGGGGGGGGGGGGGGCTGGAGGCCAACTGGGCCGGGGTCCAACCGGGGAGGGGGGTTTTCTCTTTTGTTTCTGTTTGCTTTCCTTTTTTACTATTTTGTTTATTCTCTGTTCTTTTCTATTTTAATTTTATATGTTAAATACATTAGTTGTGCCTAAATTAGTATGAATAAATATGCCACCACCACAATTTACTTGGCACCTAAATTGAATTAGTTTGTAATTGTTTATTATTTTAAAAGCATTTAAATAATTGTTCTCGCTACGTTTTATTCATTTTAGAGTATTTAAACAGTTTATAAAAAGTGTGGTCTCTCCACCATAATTACCTATGCATTATTTGGCACAAACCAAACATTTTAGTTTTAATATTTGAAAACTTTAATTGTTTGACTTGATTTTGAATTTGAATTTTGAGTCGGTTTTTGAACTAACCCTAGATTAACAACAGTAACGGAGGTGACGTGGCATCATTAGTAGAGGTTTACTGTAGCTTAGTTATCCGGGCGTCACAATTCTCCTCCACTACAAGAAATCTCGTCCCGAGATTTAAGAGGGAAGTAAAGGGGGGAAGGTTCGGGTTAGGAAATTCTAGGGAGTGTTCTTGGTCTTGGTTGTCCTTCTCGAAGAGGTTGATCCATTACATTGATGTCTTCATTTCGCTGTTTCAGGTCATCATGATGAAGTTGTCGTCCTTCCTTCGGGAACTCCATCGTACTTACGAAGGTCAAGGGGTAACTTCGGAAGAACGGACCGCTACAATGTTGCTTATCTGGTAGTTAACATCAGGAAAGGTGGCGGAAAGTAACTCTCGAACTAAAACTTAAGAAAATATCGAGAGCAAAGTAAGGAGGTATCATGGGGAGTTTCGAGCGGGCAGGCAATCGTTCGATGCCTGAAACATGGCGTGAAAGGGGGTCCAGAGCAATGAGAAAAACTAAGGCGTCTGATACTAGAATTGATGATCTCTCAGAAGGTGGCTCGCGAATTACATATGAGGCCACGCGCGAGGAAAAACTTCGGAAACAAAGGAGGTGTACAGGAGAGTCAAGTTTCGATCCTGTGGAACTGTGGGTTATGGGCCCACCATGTGGGTTAAAATAGGGATGGGCGTTGACATCTTGCATGGTCATGATAGCAAGGCATGTCAGTGGATCAGGTTATCGGTTATGTCGGCAACAACATCGGTACCAAGGGTGAGGGACGAAGAGAACCATTTTCCTGCTCGTTGAACGAGGTGGACCAATAGGCAAAGTTCTTGTCCATCGGGGGGTTACCGGAATGTCATCAACAATAGTAACAGGGTCATGCTAACAGAATTGTACACCACGGTGTTTACATTAACAGGAGAATATTTCTGCTTGGATCATATAGATCAGAAGAAAGGTTAAACAAAACAATGGATAGGAAAAATGTGATTCTTAGATTAAACAGAAGAATGGAAAGGAAAATGTGATTAAACACATATTTCAGGGGTATATCCTTCCCAAGGACAAACAGAGCATGATATCCGTGGCAGGATATCATGTAGAAAACCCTTTAAGTAAGGGGAGAGAAATTTCATGACTGTACCCATACAACGGTGTTTGGATAATGGTTAAAGAAAACTTAGCATTGCGCTTTCAATGCTCTTATTGAAAATCGGAGTACCACAACCATGCTTCAAGAAGCATTGACATGGTATTCAAGCAAAGGTCAGATTTTGGAAACACAAAGGATCCATCAGGAATAACTTGTGAAATAAGTCTTACAATTTCCTCACGGAAGAATGGCTAAACTTGCTAAAAAGGATACTACAACAATAGGTCCTCCGGCTAGGTGTGCTAGACATGCCACCACCTTACCGGGTCATAAAAGACCAGTGTTATAACTCTTGGAAAAATGTTCCAACCATCATATCTGACCGAGATTCAGATCTGTTCGGTGTTAGGATACCTCAGACTCGGGATGCCTGAGAAGAAAAGGTGCAACACAATTTGACGAGATGACATTGTAAGATTCTCGGGAAATGAACTATGGAAGCGAGTTCCGAAACAAGAGTTCATCAGTAAACCAAGGAGAGGATGAGGAGGTGGCTGATAGGCTCAGCAACAAATCATCGCGATTTCCAAAGGATTGATTTCCACAATTATGTGAACACGGAAATATCATTTGTCGGATCAAATGTCATAATGATGTATGCTCGAGGGAAACATACACAACTGAACAATGATAGAAGGGTGCAACCAGGAATCTGGACTAGGTAGCACGATCAATGTTTGAATGATGATTCAATAATCAATAGACTTAGAATGAAACTATAGACCAATAACTTCAAGCAATAGGGTTGCTAGAAGTTTAGAATTTACACATCACAGACGATATATCGGTATTCCGGTTAGAAACAACACGGAGACCAAGAAATGAATGCAAAAGGCGAGAGATATTACTATATCAAGAATTCTCAAGAGGTGGTAAAATTACCACGACATTCTTGACATAAAAGGTGGTAACATTCCAAAGTAAAGAAGAACAAATGCTGTATAGCAAGGATCTCAAGGTATAACTCAAAACACGAATAAGTTTGTGTTGGAGGGAAGGCAATAAAGTGGCCGATGATAATACAATTCATCGGGGGCAAGGATGGTATTTCTCATCATGAATTCAATTGATATCCAGGAAGACCTCATAAGGTTGATGATCTTCACGGCACATTGGTCGAGAGATTTCAAGATGTAATCAATCAGCGACAACATCAAATCAAAGGAATGATGAAGCGGAAGGTTATTGGAACCATGGGTAGGGCACAAACTTGAAATCAAGCTTGTTGTTCAAGGTGAATTGATATGACGAGGAAGATCGACGTAAGCTTAGCTCATCATCGAAAGTTGTGCTCCGGGATTAAGGACCGGGTAGCATAGTTAAAATTTAGCACGATAATGATATAGCCGATCAGGCTAGGAATGACATGATCGAGTACAAACTCGGACTTAAAGAAGATTATCAAGAGTTGCTGAACCGTAGGGCAGTCTCGGTTCAGTTATCGGTGTCTTTGAGTGTTTAATAACTCAGAGCCCATGAAAACTGTAATCAGTGAGAATGTAGTACTTGATGAAGAACTCATAAGAAGTTATGCAGTTTCAAGATAATCTCGAGATACCAGGGGGGTAATACTCGAAGACGGATCAAAGTAGAGGTTGGACCGAGGTATTGATCCACATGAGACAAGTGCTTACACTTGCATCGAAAATGGTATTTAAAAGAGAACATGGTCGGAACCACGATTGTAAAAGGCCGGTTCCCAGATATAAGATGAACTTATACCAAGGGAACTAATATCATTTACAAGAAGCTTTGATGATAAGTTTCACATCGGGTCCATGGGCATGAACGCAAAGGCTCAAGGTCGACTCCCAATTCTTCCATGCATAACCTTTCATTTTACTTCTCGCTTTTGATGAAGCTGTAGTATAGAAATTTTATCTAGCAAAATACCAGAAGAGTATGACCCGTGAAAAACTTTCGAGTTCACACAGTTTAGAGAAGGCATATGTTCAACCCATCAGGGCATCTTAGGAGTATATACCACAAATTTTAAGAATAAATAACACCAGCTCGATAGTAGAGCATGTTTGAGAAAGCAGAGGATACAATTTACCAAAGGTATTATGTATCCGAGGAAAGGCTCACAGACTTATTGAATATGAAGGACGTTGTCGGATAAAATCCCGCAAATGATCTGGTGGTTCTCAAGGAATCTGGTGCGAGCATCGGTACTCAACCAGAGGGAGAAACAATGCAAGGAGATCAGACTTTAGAAACAACTGACTAATTCAGGGCTCAAATGCAAAGGAATTATCAATTCCAAGACAAGGGATCAGAAGCAATGCTCTAATCAGGGATGGATAAGTTGAATAGCCTTAAGGGTACAATCGACAGCAATTTGATTGGTCGGGATCCAGCTCATGTTTTAAAATAACGTCTGAGCCGGAAAGATAATTTAAAAGGATCAACTGATGATTGCGTGCATTCGCACTCATGTTGAATCAATAGGATCAAAAGGACGATGCCTAAGGATACTAACGAATATTGCCAGACATATGGAAAGCATCCATAATGCAAGCAGGCAGGTATTGCAGAGCAATAAGCTACTAGGGATTTTTGAAAGATCGAATAGTATTTCGAAGACCATTGTGAAACACATGAACAACTGGGGATGAGTGGATACTCGACAAGTGCGAGGATTTAATTGAAGGGGTATTCATGTGGCAAGGAACTGCTAGGCAGTAGGCACAAAGTATTCTCGGAACAATAGAGAAGACTTCAGGGTATCTTGTAATAACAAGATCAATGGGGGATGATCGTATGAATGGCAAGTGTAAGTAGTTATCCATAAGGATTTATCGGTGGTCGGGAATAGCAAAAGTGATGGGCACAAAGTCTCGAGAGGAATAGCAAAGAGTATCTTCGGAATCTTCAGGTGCAGCAGGCGATCATCTGAGGTGAGGGGCTCTCCGGGAGAAAGTACTTTCGAGAACCTAAAGTTAGTTTTGTTTTTAGTAAAATCATTTAACCCGAATAGAAGAGAGCTCAGAGTCCCAGAGTAAGGATCGAGGAGTAAAAGATCCTAATACCACCCGATGGCGACGTGGGCCCAAGGGCCGCACAGCCAAGTTAGTAAAACAATTTCCATCGACTAGACTCAACTTCGGCCAAGGAGTGTGGAAGGGGATTCCTACAGGCAGTCGGCTCTGATACCAACTTGTGACGCCCCCGATTCGATCGTACACTAATCATACACGCAAACGTGTACGATCAAGATCAGGGACTCACGGGAAGATATCACAACACAACTCTACAAATAAAATAAGTCATACAAGCATCATATTACAAGCCAGGGGCCTCGAAGGCTCGAATACAAGAGCTCGATCATAGACGAGTCAGCGGAAGCAACAATATCTGAGTACAGACATAAGTTAAACAAGTTTGCCTTAAGAAGGCTAGCACAAACTGGGATACAGATCGAAAGAGGCGTAGGCCTCCTGCCTGGGATCCTCCTAAACTACTCCTGGTCGTCGTCAGCGCGCAGCACGTAGTAGTAGGCACCTCCGGTGTAGTAGGAGTCGTCGTCGACGGTGGCGTCTGGCTCCTGGGCTCCAACATCTGGTTGCGACAACCAGGTAGAAGGGATAGAGGGAAAAGAAGGAGAAAGCAACCGTGAGTACTCATCCAAAGTACTCGCAAGCAAGGAGCTACACTACATATGTATGCATTGGTATCAACTGGGATAAGGCTATTATAAGTGGACTGAACTGCAGAAAGCCGGAATAAGAGGGGGATAGCCAGTCCTTTCGAAGACTACGCTTCTGGCAGCCTCTGTCCTGCAGCATGTAGAAGAGAGTAGACTGAAGTCCTCCAAGTAGCATCGCATAGCATAATCCTAACCGATGATCCTCCCCTCGTCGCCCTGTGAGAGAGCGATCACCGATTGTATCTGGCACTTGGAAGGGTGTGTTTTATTAAGTATCCGATTCTAGTTGTCATAAGGTCAAGGTACAACTCCGGGTCGTCCTTTTACCGAGGGACACGGCTATTCGAATAGATAAACTTCCCTGCAGGGGTGCACCACATACCCCAACACGCTCGATCCCATTTGGCCGGACACACTTTTCTGGGTCATGCCCGGCCTCGGAAGATCAACACGTCGCAGCCCTACCTAGGCACAATAGAGAGGTCAGCACGCCGGTCTAAATCCTATGGCGCAGGGGTCTGGGCCCATCGCCCTTTGCACACCTGCATGTTGCGTACGCGGCCGGAAGCAGACCTAGCCTAGTGGCTTTCCAGTCCAATCCAGCGCGCGCCACTCAGTCGCTGACGTCACGAAGGCTTCGGCTGATACCACGACGCCGGGATACCCATAATTGCTCCCACGTAGATGGTTAGTGCGTATAGACCAAATGGCCAGACTCAGATCAAATACCCAGATCTCGTTAAGCGTGTTAAGTATCCGCGAACACCGACCAGGGCCAGGCCCACCTCTCTCCTAGGTGGTCGGAACCTGCCCTGTCGCTCCGCCTCAAAGATCCACTCGCGGGTGCTCCTACGAGCCTACCCGTCTTTAGTCACCACATGTATCATGTATAAAGTATAAAGTACATACCCGTGATCACCTCCCGAGTGATCACGGCCCGATAGTATAGCATGGCAGACGGACAAGAATGTAGGGCCACTGATGATAAACTAGCATCCTATACTAAGCATTAGGTTTGCAGGTAAAGGTAACAACAGTAGTAGCAAGGACAGGCTATGCATCAGGATAGGAATAACGGGAAGCAGTAACATGCTACACTACTCTAATGCAAGCAGTATAGAGAAGAGTAGGCGATATCTGGTGATCAAAGGGGGGGCTTGCCTGGTTGCTCTGGCAAGAGAGAGGGGTCGTCAACACCGTAGTCGTACTGGGTAGCAGCGGCGTCGGTCTCGGTGTCTATCGAGAGAAGAGGGGGGAGAAACAATAAATATTTAAGCAAGCATATGCATAGTGATGCATGACATGACAAGTAACGGCGTTAGAGGTGCCCTAACGCGGTAGCAGGTGGTACCGGTGAAGGGGGGGAACATCCGGGAAAGTATTCCCGGTGTTTCGCGTTTTCGGACAGATGAACCGGAGGGGGAAAGTTGCGTGTTTGCTATGCTAGGAATGTGTGGCGGACGAACGGGGAGTGTATCCGGATTCGTCTCGTCGTTCTGAGCAACTTTTGTGTACAAATCTTTTCGATCCGAGCTACGGTTTATTTCATATTAATTTTAAAAGATTTAAATCATTTTTAGGGTTTATTTAATTAATTTAATCAACATTATCCAGAATAGTGCATGCTGATGTCATGATGACGTCAGCAGTCAACACGGCGTTGACTGGGTCAACTGACGTGTGGGACCCGCATGTCATTCACTAAGACTAACTAATCAGGTTTAGTTAGTCTAACCAAAATGATTAGGTTTATTCACTACAATTAATTAGGTTAAGTAATTTAATTAATTAATTTAAACATAATTAATTAAGTTAATTATTTAGTTAATTAATTGATTATTTAATTTTTAATTATATTTATTATTATCTCTTTTTTTTAATCGTTCTGGGGCGCTGGGGCCCCCTGGTCAGTGGCTCACTAGGAGGGGGTTAGTGCTAATCTAACCCCCAATTAGCAGGGGCCTGCCCAATCCGGCAGAGGCGCAGCCAGCAGGGGCTACGCCCGCGCACAGACGGGGCCGCCGGCGCGGCAGGCCGGCCGGCCGGAATGGCAGCGAGCGGCGCGGCATGGGAGTAGGAGGGACGGGCGCGGGGCTGTGAAATCGGAGGGGCGAGCTCGCGCGGGGCTCCGGCCATGGCTGTCAGCGGCGACGGCAGCGGGAGGGCGACAAGCGTGAACGGGCGCTGGCGGAGGAGGGAGTAGTGGCAGGGCGAGGTCGGCGACCTAGCGCTGCCGGCGGGGTCGAGCGATGCGGGCGACAGTGGTGTGCGCGGGCGAGCGGCGTAGAGGCTGGGGCGCGAGGCACCCGTGGGCGCGGCCAGGGGGGTGCGCCCCGCCGCGGGCGAGCGGGAGGGGAGGCGCGGGGCTGTGCGGGGGCACGCAAGTCCATGAGCGGGATGGGCGGCGCGTGCGGCAGGGAGGCGCGGGCGCCGGTGCGCGGCGAGGCCAGGTGAGCACGAGCGGCGGCCGAAGCAAGGCAGAGGAGAAGGAGGGGGCTCACAAGGGGTTGCAGGGGTTCGGGCAGCGCTACTCGAGGAGGAGGTCGAGGAGGCCACGGCGAGGTCGATCCGGCGACGGCAGCGGGCTTCGTGGCGCCGACGAGGAGCGACGGGGTGGCGCGCGGCATCTGCGTCGGCGGGGTCGGGGCGCGGCTGCCACCCGATGCAGACGAGGAAGGAGCGAGGCGTGAGACGGGGTCGAGGCGGCAAGGGCGGGGCGGCGCCGGAATCGACGAGCGGCGTCGGGGGACGCCGACGGCAAGGTGGGCACCGGGGGCAGAGCCCGATCCGGATCAAGGGGGAGTGAGGGAGGAGAGGGGATCGTGCGGGGAGTTGTGGAAGGAGTGTGAGCAAGTGGGGGGGTGCGGCGCTAGGGTTCCAGAGGAGTGGGGTTTGGTGGGGCGTCGGCTGGGCCGACCTGGTGGCCCAGAGGCCAGTTGGGTCGAAGCCCAATGGCCAGGGGGGGGGGGGGGGCTGGAGGCCAACTGGGCCGGGGTCCAGCCGGGGAGGGGGGTTTTCTCTTTTGTTTCTGTTTGCTTTCCTTTTTTACTATTTTGTTTATTCTCTGTTCTTTTCTATTTTAATTTTATATGTTAAATACATTAGTTGTGCCTAAATTAGTATGAATAAATATGCCACCACCACAATTTACTTGGCACCTAAATTGAATTAGTTTGTAATTGTTTATTATTTTAAAAGCATTTAAATAATTGTTCTCGCTACGTTTTATTCATTTTAGAGTATTTAAACAGTTTATAAAAAGTGTGGTCGCTCCATCATAATTACCTATGCATTATTTGGCACAAACCGAACATTTTAGTTTTAATATTTGAAAACTTTAATTGTTTGACTTGATTTTGAATTTGAATTTTGAGTCGGTTTTTGAACTAACCCTGGATTAACAACAGTAACGGAGGTGATGTGGCATCATTAGTAGAGGTTTACTGTAGCTTAATTATCCGGGCGTCACAATGTACGCGGTTACCGAATGTTGTTCGGAGTCCCGGATGAGATCCCGGACGTCACGAGGAATTCCGGAATGGTCTGGAGGTAAAGATTGATATATATAGGAAGTATGGTTTTGGCCACCGGAAGTGTTCCGGACATCACCGGTAGTGTACCGGGACCACCGGAGGGGTCCGGGGGTCCACCAGGTGGGGCCACCAGCCCGGGAGGCCTACATGGGCCAATAGTGGGAAGGGACCAGCCCCTAGGTGGGTTGGGGCGCCTCCCACCAAGGCCCAAGGCGCAAGGGAGAGTGGGAGGGGGCAAACCCTAGGTCCAGATGGGCCTTACGGCCCACCCTAGGTGCGCCCCCCCTCTCTCCCCCTTGGCCGCAACCCTAGATGGGTTTTGGGGCTGCCGCCACCCCTAGGGAGGGAACCCTAGATGGGGGCGCAGCCCCTCCCCTTCCCCTATATATACTTGAGGTATTGGGGGCTGCAACACACGCGAGATCATCTCCCTCTTGGCGCAGCCCTACCTCTCTCCCTCCTCGTCTCTCGTAGTGCTTGGCGAATCCCTGCTGGAGTTCCGCGCTCCTCCACCACCACCACGCCGTCGTGCTGCTGCTGGACGGAGTCTTCCCCAACCTCTCCTTCTCCCCTTGCTGGATCAAGGCGTAGGAGACGTCACCGGGCTGCACGTGTGTTGAACGCGTAGGCGCCGTGGTTCGGCGCTTAGATCGGAATCAACCGCGATCTGAATCGCTACGAGTACGACTCCTTCATCCGCGTTCTTGCAACGCTTCCGCTTAGCGATCTACAAGGGTATGTAGATGCACTCTCCTTCCCCTCGTTGCTAGATTACTCCATAGATTGATCTTGGTGATGCATAGAAAATTTTAAATTTCTGCTACGATCCCCAACAGAAACGTAGGCGTTCCCCCCTCCCCTCCTCGCCCTACACCCTCACGGCCGCTAGTGTCGCCCATCGCCTCCAATACCGCCAGCTTCGCGCTCCAAAGCCGCCTGCCGCCCTCGTCCCCGCTTCGACATGCCTGCTGCATCTCTTCACTGGCCGCATCTCCACTATGACCGGATTGTGTTTGACTTATAGATTCTCTCATGGCTTACATATAGGGCCTGAATATCTAGCAACCGATCGCCGGAGAGATTATCTCCTTGCGATTGTCCATGGTCATTCGCCAAAAGGGCCATTTAAAAATTTGCAACGTTAAACTTTGAAAATAGAAAAGGTCGAGTGCTCTATATGATAAAACTTCCATCCTCATAATAGTAACAACTATTTAAAATGACATGCAACCAAAAAAATAAAACTGCCATCCAGTTAATAAATAAAATATGACATCTTTCAAATAACGAAATGGCCCTGTTATTAATAGTAAAAATTTCCTGCTCTTAATAATAAACTGCCGTCCTATTGACAATAAAAAAATGTCATTTTAATACTCATTGCATTGCCAATCTATTATTAATAAAAATTGTCATGTGATCTCTAATAAAAGACTGTGGTGATCAAGAGCCTTCGTCCAAAAATAAGTGTTCGGGCTTTGTACTAACTTTAGACGAGACGCTTATTTTGGGACGAGGGAGTACTTGGCAACGATAGATGATGTTGCTAGTTAAGTTATTGGCCAACAATTATGTACTTCAGTTGTTGGTCAGCTCTATCTAGTGGGGGCGTGAGTTAATGTCGTTAACTATTCTGCGCCAGCGAGCCTGATGTTGTTTTTGCTGATCCACAACTATATACGTGCATCTTCTGATTCGAACGGCTGCTATAGCTAGCGCACCCTCGGCTGTTGAATTCAAAATGCACGAGCCTGTGATACGACATCTTCGTTGGCCACGTACGATATGTCCCGATTCTTGGTCATATTCGCGAATGGTAAGGTTCAGAAACGCAGCCGTGTGTCATTGATACACATGCAGTCGCTACTTCAAGCGCATGTACGTCCGCGTGCCCTGGTTTCACGGCTTTGCTTTACCCACGGGCATTGCACACCGTCAGACTATTTAGATTATCTGCTTGGGCGCGTCACGGCTTTCCTTTACCCACGCATCTGTCCTTTTTCTTGTTTGGATTATCTGAATCAATCATCTAGGCGCCTGTGGTCTTGATGCATGGTTGTGGATCGTTTTGATCCAATCTTGGGTCTGAGGTGGATGCATCTAGTGAAACAACATTGAGTGGGGCAATGTAAGGGCAACTCCGACACTAGACCTCGAATGGACGTCCGTTTTATCCGGGTTTTAACCGTTTAGTGTAGAAAAACGGACATCGAACAGCAGCCGGAGGCTGGATATACTCGCTGCACCCAGCGCGCGACCCATCCCAAACCGATAGTCACGCCGTGTTGTGCCCGTCATAGCGCCACACAGTACTTGCAACCGCGCCTGTCGTCGCGCCCCGCCACCGCGCCGCAGTAGCTCCCTTCGTCGGGCCACGTAGTACCCGCTGCAGCGCCCGCCGTCCCGCCCCTCCGTGCCCGCCATCGTGCCCCGTCGCGCCTCGCAGCCACGCCCGCAACGCCCCACCGCCGCACCCGGTCGCCACGTCCCGGCGCGCACCTTGGTCGTGCCCCACCCGCGCCTGCCACGCTTGCCTGCTCCGGTCACGCCCCACCTCGCTGTCAGCCGCGCACCCCGGCCTCCACAAGCCACGGGCGCCGAGCACCACAGGCCGCGCACCCGCCTGCGTCCGTCTGCACGGTGTAGAAGGGTGTCAGTGGGTGCATCGTCCACCCTATAGGAAGGTTCTCGTAGACAAAAAATAGGGTGCCCGTATGCAGGTATGCATGGTTCTAGCAATCTAAAATGGAGGTTCATGTGTATTCTAACAATGTGGTGATACTTTGTACGGCTCTCCCGCTCGCCAACAATCCTTCCCTCTCTCTACCAATATGTCATGTGGGGTAGGCGGGCGCGGCAGCGGACACAGGCG
The DNA here is from genome assembly GCA_034509565.1 of Triticum monococcum. Taxonomy (NCBI): domain Eukaryota; kingdom Viridiplantae; phylum Streptophyta; class Magnoliopsida; order Poales; family Poaceae; genus Triticum; species Triticum monococcum. Next base: position 154,062,611 of record CM067842.1, read on the forward strand.
GACAGCGGGATGCGTGAAACATCTTGTTTCTATCTGCTTTGGCCCCAAGTCGAGAGCAATTTTGGTCTGGAAATGAAGCAGAACGGATGCGACAGGACAAAAAATGGGGATGCTCCCACGCATTGGGACGTTGCATGTGTCTGATTACCCCCGGATTGGAGCCTTTTCTGTATGGACCTGTAAAACATAAAACGGTTGGCGAGAGAAACTTTTAGGTCCCATCACGGTCTCCCGCTGTCGTCGCGAGCTGCGGGCTGGCGGCTGCTGCCATGCACAATTGGGCTGAGGAACATATGCCAAGGCTAGGGGAGGCGTGCACGGTCTACTTCCTAAATGTTGGTCGGGCCATGACCTCGAGGTCGCATGGGAAATCAGCCGGTTTTGCGCGTGATGAAGAACTCGAGCCTGCACCTGCTGACCCTCCAGTGATCTCGGGCTCCCAGGAGGCCTTGAACGCTCGAAAAAACTTGGACAATGTAGAAGGGTGTTGACGGGTGCAACGTCCACCCTATAGGAAGGTTCTCGTAGACAAAAAAAAAGATGCCCACTCTCCCGCTCGCCAACAATCCTCTCTCTCTATCTATCTATCTATCTCTCTATCTATCCACCTATCTATCTATCTATCTATCTATCTATCTACCAAATAATTTCATGTTATCATTTATATTCCGCATTTTCTTCAAATATGTTAGTCAATTTGTAACGTCCACCATATAGTAAGGTTCTTGTTACACATAAGAGGGTGCCCCCTGCGCATATGCATGGTTCCAGCAATGTAACATCTAGGTTCCCGTGCAATGTAAGCGGTGCAGTAAAGCAATTAGAAGCGGTCATATCATTACACCACAAATATCAAGGCCCGAAAGACCTTGCACGGTGTAGAAGGGTGTCGATGGGTGCAACATCCGTCCTATAGGAAGGTTCTCGTAGACAAAAAATAGGGTGCCCATATGCGGTGTATGCATGGTTCTAACAATCTAAAATGGAGGTTCGTTCATGTGTAATCTAACGATGTGGTGATACTTTGTACCGCCCTCCCGCTCTCCAAGAATCCTCTCTCTCTATCTACCAAATATGTCATGTTATCTTTTATATACCGCATTTTTCAAATATGTTAGGCAGTTTGTAACGTCCATCATGTAGAAAAGGTTATTCGTTACACATAAGAGAGTGCCCCACCTCCAAGTATGCATGGTTCCAACAATGTAAAATATAGGTTGCCGTGCAATCTAAGAGGTGCGGTGAAACTATACCGCTCACTCACTCACAAACTATACATAAGCAAAATTAGCTTACCACCAAGTTAGATAAATCTTGAGATAATTTTGAAGGTACTAACAAAAGTAGCAGCACCTAATTGGATTACACACAAAACAGACAAAATGCTAACAACAGAAATGACGTCCACTGCTAATCAGTTTTTGCAATGCACAACAACATACTTAATTCATGTATTCAAAACCAAAGATCAGATGGTCAGTCCAACAGTAACTTGAGCGGCTCCTGAAATAAAATTACAATACAAACATGTTGTTCCACTGGCACAACGTACAGTTTGCAGTAACTATGGCCATTCATCAGATGGCATACAACTACGAGTAGAGCGAGCATGGAACAATGGTGTCCAGCACAAAGTAGCGATCTTGACTATGAACGAGCACTTACGTGTTGGCAGGGGAGTGTAGCAGGCTAGCAGCTCCAACGCTAGACCACAAACGGACACGGATATTTGTCGATTTGGGTAGCGAAAAGGGTGGATGTCCGGGGGGCGGACGGTTGGCTGACACATCTGCGCCCAACACGCAAGAGACGCCCCGACCCCAAATGGTCCGTCCTGGCCACGCAGCTCACCCTGCCCGCCCTGCCTGGAGCTCACATGCGTCGTGCCGGCGCCCCGGCCGCCCCGCCTGGTGCTCGCCCGCTCGCCATGCTCTCGCCGACGACCGCGCTGCTCGCCCTACTGCCCACCCCGCCAGCCAACGCCCGCGCAACTCGCTGTGCAGCTCACCCGCTCGCCACAACACTACCCAGCTCACCCCGGACTGCCCCCCAGCGGCGCCGGCAGGTGTCGCGTCTGCCGCTGCGACGACGTCGACCCCGCCCTGCGCGCGTCCAAGACGGGGACGGGGACGGCGAGGCGGAGGTGATTGCGGACGGGGAGGAGCAGCGCGTCCCAGCCGCGCTCCAGTGCTTCCCGTGGAGCGCAGGTCGGGGAGGGTAGGGCCGCGGGCACCGGGCGGAGCATGTCACGGCGGGGCGCAGGTCGCGTTCGCCGGCGACGGCCAGCATGGGAGGCGGGGGAACGACGTGCGGCGGCGGCGACCAGCGTGGGGCGCGGGGAGGCGAGGGAACGGCGTGCAGTGGCGGTGGCCAACGCGGGGCGCGGGGAGGCGGGGGAACAGCATGCGGTGGCGGCGGCCGGTGGGGCGAGCGAGGCAGAACAATTCAGTCGCTGATTTGTGGGACCATGGCGGACACCAGACAGACGAGAAGAGCGACGCGAGCGTCTGTGTGTCTCTGGATTGCTTCATTTGTTTTTTTGAAACCAGCAGAAGCACTGTCTTTTCTTATAAAAGGAAAACAGAAGCGCAATTTACACGGGGGCGCACGTTTTTAGGAAACATGGCAAAAACCAAAAAATAACCCATATGCATGAACCATGTAAAACCTAGCACATACTCAGCCTGTGCCGACAAAAGGCAAGGCCCCAGATAGCCCAAATTGTTCTGGATTGCTTCATTTGTGGCTCAACTTTGCTCCGCGTTTAAGGTCGGGCCAGATAAAAACAAACGTCTACGGACCACTTTGTCCGTTTGGGTATGCCCCTTGAGTCATGTTTTACCTCGAATGGATGAAACCGGACTAGATGGGGTCTGCGTTGGAGTTAGCCTTAGTAGTTATCTCAACTTAATGAGTTGTTCTACCGTCTTACGATTTCTCCGGCAGACTATGGTCGGTGGCCGCCATGTGTTTCGGGATGCCAGCTTTCGCTCATTCCTTCTGGACGTCGGTCAGTTCAGGCGGGTGATCGCCACGTTTCATTCTGCCAATAGTCTGCTAGGCCGCGCCCCAAAGATTTGTTTTACCCTTCTGGCTTCTAACCCTACCTTTGTAGGGATTTGTATAGTTTGGCTATCAGCCGTTTACTCTTGTGTTTCTTCAACTTGGCAAACTAGTACAGTATCATTTTGAATGGTTAGTGCTGCTCTCTGGAAAAAACAATAGAGCTTGGTGTATACAAATTTGATGGTGGTGCGAGTAGTTTAACCACAAAGACACTTACAATAAATAAGCAATCCCTGTGTGTAATGTAATCACCATCAACCATTTTGACCACAACACAAAATTACATGCACAACAAAAGAGGTCCAGAAATTTCTTCAATTATGAAACACCAAGTAGAACAGTTCAGAGAATGCATCAGTATTACACTTTAGCGCTGAAGAGAGTAAGATTCAGTCCAAACTAAGTCAACCGGATCGTGAAAAGTACAGTAGAGCAAAGTGATTGCAAGGTAACCCAAAAAAGCATTAAGAAGCAGCAGACCGTGGGAGTTGAGATTTTCATTGTGTAGCTGATGCGGCTCCTGCTCATCTGGTCGCTGCTGTTTGTCGTCCTAAGTCAACCAAAACATCAAGGAAACAAACAAGGGCTGTATAGATAAATTAAAAACTCGGCGCAGGATGAGACACACGGGCACCATCCACTTCCTCATGGTCCTCCCGTTGAGATGGCAGCCGCATCATGGTAGTCATTGATCTGAGATCCATGGCGTCCTCCGCTTCCACCCCATGTTCCTCCTCTCGTCGTCCAGATGCACACGGGATGCACCTGCTTGGGCCTCTGGCTTGGATGACTAAGCTGCGATGTCGTGCGGGTCGTAGAAGACGGTGGTGGTGCTGGGGAGGAGGGAGAGTAAAAATAAATGATGGATGTAGAGGAGAAGAATGGGCAGTGGTTTTGGTGCTCGGGTAATGGCATATGTGAGAACAAAGGAGATAATAGCATCCAGGTATCCTAAGTTGCACAGAATGTGATGATTCAGTTCCAAACTTGCAAAACTTGACTTCATCATACCCCAACTTGCACCTCATGTGATGATTTAGTCCCAGGCAATCACAGCTCGACAATTGGCATCCAGGTGGCTGGACCGGTCAGCGCACACACTTTTACAGAAACCCCCCTACCGTTTCCTTTAATCAACCCGCACTCACCTCCACCTGAACTTGATCGCTGTCGAGGCGACAGAGCTCACGGGCTGGCGGGGCGACAGAGCTCGCGAGTTGGCGTTCGTTTGAGGCCGCCGCCCAGGCCCAGACGTGCCTGGATGCGCTGCGTCTACTCGCGCTCACTAGAGATGTCTAATGTATCTAGCTAGCAATATTTAGGGCTATTTGCATCAATGTAGACTTGAATCTACTCTGGCCTGAATGACCAATTTCTCAATCTACTCTGTTCATAAGTATTGTATCCTCTGTTCTCTTCGTCTGCAAATGTAGAAATTTTGGCAAAAGATGTGTCAAGAATCAGCAAAACTAGTACTCTACATTTACATTTACATTCCACATAGTGAAAAGAAGATGAACGCAGAACAGATCGCGCATGAGCAGGACTGTAGATTTAAATTCCCGATCAAATTGGGTTCAGTCATACATTTAGCTTAGGAGATTACACACATAAGACCCATCCATGAAACGAAATTAACTTCACCTTGCCTCCTAATTAATCAGCATTCAACCATAGCCTGACCCGTATTACTAGTAGTACCTAAATCATTTCTGGTTGGGAGCGGCAGACTTGATGGTCTCCACCATGGCCTCCACCTGAATCCTGGCCCTGGCGTAGCGCACCTCCGACTGCAGCTTGGCCAGCATGGCCTCTTTCCCGGCCCGCGTGGCTTCCCTCAACCGATCTTCCAGCGAGCCCAGCGCGGCAACGTCCATCTGCAGCAACCTCCTGCCCAGCGCCGCACGCTGCTTCGCCGTCTTGGACCTCGCCAGCCTCGCCACCTCGTCCGCGAGGTAAGGGTAGCGGCCCCTCATCGCCGCCCCCAGCTGCGCCACGTGGAGAGGCACCGCGCTCGTTGTCGACGGCGGGTCGATGGGCCGGGGCGACCGAAGGTAGGCCTTGTAGAACTCCCAGGAGTAGAGCTCGTACCGCGCGTCGGGGAACGCGCTCATCTCGTGGATCGTCTCCGAGAGGGCCATGGTGTGGAGCTCCATGCACGACGGCGGGGAGGGATGGTGGTTGGTGGTGCGCCGCTCTGGCTCCGGCTCGCGGAGGCCAAGCTGGCCGAGCATCTCCTGGATCGCGTCTTCGAGGCCCCTGGCACGCGACGGCAGGGGGGTTTCTGCAAAAGTGCGTGCGCTGACCAGTCCAGCCACCTGGCTGCCAATTGTTGAGCTGTGATTGGCCTGGGACTAAATCATCACATAAGATGCAAGTTGAGGTATGGTGAAGTCAAGTTTTGCAAGTTTGAGACTGAATCATCACATTCTATATAAGTTAGGATACCTCGGGTGCTATTACCTCAGAACAAAGGAAGGGGTGAGGATTGAGAAACTCTTTGACCGTTTGATATTGCTGCAGCTTTGACCGAACATACACTAAATGCGGGCTTGAAATGAGGTGGAGAGGACAGAGTGGGAGAGAGGAAACAGAGGGGCGTGCTAGACCTAGACAAGCAAGAAAGAAAGTGCGGCAAGGGGCATTGATTCGCTTTTGACCGTGTCCGCTGCTGACGCATGAGTCAAAATGAGAGAAAAAGGGCATGCACCACATGCCGAAAACCTTTTGACCGGCTCTGAACTGGCTACAATTGCAGGCCCATGACTGCCAAAACCAGCAGGCTACTACTGCACGCTACTAGAGTAGAGGCAGGCCGAGTGGTCCACCTTCGGCTATAAGAGGAATTATCCAGCGATCACCTAAAAGCAGAAAAATGCAAAGAAGAAAACATGAGGGTGCAGATCCCAACACAGACGAGCGTCCGTGATTGCAACCCCTCTAGAGAACCTTCATAAGTTTGCTTTATATATATATATATATATATATATATATATATATATATATATATATATATATATATGCAGTTTGGGACACCTAGGTGCCCAGGCACCTTGTCTACATGCCGTTAGATCCTTTGCTTATGAGATGGACAGATTGATTATCGGGTTTCACCCGTTAACAGCATACCTCCACCGGTTATAATGTACTTTCCATAATTAGGTGGCATGTGCATACCCACGTACGTTATTGAAGTACATTCCAAAATATCATGCATGCATACCTCGGTTGGAAAGTGTACAATGGAAAGTGTAATTAAGAGATAATCAGTTAGTAGCATTTTTTCGGGAAACATAATTGGGGTCCTTATTTAATTTATATTCTACCATATGACCAGATTCTTGCATGTTAATAGGAGAGAGAAGCAAGATTTAATGTATGTAGGTATTAGTACATGACTATTCTACATACGAGTATCTAATACATGACCTGTAAAACATCTTAGATATGTTTATGTGCTTAAAATATATTGGGTATATATTTGATACCCGTATTAGATACCTCACGTTGTCAGGTATATACATAGCAATATTTTATTTTAGGTACATACGGCGACTGATTATATACAATTTTTTCCAACCAATTTTCACACAACCGGTTATATAAGTATGCAAACACATTAGGTATATTTTCACTTGACGTATATTATTGGATGTACAACATTTTCCTAAAAATTTTCACATAACCGATATGTACGTCAATCGGGTATGTACAATATTTTCCTATCTTTTTTCACATAGCCGTTACATATGTCCACCAGGTGTGTACAATATTTTCCTACCTTTTTTTTGCATAGCTGGGTATATACTCGAAAAAAAATGAGTATTAGTCCCCTGGATATAATAAGTAGATGCTGGCTATATCATTTCTAATTATGTCGCTATGTCTAATTCAAACTAACGTAATTTTTTGCTACATCATTTTTTTAGGCGTGCCAATTAGTTGTTTTACATATATTGTATTTATTTTAAGTCACCTAGGTATATACCTAGATTTGGGATTACTGCTTGTTTTATAAGGTAGCTGCATATAGACTTCAGACCCAGAATAGTACGTAGGCCATACGTCATGTCGTTTGGGTATACGATACCTAAATATCTAATGGTGAAAAAACAATGTTACAACAAGAAGTATAAAATGTCAAGTTAGTGTTCTGAAGGCATGTTACACCGTATGGTTGACTAGATAGTATGGTGCATACATATATGAATAGAATATTGTAGAAATATATTTGAAAAGGAATTCATTAATAGGAGGAAAGAACATGCAAATTCTCTTTTGGAAAGCAATCTGACCGTGTTATGCACACCATGCACTAGCGGGTATAGCTCACACTAATGGGTTAGAGGAAGCTAGGTGCCCAGGCATTTGGGACACCTAGGTGCCTGGGCACCTTGCGTACACACCGTCGGATTACACTAAGATGCGTGCACTTGTATTAGTACTAGAACTAATGGGTTAAATGTTGACTCTTTAATTAGGAAAGAATTATTGGTTGATCTGAACACTTAATGCCCTCATTAAATAAAAAAGAGAAAAACAACAATTAATGGTCCATGCATGGTATGTATATTTTATTGACGTGTTATATTTTTTTCTATATACCTTGTCACGTATTAATTCATATACCTATAAAAATTCACATACTAATTCATATACCTATAAAAATTCATATACCTCGTCACGTACTAATTTATATATCTATAACAATCGTATACCTAGTCACGTACTAATTCATATACCTAGTCACTTACTAATTTATATACCTATAAAAATTCATATACCTTGTCACGTACTAATTTATATACCTATAACAATCGTATACCTAGTCACGTACTAATTCATATACCTAGTCACTTACTAATTTATATACCTATAAAAATCGTATACCTAGTCACGTACTAATTCATGTACCTATAAAAATTATATACCTAGTCACGTACTAACTTTTTTCATATACCTAGTTAATATCTGTCGTATATGTAAATTGTACTATTTCTAGGTATATATCCAATATCATTTACGGGTATGTCTTGAAATAATTTACGTGTATTAAAATGGTGTATCATTTTTTGGGTTATGTATCATTCAAAGTATATCAGTTTTATGTATATCTTCAAAGCATGCATGTATTGAAAAAGGGCATGCGGGTATGATATGTTAGGTCCATGTACGTATGAAAAATCATTGCAAGGAAAATAGTAGGATTTTGTTTTTGGAAAGCAATAATTGGCTATTAGAGCTGATAGTGCATGCAAATAAAATTTGGAAAGTCATATGTCATGGATTGTACATCATGCACCATGATTATCACTTACTATAACGGGCATCTAGGTGCCCAGGCACCTAGGTGTCCCATATAATTTACCTATATATATATATATATATATATATATATATATATATATATATATATATATATTCTGATAACACTTCCGCACTGCATGCTCAACGTGAGGGCACTGCATTTTCTTTAGCGAGAGCACTGCATTACCGAGACTACTGAACTTCGTGTCGGAAAAAACTGCGCTTAATGTTTTTTCGGTATTGTTTTCGCTTTAATTTGTTAACCGTTTATCGGAACAAGGCGTGTAATATATCGTTGGAAAGCTATGTATTAGGCGCAACTTCGCCATGTTGTGCACTTTCCGAGATTCCCCGTGATTTAAGAGAAGTTTCAAAATCGGTGCGGTCCACAAAGAGTGGCAGCGAGCGTTTTTTCGCGTTTTTTTTCTAAACCGCTCGTCGGAATGAGGCAAATGATACACAGTTGGATAGATATCGTCGAGGCGCATCTTTTTCATAGCTATTGTTTTCTCTAATTCGTTATGGTTTAAGAGCAGTTTCAAATTTACTAAATCGCGGAATTCTGTTTTTCAAATTTTTGGTACTGTTTTCGCTCCAGTTTTTTAACCGTTTGTCGAAATAAGGCGTGTAATATACTGTTGAAAAGTTATGAACGAGGCGCAACTTTCATATGTTGAAATGTTTTTGAGATTCCTTATGGTTTTAAGTTAATTTTGAAAATCATGCGGCAGACGACGAGTGGCAGCGGCCGTTTTTCGCGAAATTTTTACAAACCGCTGATCGGAATGATTCAAACGATACGCCGTTGGAAATATATCGATGAGGCGCAACTTTTTCATGTAGAACACTCTTTCTAATTCTTTACGGTTTAAGAGGAATTTTGAATTTACCAAAATGCGGACACTTTGTTTTTCGCGACACCCAAATTGACGTGGGTAGGGTTGGAAACGGATCGGATGCGGATCGGATAGTGCTCTTGCCACTTCCATTTTTATATTTTCAAAACGAATACGAATCCGAATACGGATGTTATCAGATACGGATGTGGCTCGGATAATATTCGAGTACGGATACGTATCGGATATTTTCTTGATTCGGAACGGATACGAATAATATCAACATATTGCTTAAGTAAATTAGTCGATAGCTATGTGACCTGAAATAATCAACTTGTGGCATATAATAAGTCAATGATAAATAGGTTTATGAATAAATACTATTGTAATGCATAATAATTTATAAGTTCAATCATATAAAGAGTAAAATTTGACTACTTATTTGGCTTTTATGTTGGATAATTGGAATATTGGGTCTAGAATTTTAAAAAATACCTACCATAATCTTATTAGGATACGGATATATCAACTTCCATATCCATATTTGTCTCAAAATCTCCTACCATATTTTATTTTTTATTTGTTTAATAAATCCGGATACGGATAATTTCCATTTCCATTTTGGTTCGGATGCGGATGTTTCGGATACGAATAGGCATTTTCTCGAATACGAATATCGGATATTTCGGATTATCCGCTACCAATTTCCACCCCTAGACGTGGGTACTTCATCCGAATGAAAACTGCATTGCATCGGACGAAAAACCGCATTGCATCACACGGGTAAGAGAACTGCATGGTTTCTTTTTGTCGAACATAAACTTTCTCGCACAAGTTTTTGTTGTCTTTTTTCAACTTTTTTTTCGAATGAGAGTGGACCACAACACTTCCGAAAGTGAACCGTAACACTACCCAAAGTGAACCTCATGAGTTCTTGTTGTCTTTTTTTCATATTTCTTAATTTTTTACATGCGTTGACCAAGCGAGTAGACCTTTCATCGGACAGAAGAACGCATTGCTTCAAACGGAAAACCGCATTGCAGCAGGCAGTCAAGTGAACTTCATGATTTCTTTTTGCCGGACATAAACTTTCTCGCACAAGTTTTTGTTGTTTTTTTTTTAACTTTTTTTTTCGAACGTGAGTGTACCACAACACTTCCGAAAGTGAACCGTAACACTACCCAAAGTGAACCTCATGAGTTCTTGTTTTCTTTTTTCCATACTTATTAATTTTTTACACGCGTTGACCAAGCGAGTGGACCACAAGGAGTGAGTGAGTGAACTACATCTAATAAGAAGCGAGCTTCTTTGAGATGTTTTGGTTTCTGTTTACCAAGGGAATTATGAAGGAGTTTTATAACAAACTGCGTGAGAGAACAAAGTGAGCTTCAAAATATACATATACATTCATTATTTTTATGCAGCCACACTCACATTAGTAAACTGCATTAGGCTTTATTTAAAAAAAATGTGCTCTACTGTTGCACATCGTTTGAACCTCCTCTTTCATATCCTTTCGAAAATATGAGCTACATACATAGCGGTGAAAAACATGAAACATCTGTGGATTGGGGTTCGTTTCTTCAAGCGGGTAAGTGAACACCAAGCCAAGTGGAAGTTGACCTCTGCGTAACCATAAGCGAGCTGCAGCGCGACCAACTAAACTGGATCAAACTACATGGCAAATTTCTTTTGTTTTTCGCAACTGAACTGAACTTCATGGCGAACAGAAACTACGAGTACATGCATTCAAAAAATTGATACCAGGCAGAGTAAAAGAAAATATCAGACTCCCTAGGATGCACATCCATCTTGCATGATAATGAACTGCTCTTTTTAAGCCGAACTATATCCATTTCTTACTACTCTTTTCTCTCTGCATTTCTCAGAAACAACACCGCAACTGACAAAAACCAGAGATAAAGAATAGGGGAACGAGTGGCATGCAGTGCACTTGTTTCTTTTTTAGTCTCATCTGGAGCATGCAGTGCACTTGTTTCCTCACTCTTTTGCTGGTCATTTTTGTATCTGCAAAAATAACAAAAGTAAACCTCAAGAACAAAATCAGCAGACCGCAGTGCACTAAACAGCCAACTACAGCTTACTCCGGCGGCAACTGAACCATAGCACAACATCGTGAACCTGAGCTGATGCTAGCCATCTCCGCGCTTGTCGTCTATGGTCCCTGAGGGAGATGCAGCCACATCAAACACATTAAAAAGAAAAGTAAAAACCTTACTGAACTGCAACAAAACAATATCTGAAAAACACTAAACTAAATACTGAACTTCTCCCAGCCCCCAAGTTGTTCAGCCTGTCCTCTACAACCGAGCATGATCGGAGGAGGCAGGCAGAGGTGGTGGTCACCACCCATGTCGCCGGAGCAAGGTGGGAAGGGACGACGGCGACCGAAATCTGATGCAGGCGATGCCAGGCGAGCGCTGGCACTAGAGATCTTGTCGGCGTTGCGTCGAGTCCCGGCGGTGGTTGCGTCCCTGCTGCGGCACAGAGAGTGAGAGAGGAAAGGGACGAGCGAGAGAGGAGGGAGCAGGGGAAGAAGGGACTGTCGCCTGGGCTGAGTCAGCGGTGGGGACTGCATCAGGCGCAACATGCCAACTGCACGTGTTTGGCGAAGAGAGATGCAAGTAACCCGGAACTCGCCGGATCCCACACGAACGCACAAAAGCGCTGCCCAGCTCGATGGAACGGGAGGGGTAACGGGATGGGGAGGGGCGCCAGGACCACGGACTGTATGACACTGGAGCTCGCCGGTAGGAAGCAGGGCTCGCTGGGGAGGTGCGCAACCAATTGATCCATGCAGCAGAGGAGGAGTGGGGAAGAGAGGGAGTTGTTGGTCGACACTGCACGCCGCCGACGAAGCGAACTGCACGCAGCGGGAGGAGACCACATCACAGGCTTGCAGCGCGCCCGTCGACATGAAGCAACAGGGACGGCGAAAGTGGAGCCGGGGCGGCCCTCCCCCGTGGGGACTGGTGGAGGACGCCGTCGTCGTTGTTGTCTAGGAGCCGCCGCCCTCCGCCGCTGTCCACCGAGAGGAGCGCGGGCAGTGCGAATCCCACCGGATCCGGTGCCGGGAGGGGTGCGGTGGTGGCCGCAGGGGAGGGTGCGTCGCGGCTGTGCAGGGTAGGGGTGCTGTGGTGGCCGCGCGACGCGCGTGGGAGAGGCTGGCGGCGCACCACGGCGGCGCGGGGAGGCAGGTGGTGCGGCAGCGCGGCGGAAGGTGGCTGCTCAGCGGCGCGGGGGAGGGTCTGGTACGGCGGCGCGGGGGAAGGTGGTGTTGCGGCAGCACGGGGAAGGTGATGGTGCGGCTGTGGCGCGAGGGGAAGCAGGGGAGGTGGTGGTGCAGCGCCGGCGCGGGGGAAGCAGGGGAGGTGGTGGTGCGGCGGCGCGGCGGGGGGAAGGGGGAAGCCATGGGGAGAGAGAGAGAGAGGATTTAGGTGGGTGAGGAGAAGATAAGGTGGGATCTTTTGTTGGATTAGTCTGTAGCTACGGGTTGCTAGGTGGTGTTAGCAGAATAGATCCATCTTAAAGTCATGTTGTCGATGAAAATAGTTTTATTTTGTAAGAACCTATTCAATATTGGTAGTATAAAGCTCATGTGTTAAACGATATTATATTGAAAATGTGGTTATCATGGTGCGAAATCCGAGTTTGAAAGAAATTATATTTGTGTAACATGTACAAACCAGGTAAGGAAACGTTGTTTTAGTTGAAAATATGGTTATAATAATTAGATATCTGAGTTTGAAAAAAAACATATCGAAAAGAAAATTCATGGTTTAGTTGGTTTAGTTGTGAGCAAGCACATATGGTAACAAATTTAACCCCTCTTAATAAAAAAAGAAGAGGCTTGTTGTGTATAATAAGATGTATAATACATTTAGCCCTTGCATCACAGGTCTCATTTGAAACAAAAGAGTTATTCGACAATAAATGCTTGACAAATTGGCAATAATAAGGATCCTTTTAATAGTGAAAATTGAAAGAAACATAGCTTCAAACTATGTAATAGAGCTTTCAAAATGCAGGCATTCTCCCTATATAATTTTGCTATGTAAGTTGGAACTTAGGAATCCATCTCACGGTTTATCCTTGATACATTGTTGGTAACACTCCCCTCCTGTCGTGGTATTTCTCACGGAGGGCTTGCGAGTCGACAGATGCCACAAGGGCTTAGTGTGTGGGTAAGACTGCTGCTGATAGGATCGGGAGCGGGTATGCGAGTAGTGTTGGGGAACGCAGTAATTTCAAAAAATTTCCTACGCACACGCAAGATCATGGTGATGCATAGCAACGAGAGGGGAGAGTGTTGTCTACGTACCCTCGTAGACCGCAACGGAAGCGTTGACACAACGTAGAGGAAGTAGTCGTACGTCTTCCCGATCCGACCGATCCAAGTACCGTTACTCCGGCACCTCCGAGTTCTTAGCACACGTACAGCTCGATGACGCTCCCCGGGCTTCGATCCAGCAAAGCTTCGGGGATGAGTTCCGTCAGCACGACGGCGTGGTGACGATGATGATGTTCTACCGACGCAGGGCTTCGCCTAAGCACTACAACGATATGATCGAGGTGGAATATGGTGGCAGGGGGCACCGCACATGGCTAAGGAACGATCACGTGGATCAACTTGTGTGTCCATGGGGTGCCCCTTGCCTCAGTATATAAAGGATGGAGGAGGAGGAGGCCGGCCAAGGCTTGGTGCGGCCAGGATGTGGACTCCTACTAGGATTCCAAGTCCTAGTAGGAGTCCACCAAGAGGGGAGAAAGGGAGAAGGAAGTGGAGGAGAAGGAAAAGTGGCCGGCCCCCTTTTCCCTAGTCCAATTCGGACTAGAGGGGGAGGGGGGCGCATCAGCCCCTTGGCCCTTTCTCCTCTTTCCACTAAAGCCCATCAAGGCCCATTGCTTCTCCCGTAACTACCCGGTACTCCAAAAAATACCCGAATCACTCGGAACCTTTCCGATGTCCGAATATAGTCGTCCAATATATCGATCTTTACGTCTCGACCATTTCGAGACTCCTCGTCATGTCCCCGATCTCATCCGGGACTCCGAACTCCTTCGGTATATCAAAACTCATAAACTCATAATATAACTGTCATGGAAACCTTAAGCGTGCGGACCCTACGGTTCGAGAACAATGTAGACATGACCGAGACACGTCTCCGGTCAATAACCAATAGCGGGACCTGGATGTCCATATTGGCTCCTACATATTCTACGAAGATCTTTATCGGTCAGACCGCATAACAACATACATTGTTCCCTTTGTCATCGGTATGTTACTTGCCCGAGATTCGATCGTCGGTATCCAATACCTAGTTCAATCTTGTTACCGGCAAGTCTCTTTACTCGTTCCGTAATACATCATCCCGCAACTAACTCATTAGTTGCAATGCTTGCAATGCTTAAGTGATGTGCATTACCGAGAGGGCCCTGAGATACCTCTCCGGCATTCGGAGTGACAAATCCTAATCTCGAAATACGCCAACCCAACATGTACCTTTGGAGACACCTGTAGAGCTCCTTTATAATCACCCAGTTACATTGTGACGTTTGGTAGCACACAAAGTGTTCCTCCGGCAAACGGGAGTTGCATAATCTCATAGTCATAGAAACATGTATAAGTCATGAAGAAAGCAATAGCAACATACTAAACGATCGGGTGCTAAGCTAATGGAATGAGTCATGTCAATCAGATCATTCAACTAATGATGTGATCCCGTTAATCAAATAACAACTCTTTGTTCGTGGTTAGGAAACATAACCATCTTTGATTAACGGGTTAGTCAAGTAGAGGCATACTAGTGACACTCTGTTTGTCTATGTATTCACACATGTATTATGTTTCCGGTTAATACAATTCTAGCATGAATAATAAACATTTATCATGATATAAGGAAATAAATAATAACTTTATTATTGCCTCTAGGGCATATTTCCTTCAGTCTCCCACTTGCACTAGAGTCAATAATCTAGATCACATCACCATGTGATTAACATCGATAGTTCACATCATCATGTGATTAACACCCACAGTTCTCATCGCCATGCGACCAACACCCAAAGGGTTTACTAGATTCAGTAATCTAGTTCACATTGCTATGTGATTAACACCCAAAGAGTACTAAGGTGTGATCATGTTTTGCTTGTGAGAGAATCTTAATCAACGGGCCTGCCACATTCAGATCCGCATGTATTTTGCAAATTTCTATGTCAACAACGCTCTGCATGGAGCTACTCTAGCTAATTGCTCCCACTTTCAATATGTATCCAGATTGAGACTTAGAGTCATCTGGATTAGTGTCAAAAACTTGCATCGGCGTAACCCTTTACGACGAATCTTTTTTCACTTCCATAATCGAGAAACATATCCTTATTCCACTAAGGATAATTTTAACCGCTGTCCAGTGATCTACTCCTAGATCACTATGGTACTCCCTTGCCAAAATCAGTGTAGGGTATATAATAGATCTGGTACACAGCATGGCATACTTTATAGAACCTATGACTGAGGCATAGGGAATGACTTCCATTCTCTTTCTATCTTCTGTCGTGGTCGGGCTTTGAGTCTTACTCAACTTCACACCTTGTAACATAGGCAAGAAACTTTTTCTTTGACTGTTCCATTTTGAACTACTTCAAAATCTTGTCAAGGTATGTACTCGTTGAAAAAACTTATCAAGCGTCTTGATCTATCTCTATAGATCTTGATACTCAATATGTAAGCAGCTTCACCGAGGTCTTTCTTTGAAAAATCCTTTCAAACATTCCTTTATGCTTTGCAGAATAATTCTACATTATTTCCGATCAACAATATGTCATTCACATATACTTATCAGAAATGCTGTAGTACTCCCACTCACTTTCTTGTAAATACAGGCTTCACTGCAAGTCTGTATAAAACTATATGCTTTGATCAACTTATCAAAGCGTATATTCCAACTCCGAGATGCTTGCACCAGTCCATAAATGGATCGCTGGAGCTTGCATATTTTGTTAGCACCTTTAGGATTGACAAAACCATCTTGTTGCATCACATACAACTCTTCTTTAATAAATCCATTAAGGAATGCAGTTTTGTTTATCCATTTGCCAGATTTCATAAAATGCGGCAATTGCTAACATGATTCGGACAGACTTAAGCATAGATACGAGTGAGAAACTCTCGTCGTAGTCAACACCTTGAACTTGTCGAAAACCTTTTGCGACAATTTTAGCTTTGTAGATAGTAACACTACTATCCGTGTCCGTCTTCCTCGTGAAGATCCA
Organism: Triticum monococcum; assembly: GCA_034509565.1. Taxonomy (NCBI): domain Eukaryota; kingdom Viridiplantae; phylum Streptophyta; class Magnoliopsida; order Poales; family Poaceae; genus Triticum; species Triticum monococcum. The sequence goes on from CM067842.1 coordinate 154,079,113, forward strand.
TTTATTATCAATGGCTTGCCAATCCTCGCGCAAGTCCACCAAAGTCCATACTTTGTTCTCATACATGGATCCTATCTCAGATTTCATGGCCTCAAGCCATTTATCGGAATCTGGGCTCATCATCGCTTCCTCATAGTTCGCAAGTTCGTCATGGTCTAGTAACATGACTTCCAGAACTGGATTACCGTACCACTCTGGTGCGGATCTCACTCTGGTTTACCTACGAGATTCGGTAGTAACTTGATCTGAAGTTACATGATCATCGTCATTAGCTTCCTCACTAATTGGTGTAGTAGTCACAGGAACAGATTTCTGTGATGAACTATTTTTCCAATAAGGGAGAAGGTACAATTACATTATCAAGTTTTCTACTTTCCTCCCACTCACTTCTTTCGAGAGAAACTCCTTCTCTAGAAAGGATCCATTCTTAGCAACGAATGTCTTGCCTTCGGATCTGTGATAGAAGGTGTACCCAACTGTCTCCTTTGGGTATCCTATGAAGACATATTTCTCCGATTTGAGTTTGAGCTTATTGAGATGAAACTTTTTCACATAAGCATCGCAACTCCAAACTTTAAGAAACGTCAGCTTAGGTTTCTTGCCAAACCATAGTTCACATGGTGTCGTCTCAACGGATTTAGATGGTGCCCTATTTAACGTGAATGCAGCTGTCTCTAATGCATAACCCCAAAATGATAGTGGTAGATCGGTAAGAGACATCATAGATCGTACTATATCTAATAAAGCACGGTTATGACGTTCGGACACACCATTACACTGTGGTGTTCCAGGTGGCGTGAGTAGTGAAACTATTTCACATTGTTTTAACTGAAGGCCAAACTCGTAACTCAAATATTTTACCTTTGCGATCATATCGTAGAAACTTTTATTTTCTTGTTACGATGATTCTCCACTTCACTCTGGAATTCTTTGAACTTTTCAAATGTTTCAGACTTGTGTTTCATCAAGTAGATATACCCATATCTGCTCAAATCATCTGTGAAGGTTAGAAAATAATGATACTTGCCACGAGCCTCAACACTCATCGGATCGCATACATTAGTATGTATTATTTCCAATAAGTTAGTTGCTTGCTATATTGTTCCGGAGAACGGAGTCTTAGTCATCCTGCCCATGAGGCATGGTTCGCAAGCATCAAGTGATTCATAATCAAGTGATTCAAAAAGTCCATCAGCATGGAGTTTCTTCATGCGCTTTACACCAATATGACCTAAACGACAGTGCCACAAATAAGTTGCACTTATCATTATTAACTTTGCATCTTTTGGTTTCAATATTATGAATATGTGTATCACTACGATCGAGATCCAATGAACCATTTTCATTGGGTGTGTAACCATATAAGGTTTTATTCATGTAAACAGAACAACAATTGTTCTCTAACTTAAATGAATAACCGTATTGCAATAAACATGATCAAATCATATTCATGCTCAACGCAAACACCAAATAACACTTATTTAGTTTCAACACTAATCCCGAAAGTATAGGGAAGTGCGATGATGATCATATCAATCTTGGAACTACTTCCAACACACATCGTCACCTCGACTTTTACTAGTTTCTGTTTATTCTGCAATCCCCGTTTCGAGTTACTACTCTTAGCAACTGAACCAGTATCAAATACTGAGGGGTTGCTATAAACACTGGTAAAGTACACATCAATAACATGTATATCAAATATACTTATGTTCACTTTGCCATCCTTCTTATCCGCCAATCACTTGGGGTAGTTCCACTTTCAGTGACCAGTCCCTTTGCAGTAGAAGCACTTAGTCTCAGGCTTAGGACTAGACTTGGGCTTCTTCACTTGAGCAGCAACTTGCTTGCCGTTCTTCTTGAAGTTCCCCTTCTTCCCTTTGCCCTTTTCTTGAAACTAGTGATCTTGTCAACCATCAACACTTGATGTTTTTCTTGATTTCTACCTTCGTTGATTTCAGCATCACGAAGAGCTTGGGAGTTGTTTCCGTTATCCCTTGCATATTATAGTTCATCACGAAGTTCTTCTAACTTGGTGATGGTGACTAGAGAATTCTGTCAATCACTATCTTATCTGGAAGATTAACTCTCACTTGATTCAAGCGATTGTAGTACCCAGACAATCTGAGCACATGCTCACTAGTTGAGCGATTCTCCTCCATCTTTTAGCTATAGAACTTGTTGGAGACTTCATATCTCTCAACTCGGGTATTTGCTTGAAATATTAACTTCAACTCCTGGAACATCTCATATGGTCCATGATGTTCAAAACGTCTTTGAAGTCCTGATTCTAAGCCATTAAGCATGGTGCACTAAACTATCAAGTAGTCATCATATTGAGCTAGCCAAACGTTCATAACGTCTGCATCTGCTCCTGCAATAGGTCTGTCACCTAGCGGTGCATCAAGGACATAATTTTTCTGTGCAGCAATGAGGATAAACCTCAGATCACGGATCCAATCCGCATCATTGCTACTAACATCTTTCAACACAATTTTCTCTAGGAACATATCAAAATAAACACAGGGAAGCAACAACGCGAGCTATTGATCTACAACATAGTTTGCAAAATACTACCAGGACTAAGTTCATGATAAATTTAAGTTCAATTTAATCATATTACTTAAGAACTCCCACTTAGATAGACATCCCTCTAATCCTCTAAGTGATCACGTGATCCAAATCAACTAAACCATGTCCGATCATGACGTGAGATGGGGTAGTTTCATTGGTGAACATCACTATGTTGATCATATCTACTATATGATTCACGCTCGACCTTTCGGTCTCCGTGTTCCGAGGCCATATCTGTATATGCTTGGCTCGTCAAGTATAACCTGAGTATTCCGCGTGTGCAACTGTTTTGCACCCGCTGTATTTGAACGTAGAGCCTATCACACCCGATCATCACGTGGTGTCTCAGCACGAAGAACTTTCGCAACAGTGCATACTCAGGGAGAACACTTCTTGATAATTTAGTGAGAGATCATCTTATAATGCTACCGTCAATCAAAGCAAGATAAGATGCATAAAAGATAAACATCGCATGTAATCAATATAAGTGATATGATATGGCCATCATCATCTTGTGCCTGTGATCTCCATCTCCGAAGCACCGTCATGATCACCATCGTCACCGGCGCGACACCTTGATCTCCATCGTAGCATCGTTGTCATCTCGCCAATCTTATGCTTCCACGACTATCGCTACCGCTTAGTGATAAAGTAAAGCATTACAGCGCGATTGCATTGCATACAATAAAGCGACAACCATATGGCTCCTGCCAGTTGCCGATAACTTGGTTACAAAACATGATCATCTCATACAATAAAATTTAGCATCATGTCTTGGCCATATCACATCACAACATGCCCTGCAAAAACAAGTTAGACGTCCTCTACTTTGTTGTTGCAAGTTTTACGTGGCTGCTACGGGCTTAAGCAAGAACCAATCTCACCTACGCATCAAAACCACAACGATAGTTTGTCAAATAGACTCTGTTTTAACCTTCGCAAGGACCGGGCGTAGCCACACTCGGTTCAACTAAAGTTGGAGAAACAGTCACCCGCAAGCCACCTATGTGCAAAGCACGTCGGGAGAAACGGTCTCGCGTAAGCGTACGCATAATGTCGGTCTGGGCCGCTTCATCCAACAATACCGCCGAACCAAAGTATGTCATGCTGGTAGGCGGTATGACTTATATCGCCCACAACTCACTTGTGTTCTACTCATGCACATAACATCAAACCATAAAACCTAGGCTCGGATGCCATTGTTGGGGAACGCAATAATTTCGAAAAATTTCCTACGCACACGCAAGATCATGGTGATGCATAGCAACGAGAGGGGAGAGTGTTGTCTATGTACCCTCATAGACCGCAACGGAAGCATTGACACAATGTAGAGGAAGTAGTCGTACGCCTTCCCGATCCGACCGATCCAAGTACCGTTACTCCGGCACCTCCGAGTTCTTAGCACACGTACAGCTTGATGACGCTCCTCGGGCTCCGATCCAGCAAAGCTTCGGGGATGAGTTCCGTCAGCACGACGGCATGGTGACGATGATGATGTTCTACCGACGCAGGGCTTCGCCTAAGCACTACAACGATATGATCAAGGTGGAATATGGTGGCAGGGGGCACCGCACATGGCTAAGGAACGATCACGTGGATCAACTTGTGTGTCCATGGGGTGCCCCTTGCCTCAGTATATAAAGGATGGAGGAGGAGGAGGCCGGCCAAGGCTTGGTGCGGCCAGGATGTGGAGTCCTACTAGGATTCCAAGTCCTAGTAGGAGTCCACCAAAAGGGGAGGAAGGGAGAAGGAAGTGGAGGAGAAGGAAAGGTGGCCGGCCCCCTTTTCCCTAGTCCAATTCGGACTAGAGGGGGAGGGGGGCGCAGCAGCCCCTTGGCCCTTTCTCCTCTTTCCACTAAAGCCCATCAAGGCCCATTGCTTCTCCCGTAACTACCCGGTACTCCGAAAAATACCCGAATCACTCAGAACCTTTCTGATGTCCGAATATAGTCGTCCAATATATCGATCTTTACGTCTCGACCATTTCGAGACTCCTCGTCATGTCCCCGATCTCATCTGGGACTCCGAACTCCTTTAGTACATCAAAACTCATAAACTCATAATATAACTGTCATCGAAACCTTAAGCATGCGGACCCTACGGTTCAAGAACAATGTAGACATGACCGAGACACGTCTCCGGTCAATAACCAATAGCGGGAGCTGAAGGAAATATGCCCTAGAGGCAATAATAAAGTTATTATTTATTTCCTTATATCATGATAAATGTTTATTATTCATGCTAGAATTGTATTAACCGGAAACATAATACATGTGTGAATACATAGACCAACAGAGTGTCACTAGTATGCCTCTACTTGGCTAGCTCGTTAATCAAAGATGGTTATGTTTCCTAACCATGAACAAAGAGTTGTTATTTGATTAACGAGGTCACATCATTAGTTGAATGATCTGATTGACATGACCCATTCCATTAGCTTAGCACCCGATCGTTTAGTATGTTGCTATTGCTTTCTTCATGACTTATACATGTTCCTATAACTATGAGATTATGCAACTCCCGTTTACCGGAGGAACACTTTGGGTACTACCAAACGTCACAACGTAACTGGGTGATTATAAAGGAGTACTACAGGTGTCTCCAATGGTAGATGTTGGGTTGGCGTATTTCGAGATTAGGGTTTGTCACTCCGATTGTCGGAGAGGTATCTCTGGGCCCTCTCGGTAATACACATCACATAAGCCTTGCAAGCATAATAACTAAGATGTTAGTTATGAGATGATGTATTATGGAATGAGTAAAGAGACTTGCCAGTAATGAGATTGATCTAGGTATTGGATACCGACAATCGAATCTCGGGCAAGTAACATACCGATGACAAAGGGAACAACGTATGTTGTTATGCGGTCTGACCGATAAAGATCTTCGTAGAATATGTAGGAGCCAATATGGGCATCCAAGTCCCGCTATTGGTTATTGACCGGAGACATGTCTCGGTCATGTCTACATTGTTCTCGAACCGTAGGGTCTGCACGCTTAACGTTACGATGACAGTTATTATGAGTTTATGCATTTTGATGTACCGAAGGTTGTTCGGAGTCCCGTATGTGATCACGGACATGACGAGGAGTCTCGAAATGGTCGAGACGTAAAGATTGATATATTGGAAGGCTATGTTTGGACATCGGAAGTGTTCCGGGTGAAATCGGGATTTTACTGGAATACCGGGAGGGTTACCGGAACCCCCCGGGAGGCAAATGGGCCTATTGGGCCTTAGTGGAAAAGTGAAAGGGGCTGCCCAAAAGGGCTGCGCGCCTCCCCCCTTCCCTAGTCCTATTAGGACTAGGAGAAGGTGGCCGGCCACCCCTTCTCTCTTTCCCCCTTGAGGATTCCTATTAGGAATAGGATTGGGGGGGGGGGAGTCCTACTCCCGGTAGGAGTAGGACTCCTCCTGCGCCCCTCTCCCTGGCTGGCCGAACCCCTCCCCCTGCTCCTTTATATACGGGGGCAGGGGGCACCCCATAGACACACAAGTTGATCATTGTTGATCGTTCCTTAGCCGTGTGCGGTGCCCCCTGCCACCAAATTCCACCTCGGTCATATCGTTGTAGAGCTTAGGTGAAGCCCTGCGTCGGTAGAACATCAAGATCGTCACCACGCCGTCGTGCTGACGGAACTCTTCCTCGACGCTTTGCTGGATCGGAGCCCGAGGATCGTCATCGAGCTGAACGTGTGCTAAGAACTCGGAGGTGCCGGAGTAACGGTGCTTGGATCGGTCGGATCGGGAAGAAGACGTACGACTACTTCCTCTACGTTGTGTCAACGCTTCCGTTGCGATCTACAAGGGTACGTAGATCAGACTCTCCCCCTCGTTGCTATGCATCACCATGATCTTGCGTGTGCGTAGGAAAATTTTCGAAATTACTACGTTCCCCAACAGTGGCATCCGAGCCTAGGTTTTATGGTTTGATGTTGTTTGCACGAGTAGAACACAAGTGAGTTGTGGGCGATACAAGTCATACTGCCTACCAGCATGTCATACTTCGGTTCGGCGGTATTGTTGGACGAGACGATCCGGACCAACCTTACGCGTACTCTTACGCGAGACCGGTTCCCTCGACGTGCTATGCACACAGATGGCTTGCGGAAGACTATCTCTCCAACTTTAGTTGAACCAAGTGTGGCTACGCCCGGTCCTTGAGAAGGTTAAAACGGAGTCTATTTGACAAACTATCGTTGTGGTTTTGATGCGTAGGTGAGATGAGTTCTTACTTAAGCCCGTAGCAGCCACGTAAAACTTGCAACAACAAAGTAGAGGACGTCTAACTTGTTTTTGCAGGGCATGTTGTGATGTGATATGGTCAAGGCATGATGCTGATTTTATTGTATGAGATGATCATGTTTTGTAACCAAGTTATCGGCAACTGGCAGGAGCCATATGGTTGTCGCTTTATTGTATGCAATGCAATCGCGATGTAATGCTTTACTTTATTACTAAGCGGTAGTGATAGTCGTGGAAGCATAAGATTGGCGAGACGACAACGATGCTACGATGGAGATCAAGGTGTCGCGCCGGTGACGATGGTGATCATGACGGTGCTTCGGAGATGGAGATCACAAGCACAAGATGATGATGGCCATATCATATCACTTATATTGATTGCATGTGATGTTTATCCTTTTATGCATCTTATCTTGCTTTGATTGACGGTAGCATTATAAGATGATCTCTCACTAAATTATCAAGAAGTGTTCTCCCTGAGTATGCACCGTTGCCAAAGTTTGTCGTGCCCAGACACCACGTGATGATCGGGTGTGATAAGCTCTACGTCCATCTACAACAGGTGCAAGCCAGTTTTGCACATGCAGAATACTCAGGTTAAACTTGACGAGCCTAGCATATGCAGATATGGCCTCGGAACACAGAGACCGAAAGGTCGAGCGTGAATCATATAGTAGATATGATCAACATGACGATGTTCACCATTGAAAATTACTCCATCTCACGTGATGATCGGTTATGGTTTAGTTGATTTGGATCACGTGATCACTTAGAGGATTAGAGGGATGTCTATCTCAGTGGGAGTTCCTAAGTAATTTGATTAACTGAACTTAAACTTATCATGAACTTAGTACCTGATAGTATCTTGCTTGTTTATGTTGATTGTAGATAGATGGCTCGTGCTGTTGTTCCGTTGAATTTTAATGCGTTCCTTGAGAAAGCAAAGTTGAAAGATGATGGTAGCAATTACACGGACTGGGTCCGTAACCTGAGGATTATCCTCATTGCTGCACAGAAGAATTACATCCTGGAAGCACCGCTAGGTGCCAGGCCTGCTGCTGGAGCAACACCAGATGTTATGAACGTCTGGCAGAGCAAAGCTGATGACTACTCGATAGTTCAGTGTGCCATGCTTTACGGCTTAGAATCGGGACTTCAACGACGTTTTGAACGTCACGGAGCGTATGAGATGTTCCAGGAGTTGAAGTTAATATTTCAAGCAAATGCCCGAATTGAGAGATATGAAGTCTCCAATAAGTTCTATAGCTGCAAGATGGAGGAGAACAGTTCTGTCAGTGAGCATATACTCAAAATGTCTGGGTATAATAATCACTTGATTCAGATGGGAGTTAATCTTCCAGATGATTGCGTCATTGACAGAATTCTCCAATCACTGCCACCAAGCTACAAGAGCTTCGTGATGAACTATAATATGCAAGGGATGAACAAGACTATTCCCGAGCTCTTCGCAATGCTGAAAGCTGCTGAGGTAGAAATCAAGAAGGAGCATCAAGTGTTGATGGTTAACAAAACCACTAGTTTCAAGAAAAAGGGCAAAGGGAAGAAGAAGGGGAACTTCAAGAAGAACAGCAAGCAAGTTGCTGCTCAGGAGAAGAAACCCAAGTCTGGACCTAAGCCTGAAACTGAGTGCTTCTACTGCAAGCAGACTGGTCACTGGAAGCGGAACTGCTCCAAGTATTTGGCGGATAAGAAGGATGGCAAGGTGAACAAAGGTATATGTGATATACATGTTATTGATGTGTACCTTACTAGAGCTCGCAGTAGCACCTGGGTATTTGATACTGGTTCTGTTGCTAATATTTGCAACTCGAAACAGGGACTACGGAATAAGCGGACGCTAGCAAAGGACGAGGTGACGATGCGCGTGGGAAACGGTTCCAAAGTCGATGTGATCGCGGTCGGCACGCTACCTCTACATCTACCTTCGGGATTAATATTAGACCTAAATAATTGTTATTTGGTGCCAGCGTTGAGCATGAACATTATATCTGGATCTTGTTTAATGCGAGACGGTTATTCATTTAAATCAGAGAATAATGGTTGTTTTATTTATATGAGTAATATCTTTTATGGTCATGCACCTTTGAAGAGTGGTCTATTTTTGTTGAATCTCGATAGTAGTGATACACATATTCATAATGTAGAAGCCAAAAGATGCAGAGTTGATAATGATAGTGCAACTTATTTGTGGCACTGCTGTTTAGGTCATATCGGTATAAAGCGCATGAAGAAACTCCATACTGATGGGCTTTTGGAACCACTTGATTATGAATCACTTGGTACTTGCGAACCGTGCCTCATAGGCAAGATGACTAAAACACCGTTCTCCGGTACTATGGAGAGAGCAACAGATTTATTGGAAATCATACATACCGATGTATGTGGTCCGATGAATGTTGAGGCTCGTGGCGGATATCATTATTTTCTCACCTTCACAGATGATTTAAGCAGATATGGGCATATCTACTTAATGAAACATAAGTCTGAAACATTTGAAAAGTTCAAGGAATTTCAGAGTGAAGTTGAAAATCATCGTAACAAGAAAATAAAATTTCTACGATCTGATCGTGGAGGAGAATATTTGAGTTACGAGTTTGGTGTACATTTGAAAAATTGTGGAAAAGTTTCGCAACTCACGCCACCCGGAACACCACAGCGTAATGGTGTGTCCGAACGTCGTAATCGTACTTTACTAGATATAGTGCGATCTATGATGTCTCTTACTGATTTACCGCTATCGTTTTGGGGTTATGCTTTAGAGACGGCCGCATTCACGTTAAATAGGGCACCATCAAAATCCGTTGAGACGACGCCTTATGAACTATGGTTTAGCAAGAAACCAAAGTTGTCGTTTCTTAAAGTTTGGGGCTGCGATGCTTATGTGAAAAAGCTTCAACCTGATAAGCTCGAACCCAAAGCGGAGAAATGTGTCTTCATAGGATACCCAAAGGAAACTGTTGGGTATACCTTCTATCACAGATCCGAAGGCAAGACATTCGTTGCTAAGAATGGATCATTTCTAGAGAAGGAGTTTCTCTCGAAAGAAGTGAGTGGGAGGAAAGTAGAACTTGACGAGGTAACTGTACCTGCTCCCTTATTGGAAAATAGTACATCACAGAAAACTGTTTCTGCGACACCTATACCAATTAGTGAGGAAGCTAATGATGATGATCATGAAACTTCAGGACAAGACACTACTGAACCACGTAGATCAACGAGAGTGAGATCCGCACCAGAGTGGTACGGTAATCCAGTTCTGGAAATCATGCTACTAGATCATGATGAACCTACAAACTATGAAGAAGCGATGGTGAGCCCAGATTCCGCAAAGTGGCTTGAGGCCATGAAATCTGAGATGGGATCCATGTATGAGAACAAAGTATGGACTTTGGTTGACTTGCCCGATGATCGGCAAGCAATTGAGAATAAATGGATCTTCAAGAAAAAGACTGACACTGACGGTAATATTACTGTCTATAAAGCTCGACTTGTCGCAAAAGGTTTTCGACAAGTTCAAGGAGTTGACTACGATGAGACCTTCTCACCCGTAGCGATGCTTAAATCCGTCAGAATCATGTTAGCAATTGCCGCATTTTATGATTATGAAATATGGCAGATGGATGTCAAAACTGCATTCCTGAATGGATTTCTGGAAGAAGAGTTGTATATGATGCAACCAGAAGGGTTTGTCGATCCAAAGGGAGCTAACAAAGTATGCAAACTCCAGCGATCCATTTATGGACTGGTGCAAGCATCTCGGAGTTGGAATAAACGCTTTGATAGTGTGATCAAAGCATTTGGCTTTATACAGACTTTTGGAGAAGCCTGTATTTACAAGAAAGTGAGTGGGAGCTCTGTAGCATTTCTGATATTATATGTGGATGACATATTGCTGATTGGAAATGATATAGAATTTCTGGATAGCATAAAGGGATACTTGAATAAAAGTTTTTCAATGAAAGACCTCGGGGAAGCTGCTTACATATTAGGCATAAAGATCTATAGAGATAGATCAAGATGCTTAATTGGACTTTCACAAAGCACATACCTTGACAAGATTTTGAAGAAGTTCAAAATGGATCAAGCAAAGAAAGGGTTCTTGCCTGTGTTACAAGGTGTGAAGTTGAGTCAGACTCAATGCCCGACCACTGCAGAAGATAGAGAGAAAATGAAAGATGTTCCCTATGCTTCAGCCATAGGCTCTATCATGTATGCAATGCTGTGTACCAGACCTGATGTGTGCCTTGCTATAAGTTTAGCAGGGAGGTACCAAAGTAATCCAGGAGTGGATCACTGGACAGCGGTCAAGAACATCCTGAAATACCTGAAAAGGACTAGGGATATGTTTCTCGTATATGGAGGTGACAAAGAGCTCACCGTAAGAGGTTACGTTGATGCAAGCTTTGACACTGATCCGAACGATTCTAAATCGCAAACCGGATACGTGTTTACTTTAAACGGTGGAGCTGTCAGTTGGTGCAGTTCTAAACAAAGCGTCGTAGCGGGATCTACATGTGAAGCGGAGTACATAGCTGCTTCGGAAGCAGCAAACGAAGGAGTCTGGATGAAGGAGTTCATATCCGGTCTAGGTGTCATACCTAGTGCATCGAGTCCAATGAAAATCTTTTGTGACAATACTGGTGCAATTGCTTTGGCAAAGGAATCCAGATTTCACAAAAGGACCAAACACATCAAGAGACGCTTCGACTCCATCCGGGATTTAGTCCAGGTGGGAGACATAGAGATTTGCAAGATACATACGGATCTGAATGTTGCAGACCCGTTGACTAAGCCTCTTCCACGAGCCAAACATGATCAGGACCAAAGCTCCATGGGTGTTAGAATCATTACTGTGTAATCTAGATTATTGACTCTAGTGCAAGTGGGAGACTGAAGGAAATATGCCCTAGAGGCAATAATAAAGTTATTATTTATTTCCTTATATCATGATAAATGTTTATTATTCATGCTAGAATTGTATTAACCGGAAACATAATACATGTGTGAATACATAGACCAACAGAGTGTCACTAGTATGCCTCTACTTGGCTAGCTCGTTAATCAAAGATGGTTATGTTTCCTAACCATGAACAAAGAGTTGTTATTTGATTAACGAAGTCACATCATTAGTTGAATGATCTGATTGACATGACCCATTCCATTAGCTTAGCACCCGATCGTTTAGTATGTTGCTATTGCTTTCTTCATGACTTATACATGTTCCTATAACTATGAGATTATGCAACTCCCGTTTACCGGAGGAACACTTTGGGTACTACCAAACGTCACAACGTAACTGGGTGATTATAAAGGAGTACTACAGGTGTCTCCAATGGTAGATGTTGGGTTGGCGTATTTCGAGATTAGGGTTTGTCACTCCGATTGTCGGAGAGGTATCTCTGTGCCCTCTCGGTAATACACATCACATAAGCCTTGCAAGCATAATAACTAAGATGTTAGTTATGAGATGATGTATTACGGAACGAGTAAACAGACTTGCCAGTAACGAGATTGAACTAGGTATTGGATACCGATGATCGAATCTCGGGCAAGTAACATACCGATGACAAAGGGAACAACGTATGTTGTTATGCGGTCTGACCGATAAAGATCTTCGTAGAATATGTAGGAGCCAATATGGGCATCCAGGTCCCGCTATTGGTTATTGACCGGAGACATGTCTCGGTCATGTCTACATTGTTCTCGAACCGTAGGGTCCGCACGCTTAACGTTACGATGACAGTTATTATGAGTTTATGCATTTTGATGTACCGAAGGTTGTTCGGAGTCCCGGATGTGATCACAAACATGACGAGGAGTCTCGAAATGGTCGAGACGTAAAGATTGATATATTGGAAGGCTATGTTTGGACATCGGAAGTGTTCCGGGTGAAATCGGGATTTTACCAGAATACCGGGAGGGTTATCGGACCCCCCTGGGAGGCAAATGGGCCTATTGGGCCTTAGTGGAAAAGTGAAAGGGGCTGCCCAAAAGGGCTGCGCGCCTCCCCCCTTCCCTAGTCCTATTAGGACTAGGAGAAGGTGGCCGGCCACCCCTTCTCCCTTTCCCCCTTTAGGATTCCTATTAGGAATAGGATTGGGGGGGGGGGGGGGAGTCCTACTCCCGGTAGGAGTAGGACTCCTCCTGCGCCCCTCTCCCTGGCCGGCCGAACCCCTCCCCCTGCTCCTTTATATACGGGGGCAGGGGGCACCCCATAGACACACAAGTTGATCATTGTTGATCGTTCCTTAGCCGTGTGCGGTGCCCCTGCCACCAAATTCCACCTCGGTCATATCGTTGTAGAGCTTAGGCGAAGCCCTGCGTCGGTAGAACATCAAGATCGTCACCACACCGTCGTGCTGACGGAACTCTTCCTCGACGCTTTGCTGGATCGGAGCCCGAGGATCGTCATCGAGCTGAACGTGTGCTAAGAACTCGGAGGTGCCGGAGTAACGGTGCTTGGATCGGTCGGATCGGGAAGAAGACGTACGACTACTTCCTCTATGTTGTGTCAACGCTTCCGTTGCGATCTACAAGGGTACGTAGATCAGACTCTCCCCCTCGTTGCTATGCATCACCATGATCTTGCGTGTGCGTAGGAAATTTTTCGAAATTACTACGTTCCCCAACAGGAGCCATATTGGCTTCTACATATTCTACGAAGATCTTTATCGGTCGGACCGCATAACAAAATACGTTGTTCCCTTTGTCATCGGTATGTTACTTGCCCGAGATTCGATCGTCGGTATCCAATACCTAGTTCAATCTTGTTACCGACAAGTCTATTTACTCGTTCCGTAATACATCATCCCGTAACTAACTCATTAGTTGCAATGCTTGCAAGGCTTAAGTGATGTGCATTACCGAGAGGGCCCAGAGATACCTCTCCGACATTCGGAGTGACAAATCCTAATCTCGAAATATGCCAACCCAACATGTACCTTTGGAGACACCTGTAGAGCTCCTTTATAATCACCCAGTTACGTTGTGACGTTTGGTAGCACACAAAGTGTTCCTCCGGCAAACGGGAGTTGCATAATCTCATAGTCATAGGAACATGTATAAGTCATGAAGAAAGCAATAACAACATACTAAACGATCGGGTGCTAAGCTAATGGAATGGGTCATGTCAATCAGATCATTCAACTAATGATGTGATCCCGTTAATCAAATAACAACTGTTTGTTCATGGTTAGGAAACATAACCATCTTTGATTAACGAGCTAGTCAAGTAGAGGCATACTAGTGACACTCTGTTTGTCTATGTATTCACACATGTATTATGTTTCCGGTTAATACAATTCTAGCATGAATAATAAACATTTATCATGATATAAGGAAATAAATAATAACTTTATTATTGCCTCTAGGGCATATTTCCATCAAGTAGCATGCGGTGGTTTACCCAGCTTCGGAGCTCTCCGGAGAGATAATACTCCTACTGCTGCATGTGTCGAGTGTATCTATCTGAGGTGTACATCGGGCAGTACAAAGTGCTCCTGGAGCTGTATCTGGGATCAGTGCCAAATGCATCTGATCTGGTATATGCCTATATGAGGCATGTTAGTGGCCGGCTATGTATGGCCATGGCCTGTGGCTGTGAGTGGCCTTGTGGCCAAATGAATGTGGCCGTGGCCATCCCCTGGATGGAGGGATGTGTGCCCCTTTTATAGTGTGGGCTAGCTTACTATGTAAGCTATGTGGGTAGGCATGGGTGAGGCATGGTGCATGTCATGCTTGTCCCCTGGGTCACTTCATAAATAGTGCCAGGGGACAAGTGACACTGTACATGATGTCGTCGCGGTATGGTTGTCTTGTCCGCGGTATGGCCGTCTCGTCGATGTCTTGCCGATGTCGGGTCGGGCTGCAGTCGGCAGCCGGCTGGTTGGCGCAGTCGGCAGCCGGCAGGTTGGCGCAGTCGGCAGCCGGCTAGTTGGCGCAGTCGGCAGCCGGCAGGTTGGTGTAGTCGGCAGCCGGCAGGTTGGCGTAGTCAGCAGCCGGCAGGTTGGTGTTGTCGGCAGCCGGCAGGCAGACTGAGGGGCTTTGCTAGCCCCGATGTCTTAAAATACCGTCTTGCCGTCTTCGGGGTATCCGTGTCCAATTACTCCGACAGTAGCCCCCAAGCCTCCGGGCAACTTGGCAAAGTTGGGCGGAGGTTTTTTGGCAAATGTTCATGGAAATGATCATAAAAAAGGACAAAGTTAGTCCACGCAAATATATCATAGGCTTGCTTTTAGTGTTGCAAGTTTTATGCGGAGGGTGCCGACTCGGTTTCGTCCGAGCCCCCTTAATCTTTTTCGTGTTCCCTCCGCTTTTTGGCTTGTGCTCTTGCTTGTCGGACAGCCGCTCTGCGGTCTGTGGCTAAGAGTGGGCCACGAAGTGGAGTGTACAGTACTCAGAGTCTAGGAGCAGATTCAACCGAGTAGATACTTGTAAAGGAAACGGCCGGGTCACCCGAACGTTTTTCTTCCCGGGCGTTTTTCGCGTGGGTGGCCTCCAGCGTTCACCCTTGCTAGCCAGACAGCCGCTCTGCGGTCTGTGACTAAGAGTGAGCCTTTGGTACCGCGCACGGTACTAAGCCGTCCGCAGGAACTAATGTCTCAGGCCAAGCGGCCAGCCCCCGGGCCAACTCTGGCTGGCGCCGGGGTGAACAGTGATGCTACCGTAATAAAATGCGGAGACAGCCCCCGAGCATCGCTCGTGGTTATCCATGCTTGCGTGGTGAAAAAAATATACGGGTGAGGAGCTCACATTGATTTTCGTGTAGCCATGACAGAGGTCGTTGAAGACAGCCAGCGCGGCTACGCGTCGGCGCACCCGCTGGGTGTAGCCCCTGAGATTCGGGCCGACTGCCGAGCAGTCGGGCTAGATCTCTCGGCGACTACTTTGTTCTTCTCGTCTCCTCGTCAGCCGGCTGTGCGTAGCCGGACCGGCTCATCGGTCGGCCAGGCAGCGAAGCGAGCAGACGAACCGGCCGGCCGAGCGGTGAGGCGGTCGGTCAAACAAAGCAGTCGGCTGGGCAGCAGTCTGCGTAGTCAGATCTTTCCCTTTTTTCTCCTCTTTTTTTATCCAGCCGGCCACTCTTTTCTTTCTCTTAGCCGGCTAGGCACTCGACCTTTGCTTCTTTCCAGCCGGCATCTCACTCCATTTTTTTTTCTTTTTTCGCCAGCCGGCCTTGAGTAGTCGGACACAGCTCTTCTTCCTTCTTTTAAACCCGGAAACTCTTTCTAGCCGGCCCCTTCTCTCTTTTTCTTTCTTTCTTTGCATGAGCAACAGGCAGGAGCGGGATGCAGCTAAAACTGACAGCCAGGGCGCGGCAGAAGCCGGCGCCGGGTTGCGGGGAAGCCAGCAACCGGGGCGCAGTAGAAGCCGGCAGGCTGGGTTGCGAGGAATCCGGCGCGGCCGGGTCGCCGGGTTGCGGGCAAAGCCGGCAAGCGGCCGGGTCACCGAGAAGCCGGCAGGCGGCAAGGCCGGCCGGGTAGCCGACGCGGGTGGAGCCGGCGTGCCGAGTGGACAGGAAGCCGGCCCGGGGCGAAGCCGGCAGGCCGAGTTGCGAGGAAGCCGGCGCGGCCGGGTCGGAGGACTCCAACGGACGGGGCCGAACCCGGTGCTGCAGGCGGAGGCGGCGGGAGGCGAGCCGGCGAGTGGCAAGGCGGGCGCGGAGCCGGACCCAGCGCTAGACGGCGCAGACGCGGGAGGAGTCGGACCCTGCAGCGGAGGACCCGGCCCACGCGGGAGACGGAGCCGGCACGCGGGGTGGCAGGAGCAACGAGCAGCGCGATAGTCTGGGCGTTCTCTGATGGATATCTGACTAGTATCCGGTCAGTGTACAAGTAGTGGATTATAGGGGGATTATGTGACTATTATCTGGGGAATATCTGAGCATGGTTTTGGTGGCGCATGGCCATGGTACAGGAAGCGTACGAGGCATGTATAACCAGTGTATGGCTAACGTTTGACTACGGTTTGACTTGCATCTGGCTAGCTTGTATGGATGATATATGGAGTGGCAAATGCGTGTTTCAGCCGGAGCAAGGCACAACGCGGAGGGGAGCAGACGCGAGCGGCGCGTGGATGGACACCGCCAACCGAAACACGGCCCCGCGCGCGGCGCGCGCGGACGGGCGGCCGGCGTTGCGGTGGTGGTGAAGGAGGCAAGGCCGATGGCGAGGCCACGCCGCCCCTCACGGCCATTCCGGAAGCATGTCGATGTCGAGCCCCCGACCGCTATCGGAGAGGCGGCACAACGCCGCGGTGGTGAAGACGAAGAGGCCGACGGCGAGGACGCGCCACCCCTCGCGGCCGCTCTGGGGGTGGGTCGATGTCGAGCCCCCGAGCGCTACCGGAGAGACGGCACGACGCCGCGGCGAAGGCGATGAAGAAAAAAGGGTCCCGCCCGGACAGCGAAACCAACAGCAGCGTGGTAGCGTAGTAGTAGTATCGCCCCACGGTGGGCACCAACTGTCATGGTATTTCTCACGGGGGGCTTGCGAGTCGACAGATGCCACAAGGGCTTAGTGTGTGGGTAAGACTGCTGCTGATAGGACCGAGAGCGGGTATGCGAGTAGCACGCGGTGGTTTACCCAGCTTCGGAGCTCTCCGGAGAGATAATACTCCTACTGCTGCATGTCTCGGGTGTATCTATCTGAGGTGTACATCGGGCAGTACAAAGTGCTCCTGGAGCTGTATCTAGGATCAGTGCCAAATGCATCTGATCTGGTATATGCCTATATGAGGCATGCTAGTGGCCGGCCATGTATGGCCATGGCATGTGGCTGTGAGTGGCCTTGTGGCCAAATGAATGTGGCCGTGGCCATCCCTTGGATGGAGGGATGTGTGCCCCTTTTATAGTGTGGGCTAGCTTACTATGTAAGCTATGTGGGTAGGCATGGGTGAGGCATGGTGCATGTCATGCTTGTCCCTGGGTCACTTCATAAATAGTGCCAGGGGACAAGTGACACTGTACATGATGTCATCGCGGTATGGTTGTCTTGTCCGCGGTATGGCCGTCTCGTCGGTGTCTTGTCGATGTCGGGTCGGGCTGCAGTCGGCAGCCGGCTGGTTGGCGCAGTCGGCAGCCGGCAGCCGGCAGATTGGTGTAGTTGGCAGCCGGCAGGTTGGCGTAGTCGGCAGCTGGCAGGTTGGTGTTGTCGGCAGCCGGCAGGCGGACTGAGGGGCTTTACTAGCCCCGATGTTTTAAAATATCGTCTTGCCGTCTTCGGGGTATCCGTGTCCAATTACTCCGACACCTCCCACTCTGGATCCATAGCATTTTGTCCTTGATAGCCCCTTTATAGTCTTGACTGGTTTTGAATGTCACGCTGGAAACACCATTCCTGCTCAAATAATAGCAAGCTATAGATATCGAGCAATAATATAGTGTGAATAACTGAACATGGAAATCTGACAGTAAGACTAATGGAACACAAAGTATACATCGTGCAATTTCTTCCAGCTTCCTTTCAATTCTATGGGAAAAAGTTGCAACATGAGGAATAGCCTGTAGAAATAGATAGTATCAAATACTGCACAAGTCAATAAAATGTTACTGCTAGCCATAGTGCATACATTCTATCTCTTATTGTACTTTTTGCATCCTACTATGACTCAGAGCACATACATGACATATCCTGGTAATGCCACAATTGTTGTTAGCGACTGAAATGAGTTGTCCAGGTTTTTACTGGTAAATCAATTCAGTTTACATGCAACTAATAAAATTTTCCAGGAAAATGTTGTAGTGATATCATGGTGGCGCAAGCATAGAAGTTGTTACAGAGTGGAAAGAACAATCTAGATTTTCAGTACTGAATCTGTCCGGCCTAGCATTGCAGAAAGCTAAAGTTTATTAAGAGCATTATCTCCCAACACACAGAAGGAACCCAAAAGCTGCAAACAGTGATATGCCTAAAAAATTACAGCATATTATTAGCTGAAAGATCAAGATGTTGTGTGATATGTGACAGAATACTCATTGTATGCTGTACATGAGGAGGTTTGTGAGCAAATTGACGGACTGTTAAATGAGTCATAGGACAGTACCAGATAGAGCATTCACTTCTTCAAAATGTATTCAATAAACTGAAAGAGAAATGCATCATGTTACAGGTGTAGCCAAGTACAGTTGAAAGCAAACTTGATATAGCTTTGTAAAGTTGAAAGTATAAAACTTCACACATTATAAAGCAAGTAAAATCAGAGGGGAAAGGAGGGCAGGAACATGCACCTGGAGAAAGAGGGGGCACAATCTCGTGTTCTGGCTTTCTGAAATAGAGAACACTTTTATATCAACTAAAACAGGTTCAGGAGATGAACAATCAGATAGAGCAGCTCAAATGCATTAATAACTTACCTTTGGCCTTGCAGACAACACTGCAAGAAGAGGCTTCGTAACTCAACCACATCATCTATACAAAGGGCAAAAAGAAAAGGAAAGTGAATTGTGTGTACGCATACACTGGAAGACACTGCAGACCAGTTCATAATGCTTCTCTAGGTCTTACAACCATCGGTTAATTTGTGAGCAGGAGAACGGAGAAAAATAGTGCAGATCTTAGTCTCTAAGGCATTTCATCAATCATGTAAAGATCTAAAGATGAAGCGGTTCTGGATTTGGGTTGGGAAATTGGCCGAGCAATTATGACCAGGCTGCACCAATAAGTCCTTGCCAACATGTAAATTATCTAGTCAATAGAAATGGTATACCTTCGTAAATAACCTGTCCTATTTAGACAAATAAATTTGTAATATTTTATTAATCCAGGACAAAGTGAGATGGCAAGGTCTTCAGAAACATCCAGTCGACAGTCTCAAATTAGAGGCTTGAATTAAAAAAGGATCTTCAACTACTTCAACACAAGATCAAAGACAAGCATTCCAGCTTGTTCAAGCAGGCTGTCAGATCAATTTTTAAATGATTCTCATGTTGCCCAAAATAGAAATTGGATAAGGGCTCTGCCCCATTAGCTTAGATCTTTTTTTTTTGTTTCTATTTTCTCCTTTCCCTTTGTAACATACTTTTTTAATGAAAATATACCATAGAACTATTGTTCTAAGGTTTGTTGTTCAAAAAAAGTGAAATTACCTAAAGGGCTATGTCCATCTTCTTCAGTCCTATTCACACCGAGAGGAAATAACAAAAAACTCACAAACATGACGAAAATAGATCTTCAGTCCTATTCATATGGTTCATATGTACCAATGCATGGTATTTGTATATAAATAGAAAATTTTGAAGGCACATATTCCAGTTTTCTTTATTTACTGGAACACTATAGAGATCACATGCCTATAGTTTTGAAGGAAATATGCCCTAGAGGCAATAATAAAGTTATTATTTATTTCCTTATATCATGATAAATGTTTATTATTCATGCTAGAATTGTATTAACCGGAAACATAATACATGTGTGAATACATAGACAAACAGAGTGTCACTACTATGCCTCTACTTGACTAGCTCGTTGATCAAAGATGGTTATGTTTCCTAACCATAGACATGAGTTGTCATTTGATTAACGGGATCACATCATTAGGAGAATGATGTGATTGACTTGACCCATTCCGTTAGCTTAGCACTTGATCATTTAGTTTGTTGCTATTGCTTTCTTCATGACTTATACATGTTCCTATGACTATGAGATTATGCAACTCCCGTTTACCGGAGGAACACTTTGTGTGCCACCAAACGTCACAACGTAACTGGGTGATTATAAAGGTGCTCTGCAGGTGTCTTCGCAGGTACTTGTTGGGTTGGCGTATTTCGAGATTAGGATTTGTCACTCCGATTGTCGGAGAGGTATCTCTAGGCCCTCTCGGTAATGCACATCACTTAAGCCTTGCAAGCATTGCAACTAATGAGTTAGTTGCGGGATGATGTATTATGGAACGAGTAAAGAGACTTGCCGGTAACGAGATTGAACTAGGTATTGCGATACCGACGATCGAATCTCGGGCAAGTAAAATACCGATGACAAAGGGAACAACGTATGTTGTTATGCGGTTTGACCGATAAAGATCTTCGTAGAATATGTAGGAGCCAATATGAGCATCCAGGTTCCGCTATTGGTTATTGACCGGAGACGTGTCTCGGTCATGTCTACATAGTTCTCGAACCCGTAGGGTCCGCACGCTTAAAGTTCGATGACGGTTATATTATGAGTTTATGTGTTTTGATGTACCGAAGGAGTTCGGAGTCCCGGATGAGATCGGAGACATGACGAGGAGTCTCGAAATGGTCGAGACGTAAAGATCGATATATTGGATGACTATATTCGGACATCGGAAAGGTTCCGAGTGATTCGAATATTTTTGGAAGTACCGGGGAGTTACGGGAATTCTATTGGGCCTTAATGGCCCATACCGGAAAGGAGAGAAAGGCCTCAAAGGGTGGCCGCACCCCTCCCCATGGGCTGGTCCAAATTGGACTAGGGAGGGGGGCGCCCCCTTCCTTCCTTCTCCTTTTCCCTTCCCTTTCCTTCCCTCCTACTCCTACTACTTGGAAGGGCTCCTAGTTCTACTAGGAAAGGGGGAATCCTACTCCCGGTAGGAGTAGGACTCCCCTAGGACGCGCCATAGAGAGGGCCGGCCCTCCCCTCCTCCACTCCTTTATATATGGGGGCAGGGGGCACCCCAAAGACACAACAATTGATCTCTAGATCTCTTAGCCGTATGTGGTGCCCCCTTCCACCATAATCCATCTCGATCATATCGTAGCGGTGCTTAGGCGAAGCCCTGCGATGGTAGAACATCATCATCATCACCACGCCGTTGTGCTGACGGAACTCTCCCGTGAAGCTCTACTGGAATGGAGTTCGCGGGACGTCATCGAGCTGAACGTGTGCTGAACTTGGAGGTGCCGTGCGTTCGGTACTTGGGTCGGTCAGATCGTGAAGACGTACGACTACATCAACCGCGTTGTGCTAACGCTTCCGCTTTCGGTCTACGAGGGTACGTGGACAACACTCCCCTCTCTCGTTGCTATGCATCACCATGATCTTGCATGTGCGTAGGAAATTTTTGAAATTACTACGTTCTCCAACAGTGGCATCCGAGCCTAGGTTTTATGCGTTGATGTTATATGCACGAGTAGAACACAAGTGAATTGTGGGCGATATAAGTCATACTGCTTACCAGCATGTCATACTTTGGTTCGGCGCTATTGTTGGATGAAGCGGCCCGGACTGACATTACGCGTACGCTTACGCGAGACTGGTTCTACCGACGTGCTTTGCACACATGTGGCTGGCGGGTGTCAGTTTCTCCAACTTTAGTTGAACCAAGTGTGGCTACGCCCGGTCCTTGCGAAGGTTAAAACAACATCAACTTAACAAACTATCGTTGTGGTTTTGATGCGTAGGTAAGGACGGTTCTTGCTAAGCCCGTAGCAGCCACGTAAAACTTGCAACAACAAAGTAGAGGGCGTCTAACTTGTTTTTGCAGGGCATGTTGTGATGTGATATGGTCAAGACATGATGCTAAATTTTATTGTATGAGATGATCATGTTTTGTAACCGAGTTATCGGCAACTGGCAGGAGCCATATGGTTGTCGCTTTATTGTATGCAATGCAATCGCCCTGTAATGTTGTATTGTATCACTAAGCGGTAGCGATAGTCGTGGAAGCATAAGATTGGCGAGACGACAACGATACTATGATGGAGATCAAGGTGTCGCGCCGGTGACGATGGTGATCATGAAGGTGCTTCGGAGATGGAGATCACAAGCACAAGATGATGATGGCCATATCATATCACTTATATTGATTGCATGTGATGTTTATCTTTTATGCATCTTATCTTGCTTTG
This sequence comes from Triticum monococcum, assembly GCA_034509565.1. Taxonomy (NCBI): domain Eukaryota; kingdom Viridiplantae; phylum Streptophyta; class Magnoliopsida; order Poales; family Poaceae; genus Triticum; species Triticum monococcum. The sequence goes on from CM067842.1 coordinate 154,101,756, forward strand.
ATTGACGGTAGCATTATAAGATGATCTCTCACTAAATTTCAAGATAAAAGTGTTCTCCCCGAGTATGCACCATTGCCAAAGTTCTTCGTGTCCAGACACCACGTGATGATCGGGTGTGATAAGCTCTACGTCCATCTACAACAGGTGCAAGCCAGTTTTTGCACACGCAGAATACTCAGGTTAAACTTGACGAGCCTAGCATATGCAGATATGGCCTCGGAACACTAAGACCGAAAGGTCGATCGTGAATCATATAGTAGATATGATCAACATAGTGATGTTCACCATTGAAAACTACTCCATTTCACGTGATGATCGGTTATGGTTTAGTTGATTTGGATCGCGTGATCACTTAGAAGATTAGAGGGATGTCTTTCTAAGTGGGAGTTCTTAAGTAATATGATTAACTGAACTTAAATTTATCATGAACTTAGTCCTAGTAGTATTAGCATATCTATGTTGTAGATCAATAGCTCGCATTTAGCTCCCTTGTTTTATTTTTGATATGTTCCTAGAGAAAAGTAAGTTGAAAGATGTTAGTAGCAATGATGCGGATTGGATCCGTGATCTGAGGTTTATCCTCATTGCTGCACAGAAGAATTATGTCCTTAATGCACCGCTAGGTGACAAACCTATTGCAGGAGCAGATGCAGACGTCATGAACGTTTGGCTAGCTCAATATGACGACTACTTGATAGTTTAGTGCATCATGCTTAACAGCTTAGAATCGGGACTTCAAAGATGTTTTGAACGTCATGGATCATATGGATGTTCCAGGAGTTGAAGTTAATATTTCAAGCAAATACCCGAGTTGAGAGATATGAAGTCTCCAACAAGTTCTATAGCTAAAAGATGGAGGAGAATAGCTCAACTAGTGAGCATGTGTTCAGATTGTCTGGGTACTACAATCGCTTGAATCAAGTGGGAGTTAATCTTCCAGATAAAATAGTGATTGACAGAATTCTCTAGTCACCATCACCAAGTTAGTAGAACTTCGTGATGAACTATAGTATGCAAGGGATGATGAAAACGATTCCCGAGCTTTTCATGATGATGAAATCGATGAAGGTAGAAATCAAGAAAGAGCATCAAGTGTTGATGATTAACAAGACCACTAGTTTCAAGAAAAGGGCAAAGGGAAAGAAAGGGAACTTCAAGAAGAACGGCAAGCAAGTTGCTGCTCAAGTGAAGAAGCCCAAGTCTAGTCCTAAGCCTGAGACTAGGTGCTTCTACTGCAAAGGGACTGGTCACTGGAAGCGGAACTGCCTCAAGTATTTGGCGGATAAGAAGGATGGCAAAGTGAACAAAGGTATATTTGATATACAGATTATTGATGTGTATTTTACTAGTGTTCGTAGCAACCCCTCGGTGTTTGATACTGGTTCAGTTGCTAAGAGTAGTAACTCGAAACGGGAGTTGCAGAATGAACAGAGACTAGTTAAGGGTGAAGTTACGATGTGTGTTGGAAGTGGTTCCAAGATTGATATGATCATCATCGCACACTCCCTATACTTTTGGGATTAGTGTTGAACCTAAATAAGTGTTATTTGGTGTTTGCGTTGAGCATGAATATGATTTGATCATGTTTATTGCAATACGGTTATTCATTTAAGTAAGAGAATAAATTGTTGTTCTGTTTACATGAATAAAACCTTCTATGGTCATACACCCAATGAAAATGGTTTGTTGGATCTCGATCGTGGTGATACACATTCTCATAATATTGAAGCCAAAAGATGCAAAGTTATGATAGTGCAACTTATTTGTGGCACTGCCGTTTAGGTCATATTGGTGTAAAGCGCATGAAGAAAATCCATGTTGATGGGCTTTTGGAATCACTTGATTATGAATCAGTTGATGCTTGCGAACCGTGCCTCATGGGCAAGATGACTAAGACTCTGTTCTCCGGAACAATGGAGAAAGCAATTAACTTATTGGAAATAATACATACTGATGTATGCAGTCCGATGAATGTTGAGGCTCGCGGCGGGTATCGTTATTTTCTGACCTTCACAGATGATTTGAGCAGATATGGGTATATCTACTTGATGAAACATAAGTCTGAAACATTTGAAAAGTTCAAAAACTTCAGAGTAAAGTGGGAAATCATTGTGAAAAGAAAATAAAGTTTCTACGATCTGATCACAGAGACAAATATTTGAGTTACGAGTTTGGCCTTCAATTAAAACAATGTGGAATAGTTTCACAAAATCATGCCACCTGGAACACCACAGCATAATGGTGTGTCCGAACATCATAACCGTACTATTATTGGATATAGTGCAATATATGATGTTTCTTACCGATTAACCACTATAGTTTTGAGGTTATGCATTAGAGACAGCTACATTCACGTTAAATAGGGCACCATCTAAATCCGTTGAGACGACACCGTATGAACTATGGTTTGGCAAGAAACCTAAGCTGTCATTTCTTAAAGTTTGAGGTTGCAATGCTTATGTGAAAAAATTTCAACCTGATAAGCTCAAACCCAAATCGGAGAAGTGCGTCTTCATAGGATACCCAAAAGGAAATGTTGGGTACACCTTTTATCACAGATCCGAAGGCAAGACATTCATTGCTGAGAATGGATCCTTTCTAGAGAAGGAGTTTCTCTCGAAAGAAGTGAGTGGGAGGAAAGTAGAACTTGATGAGGTAAACTGTACATGCTCCCTTATTGGAAAGTAGTTCATCATAGAAATCTGTTCCTGTGACTACTACACCAATTAGTGAGGAAGCTAATGATGATGATCATGTAACTTCAGATCAAGTTACTAAAGAAACTCGTAGATAAACCGGAGTGAGATCTGCACCAGAGTGGTACGGTAATCCTGTTCTGGAGGTTATGTTACTTGACCATGACGAGCCTACAAACTATGAGGAAGCGATGATGAGCCCAGATTCCACGAAATGGCTTGAGGCCATGAAATCTGAGATGAGATCCATGTATGAGAACAAAGTATGGACTTTGATTGACTTGACCAATGATCGGCGAGCCATTGAGATTAAATGGATCTTCAAGAGGAAGACGGACGCAGATAGTAGTGTTACTATCTACAAAGTTAGAATTGTCGCAAAAAGGTTTTCGACAAGTTCAAGGTGTTGACTACGATGAGAGTTTCTCACTCGTATCTATGCTTAAGTCTGTCCGAATCATGTTAGCAATTGCCGCATTTTATGAAATCTGGCAAATGGATAAACAAAACTGCATTCTTTAATGGATTTATTAAAGAAGAGTTGTATATGATGCAACCAGAAGGTTTTGTCAATCCTAAAGGTACTAACAAAATATGCAAGCTCTAGCGATCCATCTATGGACTGGTGCAAGCATCTCGGAGTTGGAATATACGCTTTGATAAGTTGATCAAAGCATATAGTTTTATACAGACTTGCGGTGAAGCCTGTATTTACAAGAAAGTGAGTGGGAGCACTACAGAATTTCTGATAAGTATATGTGAATGACATATTGTTGATCGGAGATAAAGTAGAATTATTCTGCAAAGCATAAAGGAATGTTTGAAAGGAGTTTTTCAAAGAAAGACCTCGGTGAAGCTGCTTACATATTGAGCATCAAGATCAATAGAGATAGATTAAGACGCTTGATAAGTTTTTTCAATAAGTACATACCTTGACAAGATTTTGAAGTAGTTCAAAATGGAACAGTCAAAGAAAGAGTTCTTGCCTGTGTTACAAGGTGTGAAACTGAGTAAGACTCAAAACCCGACCACGGCAGAAGATAGAGAGAGAATGAAAGTCATTCCCTATGCCTCAGCCATAGGTTCTATAAAGTATGACATGCTGTGTACCAGACCTATTGTATACCCTGCCCTGTGTTTGGCAAGGGAGTACAATAGTGATCTAGGAGTAGATCACTGGACATTGGTCAAAATTATCCTTAGTGGAATAAGGATATGTTTCTCGATTATGGAGGTGACAAAAGGTTCGTCGTAAAGGGTTACGTCGATTCAAGTTTTGACACTGATCCAGATGACTCAAAGTCTCAATTTGGATACATATTGAAAGTGGGAGCAATTAGCTAGAGTAGCTCCGTGCAGAACATTGTTGACATAAAAATTTGTAAAATACATACGGATCTGAATGTGGCAGACCCGTTGACTAAACTTCTCTCACAAGGAAAACATGATCACACCTTAGTACTCTTTGGGTGTTAATCAAATAGCGATGTGAACTAGATTATTGACTCTAGTAAACCCTTTGGGTGTTGGTCACATGTTGATGTGAAGTATGGGTGTTAATCACATGGTGATGTGAACTATTGGTATTAAAACACATGGCGATGTGAACTAGATTATTGACTCTAGTGCAAGTGAGAGACTGAAGGAAATATGCCCTAGAGGCAATAATAAAGTTATAATTTATTTCCTTATATCATGATAAATGTTTATTATTCATGCTAGAATTGTATAGCTGGAAACATAATACATGTGTGAATACATAGACAAACAGAGTGTCACTAGTATGCCTCTACTTGACTAGCTCGTTGATCAAAGATGGTTATGTTTCCTAGCCATAGACATGAGTTGTCATTTGATTAACGAGATCACATCATTAGGAGAATGATGTGATTGACTTGACCCATTCCGTTAGCTTAGCACTTGATCGTTTAGTTTGTTGCTATTGCTTTCTTCATGACTTATACATGTTCCTATGACTATGAGATTATGCAACTCCCGTTTACCGGAGGAACACTTTGTGTGCCACCAAACGTCACAACGTAACTGGGTGATTATAAAGGTGCTCTACAGGTTTCTCCGAAGGTACTTGTTGGATTGGCGTATTTCGAGATTAGGATTTGTCACTCCGATTGTCGGAGAGGTATCTCTGGGCCCTCTCGGTAATGCACATCACTTAAGCCTTGCAAGCATTGCAACTAATGACTTAGTTGCGGGATGATGTATTACGGAACGAGTAAAGAGACTTGCCGGTAACGAGATTGAACTAGGTATTGCGGTACCGACGATCGAATCTCGGGCAAGTAAAATACCGATGATAAAGGGAACAACGTATGTTGTTATGCGGTTTGATCGATAAAGATCTTCGTAGAATATGTAGGAGCCAATATGAGCATTCAGGTTCCGCTATTGGTTATTGACCGGAGACGTGTCTCGGTCATGTCTACATAGTTCTCGAACCCGTAGGGTCCGCACGCTTAAAGTTCGATGACGGTTATATTATGAGTTTATGTGTTTTGATGTACCGAAGGAGTTCGGAGTTCCGGATGAGATCGGGGACATGACGAGGAGTCTCGAAATGGTCGAGACGTAAAGATCGATATATTGGACGACTATATTCGGACATCGGAAAGGTTCCGAGTGATTCGGGTATTTTCAAGAGTACCGGGGAGTTACGGGAATTCGTATTGGGCCTTAATGGGCCATACGGGAAAGGAGAGAAATGCCTCAAAGAGTGGCCGCACCTCTCCCCATGGGCTGGTCCGAATTGGACTAGGGAGGGGGGGGGGGCGCCCCCTTCCTTCCTTCTCCTTTTCCCTTCCCTTTCCTTCCCTCCTACTCCTACTACTTGGAAGGGCTCCTAGTTCTACTAGGAAAGGGGGAATCCTACTCCCGGTGGGAGTAGGACTCCCCTAGGGCGCGCCATAGAGAGGGCCGGCCCTTCCCTCCTCCACTCCTTTATATACAGGGGCAGGGGGCACCCCAAAGACACAACAATTGTCTCTAGATCTCTTAGCCGTGTGCGGTGCCCCCTTCCACCATAATCCACCTCGATCATATCGTAGCGGTGCTTAGGCGAAGCCCTGCGACGGTAGAACATCATCATCGTCACCATGCCGTCATGCTGACGGAACTCTCCCGTGAAGCTCTACTGGATTGGAGTTCGCGGGACGTCATCGAGCTGAACGTGTGCTGAACTCGGAGGTGCCGTGCGTTCGGTACTTGGATCGGTCGGATCGTGAAGACGTACGACTACATCAACCGCATTGTGCTAACGCTTCCGCTTTTTGTCTACGAGGGTACGTGGACAACACTCTCCTCTCTCGTTGCTATGCATCACCATGATCTTGCGTGTGCGTAGGAAATTTTTGAAATTACTACACTCCCAACAAGTTTGTCATGCAAGATTCTGCAAGTTAATAGCTAGAGCGACATTTCACTACAACAATCAGTGGATAATGTATTTGACTAAAGTAGTACTATTATAGTGTCTCTATTGTATCTCAAGAATTAACTAGATGTTTGTACAACAAATACTATTCATAAGCAATTGTCACATGCAATTCTTATTACATCCAGTCCTTCATCCAGTGCAGCAAGATGGATCCATATCCATAATTGGCGTTGTAATGAACTGCGGTTTCTTTCAAAAAATTAGTCTGAGAATTGGACAAATATGCTTCTGTGTACAACAGAAAGAGTGAGCACGGGGAGGCATCGAGTTACCATGACCTCCAAAACATGTATAACAGCGGAAACAAGCGGACAAATCCTGCTCACACGCATACACGAAATATAAGCAACACGAGAATGAACAACACACAATGCCTGATCATATCCGGAACATTAAAATGATCGACACGACATACAGATATTTAAAAGATCACCAACGAAGACAGCGTGACACGAAGATACTGAAAGTAAAACACGCACACATGTAGTAGAAAGGAAAGAAGAAAACCTTGATGAGTCGAACGGCGCAGCAACAGAAGAGATCGTACAGCCTGCGAAAGTGCGAAATACACAAAAAAAACAACCGGTCAGAGCACAACGACACACAGGCATGCAATGAACACTCAGCCGGTCACAGAAGCAACATAACGGCCTATTTACCCGAGGCAGTGAGCAGAAGCACGTTGGGTAAGCAGCAGGATGGACGAGAAGAAGAAGCGCCGGCAACAGGAGAAGTACGCTGAACCGTAGAACAAGCATCAGCACACATGCATTTCATCAAACATTCTATAGGCAAGCACAAGAGGAGTGGACTAACCTCAATGAGAAGGAGAGACGGACCCAAGGCTCGACGCAAGCGACAACAGGAAACCGTACCAAACTGCCCATGAAGGAAACGAAGGCAAACATGCGAAATTAGCACGACGAATCCAAAGCAGCGGCGAAGAACATGCGAACCAGAGAAGGACGAACCTCAACCAGCGGCAACATCGAGCAGAGGAGGCCCATCGGAACAGAGCATGGGGCTGCCGCATCTCGGCCACCATGCGACACAACGAGGCAATATATCCCAGTCCATCTGTCCTTTCCCGTCACAGTTTCATTCATATTCTATATGACTAACACGATTAGCACATCAACCAAGAAAATAAGAGGAACGATGAACATCACACAGAAAAAACAAGAACGATGAACATCACCTCAATAGGAGAAGAGGGAGATCGATTGGGCTATTTGTCCTCGGCCGCCAGCAGCGTGGTCGGAGGGCGATGCTTCTCCTCTTCCATCTCGTTCTCCTCGGCGGCCCGGAGATCCTTGTTGACCGCACGCACGACGCGGCACAGCTCCTCGTGGCGGGAGGCGGCGGGGCCGAGGCCGGCGGCGGCGCCTGGATGAGGCCCTCGGCTCGGTCGCATGGCTCGCTGAAGGCATCGAGGCAGCGGTGGAGGTCCGTGAGCGCCACCATGCACCCGGGCTCGCGGACTGCGGCGGCCGCGGCGTCGACCAGCGCGTAGTAGGCACCAATCCATCTCTCTCTCCAACTGCAGATGGAGGTGAGGCACGCACGATGCATCAGTCAGCCAGGCCCCACAAGTACATGCATCGGGCAGCTGCAGTGTATCCTCTCTCTCCAAAGTCCAAAAGCAGACGAGAGGCAACACCACGCACAGGAAAGGCGTACACGCGCACTAGACACAGGAGTAGCAACCGACGAGCCTGACCAGAGCAGCGGCGGCCCACACGTCATCGCGTTAGTACAAACGTGTGTGCACAATCCGGGTGCACATCGTCGACCCACCCCTCCGCAGCTGACACAGGAGGCAGCAACTCCCCACGATGCACGACGAGGGCAGCGCGTGAGGAGCGCTGGGCCAGGAGCAGTTGACCGAGGTTACGAGGAAATATCGTATACACAAGACATGTAATCACCGCAGCTGATGAGCGGGACCGGGCCAGCACTGGCCCACCCGTTATGAGGACAACACAAGCGCAAGTGCAAAACGCGAGGAGCAGCGCGCAGCGCCCGCGACCTGAACTTCCTCGCATGCACGCGACGCAGCAGGACAGGCTATCATGCACCCAACAAGCTGGCACCCAGCCAATGGAATTTGGCCCAAGCCCACAAGTCATCCGCTGGCCAAGATCTACCGTCCAGTGAAAACGCAACGACCATCGAACGGACAAGAACGAAAAAAGACCAGGTTGACTAAAATTGAACGGCCAACGAATCTTGCCATCGAGGGAGCGCCCTGGGAGTGAGTTTCCCAGCTTCATTATTAGTTTATAAATGAGTGGGATACTCATTATTAGTTGAAATGAGTGGGATACATCGTTACAATATACACATATGAATACGGAGGCTATACAGTCTAACAAGCTAGCACACTCCTCTGTGGGATCCACCTGCGGACGATCCTTCCGTGTGGCCTCGCGTCCACCGGCGGCGACCACGTGCCGGACCGGACAGCCCAGAGGAAGGGGTGGCCGGACTACACAAGCCCGCGCGCCAGCTTGTCGAGCTACTCGTCGGAGACATGGGCCTGCGTGCCGAACAACACGTAGATCACTGACTCCGATCGCTCCGCCATCTCGTCGAGCCAGGCGAGGCACCCCTCGGGCACATCGCCGGCAGCGAGAAACAGAGGGCCCGCCAGCCAGGCGCGCGCGTCTGGCTGGTAGAACGACATGAAGGCCGATACGTAGTCCTCGTCCAACATGGCGAAGCTGTTGACCAGGATGCCCCAGCTGTGCCCGTCAGACTCGCTGATGTCATCGATAAGGAACCGTGTCACTGGATCCTCGGCGTCGGCGATCTTGGCGATCGTGTCCGGGACATTCGCCGTCGTGATCCTTACGTATTCCGGCATGCGGGACACGTGGAAGCTTGCGCCGTGCTGGGCGCTGGACGGCGGTGGGCTCGTGATGAGCGATTTGCAGGTGGCCATGGAGAAGCAGGACATGCTGTGGAACAGAATGCGGCGGACGCCTGCGTCGGCCGCAACGCGGTGCGTGAACCCGAGGAAGAAGTCGGAAACGAGCACGAGCGGCGGGGCCGGGAGCGACGCCATGAACTCCGCGAAGGGCTCCCGCAGGAGCGCCGTGGCGCGCAGGAACGTCGGGTACAGGTCCGTGCCAGGCAGGGTGTCCGTGGACTCGACGCCGGATGGCAGCGGCGGCAGTGACGGGAACGGGGGAACGGCGAGCCGCACCGACGCCGGGAGGCGGCTGCGGGGGAAGGCGAGGTTGGCGGGCGTGACGACCATGGTGATGCGGAGGTTCTTTTGGTGCTCGGTGAGCGCCCTGGCAAAGTGAAGCAGGGGCAGAGTGTGGCCCTTGGTCGCGGCCGGCCTGGTTGCCCGTGCCGTTCGTGGCATGGGTTGGCGCAGCGGCACCATTAGTGGTGGTGATGGCCATGGCAGGGCGTTGCCGTGCATGGTTTGCAATTTGTGAAGGGTGGAAGTCTATGGTGAGGTGTATATATAGAGAAACTCAGATTTTTTTGTCGAAAGAGATCACCTACGTGAGCGAATTGCCAAAAAGGATCACATGCAGATGACTTTGACAAAAAGGCCCCCTGGGCCATGGCGGCAGGCGACACGTGGCACATGCCGCCACGCCAGGAGGCGGTGGGCCCTGCTGCCACGGCAGGAGGCGGCCGTGCGGGGTATAACATGTTTGTACAGCGCCAACAGCCGGGACGTAACGAGCAACACGTTGTGGGCCACGCCGCCACCGGGCGAGGCGGCGAGCGCTGCGGCTTCCGCTCCCTGACCGACAGCCACTGCTGCGCACGGGCCGAGGCGTGGGCCAGGCCGCCACCGCAGGAGGCGGCTCCTTTGTTGCTGCTGCACACGCGACAGGTTCCATGTTGCAGACGGCGCTGATTCCAACGCGAGCGAACGACGATGAATTTGACGGGCGGGAATCTAATGAGTGACGACGTTGATGCCCTGCTGCTGCCCGGGAATCACTCCGGCTTTCTTCAGCGGATGCGACGGCACTGTGGGAATCACTGAATCGCTGCGGGAACCTGTTGTGTTGACACTACAGGGATCCAAAAATTTCCCGCCTAATTTCGTCTGTTCGCGCTTATTTTCTTGCCGTCATTTGTCGTCCGAGCCTATAAAAGAAGACACCGAGGCTCTCGTCATCCTCGTCCAACCATCATCGAAATCGCCACTGCGCAAAGTGTGTAACACATTTTTTCAGTCGGTATGAGTTTGCCTTGCTCGGATCAAAGCATTAGGCCGAGGAAAATGAAGAATGCAAGTTTGCCTCCGGGGGTGGCAGTCCTGCGGTGTTGGTGTGATGATCTTCGCCTCTATGCATGTACTATTATTGGATTGACACAGAGATGCCGGCTTGGGCAGTGACTGAGATTCGTGAAAGAAGTCGCCGTGCGTGGAATAGTTTCCATGCGGAAGAGCGACGCAAGAAGGCGGAAGCTGAGGAGAAAGTAGAGCAAGAGAGAGTTAAAAGAATACTATGCGGATCAACACCCTTTTTTCAGGATTTAGGAAAGAAAAATAGGAAGAGGCTCGTCGCATGGAGAAGCAGGAATGACAGCGAAATGAGGCTCGTGAGGCGGAGAGATAAAGAAAGAAAGCAAGGGCTCCTGAGGCCAAGGCAGTTGAAGAAGCTGGCGATGGAGAAGGAAAATATCCACGCTGGACTCAGTAGATTCCTGTGGTAGTATTTTAAATTTCGCAATCGTTTGTATCTTAATTTCTGCAATTTAATGTAGCTTTATTTCAATAGTAGGATGTATCTTATTTTTAGTTGTACCGTGTTGTAATTTAAAAAAGTAGTTTTAGAATAAAATGTGGCATTTTCTTTCCCTCCACTAATTATTGAACATTGTGCAATAACTACAAAATGAAATTAAGATAGAACATAATGCCATACAATAAGACAGTATAAACTAATAGTGCAAGTACATCTGAATTAAACGGTAGAACTGGAATACAGCTTAAAAACTACATGAAGGCATCATCGTCATCCTCCGTCGATGCAGAAGTCTTGCCCTTCGAGGATGCAGAACTCTTACCCTTGGACGATGCAAAACTCTTGCCATTCGAGGATGCAGAACTCTTGCCCTTGGACGATCCAAAACTCTTGCCCTTCGACGATGCAGAACCCGGAAGCGGCTGCATGAAGATATCATCTCCGTCCTCGCTGTCGTCAGTCCATAAATATGGATTCTTTGCTGCAGTCCTTCTGAAAGTTTCACTCTTTTGGCTCCACTACCTTCTTCCACCTTTCATGCAACCTAAGAAGTTCTTTACGTACCTCCTCATAGGTCCTTTCAGGCCATCCAGACTTACGTAATTCGTGAGCCAACTCATTCATTATGGTGTCACTATCGGTGAGTTCGTCCCATGGAACTATCCTATTGCCCATCCTGAAATCAGTGGCTAGGCTCAGAACACATCAGCTCATCCCAAGATGAAAACTACGATCAAAAGGATAACCAGACATCTCGACTACACTGCATTGGACTGCTTATCCACCTCCATGTGAAGGGGGTTTTATAGGTAGAGAGGAGAAAATGGCGGGAAGAACGACTGCGGTATGGCGGGAAACGGGTGATGGAAAGATATGGCGGGACGGGGTTGGAGGGAAACGGTTGCACAATATTCATAAGCCCAAAAAAAATTATTTCGGCCTAACATAAGCCGAAAAGTGAAGCGGGATAGTATGGCGGGAGATATAGGCGGGAAACACTGGATTAAATCGGAAAGTCTAATACTGACATATGTAGATACTTTCATGTTCAACTTTGGATTTATTTAGATGAATTTCGTCAAATTCATTGCACGTGATCGCTTGCTTGAAATTTTCTCTGACCCTAATTTCATCTCGTTGTTTCACAGAACTCATATTGTAAGTATTAATTTCGACACTCATCAGTGTGCACCTAACCAAACAGCTAAAGGTTGCATCTGGAAAAGCATACAGAGGCAACCAAACGTTGTGCTTCTGTTTCCACTCTCATGCGAGGAGAGGCAACGCACGCAAACAAACAACTTGCAAAATATGGCTCAGAACTCATATCGCCTAGGTCAGGCTCTGCCTGTCTAGATTCCCCGGAAACCTAAAAATGGTGCGAGCATCCAAACAGAACCTATACGTACCAGCCCAGATTCCAGAATGCGGAGGCAACAACACAGAGAAGTCAACTTCTCCAGCGTGAGACTGGAGAAGTGGAGGTGGTTTTGCAGGAAGTGCGCTGAAGCAAAGATTTGAGACTTACCATTAACTGTGTTATTTCCAAGGCACCATTGCCTCTAAAATAACCGCAGGATACATGGTCAGACCAAGATTTACTTAGCAGGTGCAGGAGCTAGTCAAGTCCTGTGTGGTTGAAATCTTCTTCTGGGGGTAGCTCCCAGACCTTGCTCAGTTTTTGCCACACACAAAAAGACCTTCCCCGATTCAGCAATATGGCCTTTGTGCATGTAACAGCAACATGCTAGGAGTCTTCCTCAATTCAGTTATAGCACAAGTTTGTTTTCTCTTTCATAGCACCGGAAAACTTGTCAACCTAGCCTGGTATAGTCTGATCATCTGATGATATGAACAAAAACTGACAGAGGTGGCACGCTACAAAACCAGAGCATAGCAGAGAAAAATGGCTATAAAGCATGCATACCATATTCAGATTTCAGAACCACATAGTAGTTGATTCATCACTAGTAATGCATTACGTTAGAGAACATGATAAGATAACGCTGGTATTTTCAGTAGTTCTGCCAGCTTAGATATTTGCATGTACTCTTGGTACTCCTAGTTGAGACCTGGTTTAACCGAAGAGATAGCATGCCTCCAAACTTTAACATTGTGATCTCACTACAGCAGTCAATGATTCCCCAAGAGGCTTGGATTGATCTTGCATACATATATACATACATCAAACAAATTAGCCATGCATCGAGCAACGAAAAGGGTCGTCGACCGTAAGGTCAGATGATTTCTGCAAAATAAAACCAATGTCTACTTTAGTCAACACGAGCAACACTTTAGAGGCCCATGCTCGAAACCGTGGACACCCCAGTCTGTCTATCATCTCATTCACCTCGTTCGGCAAGGAATTTTGTTCTTTAGGTGGCACAGGCACCAAAGACTGCAGCTCCAGCGCATCCTTTTGACATGTGATCGCAAGCATTTGATCGGACTGGCCTCCAGCCAGAACTTGGCATGGTGCTCCCCAATGGGTTCATAGACAGGTACGGATGGATCGTGTAGGAGAGACTGCAAATTTATGCCAGTGCGTAAACAGTTCAGTTACATATATGGATCATGCTGCTAGTAATTGATTATAACATCGCCAAATGATCAACTAACTGAAAATAATTAGGAGAAACCTCGATGTGAAGCATGTCAACATTGGGAAAGCATCTAAGGAAGCTGGCAAGCATGTTGACCTCCTCGAAAACACCAAAATTCACCTTCAAGGCGAATATCTTGACGCCTGGAAGCACAGTTCTTGGGCTCACCATTATGTTTGGCTGCAATGCGGTGCACCAAGACAGATACACATCATACTGATTAACTGTTCTTGACTGATGGAAAAATAAGTATTATACTCATTAACAGTTCTTGATGGATAGACAGACTGACAGATACACATCATACTCACACATATGAACCACAGCGTTCTTGATGGATGGATGGAATGATTTGCACCAAAAGAAATATAAATATCATAACTCATTAACTGTTTTATAATCATAGAGAAGACCCTGGTGAATGGATCTCAGTGGATGTAATGATTTTCTAAAATCCTAAATAATTTCATGCTGAGATAGATCACCTATCCTCTTGTACGCCCTGACAAGATTTATGAACATATGCAACACCCTTTGACCATTTAAAAAAAATCATGTTGAGATAGAGATGGAGAGGTAACCGTACCTCGATGACATCATCGCCGATCTGCAGCTTGTGAGCTCTCGGCTCCAGGTAGCCAAACACCCGCAGGTTGGGTGCACAGGTAATCTTGACCCTGATACCAGCACCTCCAACAGCACTAGGAGGCGGTTCCACCAAGATAAGGCGATCCAAGAGCGGCGTTTCCATCAGAGCATCTCCAATAGCCGTGCTAAGCGCCGCGCGTAAAAAATCTATTTGCCGCGCGCGCTTCGGCTGGTTTAGCGCGCCCGCCTGCACTGGCTCCAGCAGCCGCGCTATAATGTAGCGCGCGCGCCGCTCCAGCAGAGCGCAAAAATACAGCGCGCGCCGCACAAACCACATATACATGTATTATGAGCAAAAATGATCAAACAAACAAAATAAATCAACAATAAATAGTTCAATTTCGTTATCATTACAACTCAAACAAATAGTTTATCATTCAATACAACAAATGCAATAAACACAACAAATAGTTCATGAACAATACAATGTCGAATGCAGATATCATCATGCTCTTTATCGTCCATGCCATGCCCACCACTCTTCAATCAAATCATTCTGAAGTTCATTGTGCGTTGCGGTACGCCGAATGGCATGATAGGAGGCAATAAAACGGGCTACCCTTTCAGCCCTCCGTCGCACTCGCACGGGATATCCTAAGAGCTCATACTGTGAGTAGTCTAAATCTTGGCCACGCTCATTCTCGATGATTATGTTGTGCATGATCACACAAGCGTGCATGATGTACCAAAGCATTTTTTGATCCCAAAATCTAGCCGCTCCTCTCAAAATAGCAAATTGGGCTTGCAAAATCCCAAATGCTCTCTCCACATCTTTTCTAGCCGCCGCATGAGCATTGTGGAAGTCAAGATTTTTCTTACCTTCCGGCTTTTTCAACGGCTTCACGAAGGTTTGCCACTTTGGATAGATGCCATCCGCTAGATAATAGCCATAGTTGTACGTACGGCCATTTGCTACAAACTACACCGGTGGCAACTCACCGTTTGCAATCTTATTCATCAGTGGTGACCGGTTGACAACATTGATGTCATCCAAAGATCCAGGCATTCCAAAGAATGCATGCCAAATCCAAGTCTCCTGATCGGTCACCGCTTCAAGGATTATAGTGGAACCCTTTTTTTGGCCGTGGAATTCCCCATGCCATGCCTTTGGACAATTCTTCCAACTCCAATGCATGCAATTTATTGAGCCAAGCATGCCAAGAAAACCGCAAGCTTTGTTCATCGCCAATAGCCTTGCGACGTCTTCAGCATTGGGAGATCTCAAATACTCCTCGCCAAACACTTGCACAATTCCCACTGCAAAGCGCTTGACACACATGATGGCTTGGCTCTCACCCATAGCCAAGTGATCATCAACAAGATCAGCCGGTATACCGTATGCCAACATACGCAAAGCGGCTGTCACCTTCTGAAAGGTGCTATGCCCGAGCTCTCCGGCGGCATTCCTTCTTTGCTGAAAAAAACGGTCATGGCTCGCTAGTTTCTCTGCAATGCGCCTGAACAACTCGGTGCTCATCCTAAACCGGCGACGAAAATACGACTCGGGGTATATGGGATTCTCCGCAAAATAATGCCTGATCAATCTGTTGTGGGCATCGATCCTATCCCTCCAAATTTTCTGCCGACCCATAACGGAACCACCGTGCTTCGGTTTTTTTATATGCATAGCTAGGATCATTGCAAGATCCTCCTCCTCTTCCATATCAAATTCTTCTTCGAAAGAATCATACGACAAACTCATCTACAATATTCAATACTATACTATAAAAACTACAATTCAAAACATGCATCAAATTCATGAAGTTTGAGCAATACATACCTTGTAGGCGTTTTGTCAAACACTTTGCGGGCGCGGCGCGGCAGCGAGCGCTCGGGCGCTGTTCCTCGGACGACGAAGGCGCGCGAGCGCCGGCGGGACTAGGAGGGGATGGGGCGGAAGCGCGGGCCCGTGGGGATAGGCCGGGGAAGCCTGAACGGTCGCCGGGGGGCGCGGGCGGCGGCGGCGGCGCGACCGGACGGGGGATGGAAGTGGGAGAGGAAGTGCGGGCGCGAGCGCTGGAGTGTGCCGCGCGCTGCAGCGGGCTTCCGAAATACACCGCGCGGCTAAGTGTTTTCGACCGCGCGCCCAACCCGTTATAGCGCGCGCGCGCCGTTTTTACGCGCGCGCTGGAGCGACCCGCCGCGTTGCGCGTGCGCTAAAACGGCCTAATTTGCGTCGCGACACTAGTTTAGCACGGCTGTTGGAGATGCTCTCACGACCTCCTTCATCGGGGATCCTCCAACGACCACGCAATTGAGGCTTTGGCTGCGGAGACGCACATGCTTGGGCTTGTTTTGGGCGAGCAAAAGGGTCTTCAGAACGGGGCTGGCAGCAACCCAGCACTCCAGGTCATGATCGCTCATGTCAATCCTTAACATATTGAGATTGTGGAGGTGAGGAAGAAAGACATCGGCTACGTGGGAGACGTCGGCGGGGAACGTCCAGAAGCCCAGCAAGAGGCGCTGGAGCGAGTCGTAGCGGAGGATTTCAGCGGGGAGGCGCGGGGAGATGCGCTGAGGCTGGATGTGCATGTTGACGAGGACGAGTAGCTGAATGCCCTTGGTGACGAGGAGGCGCGGCCACTCGGCGAGGTTATGGTCCAGGGAGGCGAACCTGCATCCGGCTAGGCGGATGGCGCGGAAGGGACCCGGGTGGTCGGCAAGGACCCGGGAGACTATCGCGTCACGGGCGGACCCGTGCAGTTCGACATCGTCGAGGACGAGCGGTGTGGAGTGCCAGATGTGGCGCCAGCGGCGGGCGAGGGCGGTGGTGCGGGCGGCGTCTGTCACGGGGAGGCCGGAGGAGATGATGGCCCGGAGGAGGTCGTCCGGGAGGGCGCTGATTCGGTCCTCGCCGTCGTAGCCAGCGGTGGGGAGGAGGGGGGCGGCACCCTCGGCCATGGTGGTGACGGGAGGGTTTGGTATGACTAGCAAAAGCCCGTGTGTTGCAACCAATGTTGAAGATATCGCTTATCGTTAGCGTTTTGTTTGGCTGCAGATTAAAGATATGGATTAATTGATTTTATCCGTCGACTAATAATTGGTCATTTTCTGGCAAATCCTAAATTCCCGACACTAAGATATGATATATTCAACACAAAAATAATATGGAACATAATTCTTACCGTTATTATTTGCTTTTGAATCTTTGTACGATAAATCGTTGAATTGAATTTTTTTTGAACAGTGGTTGCAATCGAAAAAAAATCATAATATTCAATGGTCATTATCACATTTTGCTACATCATCGATATACATTATCACTTCCAATTTTTTGAAATCATGAATTTTTTTGGAACAATGAACATTTATTTAAAAATCATGCACATATTTGACATCATGAACATTTTTTAAATTCGTGAACAATTTTTAAAATTTACAAAAAAATATCAAAAATCAAGAACATATTTTGAACTCATGAACATTTTATACTATTTGCAAATATTTTCTTACAATTATGAATATTTTTTAAATAATTTTCTTGTATCGGAGAATATTTCTAGAATCGACGGACATTTTTTGGAATTTGGTGGAACCAGTTTTGAATTTCACGAACATTTTTTTGATTTAACGAACATTTTTTGAAATGCATGATCATTGTATGAATCAGCAAACATTTTATGAATGGGTAAACTGTTTTATAAGTCACGAAAATTTTGAATTTTTAGACTATTTTTCCATTAATGGACATTTTTTCTGAATTTGTTAAATTTTATTGAATTTCATTAACATTTTTTAATACACAAACTTTAAAAAAATCATGAACATTTTTTGATGTCCCAAACATTTGTTTTCAAAATTGTATTTTTTTAATATGTGAACATTTAAAAAAATAGGAACCTTTTTTGAACCCACCAAATTTTATGATTTATTAAACATTTTATTTAAAAATTCCATCTTTTTAAAAATTTCGAACCTTTTTTGAATTACCAAATTATTTAAAGGAGAAAAAAAATGAAAAGAAACAAACAAAATTTAAAAACAGGCCGCCCGCACATGTGTCGACCCAAACGGGCACGCTACGTCTTCTCCCAACACACAACGTGCAATATAGGCGGTCTCTACATGGGTCGGCCCAGGCTGGGGGATTCCTCTGTGTGAATCGTTTTTTGTCACTTATAAGTGGCATCGATGGGTAATATTTAGCAAATTTGGAGGCAATTCGTGTGACGTACTGCCACAAGCAATAGACCCTTTATTATTAGGTATAGATTCTAGCCGGAATGGAGCAGCCCACGAAGCATTATTTCACTTTCCTTTTCTCTCTCTCTCTCTCTCTTTTTGAGATGGGCTCACTCTTTTTTTATCTAGGTTTTTTTACCGTTTATGCCACTAATTGTATTCCACTACTCAGTTTTACCATCATAAGTAATGACTACTCAAAAATCTTATTATTCTGTGAGATGCTTGCTAAAAACAGCCAACAGATACCTAAAAATGCCATCGTTCCATTAGACGTTTCCTCAAAACTATCATTAGACACCATTATTTTTCAGCTCTAACCTATCGACCATGTTATATGGCAAAATATTCCTAAACCCACATGTCAGCTTTCTCTATCTCATTATGGTAAGTGTGAGCCCCACTTGTGAGGAGTAAGCAAGCAAATAGTTTTAGAGAAAAATAAGAACATTATTGGGATCAAGTGGGACCCACACTTTATCGTAGTGAGATAGATGGAGAGCTGTCATGTTGTTCCATGGGTATTTTGGTCATTATAACATAGTTAACGGACTTTGAGCTGATAATAATGGTGTATAATGGCAATTTTGAGGAAGCGTCTAACGGACCAATTGCATTTTTGAGCAGTTAACATTTCTAGTAGCAAAACTGAGTAGTCGGACACAACTAGTGCCATAAATAATAAAAACCCTTTTATCTATGATAGGTTAGTGAAATTCCTATTTTTATCCAAGCTTGTATATTCAGATGCAATTTTTGTCATCTCATCAATGCCACCCCTTATATTGGCCCTATATATAAGCAGACAGCTCGTTCACTAACCGGTCAAGAAATTGTGACCCAGTCAGCTCCCATAAACCGATCCTATGTGTATGGGCTGATCGACACCCCTCACTTCCGATAGGGGAGGCCCGGACAGGCTCAGACGCATTCGTCGCGTCGGATCTAACAGGTGGGACCCACCCCAAATTCCATAAAATCGCCCCAACCTAGCCAGACATGTCCATTTCCTCTCATATATTCTCCCTAGTCCGTGTCGGCCCTCCCGTAGCACGACCGTCGTTCCGACCCCACAACGATGGCGGGCCCGTGGTACTATGGGTACCCAGGTCCGTCTGCCTATAGCCCATGGCGTGGAGCCAACAGAAGGCCCAAGATGGCCCACCGCCAGGGCTTCATGAGCAAGGCCCTCGCGAGGTGCGCGTCATCATGTGTCGTCAGGAGCCTCGTGAGGCGGCCTCCCGAGGCCACTTGGGGAGGCGTGCAGAACAATGATCAGGCAACGGAGTTGCGCGGCCCTGTGTCCTCAAGTGGGTGACACGCTCAGCGAAGAGCAGAACCAGAAGGGCGCCAGTAGGCGTAGATGAGGAGGCATTCCTCATCCGTGCTAAGGGAGCAAGGGCAGCGCACCCGTTCCTGAAGCAATCCCCAAAGGTTGCCACTTTGGTGCAAGAAGACCAGGACGACTGGCTCGTCAGGACGGATGTCATCACCAAGCCCACCGGCGCGTCATGGCAGGGAGCTTTAGCAGGCAAAGAACACCTTTAGTTAGGATAAGTTGTACTCCTATTCCCCTTCGAATTTGGCAGTTGTGGCAACCCTTCCAGCCTTGTGTTTTTGGGGGAAGAGGACCAAGGCCGGTATAAGTAGAGACAAGGCGCCACGGTAGAGAGGGATCAGACCAGATCCTCGGGAAGCCTCGCACTTTCCCTTGTACCCCCATACTCACTCTCCCTCACGAGCCAATCCACCCACAAAGCAGGAGTAGGGTTTTACACCGCTAGGTAGCCCGAACCTGGATAAACTGTCGTGTTCGTAGTTCGTCTTTCCCCTCGCTCGAGCACCCTGGAGCATCATTGTGAGGTAGTGTGGAGCTGGGTAGGGCTTGGCGAGTTTCCCCACGCACACCACAGAGTTTAAACCTTTCTTGGGTCCTCGGAGCCCCAATTCCAACATTTGGCGCACCAGGTAGGGGTGTGCCAAAGTTCTTCTGCTTCGCTCCTGTTCTTGCTCCACCATCTCCATGACTGACGCTCTCCGTGTTTGAGCCGAGCGTAGGGTGGCTCGCATCACTCGGACGGTGCCCGTGGGACGCCTCAGCCGTCGCCACTCGTCCAAGCCCGTGAACGTCAACGCTGACCCTGCCGTTTTCCTGAGCGCCATGGGTTTCCTGTCTTTCACCGACCACCTGCGTCGGGTGGACTGGCCGGCGAGCTCCAAAGTGGTGATGCCCCCGTGTCACGAAGGTGCTGCTGACCCCAAGGAGTTTCTTTGGATCTACACTCAAAGCATCTTGGCGGCGGGCAGATGCGACAAGGCCATGTCGAACTGATTCCCGTGGCTCTTGCGGGCGCCCCGCGCTCCTTGCTCATCAGCCTTCTCCGGGCTTCTGTCTCTTCCTGAGACGAGCTCCGCGACCGATTTGCTGCGTGCTTCGCATTCTAAGGGCCCCACACGATCGCGTGCATCCTCGACGGGTCCTAGGGGCCTGCGGCCAATCGCCACTCCAAGCAGCACTTTCGCGGGGCAAACATCGAACACCCCAGCTCAAAGCTTCGCAGTGTCGCGCGCAGCCTGAATGCACCGTCACCTTCAATTTGCAAGATCACCCCAAGCCCGCAGTCACCACTGGAGCGCTTCACGTGCCGTGTACCCCCACCATCAGCAACGTGGCGGTCACCAAGACCCTCATCCACGGAGGTGATGGCATCAACGTGATCTCCAGCGCAACCTTCGAGACGCTTCAGGTGCCCTATGACCAGCTGGTGCCCACCAGGTCCTTCTCAGGGGTGACCAACGGGTCAATCGCTCCTCTGGGCAGGTGCACCTTTCGGTCACCTTTGGCATCCATGACAACTACCGCACCGAGCTCATTGACATCGACGTGGCCCACATGGGCCTCCCGTACAACGCCATCCTGGGGTACCCCGCACTCGCCAAGTTCATGGCGGCGACCCATCCTGGCTACAACATCATCAAGATGCCCGACAGCGGCGGGGCCATCACTATAGTCGGAAGCAGGGAGGATGCGGTCCGATCCCTCAAGCGCGCTTACAGGGCCGCGGCAGCTTCGCGCCAGGACGCCAAGGACAAGGTCGAGTCCCCGGAGGCCGCCCCTGCAAGGAAAAAACAGTTGTTCTCTTAGGATCGCTGAGGGAGTCCTGGATTAGGGGGTGTCCAGATAGCCGGACTATACCTTCGGCCGGACTCCTGGACTATGAAGATACAAGATTGAAGACTTCGTCCCGTGTCTGGAAGGGACTTTCCTTGGCGTGGAAGGCAAGCTTGGCGATACAGATATGTAGATCTCCTACCATTGTAACCGACTCTGTGTAACCCTAGCCCTCTCCGGTGTCTATATAAACCGGAGGGTTTTAGTCCGTAGGAAAACATACAATCATACCTTAGGCTAGCTTCTAGGGTTTAGCCTCCTTGATCTCGTGGTAGATCTACTCTTGTACTACCCATATTATCAATATTAATCAAGCAGGACGTAGGGTTTTACCTCCATCGAGAGGGCCCGAACCTGGGTAAAAACATCGTGTCACTCGTCTCCTGTTAGCATCCGCCTAGACGCACAGTTCGGGACCCCCTAACCGAGATCCGCCAGTTTTGACACCGACATTGGTGCTTTCATTGAGAGTTCCTCTATGCCGTCGCCATTAGGAAGGATGCCTCATCCCGTCTTTAAAGACGACACCGTTGCTAAGGGAGCTTTGGCTGTCGGCCAAACTCTCGGGCTAGGTGGTTTCCTTATGACCGTCCGTTCGGCTGCTGCGCCGATGATGACCTCTCGGGTCATCGAAAGCAATCTTCACGTCAGCTCGGAATTCACCGAGCAGCTAGATCCAATGGAGCTCTCTTCCCTAAACGAGCTCTTGGATCGCTTCGCCGCCCTGGGAGTCGCTACGGATTACGATCAGATTGGGCCTAAACCCGATCTAAGAGAAATTAACTCTCCCCAGGTCACCCATCACGTTGCCGTGGTAGAGGGACAGTGCAGCGACCCTTCATCTATCTTAAGGACTAGCTATGTCCGGATTCCCGACCCCTCCAAGCCGGATACCCGCGGAGGGGAGGACATCACTCAAGACCTGAACTTAAAGTCAGGCGACGGGCTAGATTCATTGGACATCATCCAAGAATCCAAACTTCCGAGTTCGGAAACTCCTTGGCCCCTGGGTCTCAGATTGGGTGAGGTTTCGGATTTGATTCCACCCACCCACCCATACATAAGCGATCTATCCCAAATTAGGCAAGAGCCCGAAGAAACAGTACATCATTACTGGGCCAGATTCCTCCTGGTTATGAACATGATAAAGGACTGCCGCGAGGAAGACGCAATTTCATTCTTCTGCAATAATTGCACAGACAAGGGAATCCTCAATGCCATAAGTCACCGTGATATTACACGCTTCGCTGACTTGGCGTCCATAGTACGAAAGTACTGTGAGATGGAAAGCGCCTGGAAAACCGAAATAAAATTTTGGGACAATCCGGCCCCAAATACAAACCCAGTCCGAAATAAAAGGGTGCATCATTGCGAGACACCCGGGTTCAATACCAAAAAGCAAAAGCCCTCTACAGGGCACGGAACCGTACTGGAAGGATGGCTTAATGGACCCCATAAAATTCACAGTGTAGAGGGCGCCGCACCAACTCACAACCTTAGAGCATGTTGGATCCTCCGGCAGGTGGCAAAATTGGCGAAGATCTTCTAATTCTAGAAGCCACAGAAAGCCACCCCAGAGACACCAGTACGGTATTAACAGTCTTCGAGACTTTCGCATCAAATAATATGCGAAAAAGAACACTCCGCAGCCTTGCCAAAGTCTACCAAGTAGCAACAATAAACCCATGGAGTGACACGCTATTACTTTTAACGCTAGTGATGAACCTAAGTTCCGAACAGCCCGAGCACCAGCCGCATTGGTCCTCAGTCCAATAGTGGACGGCTTTCGTCTTACCAAGGTACTCATGGATGGCGGCAGCGGATTGAACCTCATTTATGAGGAAGCCCTTCAAAAAATGGAAATAGACTGGAATCGCATTGAGCGAAGCAGCACAACCTTTAGAGGAATAATCCCCAGTCGGGAAGCACGCTATACAGGAAAAATTACACTAGATGTATTGTTCGGCACGCCGGATAATTACAGGTCCGAAGAGGTCACGTTCCAAGTGGCCCCATTCAGCAGCGGATATCACGCTCTGCTAGGGCGGGAAGCGTTTACAATCTTCCAGGCAATACCCCATTACGGGTACATGAAGCTCAAGATGCCCAGGCCTAACGGAATCATCACTCTCGCTAGTGATCCGGACATAGCACTCCGCGCCGAAAACAAGACAGCCGCACTGGCCCTCGAGGCGCTATCTGAAGCCCTAGCGGCTGAGGAACTGACTACGCTGCGCTCCATGGTGAATAGGGACGATGTGATACTCGACAAAAGATCCAAGTCCACCTCCTTTAAACTGGCGGATGAAATAGTCAAATTCCAGGTCCATCAAACGGACCCCAATAAAACAGCTTCCATCGGGGCACAGTTAAACCCTGATGTAGACGCCGCACTGCGAGAGTTCCTACGAGAGAACTGGGACATTTTCTCCTGGCACCCTTCAGACATGCCAGGAATCCCACGCAGGCTGGCCGAACACAGCATAAATATCCTAAAAGGATTCAAGCCAGTCAAACAGGCTCTTCGGCGTTTTTCCGAACCTAAGAGACAGGCCATGGGAGAGGAACTAGCCAAGCTATTGGAGGCCGGATTCATCAAAGATATAAAACACCCGGACTGGCTAGCAAACCTGGTGATGGTACCAAAGAAGGACAAATCCTGGCGCCTGTGCGTTGATTTTAAAGAACTTAACAAGGCTTGCCCAAAGGATCCCTTCCCTCTCCCCCGCATCGATCAAATTATCGACGCTACCGCAGGACACGATTCGTTGTGTTTCCTCGACGCATACTCCGGCTACCATCAAATAAAGATGGCAGAGTCAGACCAAGCCGCAACGACATTCATCACACCATACGGCCCATTCTGCTTCAACACAATGCCCTTCGGGCTCAAAAACGCCGGTGCAACATATCAGCGCATAATTCAGACATGTCTGGCAAACCAGATCGGCAAAACAATGGAGGCATACGTAGATGATGTGGTCGTTAAAACAAGACATGTCGAATCTCTAGTAGACGACTTGAGGCTAACATTCGATAACCTCTGAACATACGACATCAAGCTCAACCCGGAAAAATGCATTTTCGGCGTCCCAGCCGGAAAGCTCTCGGGCTTCATTGTATTCGGTAGAGGAATTGAAGCAAATCCAGCCAAGATCCGAGCTCTGTCACAATTGGATATCCCGAAGGACCTCAAACAAATAAAAAAAATTAACCGGATGCGTGGCGGCTCTAAGCCGCTTTATCTCCCGCTTGGGATAAAAGGCCATACCCCTTTACCGCCTCCTTCGACGCACCGAACACTCCGAGTGGAAGGATGCAGCCACGGCCGGACTCGACGAAATAAAAGCCATCTTGGCAACAAACCCAGTCCTGGCCGCGCCAAACATTGGTGAACCAATGCTATTATACATTGCAACAACCCATCAGGTCGTAAGCGCAGTGCTCGTCGTCGAACGAGAAACGGACGGACACAAATTCCCCCTACAAAAGCCGGTCTATTATGTGTCCACTGTCCTTATTCCGTGCAAGTCACGGTACCCGCATTATCAAAAGATTGCGTACGCGGTATTTATGGCATCCCGGAAGCTGCGACACTACTTTCAAGAGTGTTCAATGACAGTAGCCTCGGAAGTGCCACTTAACGATATTATAAACAACCGCGACGTGACGGGCCAGATTGCAAAATGGGCCATTGAGCTCCTCCCGTTCGACATAACTTACAAGCCACAGCGAGCTATCAAGTCGCAAGTTTTGGCCGACTTCGTCGCAGAATGGACGGAGGCCGAACTCCCTAAAGAGTACGACACATATTCAAACTAGGTCATGCACTTCGACGGCTCCAAAATGTTGGACGGTCTAGGGGCTGGCGTCGTTTTGACGTCCCCCACAGGAGACACAGTTCAATACATACTCCAGATAATGTACACAGACTCCAACAATGCAGCCGAATATGAGGCTCTTTTACATGGTCTACGGATGGCAGTATCCATGGGCATTCAATGCCTAGAGGTGCGCGGGGACTCGAACCTCGCAATATCCCAAATAAATGGAGACTTTGATGCCAAGGATCCAAAAATGGCAGCTTATCGCAACGCCGTCCTAAAAATGTCAGTTCGGTTCAAAGGGCTCAAATTTCACCATATAGCCCGGGAAAATAATCAGGCGGCAGATGTCCTGGCACGCATCGGCGCAAAACGCGATGTAGTCCCCCCAACATCTTCTTGGAAAGGCTGTTCAAGCCATCCATAGTATGGGAAGGGGAACCCGGCAATAACAACCCGGACCCAACCGCACTACCCGACACCGAACACTCTGACATAATTGGAGGCTCTGCCAATGAAATAACACCTTCAGCCCACGTAATAATGGTTGTCATCACCCCGTGGACAGAACCATTCCTTGCCTACCTTACTAGGTAGGAACTCCCCGAGGACCAAAATAAGGCACGCTGCATAGTGCGGCGATCTAAAGCCTATAAAGTCCATGAGGGAGAGCTTTATAAGAAAAGCACTACCGGAGTCCTTCAAAGGTGCATCTCCGAAGAGAAAGGGCGGAACCTCCTGGCTGAAATTCATGCTGGACTCGGCGGTCATCACGCTGCAGCTCGGTCCCTTGTAAGCAAGGCCTTCCATACAGGCTTTTATTGGCCGACGGCCCGGGCAGACACCCAGGACTTAGTCCAACAATGCGTTGGTTGCCAGCTTTTTGAAAACCAAAGCCATATGCCACCCACCGCCCTCCAAACTATCCCCATCACTTGGCCCTTCGCAGTTTGGGGGCTTGACATGGTTGGACCTCTTAAAGGCGGAACCCACAAGAAAAAATACTTACTGGTCATGGTGGATAAGTTCACCAAATGGATAGAAGCCAAGCCTGTTAAGACGGCCGAATCTGGACCGATGATAGACTTTATATACGGGGTTGTACACCGTTACAGCGTCCCCCGCAGCATCATCACTGATAACGGCATGAAATTTATGGCCGACGAGGTAAAACTCTGGTGCAAAAACATGGGCATCAAGCTCAATTATGCTTCCGTCTATCACCCACAAACTAACAGCCAGGTTGAACGTGCAAATGATCTTATCATGAGCGGCATCAAACCCAGATTAGTGCGGTCCCTTAAGGAATCTAATACACACTTGGTAGAGGAGCTCGACTCCGTACTCTGGGGGCTGCAGACCACGCCGAATCGCACCACCGGATACACACCATTCTTCATGGTGTACGGCGCAGAGGCAGTTTTGCCCTGCGACATAATTCATGACTCACCTCGAGTGCGCATGTATGAAGAAAGAGAAGCCGAGCTTGATCGGCAGGACAGTTTGGACGCCTTGGAGGAAGAGCGTGATGTGGCAAAAGCACATTCCACATTCTATCAACAGCAGGCTCGAAGATACCAAAGCAGAGAAGTACGGGCAAAAAATTACAACATTGGCAAATTAGTTCTACGCCTGCCGGACAAGAAAAAGGACAAACTTAAGCCCAAGTGGGAAGGTCCCTTCATAATTGACCAAGTCCTAACGGGTGGAGCGTACCGTTTGTGCATCGGATAACCGACTCGAGCCGAACCCATGGAACGCAGCCCGTCTCCGAAGATTCTATGCCTAGCGCCGGACTCTGTGTTCGTCTCCTTCCTCTGTCCATTTTTTATATACTTTCTGTCTTACATTTCTCTCCTTCTCCCTCTCTCTCTCTCTCTCTCTCTCTCTCTCTCTCTCTCTTATAGCCTTTAAAGGCTCATAAAGTGACGCGCTATCCGCGCTCATTAAACCTAGGGGCTTCTTTAAACAGAAGCTTATATAAACAGGCTTTATGCCCAACACATGTGTCACACTTCCGCACATACCTTTTATTCACCATTATATGCATCGATATGACTTAAGTTTTGGCCAAGCTAGGTTGCCTGGCTCCTGTGCTTACCCCTACGTTCCCGATTGTTTGGCTAGGTGGTAAAGGGAGCACCTCTGCGATTGTTACTGCCGGGTCAGCCGGATGTGTACCTCAGACTGGGTGAAGCCGAAAGCTAGCGTTCTTAAGGGAATATTCGGTCGGTGAACTAAAGATGATATTTTTTTCACTTATTTATCTATACGCCACCAGATGTTTTTCCCGCGTCTCTTTTCGCAGAATGGACATGCACTTTAGGGCATGCCTCCCAGGGAAAGGAACCCCTAACAGAACTATTCTCCCTGGAAGATGTTTCTTACTAACCATGTAATATAACATAACTAGTTGGGCACTTGTCTGTTCAAGCACTAATGACCCCTACGCCTGGTCGCCATGCATACCCCGGTTCTTATATAACCGCGAGGGTATTCGGACACACTCCGGACCGTCATGTCCCGAGGTTGAAGCGAAAAGGTCGGCCATGACAAACGATCTACAATTCGGCTAGAAGGCATTACACACGTCAATTAAAATTACATAGTCAATCTGACTGATTGTATTCCTCTTCAATACCATCTAACAGGCTGTCTAGCTTACAGTCCGGTTGGGAATACTTTGCAGCCAATTCTACTTGGCCGTATACTAAGCTCACAGGGATCTCCTTCCCATTGGGCCCCATGGGTCCGACCTCGGCCATGCGGTTTGGGTCAGCCTTCGTGTACCGCGTCTTCACCATGGCCCAGGCCTCCCTGGCGCCTTGACGGCAGGCCGACATCTTCCATAATCGGAAGCGCCGCCGCGCTCCCTTCAGCTTCTCTACAAGCTCTCCAAGGCCTTCGGGCATGGAGACAGATGGCCACAAGGCCTGGGCGACACCTTGCATCACCTGCCGAACTCGCTCGTGCAGTTGTGAGAGCTCGGGAAGAAGGTCACCCGTAGAACCGGGCATTTCCTCTGTAGGACGACCTGTTAGCATACCTACAGACATTACTCAGTTAGTCGACTTCCTCGCCGAACTCTTTTTTCAAAGTTCGTTTAAGCACTTACTAAATATGCCACGTCGAAGCCGCTGATTCTCCTTAACGGAGTCCAACAGCTGGGCACGAACATCCTTCAGTTCAACGCCCAGCTTGGTGTTGGCATCTTAGAGATCGTTCTTCTCCTGCCTCACCTTTGTCAGCACACTCTCACCAGCCTTCAGCTGTCGTAGGAGTTGTTGCTTTTCCGGATTTAATCCGGCGCCATCTGCAATTTCATTTGTCAGATTTGCACCCACGCCGCACTTTGCAAAATACTTATCTTTCGAAGCGAATATTACCAGAGGGGGTCTCCTTGGGCTCCCCTGCCGCGGCTAGTGCGGCCTCAAGTTGGGCTTTGCACTCTTCCAGCTCCTGGGACAGTAGGGTATTCTTTTCTGTAAGAACTTGCATAACAAATGATCCTTAAATCAGTTATTCTAACTGTTTCAAGTCTCGGGGGCTACTGGTATATATATAATTACCAAAATTTTCTTACTCGTATGTCTTTTACATACTGCTCCGTTGCTCTGGCTAGACCATTTTGAGCGGCACAGAGGTACGCATCTGCCGAATTGAAGGCATCCAATGCCTCTTCGGAGAAACAAGCGTTGTGAAGAACTGTCCGGCGACGCCTGTGGTTCATGGCACTCTCCACCTCGGAATTGGTGGCAGACAGCCTGTCCGCATCCTCTGTCGAAGGAGCGTCCGGTGCGCGCCTTGTGTTCGCCTCCGCTTCCGGACCAGGCTTTGGAACCTGGCTGGTGGAGGCGCGTTTGGCAACTCCTCCGGATATAGTCCGGCGAGGTCTCTTTGTCCTGAAGAGAGCACGAGCGTTAATATGCCTTGAAGGAATAACACCTGGGAATAAGATGGCGCGCTATACCTTTGCGCCGGCTCTCAGTCCGGACCGCACTTCTTTTCAGCCCGCGGGGCCTTGCCACCCCATGTTGGCTAGTCGCCGCAGGCTCGGCCTCCCGTCTCAAGGACCTCCCCTGCAAAACATGGTTGTCATACGGCAATCGAAAACACGCGAGGATAGATCCCTTTTGAAAGTGCTGGGACTTCGGTCTCAGTTACCTGTGAGGCTAGGAGTAGCCCTGGGTAATCGGCCGTAATGTCCACCAAGGCGTTGTCCCTGCTCAATTGATGAAACACCCCATCAATTAGCTCCACAGATAAGTCCGGATCCTCTTGAGAGGCCGGGTTGAGGGACCGTCCCGGATCCTCGGGTTGTGGAGGAGGGCTGTTTATTTCTTTAATAGCCTGGCACAGTTCCTGCGTTGAAGTCGTTAGACTAAATATTTAACGATGGGAATATAAAATGGATGGGCAAGTAAAAGTGTCCACTTACCCAACTTGGGGGATTGTACATAGAAAATCCACCCTGTGGGTTGACGCGGAGAAATTCCTCCTCTTCTCCCTTGTACAAAGCGGACAAGATCTTTATTAGAGCGACAGCCGAATCTGGCTCCTTACGGCCGTGGCGGGTGGCGTCGTCCTCCCCGTTGAAGTCCCACATGGGGTGGCCTCTATACTGGAGCGGCTGCACCCCTCGCATGATGCATACGGCCATGACCCCGATCATGGTCAGTCCGGAATGAGCTAACAATCTTATCCGGCCCATCAGGTAAAGAACGTCCTTGTTGCTTTCCCTTTGAGGGCTCCGTGGACGCCAGCTTAGGCGTTTCTTTAGGGGAGCACTGTCGAACTCAGGGAGGCCGATCCGGATAGGATCCGGCGGCGGGACGTCCTCTATATAAAACCATTCCAAAGGCTAGTCCTCGGACGCCTTCTTTGGGGTTCCAGATAGATATCCGGTCCCGGCGATGCGCCACACTTCAGCTCCGCCCACTTGATATATTGACCCCTTCTGAGAACGGGGCACAAGGCAGAATAGCCTTTTCCATAGCGTGAAATGAGCCTCGCAGCCCAAAAATAGCTCGCAAAGGGCTACGAAGCCCGCGATATGCAATATGGAGGCAGGCGTGAGGTTGTGCAGATGGAGGCCATAGAACTCCAGGAGCCCCCGGAGAAACGGATGAATTGGAAATCCGAGCCCTCTTACTAAGTAAGGGACAAGGCATACCCGCTCTCCTTTGGAGGGATTGGGGGCGCTCTCCGCTTGCTCTCCGCCATTATAGGTGGCAAGTTCGCCTCGAACCGGGACCATATAGGCCGGGGGGAGAAATCCCTTGGTCTGGAGCATCACTAGCTCGCTGTGCGGGATGGAGCATCTCTCCCAATCTCTAGGCTGAGGGCTGGAAGGGCGAGAGGAGGAGCTGCGGTAGCCGGCCATGATAGAATGGACCTCTGTCGGATACGCACTGATGAATACTCGCGGAGGGGAGAAGGTGTGGTTTGGATCTAAATCCTCGTCCCCTTAAATAGGCGGCTCATTCACGCAGCTAGGGGTGTAAATATAAAAACACCCAGACTTTTCGTATTCATTTGACATGTGGAAGACGGCCATTATTCTGCGTAGAAGCCAAGGAGCGCTACATTTACAAGAAACCGGACATTATTCGACAGGTACACGGAAATTGGAGGAGAACCCGCCTTGCAATGCCGAAGACAATCTGCGCGCCGGACTCGTCGTCATTGAAGCCTGGTTCGGGGGCTACTGAGGGAGTCTTGGATTAGGGGGTGTCCGGATAGCCGAACTATACCTTCGGCCGGACTCCTGGACTATGAAGATACAAGATTGAAGACTTCGTCCCGTGTCCGGAAGGGACTTTCCTTGGCGTGGAAGGCAAGCTTGACGATACGGATATGTAGATCTCCTACCATTGTAACCAACTCTGTGTAACCCTAGCCCTCTCCGGTGTCTATATAAACCGGAGGGGCTTAGTCCGTAGGAAAAACATACGATCATACCATAGGCTAGCTTCTAGGGTTTAGCCTCCTTGATCTCGTGGTAGATCTACTCTTGTACTACCCATATTATCAATATTAATCAAGTAGGACATAGGGTTTTACCTCCATCGAGAGGGCCCGAACCTGGGTAAAAACATCGTGTCCCTCGTCTCCTGTTACCATCCGCCTAGATGCACAGTTCGGGACCCCCCTACCCGAGATCCGCCGGTTTTGACACCGACAATCGCGTCGAAAGAAAGAAGGTGTCAGTTGACGACAGCGGCTCGGGTCCTACTTCACCATCGACACAGGTCTTTCCCCCGAGTAGGAAAGCGCACTTGTCGCTTTCCTCATGACAAACAAGGATGTGTTCGCCTGGAAGGCGTCTGACCTGTCCGACGTCCCGAGGGAGGTCATCGAGCATCACTTGGCGGTGTGTCCTAACATGCGCCCCATCAAGCAGAAGGCACGGCGCCAAGCGCCGGAGAAGCAAGCGTTAATCGTTTAGGAGGTGCACTTGCTGCAAGAAGCTGGGGTCATTCGAGAGGTGCGTCACCCTGAGTGGCTCGCCAAACCGGTCATCGTCCGCGCATGTCCGTCGACTTCACGAGCCTCAACAAGGCCTGCCCCGAGGATCCCTTCCCGCTCCCCCGCATTGACCAAATCATGGACTCTACCACCGAGTGCGACCTGCTATGTTTCCTGGACGCTTTCTCCGGCTACCAGCAGATCAAGATGGCAAAGGAGGATGTCAAAAAGATGGCCTTCATCTCCCCGTGCGGTGTGTTCTGCTACATCTGCATGCCTTTCGGCTTGAGGAGCGCTGAAGCCACATTCCAGTGGTTGATGCGCATCACGCTGGGGCTGCACCTAGGAAGGAACATGGAGGCTTACGTAGATGACATTGAAGTAAAATCACGTGAGGCCAGGACATTAATCGAAGATTTGGAAGAAACATTTGCCAACCTGCGCACAGTAAGCATGAAGCTCAACCCTGACAAGTGCATCTTCGGGGTTCCTCTGGCAAGCTCCTCAGCTTTCTCGTCTCCCATCAAGGGATCGAGGACAAACCCGAGAAGATCAAGGCCATCGAGAAGATGCGCCCGCCAAGACCTTCAAGGAAATGCAATGGCTAGCAGGGTGCATCGCTTCCCTGGGGCGCTTCATTTCCAAGGTCGGTGAGCGTACCTTGCCGTTCTTAAAGATCATGAAGAGGATGGGCTCCTTCGAGTGGACCCAGGAGGCGACGCGACCTTTGAAGACCTCAAGAGGTACCTCACGATCCCGCCCATCATGGCGGTGCCGCGTTTTTGCGAGCCCTTGATCCTATACTTGGCAGCTACCCTGCAGACTGCCGGCGTCGCGCTCGTGGCGGTGCGGGAAGAGCGCGTGAAAGCCAAGGAGAAGCTTTTGGAGACTCGCAAGCCCTTTGGGCTCCCTGGACCTTTCGGGCATGGGAGCCACCGGAGCCCCGCGAGCCCCCAAGGCCTCATGCCGACGCCCCTAGGTCACCCACGCCCTTTGCGCTTCGCGAGGCCCCCGATGATGATGACATGTACCTAGGGTAGGGTAATAGGCCTGGCCTAGACACCCTTCCCAAGGACACTGGCCTACAGTCAAAAGCACTCAAAGTACAACATCGTCCACCGATTGAAATCATCCTAGAGTGCGGCCCACTCGACCAGCAATTCCACTCGACGAACGCTATTTCATCCGACTTCTCTATAATAAGTCAACCACATCAGATGTCACTCGGAGTACAGAAGATCTAAAGTCCCTCAGGATGGCAACAACCAGACATTCACTCTGTAGTCTTAATGGTCATTTATATACCTTTATTATTGGCGTTACCAGTAACGCCCCACCTTTATGTACATTGACCCTCCTTGTAACGTGGGATGGCTAGGGTCCTGGCGCACTCTATATAAGCCACCCCCCTCCACTGGCATAAGGGTTGGCACCCCCTATAACTTCACGCATATTCCAATCGACCAAGCCTCCGGGCACCGAGACGTAGGCCTGTTACTTCCTCCGCGAAGGGCCTGAACTCGTAAATCCTTGTGTGCACAACCTCACCGTAGATAGGATGTTACCTCTCCATACTTACTCCCTATTCTATTGTCAGACTTACTCCCACAACAGTTGGCGCCCACTGTGGGGCAGGTGTCTTAGCGACTTTCCGGTGAGGTTGCGATTTTTTCCGGTTCCCATCATCATGGTTTCCGGCTGTGGATTGGCTAAGGGCCGCGAGATTCGTCTCGGCTCTCTCGTTTTCATAGCCGACGACTCCGCTTGGCTCCAGGAGGCCACCCTCGACGTCGAGACGCTCCCCGTCCGTGGAGCTACTCACTTTCGTGCGTGCGTCTGCAGCGTCTTTCTGTGGCAGCCATCGAATCAGTATCGGTGGGCTCCCGCGGCATCTTCGCCCTCCGCCGTTCATCACTGCAAGCGGTCCAGTCGATTGTGACTCCAGTGGTGGGTGAAGCATGCGGTGGCCCGTCAGTCGGCCACCCCTCAGGTCACGACAATCGAGCCCGATGAATCGCTCTATGGATTGTTCGACACGTCAAATGGCTCCGTCGAGACGCTGTCCGAGTGCGACAGCAGTGACCCTGCAGCAGAAGTCTTGGTGGTCAACGCGCCGCACAACCCGCATGGCTTCCGTCGCGGTGATGGCGGTGATGGTGGCAGCAATCCATCACACATTCATGAGGAATATCATCCTGAAGCCCTCACTTCACAGCATAGGGAAGAGTTACATCATCGCAACAATGAGGCGCTCCACACTCCCATCGTCGAGGAAACCGCCGAGGCGCGGGCCTTGGAGGCTGCGCGCCTGGCCACTTCGGCTGAGCGCACACGACTGGAGAACCTTCAACATTCACTCAACGAACGCGCTCGGCAGCAGATTCCTGAATCCAGTCGACGGCGACAGTTGTTTTCGCCTGAACCTCAGGTATACCGCACTCCAATTCAGAATCTAACAGCTGCGGCCCGAATAGCGGAGTCAATCTAGCCGTCTCAATCAGAGGCTGGAAGAGGTTTGATGCAGATCAGGGCACTACTCTGGGTCGCGGGAGAGCAAAACACAGCTATTTCTTAGTCTTGCAATAGGATCCACAGCAGATCGGTGGTAGCTGACATGGTTCACTCGGCTCACAGCCCAAGATCACCCCTGCGGCGTGAGGGACGTGAGCATCGCCAAGAGTAGTATATGGGTCGGAATCATGAGCAATATGATCACCGACTCGGCTGCGATGATCGCTGTCGGGTGCCTACGCCTCCACCGAGGAGCAGATCATATGTGCCCCGGCAATATGATGACAGGCACCTGCATAGCGGTGAGCAGAGGGTCCCAGTCAACCCAAGAGAGCCAGTGTTTGATGCGAGGCCGATCCTCGTTCAAGGTCTCGTCGACAGAAATAGAGCACATAGAGAAGGACTCGACAGAGATCGTCCGACTGGCAGTAGAGTTCATTTCTTTGGACCGGAATGTTTCAGCAGAGCCATTAGAGCTGCTGAGGTTCCCCCAACTTCAGACTGGCAACGGGAGTGAGCAAGTTTACTGGCGAATCAAAGCCTGACACTTGGCTGGAAGATTACCGAGTGGCTGTACAGATAGGTGGCGGCAATGATGAGGTGGCAATGAAGCATCTTCCTTTGATGTTAGAGGGTTCGGCCAGAGCATGGCTGAATCAGTTGCCTCCAAGCAGTATATTCAGTTGGGAAGAATAGGCTCGAGTGTTTGTTAGGACATTTGAAGGCACATGCAAATGACCTGCAGGGTTGTCATAATTACAGCATTGCGTACAAAAACCAAATGAAACTTTGAAGGATTACATCCAAAGGTGGACCACTTTGCATCACAAAGTGGAAAATGTGTCTTAGCACCAAGAAGTATGCGCTTTCAAGGAGGGCATTCGCTACATGGAGCTTGCCTTGAAATTCGGTCGGACAGGAGACATGACCCTGACCCGAATGATGGAAATAGCCGCCAGGTACGCTAACGGCGAAGAAGAAGACCAACTTTGTAGTGGCAAGAGCAAACCAGTCAGCCAGGACACCGGAGGAGGGAATTCCAGTCAAAAGCAGAAATGCAAAGCTGAACCCACAGGGCCGGGTGAGACTATGGCCGTGATCCAAGGAAAAACCAAGGGAAAACCTAAGGGACCCTGGACCCCCAAGAAGGTAAAAGATCAAGCAGGAAATGATGTGCTAGATTTGCCTTGTCATTTTCACACCAAGAAAGATGAAGAGGGAAACCTGATTTATCCCAAGCATACTACTCGACAATGTCGATTCCTCACTACAAAAAAAAGACACATCCGTGACATTTTGGGCCGAACGAAAAAAATTTCTGTCATATTTATGACACTTCTATGACGATAATTGTGACAAAACCCGGTATCATCATAGATGTGGTGGACTCCTACTTCTATGACAAAAAATCATGACAAAAAATGGGCTTTTCATCCTGGGCGGGCCGGAGATGCAGCTGCATGACATTCTTTGGGCCATCCATGACGGAAAACAGCGTGGTAGAAGCGAGGGCGAGGAAAATATCAGGGTGTTCCCGGTTACGGTGGGTGGTCGGGGCCGAGCGATGCACGGAGGTTTGCACGTTTCTCTCGTACACGCACATGCATGGGTGTGAGGCGTTGGGCTCTAACTAAACTCGAGTGAGGCGTTCACCTACTGAACCCGAGCGATTGCACTGCAGGCTATGCGTTACTGAACTCGAGCGATCAATCGATGGATGTTAACTGAACCCGATCGAGCGATTCCTTCGCTACCGCTGCTAACTGAAGCTGATCGATGCTGCCTCTGGATGAACAGTGAGCATTGCTGGGGGGGGGGGAGGGTTGGATGAACAGTTCCCGGTGGGGGTGGATGAACATGACCCCGTGGTGTTGCCTCTGGATGAACATGACCCCGATCGATCGAGCCGGTTGGGGCTGGATGAAGAGGACCCTGTGGAGGGCTAGATGAACAGGACGACCCCGTGGAGGGCTGGATGAACAGTAGCCCGTGGAGGGGTGGTTGAATAGGAGCCCGTGGAGAGGGCTGGTTGAACAGTAGTCGGTGGAGTAGCGCACGGTGGAGGCTGAATGAACAAGAGCCCATGGATGAACAGTCGCAGGTGGTGGCTGGAGGAGGTCGACGGTGGTGGTGAACAATATCCCGTGGAGTCCCGTTTTGCGGTATGCCACACCCCTCCCGATGAACAGGACCCCCATTTCGACCGTAGCGCTCCAACACAAGTCTGTTTCCTCCATTTTGCGGTACACCACACCCCTCCCGATCAACAGGGCCCCGTTTCGACCGTAGTAGGTCCGTTTCCTCTGTTTTGTGGTACGCCAGATGATACGTCTCCAACGTATCTATAATTTTTGATTGCTCCATGCTATATTATCTACTGTTTTGGGCAATATTAGGCTTTATTTTCCACTTCTATATTATTTTTGGGACTAACCTATTAACCGGAGGCCCAGCCTAGATTTGTTGTTTTATGCCTATTTCAGTGTTTCGAAGAAAAGGAATATCAAACGGAGTCGAAACAGAATGAAATCAACTGGAGACGTTATTTTTGGAACGAAAGCCACCAGATAGACTTGGACTCCACGTCAGGAGATACGGGAGGTGCTCACGAGGGTGGGGGCGCCCCTCCCTAGGGCGCGCCCCCTGCCTCATGGGGCCCCCGTGGCTCCTCCGACGTACTTCCTGCACCCATATATATCGTCGTACCCTAAAACTTCTAGAACAGAGATTAGACCGGGAGTTCCGCCGCCAGAAGCCTCCGTAGCCACCGAAAGCCAATCTAGACCCGTTCCGGCACCCTGCCGGAGGGGGAATCCTTCTCCGGTGGCCATCTTCATCATCCCGGTGCTCTCCATGACGAGGATGGAGTAGTTCTCCCTCGGGGCTGAGGGTATGTACCAGTAGCTATGTGTTTGATCTCTCTCTCTCGTGTTCTTGAGATGATACGATCTTGATGTATCGCGACCTTTGCTATTATATTTGGATCCTATGATGTTTCTTCCCCCCTCTACTCTCTTGTAATGAATTGAGTTTCCCCTTTGGAGTTATCTTATCGGATTGAGTCTTTAAATATTTGAGGAACACTTGATGTATGTCTTGCCGTGCGTATCTGTGGTGACAATGGGATATCACGTGATTCACTTGATGTATGTTTTGGTGATCAACTTGCGGGTTCCGCCCATGAACCTATGCATAGGGGTTGGCACACGTTTTCGTCATGATTCTCCGATAGGAACTTTGGGGCACTCTTTGAGGTCCTTTGTGTTGGTTGAATAGATGAATCTGAGATTGTGTGATGCATATCGTATAATCATACCCACGGATACTTGAGGTGACATTGGAGTATCTATGTGACATTAGGGTTTTGGTTGATTTGTGTCTTAAGGTGTTATTCTAGTACGAACTCTAGGGCTGTTTGTGACACTTATAGGAATAGCCCAACGGATTGATTGGAAAGAATAACTTTGAGGTGGTTTCATACCCTACCATACTCTCTTCATTCGTTCTCCGCTATTAGTGACTTTGGAGCTACTCTTTGTTGCATGTTGAGGGATAGTTATGTGATCCAATTATGTTATCATTGTTGAGCGAATTTACACTAGTGAAAGTATGAACCCTAGGCCTTATTTCCACGCATTGCAATACCGTTTACGCTCACTTTTATCACTTGCTACCTTGCTGTTTTTATTATTTCAGATTACAAATACTATTATCTACTACCCATATTGCACTTGTATCACCATCTCTTCGCCGAACTAGTGCGCCTATACAATTTACCATTGTATTGGGTGTGTTGGGGACATAAGAGACTCTTTGTTATTTGGTTGCAGGGTTGCTTGAGAGAGACCATCTTCATCCTACGCCTCCTACGGATTGATAAACCTTAGGTCATCCACTTGAGGGAAATTTGCTACTGTCCTACAAACCTCTGCACTTGGAGGCCCAACAACGTCTACAAGAAGAAGATTGTGTAGTAGACATCAAGCTCTTTTCTGGCGCCGTTGCCGGGGAGGTTAGTGCTTGAAGGTATATCTTTAGATCTTGTAATTGATTCTTTTAGTTTCTTGTTTTATCACTAGTTTAGTTTATAAAAGAAAACTACAAAAAATTGGAATTGAGTTTGTCTCATACGCTTCACCTTTTTAATATCTTTCGTGAGTATGATGGAAAGGATAATTGTGCTCAAGTGCTAGAAGAAGAAATCTATAAAATGTTTGGCACTAAATATTTGAATGATGAGCATGATTGCAATGTTGTTAGTACGAATTCTTTGAATATCCATGACACTAATGATGATCGCACTAGTTATGATGAAAATGTCTCCTATAAACATGTCAATTTTTGCGGAGTGCATTGGGTTTGTAAGTACACACCAAATAGAGAAGATAGATATTGCAAGAAGCATAAGTACTTAGAAACTAAATTGTTGCAAGAAGAGCTAGATGAATGTGGTGAAAGATTCAATATTTTTCGTGCCCCTTGTGAACTTTGCAATGAACATGGTCATTTAAAGCTCCAATGCTATTTGTTTCATGATCAAGTCGTGTCCAAACATTGTGATAATTTTATTACCCTTGAGCATCATAAAGAGCTTAGCCTTCTTTTGGGTTATGAAGAAATGAAACGTATAAATGAGGGTATTCCAAAGTTTAATCTTGATAGAGTTCTTGATTTTGATCTAGAGAATATTTATATGTATTGTGCGGTGAATTGTATTGAAAATCCTTATTGCCAACTACATAAAGAAAAGAAAACAAATAGAAGATGAAGAGAATGCTAATGAAAGGGAAGAGACTTCCCAATATCCTCCTATTATTTCTGATGATGAATCAGGTAACGAGGAGGAGCCCCCTATTCAACCAATCTCATTAATAAGGAGCTTCAAAAAGAGGATTGAACCCACACATGATGTGGTGAAGAAGAAGAAAAGAAAAAGGAAGAGAGGTAAAAAGATATCTCTCCCAAATAAGGAACATGATCCCGTTTCAAACGTGGCTGGTCGAACACAAGGCCGTTTCCTCCATTTTGCAGTACGCCAGGCCTTGTTTCCATCGGCTATTCCGTCCAAGCCGGTTGGCTCCCACACGTTCCGTTGCCTCCTGGTGAACACGATGCATTCCGTTGCCTCCCCATGAACACGACGATGACGCTGTTATTTTTTTTGCGGGCGACGACGACGCCGTTTCGCCGTTCCGACCCAGCCATGTACACAAGCCCTGGCCGTACGTATGCGTGAGTAGGCGTTCGAGACCCCGCCCGTATGTACGTACGTGGCCGTATTTTCTTTCTTGCACACTAGCCGTCGTACGTACGTGTACATGCTACGTGCGCGCCTTTACTATGACACGTGCGTGCCTCTACATCGACCAGTATGTACGTACACGTTCGCAACCAGAATGACAATGCTACGTACATTTTGACTAGGTGGGTCCCGATTGTGAGGCAGTTCCTTGAGTGCGAAGATGTAGCTGGTGGGTCCCAGCAGTCTGGGGGCGAATCATTTTTTGCCCAGACGCACTTCCTTCCGTGCAAAGATGTCGCTGGTAGGTCCCAGCAGTCAGGGGGGAAACATTTTTTTTTGTGAAATATGGTTGCCCGTCCGGTGCGTCCCTGCTGTCAGGTGGAGGAATCATTATTTTCCGCGTAATAAGGAGGCACTTCCTTGCTGCGGCCGTGGACCCAGCTGTCAACCTCTCCACGTGCAGTCCACGTCCGATGGAAGCCGTTTCTTGACCACGTTGACCACGCCGCACCGAGAGCACCAGGGCGATGGACGACGGCGAGGCCTAGGAAGAGGGCGACACGGAGCCGGGGAAGACGCGGCAGTGGATGCCCACGCTTAGAGGAGTATGAGGGTTCACTGGTTTGCTGCGGTGTGAGGCTGCCATCACCTCAGAATAACAGGGGGTGTGGGTGAGTAGAGGGATGGCCTGGCCAGTGGTGGGAGTAGTAGGGGCGGTGAGGCCTCAGCGGCATCGCAGCCGGCCACGGGAGGCAGGAGCACGAGGCATGACCGATGCTGGTTTGGGTGGCTGGAGCAAGAAGACCAGAGGTTGAAGAAGCACTACAACCATTGGTTGGACATCGTATGGTCACTGGAGCTAGAATCGTTCATATTGACTAAGTTGACAAAGCCCTCCGTCCCTGTCAACTTAGTTGGCCCAAAAGTCAGCCTCCCACTATTGTGGGTCCCAGCTAGTAGGGGGGTATTCATTTTTTGTGCGTAATAAGGAGGCACTTCCTTGCGTGCGAAGATATAGCTGGTGGGTCCGACCTACCAGCGGTGGGAACATTTTTTTTCACGAAATACAGAGGCCCTTCTGGTGGGTCCCAGCTATCAGGTGGAGGAATCATTATTTTGTGCGTAATAAGGAGGCATTTCCTTGCGTGTGGCCATGGACCCAGCTGTCAGCGTCTCCACGCACAGTCCACTTCTGATGGTGTCGTTCGTTGACCACGTTGACCACTCTGCGCCGAGCGCATCCAAGGTGGTGGACGACGGTGAGGCCCCGGACAGCAACGAGCCGGGGATGGGAAGACGCGAGAGTAGAGTCACAGACGGAGGGGTGTACAAGGGCTAACTGGTTCTGGTGCGGTGTGGTTTGGCAGTCGGTGGGGAAGAACAGGAGGTGTGTAGGGGTGGAGGGATGGCCTGGCCAACAGTGGAGTAGCGCTTCACAGCGAAGCATGCTAAGCAGAGCTGCTAGCAGCAGGAGGCGGGAGCAGGTGGTCCCGGCGGCACTGGAGGAAGAAGACGAGAGATTGAAGATGGATGCCGGTCGTTGGATGTAAATCCAACGGCTAACGATGTCAGAATCATTTGTTGACTAAGTTGACAACGACTTGTATTGGCTTCGACCTATTGGCACACATTTCAGCCTCCAAAAATGTGGCACGTATTCAACCCATTTTTTAGAATTTATAATCTTTTTTTCGGGGTAGAATTTACAGTCAATTTGATCTCATTTTTTTTTGAATTACAGTCCATTAGCTAGGCTGGGTGAACGAATAATGTAGTGTCCATGCGGTCCATTTATGTTTTTCCTAAAAACTTACAGGCCATTTGCACTTTCTCGAAATACATGATTTTGTTGGGCTGATTCTAATTATAATGTTGGGGTGGGCACAACAATGTTATCAAAAAATAAATAGGGGCTGAGCATTTTGTTATATACATACATTTAAATAATAAGTGATTTATTATTACATTGGTCCTTAAATCTTACCAAGCTTTTGTACACAATCACCAGGATTTTTGTTGCCAAAAAAATCTAGGATTTTTTTGTTAAGAAATTATTTTTATTAGTTAATAAGATGTGGGATATTATTTTCTTACATATGTAAGTATCTGTTAAATACATGATGACAATAACAATAATATATAAAATAATTTAAATATATATAATAAAGTTAGAAGGGAAACATAAGTTGGACCAAGCGTTCCTATTCTTATATAGAAAAATAGAACAGACCTCTGCGTTTTCTTCAAAAAAATACATAAATTGGGCTGCCAATGTTTCAAAAAAAATAAAACCTTGGATGGGAGGTCCGTAGGCCGGTCGATACATGACGGCCCTCAAGAAAATACAAACTGGCATATGGACGTCCCATCCGAGGTCGTGGGCTGCGCATGTTAAAAAAGAAAACCTAGACGGGGCAGCCCAAAACCCAGCTGATACTTGCTGCCCCAGTGATAATAAATGATACCTGCCAGCTCCCCGGCTTCGTTGTGAATTTATCTCCTATAGTAACTACGTTGAAGCACCTTAAAAATGTAACTATGTTGACAAACCCGTGGGCCCCAACGTTAGTATAGCATTAGGAGGAAGTATTTTTTCGATGAGGCACTTGCTTGCGTACGGCCATAGACCTGGTGGGTCTCGACTGTCCGCCTCTCCATGTACAGTCCTCTCCAAATTCCTCTCGTTTGTTCAGCATGTTCACAACGGCTGATAGAGACGTCACGGTGAGCGCATAAAGGCGCAAGAGGAGATCCGACCACTTGAGGAAGTGTCTTATTAGTAACGAAACAACTGAACTAGCCTAGTGGCCGAGTGACACTACCCGACAGCTGTTCCGCCCGGGTTCGATTCCACCTGTGTAGAGAAAATATCTCCAAATTTTTTGCCTCTACCTTTATTGACATGTGGGTCTCAATTGTTATCTATGCACACCACGTCCAACACTTGCCAAAACTTCATCCCTCATTTTTTTCTATTTTTCGCACACTCAACATTGTGTGGGCATTTTGAAAATAGCAGATATTTTTGACTATGCATCATATGAATATGTGCTATGCATGAATGTTGATCAACATGATGTTAACTGGCTGGTAGTTCTAGTTTCGACCATGAATAAAACTTCCAACATGATGTTAACACTGTTTGAATAGGCCGTGTTAATATAAATGCTCTGCCTCTGAAAGTTGCAGTTTCTTATCTAAAACTGAACTTGAAGTTTCTTATCTGAAACTGAAAATTGCAGTTTCTTCTCTGAGAATCACATTGTCTGCACTTTTATACTCCTATGAAACTACATTTTTAAGTGCTAAAAATAGATCTCTAGAATTCATAAAATACTTCATATGCTCAATACTAAAAATATGAAATTCAAAAGACATTCATATCTGAAAGTACTCTCAAAATACACAACACAAAACACAATTCACAACCTGCAAATACTGACAACCCTAAGCTCCTCCTAACAATTCACAACCTGCCCGACTATTGGGCTGGGGGGCAGTCCCTCCTATTCCTCGATGGCAGACAGCCGCCCCGTGAGACGATGTGAACGGCGAGGGAGAGGATGGCGGGGAAGCGTCATCGGGCCAACTATTTTTCTCCTCTTGCAGTTGGGTTCGGTCGACGAAGACTCTACCGGCTCGCTCTGGCACGACACCCTCACAAACGGCACCCTGTATATGCTCCTTCAATCTCTAGTGGATGCTCCATCTGGGATCGATACTGCCACCACCGCTCCCTCACGATCGGATTCGGTGAATCTGTTTGCTCCATGGCCCAGAGGAGCAGCTCTATGTACTCCCGCGCGACTCCCTCTGAGAGTATCGCCGCCTTTTCGCTCTGTTGCAGATATTTGGCCATGGATGTCGCCGTCACCGCTAGTTGGTCCTTGTTGTCAAACCAAGAATATATCTCCAACATCCTAGCTAGCTTCACAGGGCCGCCGTCTGCGATCCTCACGTATCGGTTGTACTCCTCCATCGATCTACTTCTCCACAGCACCTTCACTCGCCGGCGGTGGTTTTTAAATGGAAGAGGAGAGGAGCAACACTGGTTTTGGATTAGAACGGGAGAGGAGCGATGCTGGTTTTGGATTGGAACAGGAGAGGAGGGGCGGTGGATTTGAAATGGAAGAGGAGAGGAGCGGCACTGGATTTAGATTGGAACAAGAGAGGAGCGGCGGTGGTTTAAGAGGAGAAGAGCGGAAGAGCGGCGCTGGTCTTGGAATTATTTTTTTATTTTGCGTATTTTGTGTCAAAGTTTGACCACGTATTGTATTTGAGAAGAAAAATGTGAATGCATGTCACCAAAAATTGTATCGTTTGGTTCATATCTGAATGTACTTTCAAATTACATTATTTTTGCAATGTATAACATATATTTTATTTGCGAAAATCATGGTCAATTATGACCCAGAATAAAAGGGAGACTAGTTAATGTGGGGTCGCTTTCTTAATTGAAGGGTAAATTGATTTTGATTTTGATCCAGTCACAACGCGTCGGCCCTCTCGTCCAATCCTAAATCGCTGCCGCACGCTCCTCTCCCTCTTCTCGATTGCAAAACCACCTCCTCTCCTCTCCATCATCTCCATTCAAAAACCACCGTCTCGCCTCTCCCTCTTCTCCATTGCAAAACCACCTCCTCTCCTCTCCATCATCTCCATTCCAAAACCACCATGTCGCCTCTCCCTCTTCTCCATTGCAAAACCACCTCCTCTCCTCTCCATCATTTCCATTCCAAAACCACAGTCTCGCCTCTCCCTCTTCTCTATTGCAAGACCACTATCTCTCCTTCCATCTTCCAAAGCTAGCACCGGACTACTCAGAAGGACATTTATGGAGAGGATGCAGCAGCGAATCAGGCAGATCACCGGCGGCGACCAGGCAAAGTTAGCCAGGTTGATGGAGATCCTTAGTTGGT
Organism: Triticum monococcum; assembly: GCA_034509565.1. NCBI lineage: Eukaryota > Viridiplantae > Streptophyta > Magnoliopsida > Poales > Poaceae > Triticum > Triticum monococcum. The sequence continues at coordinate 154,146,196 of CM067842.1, forward strand.
TTGAGAATGAGTGGGAGATTTAGAGGACGGTGAGGGCCATGCAGGAATGTATGCGAAAGAGCGAGATGGCGGTGATGAGGGCGACGATGTACATGTACTCCTCAACGGCAGTCACGCCGCAGTCCTTCGAGTTCATCGAGTATCTCCTCTGGGCGATGGAGCAGACAGATTCGCCCGAGGCGAAAGTCAGGCAGAGGTGGTGGGCGTACAGGTCGAAGGTCGAGCACCCAGAGGATAATGAATCGATCGAGTATGGTGTGTCATTCGTGAGGGTGCAGAGCCAGCCGGAGCCACATGAGTATTCATTCTCCCACCGCAAGAGGAGGTTGGATGGCGTGATGTCGCTTCCCCGCCATTCTCCACGGTTCCCTCGACACTCGCCTCATTTCAACGACGGCGGTAGGGTTTAAGGTAAGCTTCACACTAACCTAATCTTCCACCTGCTCATGCTTATAATCAGTCTGACAGCTAATGAAAATCATGCTTACAATCAGTCTCCGAGTACTACGCCAATCACCCTTAAATAGCTCTGGACCTTTGGGTCAAAGTTGTGACACTATGTACAAATAAAGAAAAATAGATTGGTGCTTCTTTCAGAAAAGAGTACTCCCTAGAAAACTGCCAATATAAGCTACTAGTATTTGGTTAGAGGATTTCCTGCCGAGAAAGATCCGTCCACAGAGAGTGCCACACATCCCACTGGTGGTGGTGGATGCCAATGCATGCATGGAGCATGGTTGGTGTCGGTAATTTTTACTTGGCACCTCACACTCTGCATATATGTCGGTTCCATCCATACATTTGTGCAGTTCCACCAAAATGCAGCTGAATAATCCTGTTTGCGCAGATAATGAAAAAGCGTGATTACATTATAGTGGCACTAGTTGATGAAACATACAAAATAAATGGAAGAAAAATATTGCGATAGTATCATAGTATGCCATGCTGCGAGGGCGAGATGGGCCCTGCGACGCCTCATACGGTATGCCACGCCTCATACTCGAAATCGTCCCAAGTCTCCCCGATACACCTTCTGCCAGTGATGAACATCAGTGTACAGCGGTAGTACAAGGAGGGGCCTTGAGACATTCAAATCTCTATTTTTTGTGTAGATCAACTAAAATTAAGCACCCCAGTTTGTAGAAATGCTTAAACATTAACAATGGGACTAGTTGATGCAACATACATTAACAAAGAGAAGCACTTTCTTTATCTACATTGGAAATGAAATGATAGAGAGGACACTCGCTCTATTTTAACTATATTATTACTCCAATTTATCAGTGACACTAGGGTCGAGCAGGTGGCAAACAAGGTGTACCGAGCGTCGCAAGGATGAAGGCCGGGGGTGCTTAGACTGGGATGCTGAAGCTGACTCTTTCAGTCCCTATCTTCCCCCTGATGTTTTTGTGGTAGCATTTGGGCTGTAATCCAAACTTGGTTGAGCTAGTGCTGTGTCCCCCTACCCGCCTAGCTTATGTGGCGAACTTGTCTCCTGCTAGTACTCAGTCCGTTCTAGTAGTAGTTGCATAACTGCTCGTTTACACTGAGATGTTGTCAGATAATGGTTCTCTTTGGTTGGGTTTCTTTAATAAAATCGGAGGGAACCCCCTCTTTTGATATATAAAAAAATGGCACTAGCAGTGCCAAAACATTGTCTCAAATTAATAGTGCCACTAGATTAAGGTGCAAAATAATAACATTACTGCTTTATCATGTTAGTGCCAAAACAGTAGCACAAGAGCAGGATCAACATGCAGGATCTTTGGCAAACGGTCAGACCAAAAAGGAACATACCTCGTGATGGGAACCATATATGCAGTCAACACCATCGTAGAAGGGATGACACTAGTCACCAACATGGATGATTCAATTCATGGGACCTTTTGGTGCAGTTCACCTAAAATGAAGCAATGTCCCATGAGCTAGCAACTTATTTTTTTAAGAAAAGGGCTCCAGCCCCGGTTCCATTTCCATCAGAAAATGAAACCCATAGAGCTTCTTCTTCATTAGTTGCAATAAAATGGAGCAACATCAAGGTTGGTCGTGAAGCTTATGGAATGTTCAAATATAATTTGGATATCATTTGTGCAGTTCAACTAAGATCAAGCATGAAATGTATATCTCTGTTTGCACAAAAAAGGTGGAAAGGAGGGTGACTAACATGTGATGAAACATGCATCAAATGAAAAAAACATGTTCCTTATCTGAATGGCAATCGTACAAGGACAATAGCAATTTCTAGCAGCATTGCTAGATATTAGTGTGGGCATTAGGATTAACTATGACAACCGTTAAATATGACATTACTTTAATGATGCCATTGCTTCATTTACCAGCAAGATTACATTAACAGCTACTACAGAGTCGGTATTTGGGCACGGGAGAGTAGGCGGACCAGGACAGTTGCATCTCTAACAAAAAGAAGCAACTTATCTTAATGGGAAATTTAGCAGGACATGAAAAAGTGCCATTGATTCATATTACTAGAGGCATTACATTGAAAACAACATTGGTTTAACGTGTCCTTACTTTTAACAGTGCGACTGCTACATTTTACCAGTGGCATTACATAAGAGCGGCTCGGGGCAACAAACATCAAAAGAGGATATCTGGGTTGGTCTTATTTTTGTTTGGTATATAGCCACCTTATACTGTGTGAGGCTAGCAAATCTAGTGCTGGACTTACTCTGTTGACTTGTCCCCCAGTCCCCATTTTCTTTCCTTTTTCAACTAATAGATCGGGTTTATATTGAGTTTGTACTGCGTTACCTTTATTTCCCTATTATACCTAGAGACCAGTTGGATTGCTAGTCTCTGCTACTTTTCGCCCCCATTATTTCCTCTTTCGACCAAGTCCTAGATTCAGGTAACAAATCTTCCCCCACCCCACCCCCTTTCTTCCTTGTTTGAACCAAGTAGTACTAGATTTGAGTGCATGAACTAGTTTTACCTCTTAACAGTAAAAAAATAGGTGGTTTTCAAACAGTCGATCAATCCTATCTATGAGGGGCCCTGAGAAATAGTAAAAGATACAAATGCAGTGACGTCAGGAGCTCGGGAAGTAGAGCAAGGCCGGTTTCGAAGGTAGTTATACCCGAGGGTCGCCGGGATGTCGCTAGGTGGGCGGCGGGAGGCCGGATCTGCCCAAACTACGGCAACGAGGAAGAAGGGGTGGGAGGCCCTACCCCGCCAGCGATGCTTGGGAGAGAATGGTAAGGCACGCTGATCGGGACGTGCCGGCAGTGGGTAAGAGCCGTCGCCGAGGACGACCGCGTGAACATTGCACCTTCTCACCTTTCCCGGCGGAGAGGATCCGACTGGATCTGTGACCAGCGGTGAATAGAGAGAGAGATAGAGAGAGTGGCCACCGCTGTCGTGTTTAGATCTAGAGAGGACGAGACAGTGTGAAGAGAGCAACACTAGCAAGCAAGCGTGGAGGCTCCTGCCTATATAGTGGAGTACTAGTTTTCTCTTGTCTACCGACCAGAGCCGGCTTGACCTCGACAATCACTGTTGAGAAGTCTTCATGCACGTGCCCCGGAGGCGCAGTTGTCGTCATTTTGATCTGAAGCATCGGATTATAACATATAACACGAAAAAATGCCACATGACAAGAAATCATAACCTCACTACCCAAAGGAGACAAGATGAATCCCGACGGACAAACTAGACGAGGATCAAAGCTCAAATTAAAGTCAAACTCGTAGAAAAGGGGTCCGTCAATAGATGTCCTAATTAACATAGCTGGCTTGACCTAGATGGCAGCCCAGTAGTCATCGTGCACGTGCCCCCAATGACTAGCTCAACTTAGTTGTCGCTGTTTGACCCTTGCAGTGATCCGAAGCACATGACACCTAATTTTGCGAGATGACAAGAAACCTTTTTTAGATTTCTCACCAGAACTACATCCCTGTTGTCGGTGTTAAAACCGGCGGATCTCGGGTAGGGGGTCCCGAACTATGCATCTAGGCAGATGGTAACAGGAGGCAGGGGACACAATGTTTTACGCAGGTTCGAGCCCTCTTGATGGAGGTAAAACCCTACGTCCTGCTTGATTAATATTGATGATATGGGTAGTACAAGAGTAGATCTACCGTGAGATCAGAGAGGCTAAACCCTAGAAGCTAGCCTATGGTATGATTGTTCTTCTCCCTACAGACTAAAACCCTTCGGTTATATAGACACCAGAGAGGGCTAGGGTTACACAAAGTCGGTTACAATGGTAGGAGATCTACATATCCGTATCGCCAAGCTTGCCTTCCACGCCAAGGAAAGTCCCTTCCGGACACAGGCCGAAGTCTTCAATCTTGTATCTTCATAGTCCAGGAGTCCGTCCGAAGGTATAGTCCGGCTATCCGGACACCCCCTAATGCAGGACTCCCTCACCTGTACAACACAGCCAGCACGATATGCCGTATGTACTCCTACAACACTTCTCTAGTAGTACTATCGCTCGTCTCTCTCTTCTATTAACTCACCCGACTTGCGGGTCCGGGGAGTGTGCCTATGGTCGGTTCTGAATTGCGGTCCCACATGTGTGTGCAAACGCAATATGACGCGCGTTACATTTGGAGAGCGGCATGCCAGACTGATCGACCGTCTGGGGTGCGACGCGAACGCGACGGGTGTGCTATATACTCCGTACATGTGTAACGTCGTTTTCTTGAGGCTTTGCTCCATGGCGCAATCCATGGATACAAAATTAGTATACTGTACTATTTAAAACTCGAGGGCGGGGCTTTTCCCGCGCGGTAGGCGGGGTAGTTTCGCCTAGTCGGTTCGATAGAGATGCAAGAAGATGAGGGAGTAGGCTGCTGCAAACGTAGGGCTGTGGGATTTGACAGTGAGTTGCTGCTGGACAGGTGGGGCCCAGTGATATGACTTGCCATTATCATTTTAACTGCGGCGCTACGACCAGCGTGAGTCTTCCGATTCCTGACCACCTCCATATAGGTGCCTCTCCTGATGCTCCACCATGTAGAGGCTGGCTCTTGCTTGAGAGCCCACTCCTCCACTATTTCCTTGCCTCTTTCCCCCACATATGCAAAAATGCCATGCAAAGCGGGCTTACAGCCCACTATTGTACTTCATCCTATAGGTGCTAAGCCTTCCACATAGGCATAAAGTCTGATGTGGCAAGTTAATTAAGAAGAGAGAGACTAGTTTGGTGACCCCAGGAAGAAACGGTGATAAGCGTGTGTACCTAGATGAAGCAAACTTAGCAACAAAAAACTAATCACCTATGCATTAGGGACTTGAGTTGCTAAGCCATTCAATGCCCATAGCACCTCATCTAAGCACCATTTGATTGGAAGAGGTCACTCGGTCACTCCTTGGCAAATGCAATAAATACTACGAAGAAAGAGATAGAGAGAAGTAAACAAAAAATACTCTTATAGCCAACCTTATAGCTAACCTTGTTGTATGAGTGACTAAGTGATGACTATGTATGACATGCCAACATCAGATAGCCTAACGCACTGTGTTAAATCTCCAAGGGCGCGACCGCACGAGCGAGGTGATGGTCGTGGTAGGCGCGACCATGATACGGGCTGCTGGCAGCCCTTGGATCTGAGATCGAACGGTCGCATGCTAAGTTGCTGAAAATTTGCAGAATAACCCTCCAAGATAGGATATTCACCCATAGGTCTAGAATCATGCCATGCAACCGTTCGATCTCAGATCCAAGGGCTCTCGGAAGCCTGTATCATGGGAGAATGGAAATCTTCGTATCACCTGTAATTTTCCCGACGCTTGACATGACATCGAAAGCCATTTAATTGGGCATCGAGTAGACATGACATCTAATTGGGCCCCCAAAGTACTATGCATGAATCCATTTATCCACCAGGCGAGCCACTACCCTGCCATTCGCATGCGCCCCCCACTCGACATTTTTACAATCGAGAAACCGCTCCTAGTCGTTCCGTCCTTTCACATTATGGCAGTTCCACTAATCCTAACCCTCCTCCCAAATCCGTGGCATCCCAAATCTCCATGATCTGCGGTGAGTACAAGGTTAGAACCATCACCGATGATGAGTTCAACGTCATCTACACCCGTTCTTCCGCAATGGTGAAAGAATGCCATGCTCACTTCAAACGCATGTTCGAAAACTCAAATGATGAGTGGGTCGTTGGCTAGATGTTGAGTACACCACAGTCCTGGGAAGCGAGAAGAATCTAAAGGAGGCAGAGAAGAAGAAGCCCGCCGTGATCCAGGTTTGCGTGCATGACTTATGCTTGGTCTACCACATATGCCATGCCGACATTGAGTGCGAGGAATTTAAGAAGTTCCTCAAGGGCGGCCGAGTCAAATTCATTACTGTAGACTTTAGGAAGGACAAGGAAAACCTGGGTCGGATAGGCCTCGTTGTAGGCGACCCCTTCGACCTCCAGAAGGAAGGGATGGTGCCCTACCGTGATCAGCCTTCAATGCTGACCCTGGCAGGAGCCATGGTTCATCCTTCGTACGTTGAACAGAAGAAACCTCCGCACACGTTTCATCATGCATGGCAGTGGACTGTACTAGATATAGACCAAATCCACTACGCTACAATGGATGGGTACCTTTGTTTCAATATCTACAAGGGTTGGATGAAGAGCAAGAGCCAAGTGTGCGGTTCAAGCAAAGAAGTATCGCCCAAGAGGAAGAGGGATAAGGACGAAGTCGAGGACGTGGACGAGGACTCCGAGTAAGGTGGCAGTGTCGTTGCTCATGGTGGTTCTAATGCAGTGTCTACCGGATTAGTTGCTTAGTTTAATTTCTGGTGTGCTTAGTTTTATTTAAGGGGTGTGTTGTACTGAGCCCCCAGCAGAACTATGTTATGTTTCTTCTCGTTATATTTCGTACATTTCATCTTTTAGTTGGTATAGTACTACCACTCGTTTCTTCACATTATATACGTACAATATATATGGACAACATCATATAGCCAGCAGTTTAGTTGTCAAAGAATTTCAGGGTGCTTAGTTTTGTCAAAGAATTCCAGGGTGCTTAGTTTTATTTGAGGGGTGTGTTGCGCTGGACACCATTAACTTATCATTGTGAGAATCGACTTATTTTTTTCATGTAACATGGTCAACGGGTTTGACGTGAAAGTAACAATGTCTAATCGCATTTCTGAGCAAACATCTAACTTAACGATGGAATTTTTTAGATATCTAATTGCATTTTGAGCAGGCATCTCACGGATCGATGGCATTTTTTGAGTAGTTGTAACTTCTAATGGCAAAACTGAGTAGTGATACACAACTAGTGGCAAAAATAATAAGAACCCAAGACTTAAATAGGTACGCTAATTTCTTTATTTCTTTATTTGTTTATACCTTTATGTGCGAAACAATATACGCTGCCTCCCACCAGATTTTCTTTACAGAGGCAACAAAGAACTATATGAGTGCCCTATTAAATTTTGGAATTATTCCGGGTTCGTTTGGCCTTTTTTATACATTAATTGAGTTTCTGGTCATTTAATGTGCATAATTCAAATTTGAACTACAAGCACATGCTCCCGTGCACCAAAGTTGATTGAAAAATCACATGTGTGTCCTCGGGTGAATTTCTAGGTCCCATGCAAGAAATGGGAATGAAATTCAAACATCTGGGCATCGTGGTTCGGCCGAGAACATTGAGAAGCTTGGTTTTAAAATTCTTGTAAATCCAAAACATGCCTGAAAATAATGAAACTTGGCATGGTGTCATGTCATGGTACTACCATGATGTGGTAAAAATATTTGCAGAATAGGAACAAGTTTTGGTATAAGTTTCTTGCAAACCGGAGCTTCTCTCAAGAAGGCTCGTGGTTCTGAGAGGGAACGTGTCACCTTTGTGTGCATAATTCAAACTTTAAATACAAGCACATGCTCCAGTGCACCAAAGCTGGTTGAAAAATCACATGTGTGTCCTCGGGTAAATTTCTAGGTCCCATGCCAGAAATGGGAATGAAATTCAAACATCTGGGCATCATGGCTCGGCTGGAAACATTGAGAAACTTGGTTTTTTAATTCCTGTAAATCCGAAACAAGCATGAAAATCATGAAACTTGGCTTGGTGTCATGACATGGCACCAACATGGTGTTGTAATTTTGCTGTCCGATTTGCGAAGACGCACACATTAACAATCAACAAAGTCATTTTGGAACAAGCGTTACAATCAGAAACACAAGTATTATTGAAACCGTAGGCGTTCCATTTACCATTTACGTGCCGCCACGCGTCCCCTTTTTTTATTAGCAAGGAGGCGCCGTGCAGGGTAGCTATTTGAGTACGGAGGGCATGCGATCAGACCCCTGCGCGTGCTTATCGGGAGGAGAGCCCTTTGACCTCCATCTGCCATCCACCTCTCTCCGAAGGTCTCGATTAATGGCGCCCGAGCCTCTGTTTAATGGCGTGGCAATGTCTCACTCGACTGAGATTTAAGAGACAAAAAAGAAAATATGAAAAGAAATTTTTGCATGGATCTTGATGTAAGATCCGAAAGACCTATATAGGATCTACTACGACTTATAGCAAGACTGATGAATATATATATAAGGACGACGAGAGTGGATAATAATTGTCTTACATAATTAGGAAGATAATTTAAAAAGCCAAATGCGGCTACACCCGAAATACACAAGGGCAAAAGAAGAAGGAAGACGCATACAACGATCTGGCTCGCTGATCTCTACTTTCTTTATGCACCGCAGGTCGCGGAGACTAGTTCTCGTGGCGGACGATGATCTCTTTCATCAGTTTCATGTCCTTAATACGCTGCTTGGCAGCATCCATGGATTCCTCCACCAGCCTGTTGCGCTCGATGCGGAGCATGTCATTCTCGTCCATAAGTTTCTTGATGATGACACCCATCCTCTACAACATGGCAGCGGTCTCCTCCTCCTGCTTCGCCCTTCCGGCGATCTTCGCCCTTAGTAGGTCGCGCTCGCCCCGAAGCTTCGCATTGCCCTCCCCTAGTTGCCAGATGACGCTGGTAGCTTTGTCCTGCAACCTCGCCCAACCAGAGATCTAGTCCATCTGGCTATGGACCATCGCATGCATGCGCCTATAAGAGTTCTCGCCTGCCCGCGAGAAATTTTCCCAGGCCGCCGCGGTGCGGCAGGACCTCCGTGCTGCTTCGGCGGCATGGCGGGACCTCTGTGCTTCTACTGCTGCACGGCTGGACATGTCGGCTGCTTTCGCGGTGAGGCGGTACATCTCTCGTGCTTCGTCTTCCATGCTCACCTCTCCCTGGTGGAAATCTCTCGACCCAGTACTCACGCTAGCCATGGCTTGATTGACTTGATTATTTTTTGTGGATGAGGATTTGAGGAGGAATGTGCAGTCATCTTAGCACAGTAGTATTTATAACCGAGTACTACTAATACACTCCTAAGTGGGAAACCATTTAGGTTGTGATCGGTGTGAACATGTTTGCAATTAAATATAGCATGATAGTAGTATTATTTTTGAATGTGACGAGACGCGCTCAAAATTTATTGACGGTTCTAGTTTCGAAGTGCGACACTATTCCCGGATGGCGCAATGTCGGCACGTTTTCTTGGCCGTGGTGTAGCATATGCCATGGTACTAGTTCTTTTTCTACTGCTGTGTACGTGCAAAAACTGCCACTGTCGGATACATATCTTATGCTTGGCATTTGACAGGAATAGCCTCGTGGCGAGCTATAGACTAGTCTTTTTTCAGGCGCATTACACTATCTCTCGGGACTTCTCGCACGCACCATTACTGCTCCCTAGGTCGATGCCACCCACATACACTTGTACTCTGAGAAGAGGTGCACGCACGCACTTGTCCTCTCTCACACATGCATCTGTAGCTACGAATTGTAGTGTTCTCAACCATCCGATTGGCTCTATCATAGGTTTCACGTTGCTCCGTGGCCTTGATATTGAGAAGTCTAAAACGCGGAGGCCAAGATGGAGGCACGAGGTTTTGGTTAATGTGCGGGCCGCACATGGCACCAACAGGACACGAGCTTCGTCTGCCTGGTGCGCATGCAGTCGGGTGAGTTGTCCAAGTATAAACACAACCAGGCCCTCGTTGGTATCCGCGCCTCGACTTTGGCTGGTCATAGTGGAGAGTAACATAGACTAGTTACTAGTCTATGTTACTAGTACCTTCATAGTGGGTAGTATCATATAGTATATGCATAATTTGGCGACGAGCGCTCTCTATATGCACCACCTTTTTTCTTTAATTTCATCTCGTTAGTTTTGCTCAATGGCGCAATCCATCGATACTACTACTGTACAAATGTATACATTTTTTAAAAGGCTAGAGGGCGGGGCAGTCTAGCTTGGTCCTTTTCATGAGAGGCGAGGGCCTTTGTGATTTGATGGCTCATTATTGCTGGAAGGCGGGGCCTTGTGATTTGACTGCTCGTATAAATGTACCGATGACCTGAGCAGGAGCAAAGAACCGTGCGGTATACTCAAGTTTTCCACTAGAGTAGTACTATGAAGGAGGAGCATGAAACATGGCAACCCAGTGCCATATGGCGATAAAAAATGATCTAATTTGCTAGTCATCTCATTGTTAGCATTGTTCTATTCATGCATCGCAGAGAACGTGACATGTGCGGCGAAACACCCGAAGCAAAAGAAGAAACACAGGAGCAAAAGAAGAAGGAAGATTATCACCCCAAATGATCTAATTCGCCATGGAGTCGTAACTGCTTCTTCATCGCCTCCACGACCTCCATCTCCTTGCGCGTCTCCTTCGCCATCTTCTCCATTATGTCCATGACACGGGATTTCTCGACACGAGCCTTCATCATCTGTTCCACGGCCGCATTACGTACCTTGACAGCAGCCGGGTGCTCGATGCGGAGCTTCGCCAACTCCTTCTTCTGTTCCATGACGAGGGCCTGTAGCATCTTTATCGAGGAACTACTATTCTCATGCAGCTTCTTCCAGCCGGCGTTCTTCTCCTTCAGCAGGTCGAGCTCGTGGCAGAGCTTCGCCTTGTCCTCCTAAAGTTGCAGGATTTCACCGGTCGCCTTCTTCTCCAAGGCAATGCTCTTCTTCGGCAGCATCACCAAGCCAGCGGTCAACTCCCCCTGCTTATTGAGCTCAGCGGGCATGTCGTCGAGGCTCTCCTTCAGCAGCTCCACCAAGCCATGCATGAACTCCTTCTACTTATTGAGGTGCTTATTGAGCTGATCGCGCATGCTGTCGAGGGATAACGACTCTAGTGCCTCCAGCTCGGCATATTCGCCTCCGCGGCTAGGGCGCTCCTGGGAGCCATCGCCAGCCCGTGAGAGATCTTTCGAGGTCTCTGCATGGTGGCGAGCCCTCTCTTTTTTTCCGCAGCCTTGGTTGTCGCTCCCTTGTTACGAGTAGTTCTCGACCTAGAGCTCCGCGCACCGGACATGGCAAGGACGGACAAAGAAGAAGCACTTATGCGGCGGAAAGGTAGAGTAATTTTCGGTTAGGTAGTCCCCTTTTGTAACCTAAGTACTAGCACTAGTACTAATACCTGCATAGTGGGAACACATTCAGGTTTGGTACGTACTAGTGGGTGTGAGCAGGCTTGCACTTAATTGTAGCATTAGTACTACTTTCGAATGTGATGGGAACAAGGTAAAGATAAATTGATGGGTTTTGGTTACGAGGCCCGAAACGGCTCCCGATGAGTTTAGTGGAACATAAATTTTAAGTAGACTACACTGCTCAGATGCGTAAATATTATGTTACTGTCAAAAATTGACACAAAATACGAAGGAGACCAATGGAAGTACTACTAGCAACCCATGATTTAACTACTCGCATGCGCGCAGTGGAGTAGTAATGTCTTTCTTCCGCCCTCATGTCCACTCAATTTGCATGCGCTGTATTAATTGACCATCAATGAAGTGAAGGACTTTACACGCGTCAAATTATCACATGGGGTGGATCTTGGTACAAAATTGCGTCCGCTCGTGTACCCGCGTGTGCGTGCGAGGGAATGAGTGCGTGCGTGGCGTGCGTGCACATCTTCGCTTCATGCATGTACCACCAGTGTGGCTCAGGGAGGACGAGTACATTCTTCTGGAACCAGCAGCACATCACTGTGATCAATCCACACAAGGATGTCACGACAACGCCTCCACATGTGCCACGTGGCTTCATGAACTGTAAGAGAGACACTATGTAGCGTGCCATTGTGTTTTGCACATACTCGAAGTACTAGTAAGGTACATGTGCATTGCACGCATCCGATTTTGCAACCAAATTATGAATAAATACCACACTATAGTATGTAAGCTCTGAGTCATATATGCCTGATGTAGACCTTTGTTTAATTCTTATAGTTCATCTCATTCGAAATCAATTAGTTTTTATAAAAAAACTAGGTACTCTTTGATTCGTAGGATTTCCAAAACGCGGGAATAGGAAGAACATGGGATTAGAGTGGAATGTCGTCTTGAATCCTACAGGATTGTACGAGTGTTTGATTGTGCATAGAAAAAATGCATAATTCTTTCAAAGAGGTTTGAGTGGATGGGATGTTTCCTATGAAATCTAGTGCAAATGAATCATATGGAAAAATTCCTATGGTTTACAATCCTACGAATCAATCAACCAAGATAGGAAAAATTCCTAAGGATTAGAATCCTCTAGAATTCCTTTGAGAATCCTTTGAATCAAAGAAGCCCTTAATCGATTTTATGATTCATGGAGTTGTGCGTTGTAAAGCATAAAGTAAAAACAAATAATGGAAATTCAACAAGAAAAAAAGTTTGGGCAGTTATGATACGGAAGATTCTAGAATAAAGGCGAACCACTTTTGTTTTGAGATTTGTACATTATGCTTAAGTTCAACCATGGAGTCTGCTAGATTGTACATGTGGCAAAATTCGGTGGGGGGCTAGAAGATGGTGCGAGGGGCCGAGTGGAGGGAGACTATGAAGGAGTGCACAACTGCGAGATCGATATTTAGAGAGAGGGGGCGAGAACATGCGTTGTTGCGCACAGTGGAGGAGCCATGAAAAATGTCCCATGAGCTAGGGGGCCAAGCATTGCTAATCCTTTACTAGGAGGGACAATTCATCAACTCAAACAATTTTTACCAGCAATTGTCTAATGATCACATTCATATTATCCTCGATATATAGTGATGTTAAGGGGGGGGGGGGGGGGCAGGGCCCTTGCTGCCCCCTATCTTCGCCATTGTGCACGCGTCTGAGAGATGAAGCGGAAGTCATGGATGATGAGAGGGGGGCATTGGATATATAATTAATGTGGGTGTATTAGCTATATATGTAATCCTATATAGAGAGGTATAGATTGATCGATGTGGACGTGGGAAAGAGGGTGAGACCTCACTAGATATATAGATTGATCGGTTTATGTGGAAAACTATGACAGACCTAGCTATACAAACACACACACATAGAGGAACATCGATCGTTGCGCATGCACATGAGAGATAAAGAATGCCCGATATGATGGAGAGGGGGATGTGTGTGTGTGTGTGCCTTCATGGGAGACGGACCTGAAGAAAAAGATTGCATGTGTGCGATGGATAACATCGACTGGTAGTGTGTGTGCATGCATGCATGAGAGAAAGTTAGTGGTACAATTATAAAGAGAAGACCAATGTGTGGGTGTAAAAGACTAGGTGAGGGCATAATCAATGTAAAGTTGAATTCAAATATTTGAATAAGAGATCATGATGTTTGATACCCATGCATGCATGAATATAACCGAGATATGCGTGGTGTGGTTTCGAAACGAGCATGTTGTAATGTATACACATTGAACAAGGTCAGACTGGCTTGAGTTTGAGATACCGATGGCAGACATCGTTTGGCCACATTGCATCCGTGCATGGACACACTATTCTAATTGGAGATGATGGGTGGCTTTCGCATCACATATCTATATCTATACCCCTATATATATTATTTTATATTTTTTATAGTGTGTGGATAACTTTAACTTTGAAAGATGGTCGTTGGATGAGGCCAATCCGATGGTGCAGAGTTGGCAAATTTGAGCACTACTGGCCGTTGGATATCATCTAGATTCCACCAGATTTTGCCACGTGTACAATCTAGAAGACTCTATGGTTGAACTTAGGAATAATGCACAAACCTCAAAACACAAGCACTTCTTCATTGTTCTAGAATCTTCCGTATCAGAATTGCCCAAATGTTTTTCTACATGATTTGTTTTTACTTTATGCCTTACAATGCACAATTCCATGAATCTTAAAATAGATTAGCTTTCTTATAAAAACTAGATGATTTTGAATGAAATGAACTATAAGAATTAAACGAACATCTACATCATGCATATATGACTCAAAGCTTACATGCTATAATGTGGTATTTATTCATAATTTGGTTGCCAAATCCCATGCGTGCAATGCATGTGTACCTTACTAGTCTAAATGGTGTCTGTGTGTTGTGCGTGTTAAGCACATTGTACGTAGTATGTCATACTAGTCTAAATTGTCTTTTTTGGGTACATGTTAAGCTTGTTCTCCCGAAATTTCAAGCCGCGCCTTGTTATGCCAAAATTTCAAGCTAGCGTCTCTGTCTATCATGCTGCGAAACTCCCGCCTCTTCAACCCGCGCCTTGTTACCTCAAAATATTTAAGATAAATCATTGTCTCGTTGTGCTCCGACAACTCCCTCCATCTCAACCCGCGCCTTGCTATTCCAAATTACAACGCGCGCGAAAACTCCCACCTCATGTGAAATCCCGACACGTGAAATGCCCGTGATACCCCTAAACCGAAAGAACCGCCTCAAATCGGTGGGGGTACTTTCGTAACTTACCCACATTTTGAACAAGCGCGTCCCTAAGCCATGGTTCCCCAATCCCATCCCATCCGCCCACCCATTCATACACCGAGGCCGGGAAAACCAGCGAAGCCCCACACCCTCCTCCGTCCGCCACCTAGCTGGAGCCTCTTCCCCGACGATGTCGTCCATAGCAACACCTCGACGTCCCTCATCCACCGTGCCGGATGAGGATCCGTCGTCGATCTGGTCGTCCCGCCGGTTCAGCCACCCTGTCCTCCACCTCCAAGGAGCTGCCCCGACGCCCCCTCGTCTTTCGCGCCACCTCCATTCCCACACCGCCATCTTCACCTGCACCAGCAAAAGAGCATCATCATGACCGTTTCCTCGGATGAAGCCGCGGCCTAATTGGTGCCACAAAAGAGGTTGTACACTAATCACCGCATTTTCTTGTTGATTTGATCTCACGGTGCTGTCGTGCTCGGTCCCGAGCCGACACGGCGCGGCTCCATCCACGGCGGCGTCTCCGGCCACTTCCTCCACGGCGTTGCTCCCTCAGCGGCGATGTCCACATCAGTAGGAGCTGCTGCTGCTTTAGCTCTCACTCGCGCTGCTGCTCTGCTCTTGCTCTTGGTCCCCTACCTTGTCTGCTCTTGCTCATGTTGCTGCTCACGCTCTTGCTCTTGCTTGTGATGCTGCTTCGATTTAGCTACACTTCAGTCGACTGAATTGACTTTTGGGTCAGCCGATTCTCAGGGGGTGGCGGGTCTCGCCGGAGTTAAGGAAGAACCAGCCGCAATAGGGAGGGGGCTCGCCGGAGAGGTACCCCACTATCTATCTTAGGGTTCAGGGTGGGGGCTGTTAAGGGAGTCCTGGACTGAGGGGTCCTCGGACGTCCGACCTGTTATCCATGGGCCGGACTGATGGGCTATGAAGACATGAAGACCGAAGACTGCACCATGTCCGGATTGGACTCTACTTGGCGTGGAAGGCAAGCTTGGGGACCGAAGACTCCTTCTTATGTAACTGACTCCATGTAAACCCTAGATCCCCTCGGTGTCTATATAAACCGTAGGGGGTAGTCAGGAAAGGGAAGGACATATACTCATTACCATATTCATAGGCTAGACTTCTAGGGTTTAGCCATTATGATCTCGTGGTAGATCAACTCTTGTAACACTCATATTCATCAAGATCAATCAAGCAGGAAGTAGGGTATTACCTCCATAGAGAGGGCCCAAACCTGGGTAAACATCGTGTCCCCTGTCTCCTGTTACCATCAATCCTAGACGCACAATTCGGGACCCCCTACCCGAGATCCACCGGTTTTGACACCGACAGCGGTGGTCGCCGGCGGTGGTGGGGCGGTGGCGTGGGGATTGCCAAAGAAAAAGCTCGGCACGGGGGGGGGGTGCTCTGGCGTGGGGACGACTTGTCCCTCGGCTGGCAGACAATGGGCGATCTCCTTTGCCAAATATCTGGCCGCCCGAAGCTCAGTATGTCCTCCTCCTTGACGGAGGAGATCATCCACTTGCCCTAACCACCAGATCCGAACATGGTCGCTTGAGTGGGAAGGAGATGGGAACTTGGGCGCTGGAGCTTGAGATCGGAAGGGAGAAGATAGAGAGAAGGTGTGAGGAGAGGAAAGGGGAATCCTTATCCCCTTATAAAGGCAACATATATTAAACGCCTCCTCACTCGCCTTAGGATTCTCCTGTTCCCTAGGGCTGTATGAATGGCACGGTTGAGTTACCCATGCCCGCATTGATGAGAATCCCACGATAAGGGGACACGATCTCTATTTCGACAAGACGTGCCAATAGCAACTGCGTCTCGAAACGTGGGATGGCAGAAGAAAAATGGTTCAAAATTATAATCGGACAGACATGATGCCGTGTTAAAGAGACACTACAAGAAATATGTCAACTTGTGACCAGCACTATTGGTCACTGAATGGTCACTGTTTTCAATTCGTGACCTTTTTGTGACCAAAAACATAGGGTCAAAAGCTGGCGATCGTAAACTGACTATAGCGACCTTTCTTCTGGAATGGTCGTAGACGTTTATGACCAAAATACGTCTATTGTGGTGTTTTGGTCACTAGCAACCTCCCTAGGCCACGTAGGCATCCAGCGTGGCAATCTGATGTGGCACAAGATTCAGCCCGGTCCAATTCGATTTTCTACATGGGCCTAGCCCAACAATTCGGCCTTTTTAATGTATTTTTTTCCTGTGCTTTTATTAGCTACATGGGTTTGACCC
Source organism: Triticum monococcum (assembly GCA_034509565.1). NCBI lineage: Eukaryota > Viridiplantae > Streptophyta > Magnoliopsida > Poales > Poaceae > Triticum > Triticum monococcum. The sequence goes on from CM067842.1 coordinate 154,163,192, forward strand.
AGTAATTTGGCCCATGTATTATTTTTTAGGCAAGCCCTTTTAATATATGTATTTTATGTTAATTTCGGTTAGCTACATGGGCCTGGCCTACAATTTGGCCTTTTTATTTTCTAGCGCACAACATTGTGCAGTCCATTTATTTTTTATTTCTAGCTTTTTTCCCAGCTCCAGTTTACAGATGGGTCCCAAATGTCAGATTTTTCACAGCTTATTAATAAGCAATATATCAAACAAATAGAAGAGAGAAAGCATATGAAAATCTTCAAATAAGAGCTAAAATAAGTTTATTATAATATGCTATACAGAACAGAACACGTGAAACTACATACACTCACACATCACAACAACCAGTTTCCATACACTCATTCACATCACATTAACCAGTTTAACCATCGACTCTTGCATACCCAGGAACTTCAAACTTCACCCAGATCCACACAATCATAAATATTGGGATCTACAAATAGACCGCTCTACCTCCAAGCTTGTAGATCAGATGGCCAGTGGTGGTCGACATCGCCAATGACCACGATGCCGATGCATGTCTTGTCCCTTGCCCATGGCTGAAACCGCAAGATCAAAGTAAACAAGTGTTAGAAGACAGGAAACACAGAACTAAGGGTAGTTGTCAAGCTTAACATATCAAATAAACTTATAGATACAAACTCGATGGGTTAAATCAGATAATGAGAAATTCAAGCCAATCAAGCTGCAGGCACTAGTTAGACGCAATAAACTGTGCGTAGAACGAAAAGATGGTATGGCCAGATACATATAACAGAGAATGCAAGCACAAATGCTTTTAATTCTGCTCACGACCCACAGATCCTAGAACCAAACAGAAGTAAAACAGAAATCTGACTAACAATAAATCCAAAAGCTCGCGGATGAGCATGAGCAACAAAAACTATAGATATCCTACATGTCAAGGCTACCGGCATGAGCAACTCCTTTAAATTACAGCCAAAAACAACTTGCATCAGCGCATAATTAGATGACGTGGTCACACATCTCATACTGCATTATTTGTGCAGGGAAAAGGACAATGCATGCTGCATTATTTGAGTCTATCAACTGAAAACAGTAGTATTTCTAAAATGCATATATGCTCAATCCCCTTGCAGGCTACAGTTACAAAATATGCTCAGAGATGAGAATGCCATAACCGTTTTACATGTACCAAGCAGTGTCATATATATGCAAGGAGCTACAGTGTAAATGCTACTTCTGAAAATAAGTGCACCACTAACAAATTCACATGGTCAGAATGATATAACTTGTTCAACGTCAGCTAATCATCTTAAATGATCATGGCAACATATAATCATGAAGCAAACAAGTATTTGCGACTGTTGTTAACAGATTCAATGCGAATGAGTTGAAATACTTATTCACCGGCAATATATAATGGTGACCACTGCTAACAGATTAAAAGCAAAAGAGCTAAAATGCATATGAGCAGAGTGTCAACCCCATTGCAGGCTACAGTTACAAAATATGCTCAAAAATGACAATGCCAGAACCGTTTTACATGTACCAAGCTCCATCCACCAGTCCAAATTGCTAACTAATCACTTCACATGAGGAGAGTGTCAACAAATAAAACTCGTACAGGCTACACTTTGAGAATATCAACAAATATGAACATGGCCAACTAAAAGCAGACCCCTTGGTCGGTCCCAGACATGGATTTGGGACGCACATAAGCAGTAAATGAGGCATCTATTCTAGGTGGGAAGGGATTGAGATAGGAGGAGGTTACCATCTGGAGATCCCTGCTTCCGGAGGTGCTCTCGACGAGGTTGGGTCACGCGCGGACGTCCTAGATGATGGGCCTCTTGAACTAGGACATGACGACGCTGGGCTTGCCCTTCTTGGGGTTGAAGACCGGCTTCCCTGGATCCAGCATGTTGCAGAGCTCCCTGAAGATAGCCTACAGCAAGAAAAACACAAGGGCATCAGCCTCCTCCCGACCAGTCCCTCGATCGAATTAGCGCAGGAAATGAATTAGCGCAGGAAAAACACATGTTGGCTCATGACATGTACTGCATAAGCTTGAGCCACAGAACCTTGCTTGATAGACTCGATCAATTCTGGGATGTCACCCCACACGAGCTGCTCGTAGCTTGAGAAGTTTACACAGTTTGGTGCTGGTTGTGCCTTGTCATTTAGGACCTTCTTGGCCCGCAGTACCTTGTCAAGCTGTATGCAAACCAAAGGTAGATCAGCAGAGTATAACCCCTATCAGCTCTAAATGTATCATATGGAAGAAAAATGGGGAATCAGGGGAACCAACTATAGATAGGATGGCTGTTTCCTGGTTAGAAATGGCTAAAAAAACTGGTAGGTAACACAGAGCTACGCCTGACCCCTGCTCTCATGTTTCAATAATAAAGTGGAAGCAGATGCCTAAATTAAGAGGGCAGCCCTACACATAATTTATTGATTGCTACAGTGATGAGTGCTTAATTATCAAATAGAGCACTGGCGACAAGCTAGCATCTCTGATTCTAGGCCACCAACTTCCCCGATCGGTACACCAATTAATCTAGGCAGGGACAAACGCATCATACCAAGTCCATAATCTTGCAGTAAATACATGAAAGCTAAGTAGTACCCAACAGCACAGCATAACGAGCCCACTCAGAGCAGGGCAGAGCAGAGCATACCATGGAGGGCGAGGAGCCGGTGTAGCTGAGGATGAGATTCGCCGCGCCCTCTCCCTTATAGACCCAGTCTGCCGCATCACACACCTGCAGCGCCACCTCCATCTCCGCCCGGAATCTGCAGCCAACACGGGATCAGATGAGTGGATCCGCGCACAAGAGACGAGTAGTACATGCTCCCGCACAGCTACGCGAGCACCATCTTGGCTGGGCCCCCGGGGGGTCGGGCCTCGTCGGTGGCGGGGTGGGGTTCCCGCGGCGGTCAGGGGCGGCGCGCGGCGCGATCTGGGAGCGGGGGTGGGGAATGGGACGCGGACGGGAGGAGAATCGGCTGGGGGAGATGGGGAAGATTTTGGTTGGGGGTGGGGATTGGGGAACGCAGTGGAGATTGAGGGAGAGGGACGCCATCTGCGGGACATGATGGGCGTTGCTGCGGGACGCATCGAGGAAGGAAGTGGTGGCGGGACGCGGCGCTGCAGGACAGGGAGGAGGTGGCGGCAGTGAGGAGATGAGGGAGGGGGTGGATCTGGCCACCGCCATGGCCATGGTCGTGCCATACGGCTAGGTTGGTTGGCGTCGAAGAGGGCGGAGCACAGTCGCCGCCGCCGCACCGGAATTGGTGGGAACGCCACCCTCGAAATCCTAGCCGTGGGAAGGGGTTGGGGATGAGCTATCGGGGACGCGAGAGGCGGATCTGGCCGGAGGGAAGGGAAGAGCGGAGGCAGGGGAGCTCGGATCTGGGCTGCGCGTCGGCGAGGCCCGCCGGAACACGCCAGAACAAGATGCGTAGGTGGTGGCTCCAAGGGTTTTGGGGGAGGGATTGTGGGTGTGTGAGGGAGCGAGGGGCAGAGAAAGAAAGGAGGCGGGGGGGGGGGGGGATGGAAAATGTCCACGAGTAGAGCTAGGGTTTCGGCTTAGGTGGGCTTGGGGTTGGTGTGGTGGGCCGAGGACTGCCGTTGGATCCACGAGCATCCGATGGTGTTCCATGTATGATCCGTGTGAGACGTCCATGGACCAATCAGAATGTAGTACCACGTTATGACCATTTAAATTGGTCGTAGTTGACTAAAAATAGCGTGTTAAAATCATATCAGCTATTTTATGACCTGAGAAAATTCAAAAAGAAAATGAAAACCTTCTCATTGTGTCACCAAATGTGAATAAGTTTTCAGGAAAAGAAACAAATATGAAATAAGATAAATATCTTTCAAAATATGTCATGAGAAATGAGTTTTTTGGCAAAAAAAAACATTTTTCATTTTTCGAATGCCCAAAATGCGGTTTTTTTGTGAAGAACCTACCAAATAATTGTTGCAAAATTGGACCAAAACAATTTTCTAAAATAGTAGACCATATTTAGTTCATAATTGACCAAATGGTAGGGTGTCAAAAGCTTTTATCCATGTCTCGTGAAAAAGACAAATTTCTGTCGATTCAGCTGGAAGCGGGTCAAATTTGAACTAGAGCTGCCTCATAGTTTGCTTTTTATTTTTTCCAAAAATCATTTCTAGGTACATAAGTATCTATTTAATCATAGAAACATCAAAAGTTTTGCAAGATTCAACCACTAGCTAGGAACGGTCAAGCCCGCCGTTTTGACCGCATTTTGAAACGGCCATAAAAAATTCAAAAAAAAATCAAAAAATTGGGAAACCTTCGCATTGTGTCATTATATGTGACCAAGTTTCCAAAAAAATAATAAACTTGTAATACGACAATTATTTTAAAAAAGTGTTCTCAGAAATGAGCTATCACGCGTGAAGATTCAGGGTTTTCAAGCCAAATGATCAATCTTATGGCCACATTCATGGCATAGTTTGTTCAAATGATCTCATATTGTGCACAAGGGTGCATCTTGGAATTCCAAACAATGTTGCCTAAGGGAGTTTTCATTTTCTTTGCACGGAAAATTCATTTTCCATTTTCCGAGTGCCCGAATTGAGTTCTTTTTGTGAAGGACCTACCATATATTTGTTGCAAAATTGGACCAAATCATTTTTCTAAAATACTAGGCCATATTTGATTCACAATTGACCAAATGGTTGGGTGTCAAAAGTTTTGATCCACCTCTCGTGAAAAAGACAAATTTCCGCCGATTTAGTTGAAAGCGGGTCAAATTTGAACTGAAGCTGCCTCATAGTTTGCTCTTTATTTTTTTTCAAAAATCATTTCTAGGTACATAAGTATCTATTTAATCAGAGAAACATCAAAAGTTTTGCAAGATTCAACCACTAGCTAGGAACGGTCAAGCCCGCCGTTTTGACCACATTTTGAAACGGGCATAAAAAATTCAAAAAAAATCAAAAAATTGGGAAACATTCACATTGTGTCATTATATGCGACCATGTTTACAGGAAAAATAATAAACTTCTAATACGGCAATTATTTTAAAAAAGTGTTCTTAGAAATGAGTTATCATGCGTGAAGATTCATGACTTTCAAGCCAAATGATCAATCTTATGGCCACATTCTTGGCATAGTTTGTTCAAATGATCTCATATTGTGCACAAGGGTGCATCTTAGAATCCCAAACAATGTTGCCTAAGGGAGTTTTCATTTTCTTTGCACGGAAAATACATTTTCCATTTTTCGAGTGCCCGAAATGAGTTTTTTTGTGAAGGACCTACCATATATTTGTTGCAAAATTGGACCAAATCAATTTTCTAAAATACTAGGCCATATTTAATGCACAATTGTCAAAATGGTTGGGTGTCAAAAGTTTTGATCCACCTCTGGTGGAAAAGACAAATTCCCACCGATTCAGGTGGAAGCGGGTCAAATTTGAACTGCAGCTGCCTCATAGTTCACTATTTATTTTTTCCAAAAATCATTTATAGTTACATAAGTACCTATTTAATCATAAATACATGGTTTGGTGGCGATACATCGAGGTTTGGGCGGTGGCCGAGGCCCCCAACTCTAGAGCGCGTAAACTCGCATGCCCGCCGCGTGGTCATCGCGTGACCGTGGCGTTGCCATGTGTTCTGGGCAGCCTAGGCATATCTAGTTGGTTGGGCACTCCCCAGGTAGGTTCTAGGAATAAAATCACAACATAAGATTCTCACGAGGAGACCGATCGATGCTCAAACATGAATTAGCAGCCAAGTGTTTGATTACCGGTACGGGAAATGCACATGGCCAATGTGCGTGAGTTTTGGCTGAGGATGATCATCTACTAAGGAGAATGTCTTCACAAATTTTTAGCTCAAAAGGAGGATCCTAGGTGGTACTTGCTTTGCAAAGTACCACGCTGGACAAAAATATGAATGTTGAAGCTGGGCTCAAAATAATGAATGGATTGAGCTGAAATTTGGTGGAGGATGGTTATTTGGGCATAGGGAAGCATTGTAGAAAATTGATACCACTTGGAGATGCCAAAGTAGTACTTCCTTCACAATGCTCTTCCATGGACAAAAACTTGGGAAAACTAGTGAGAGATATTGGATGAATAAAATGAGCTAAAAATTGGTGTAGGTAAGTTACATAGGTATGGTCATGCGCTGGTAAATTCTCATATCATTTGGGTAAGCATAGCTAGTACTTACTTCAAAAAGCTTCTCTCGAGGTAGAAACTTTGGAAATTTCCTGAGAAAGATTTACTAGGAAAATTGAGCTGAATATTATCATGTGGCAATGATTTGGGTATGGAAGAGTGCCCAAAAAGTTTGAGGGTAATAGGAGGGGTCTATATAACACTTGCTTTGCAACGTGCCAATTTGGCCATAAAATATAAATTGAACCTGGGCTCACATAGATGATTTGACTGAGCTGCAATTTGGAGGAGGGTGGTAATTTGGGCATATGAAGGAACTGTATAAATTTCATGTTATTTAGAGATATAAAAAGGTACTTCCTTCACAATGCTTCTAGGTGGACAAAAACTTTGGAAATTTGCCGAGGAAGATTTGCTAGGCAAATGGATCTGAATTTTGTCATGCGGTAATGATTTGGATAGGAAAGAGTGCCCAAAAATTCCGAGGGCAACCAAGAATATATAAATAGAACTTCCTTCATAAAGTGCTATTGTGAACAGAATAGGAAAATGAATATTGTTGAATTAGTTTTGAACTAGGCAAGGAAGGATTTTTACATATTTGATGAAGATATGACCCAAAGAATTTATGAGAGTTTTTTGGGAATTTTGGGAATGATAGAAATATAGGTTTCTTCACAACCTAGGGCAAAAACTGCCACATGGACATAACACATAGGCAAAACTGATGTGGTGGCGCCTAGTCATAGCAACCCACCACAATTTACAAGGTTATGACCATCTATATTGGTCATGATCAGCTAGAAATAAGGCAGCAGACCAGTGCTATCTTCTTTATGACCATTTCATGTAAGGAAATTACGACCTTTCTGACCAAAATGGTCATTATAGTTTAGGGTTTGGAGCCCCCGAACAGCTTTTGACCAATTGGTCTGAAATGGCCATAGATCTATGACCAATTCTTCCAGGGTCACTAACAGAAGGTCACTAGTTGACATATTTCTTATAGTGAGAAGCTGTCAACAGATTGGATTCGTGCAAATATTATATTCCCTCTACGGTTGTGTATGGTGTGCGTAACAGGTCCGGATACACTTATTTCGTCCGAAGACTATTCTGGAGTCCGGAAGGAGGGAACCCGCCTTGCAATGCCGAAGACAAATTTGTGTGTCGGACTCCTCGTCATTGAAGCCAGGTTTAGGGGCTACTGAGGGAGTCCTGGACTAAGGGGTCCTCGGACGTCTGGCTTGTTATCCATGGGCCGGACTGATGGGCTGTGAAGACATGAAGACCGAAGACTGCACTTTGTCCGAATTGGACTCTACTTGGCGTGGAAGGCAAGCTTGGCGACCGAAGATTCCTTCTTATGTAACCGACTCCATGTAAACCCTAGATCCCCATGGTGTCTATATAAACCACAGGGGGTAGTCCGGAAAGGGAAGGACATATACTCATTACCATATTCATAGGCTAGACTTCTAGGGTTTAGCCATTACGATCTCGTGGTAGATCAACTCTTGTAACACTCATATTCATCAAGATCAATCAACGAGGAAGTAGGGTATTACCTCCATAGAGAGGGCCCGAACCTGGGTAAACATCATGTCCCCTGTCTCCTGTTACCATCGATCCTAGACGCATAGTTCGGGACCCCCTACCCGAGATCCGCCGATTTTGACACCGACATTGGTGCTTTCATTGAGAGTTCCACTGTGCCATCAACAAGAGGCTCGATGGCCCCTTCAATCGTCAATAAGGACGCTGTCCAAAGAGGATCCTTCCTCCCCGGACAGATCTTCGTATTCGGCGGCTTCGTACTGCGGGCCAACTCGCTTGGCCATCTGGAGCAGATCGACAGCTACGCCCCAGGCCATCAGGTCGGATTCGGAAGCTTGAAGTATGTCGCGGATATCCATGGAGACTTGATCTTCAAGGGATTTGAGCCTACATCGATCGCTCCCCTTCATCCCAATGAATGTGACTTAAATATGTCATCGAATCACACCTAGGAGATGGTTCCTACGGCTGCAATGACCTTAGAGCCAAAGAAGATCAAGCCATCTGAGGCCTGAGAGTCCGCGGAGTTGGAGCTGCACATGGACTCGACGCCCTGCAGCAGTCGCTTTAACGGAACTTCGGACTCGTCTCCGGCTATAAGTTCCAGGCTGTGTACGCCCGCGAACACCGAGCTAGATCGGTTATCGATCTTCGAGTTTAGAGCCGCCGACGTCTTCCAGCACTCGCCTTTGGGCGACATGCTAAAATCTTTTAAAACTTTTTCCTTGCAGAAGGACTCATAGCCGAAGTATATCCGGTTCGAGCTAGAAACGGACGATGAGGAATTTTGCTTCCCACCCGCCACCCACCTCATAGTCACCGTCGATGATTTAACCGACATGCTTGACTATGGCTCCGAAGACATCGACGGTATGGACGACGATGCTGACAAGGAGCAGGGCCAAGACCCGCCATTCACTGGACGTTGGACGACTACCTCTTCATACGATGTGCACATGGTTGATACACCTAAAGGATCTGGCGGCGACAAAGAAGAGCCAGATGTGAATAAAGCCTCCGAGACACAGTCCAAGCACCGGCGGCCCAAACGCCGCCCCAAGCCCTGTCGCTCAAGGACGGCAACACTGGCACCGGAGAAAATAGTACCCCGGGCGACGCCGAAAACAACGAAGACCCTGTCGGGACTACATCTGAACAGGAACACGATAGTAGGCAAGACAACCCTGACAAACAGGCCATAGAAGATGACTCGGAGGATGATAGTTACCGTCCACCCTCCGAGGAGGAAACAAGCCTTGGCAACGAAGATTTCATCGTGGCTAAGGATCCTCTTGAGCAGGAGCGCTTCAAGCTTCAACTCATAGCCACCGCAAGGAGCCTGTAAAAGAAACAACAGCAGCTTCAAGCCGAACAGGACCTGCTCGTCGACAGATGGACTGTTGTCCTGACCGCTGAGGAATACGGCCTCAACCGCCCAGCCAAGAGCTACCCGAAACACAGACTGCTACCTCAATTCAATGAGGAGGCGCCGGAGCACATATCTCCCTCGTGTAATGCGGACGGAGCACCACGTGGTCGGGACAGGGCGACTGAACGGCCACCCCGCGGTCGGGATAAAGCGGCAACTCAGGCCGAACAACAGACTGCCCCACCCCACCATAACAAAGACGGAAAAGTCCGGAGTCACATGTACAACCTCCGACAGACACTGGACAGTAGAGCAGGACACACAATATCGATCTATGGATCGCGAGGACGTGCTTCGAGACACGACGAAGGCCACCTCTTCGGACGTGACAAACTTAACCACGCTCAGGCCGAATACCGCAGACGGACTCCCTCGGAGGTCCGCCATGATGCGACCCGATATAGAGGCGCCACACACCCACTCTGCTTCACAGACAAAGTATTGGATCATGAATTCCCCGAGGGGTTCAAGCCCGTCAATATCGAATCATACGATGGCACAACCGATCCTGCAGTATGGATTGAGGATTTCATCCTCCACATCCACATGGCCCGAGGAAACGACCTCCATGCCATCAAATACCTCCCATTAAAGCTCAAAGGACCAGCTCGACACTGGTTAAATAGCCTGCCTGAGAACTCCATCCGCAGCTGGAAAGACTTGGAAGAGGCTTTCCTCGACAATTTCCAAGGAACTTATGTCCGGCCACCAGACGCCGATGACCTAAGCCACATAGTCCAACAACCTGCAGAATCAGCCAGAAAATTCTGGACTAGGTTTCTTACCAAGAAGAACCAGATCGTCGACTGTCCGGATGCCGAGGCCCTAGCAGCCTTCCAACACAGCATCCGTGACGAATGGCTAGCACGCCACCTCGGACAAGAAAAACCGAAGTCAATGGCAGCCCTTACGACACTCATGACCCGCTTCTGCGCAGGCGAGGACAGCTGGCTAGCTCGTAGCAAAAACACAGCCAGCAAGGCAGGCCCCACAGTGGCCAAGAACAGCACCGGCAACCTCCGGCGCAATAGACACAAATGCCGAAGCAATGGCGACAACACCGACGACACCGCAGTCAACGCCGGATTTAGTGGCTCCAAGTCCGGCCAACGGAAGAAGCCCTACAAAAGAAACACCGAAGGACCTTCCAGCCTGGACCGCATACTCGATCATCCATGCCAAATTCACGGTACCCCGGATAAGCAAGCCAATCATACCAACAGGGATTGTTGGGTCTTCAAGCAGGCTGGCAAGTTAAATGCCGAAAACAAAGAAAAGGGATCAGACTGTGAGGACGATGATGAAGAGCCCCGGCAGCCGAACACCGTGGGACAGAAGAAACCCCCCCCCCCCCCAAGTCAAAACGGTGAACATGATATACGCCACGCACATCCCTAGAAAGGAGCGCACACGTGCACTCAGGGACGTCTATGCGGTAGAGCCAGTCGCCCCCAAGTTCAATCCATGGTCGTCATTCCCGATCACCTTCGATCAACGAGATCATCCGACTAGTATCTGCGATGGCGGTTCGGCTGCACTGGTCCTCGACCCAATGATTGACGGATTCCACCTCACTCGAGTCCTGATGGATGGTGGAAGCAGCCTCAATCTGCTATACCAGGATACAGTACGGAAGATGGGCATTAATCCCTCATGAATCAAACCAACAAAGACTACCTTTAAAGGAGTCATACCAGGTGTAGAGGCCCGCTGTACGGGCTCAATCACGCTGGAGGTGGTCTTTGGTTCTCCGGACAACTTCCAAAGCGAAGAGTTAATCGTCGATATCATCCCCTTCCGCGGCGGCTACCACGCACTGCTCGGACGAACCGCGTTTGCTAGATTTAACGCAATGCCATACTACGCTTATCTCAAGCTCAAGATGCCCGATCCACGCAGTGTCATAACAGTCAATGCAAATACGAAACGCTCGCTCCGAACAGAGGAGCAAACCGCTGCCCTGGCAGCAGAAGTACAGAGCGGCCTTCTCAAGCAGCACTGTAATCCAGATGCCGAGCCCCTAGACACCATCAAGAGGGTCCGGACTACACTGCAACAGGACAGTGTGGCTCGTCAAGAGCTCGACTAGCAATTCGGCCTCCGTCCCAACCCCAATGAGGCACCTTTTTTCGTAGGCCTGATATCAAGTCCTCTAGAAGTACTGGAACGCAACAGAGGCAAGCAACACAGGTGTGTAGGGTAGCCTTTATACGTTCTTGACGGTATTCACACTTCTTTCTCAGGACCCGCACACTGCACCATACCGGTTCTGGCATGTTAAATGGCCGGATACTTCTAGCACCATCTGTACAAGATATGCCTTGATGTATCCATCCAGTTACAATAAAAATGGTTCGTGGCCTAGTCTCTGTGTTTTTCACTTCTTACTTCGTTTTATTTCGATCCGCCTATCTGCTGCATCGACACTCTTTTACGTTTCATATTTGCCAGGGGCTACCTATCACCCCGCAATACGACAGCACAGTTTGAACACTTCTTATATATAAGTTCGGCACCCCGAATTTAGCATTATAGGCATTGGCTCTGAATCATGTCTTTGGTCAATAGTTGGGTTGACTGGCTCATGTGCTTGCTACCCTACGTTCCGCTCCATCGGCTACGGTAGTAAAGGGAGAACTACTGCGATTGTGCCCTGGCTTGGACCGGACGAGCACCTCAGTAGAGAAAGCCGAAAACTAACTGTCATGATATGGCGAGAGCCGGTCAGCTACTCGAGGGTTACTTGGAGATTTTATCCGCATTATGCGAGAGATCGGTACTTTCCGATCAGATGATGACAGCACCCTGGCTCGAACCAGGGGCTGCACCCATGCTTTCTTATAAAACTTCTATGGCTAAGTGAGGGCGTTTAAGCTGTATAGTCCGATTGCCTTGTTCGCTGCGCTAAACAACTCCTTCATGGACCATGTAATTGGATCAAGATTGTTTAGATTCCATCCCGAACACCTCCATACTATCTACGTGAGGGCAGAATCCGACAACTGGCCAACCCTCAGATTTCATATAACACAGCCGCAGAGGAGGAAACAATCAAAGCATAACAAAATTGCATTAACAAAACAGGCTTTATTTCTCATAGTATAAGGCAAAGGCAACATGAATACATTCATTCAAACACAATGTCATGTGAGCATTGTGCTACCGCAAGGCGAGACCCCTCCAGGGCATCCGCAAAAGACAATTCCGGTGTCCAGTGCTCCTTGCCCTCCGGTGGCCCCCTAGTCATCTCGACGGTGTCCATCTTCACCCACCACATCTTGCAACAGGCGAAGGCCATCTGCGCACCTTCAATACAGGCCGAGCGCTTCACGATGTCCAACCACGGACAGGTGTTCACCACCCACCTCACGAGTCTGAAGTAGCTGCTTAGCATAGCTTCGGCTAACCATAGCCGGATTATCAAATCCTTAATGGCTAGTTCGGCCACCCTATGCAGCTCCACCAGCTGTTTCGGCTGATCGGTGAAGGACACGGGATGCTCCGGCGCCGCATACTGCGACCAGAATAGCCTCTCAGTGGAATCCCCTCCTTCGGCTCGATAGAACTCCACAACATCGGATACACTATGTGGCAAATCCGCAAAGGCCCCTGGGGAACTCCGAACTCGAGTTAGTAAAAGGTACTGCTTCTCCGCGTACTTGCTTTGCATCTTAAATGCCTTACCCGCCGTGATCTTCTTGGCCTCCTGGATCTCCTGGAGGGCGGTCTGGGCCTCATTCCGGGTAGTCTCCATGCTTTGACGAGCCTTGGCGAGTTTGGTCCCTTGAACCGACGCATCATGCTCCATGGTCTCACATTTTTTCACCACATCCTGGAGCTCCTGCTGGACTTCTTTGACCCGGGCCTTGAGCTTCTTACGGGCGGCCTGCTGCTGGACAGCCTTCTCCTCGGCCTCGCCCAGGGCCTTCTTCAGGGCCCTGACCTTGGTCGCGCCTTATGCACATATAACGATACCACTGTCACTACACAACGCTTATCCTTTCCCGAACATATAGCAAGTCGTTCCTCACCTTGCTTCTCTTGGAGCCGAACCTTAATCTCGCCGAGCTCGTTCTCGGTCCGCTTCAGCTCGGAGACCTCAGCAGTATGCAAGGTCACGGCCAACAGCGACGCCTGCTTATTCATACATATTCGGTTAGTCTCCTACAATAAGAGGTTGATCCTCTGCCCGGTTCATCTTGCCGAACTTCGGACAGTGTCTCAGGGGCTACTGAATACATGGGGTTCTCCTCTTTCTATGTCACTTACCTCAAAACCCGTCAACAGATTGCTCCAGGCTTCGTCTAGTCCACTCTTGGTGGACTGAACCTTCTCGATCACCGCACCCATAAGGACACGGTGCTCGTCCACAACGGAGGCGCCTCGTAGCGCCTCCATCAGGTCATCCGGCGCCCCTGGGTGGATAGGGGCCACCGGTGGAATTGGCACACCCCCCTCCTTCGAAGGAGGGTGCTTGCCTGATTCCGGAGCCATATGGGTCTTCGAAATCGTATTCGGTTGAGGGCTGGACTCAATACGGCCCTCCTTGCCGGTCTCCTTGGGGATCTGCTCCCCCATCTGTCCGGTAGCGGAGGTCCCGCCTTGTGGCGCCCCCCCGGACAATGTCCTGAGCTCCTTCCCTTCGGAGCGGCCCTCCGGGATAACACTTCGGTGTCGTCCCTGGCCCCGGGGGAGAAAGCAGGCGGCGGTGACATGCTCGCCATCTCCGATGGAGCCAGCGAACCTTCAGATGAGGAACACTGGATAAGATCACGGGCCGGACTGCAAAAGTATGGATTAACCATGTTAGCATAATAAAAAGAAAGGGCTGGATATGCGCGTAAATGAGCCATGTCGCTTACGATGCGGCCCGAGGCCTAGTGCGGGGGTGTCTTTCCGGACTACTGTCAACGTCCCATGCGGTGTTGACCGCTGGGGCGCCCTTCCCCTTTTTGGGTTTTTTCGCTTCCGGATGTGATGGGGCCACCCTCTTCTTCTTCTTCTTCTTCTTCTTCTTCTTCTTCTTCTTCTTCTTCTTCTTCTTCTTCTTCTCAGGAGGAGGGTTGTTTTCCTCCTCCTCCTCTTCCTTGTCATTGTCCTCATGGACGGAGGAATGGGCCTCATCGTCTTTGGACATCGCGTCCGAAGCGCCCTTGCGGCAGGGGCCACTCTTGGCCCCCTTGGCCTTCTTCTTGGCCTTCTTTTCCGGCGCCGTATATGGCGCCGGCACCAGCATCCTCGCCAGGCGCGGGATGACCGGTTCCTCGGGCAGCGGCGCCGGACACTGGATCCGCTGTGCCTTCTCCACCCAGTCCTGAAGGAGCAATACTAAATCTCAGACATTATCCTCGAAACATTCAAGTTGGGAATACGTCAAAAGAAACATACCTCGTTGGTGGGGCGTTTACAATTGTGACCACGGTCTAAGTCCGTGGCCGGTGGCTTCTCGTTGTCCTTAAAGAGCAACTTCCAGGCCCCTTCATGAGAGGTGTCGAAGAGCCTTCTCAGGGTCTGGTGCTTCTTCGAATTGAACTCCCATAAAGGGCGGCTTCGGTGCTGGCACGAAAGAATCCGGCGGACAAGCATCACCTGGATAATATCGACGAGCTTGACGTCCTTGGTCACCATGCTTTGAACGCGCGTCTACAGCGCTATCAGCTTGCCAGGATAACACCAGTCCGGACTCTTCTCGACCCAGGAGGCGAGCCGCATGAGAGCACTAGAGCGGAATTCGGCAGCTACGGCCCAAGTGGTGCCGCGAGGTTCTGTGATGTAGAACCACTGCTTTTGCCATTCCTTTACTGTCTCTATAAAGGTGCCTTTGGGCCAGGAGACGTTGGACAGCTTGCTCACCATGGCTCCTCCGCACTCCGTGTGCTAACCATCCACCACCTTCGGCTTTACATTGAAGACTTTGAGCCACAGCCTGAAGTGGGGATGGATGCGGAGGAAGGCCTCGTACACGACGATAAACGCCGAGATGTTGAGGAAGGAATTCGGGTACAAATCATGGAAATCTATCCCGTAATAGTACATCAGCCCGCGGAAAAAGGGTGGAGTGGAAACCCTAGCCCGCAGAGGAAATGGGGGATGAAGACTACTCTCTCTATGGGCTCCGGTGTGGGGACAACTTGTCCCTCGGTTGGCAGACAATGGGCGATCTCCTTTGCCAAATATCCGGCTGCCCGGAGCTCAGTAATGTTCTCCTCCTTGATGGAGGAGACCATCCACTTGCCCTGACCACCAGATCCGGACATGGTCACTTGAGTGGGAAGGAGATGGGAACATGGGCGCTGGAGCTTGAGATCGGAAGGGCGAAGATAGAGAGAAGGCGTGAGGAGAGGAAGGGGGAATCCTTATCCCCTAATAAAGGCAACAGATATTAAACACCTCCTCACTCGCCTTAGGATTCACCTTTCCCTAGGGCTGTATGAATGGCACAGTTGAGTTACCCATGCCCGCATTGATAAGAATCCCGCGATAAGGGGACACGATCTCTGTTTCGACAAGACGTGCCAATAGCAACCGCGTCTCGAAACGTGGGATGGCAGAAGAAAAACAGTTCAAAATTATAACCGGACAAACACGATGTCGTGTTGAAGAGAAGCTGTCAACAGAGTGGATTGGTGCAAATATTATATTCTCTCTATGGTTGTGTATGGTGTGCGTAACAGGTCCGGATGCACTTATTTTGTCCGAAGACTATTCTGGAGTTCGGCAGTAGGGAACCCGCCTTGCAATGCCGAAGAAAAATCTACGCGCCGGACTCCTTATCATTGAAGCCAGGTTCAGTGGCTACTGAGGGAGTCCTGGACTAAGGGGTCCTCGCACGTCCGGCCTGTTATCCAT
The DNA here is from genome assembly GCA_034509565.1 of Triticum monococcum. NCBI lineage: Eukaryota > Viridiplantae > Streptophyta > Magnoliopsida > Poales > Poaceae > Triticum > Triticum monococcum. The sequence continues at coordinate 154,179,186 of CM067842.1, forward strand.
GGGCCGGACTGATGGGCTGTGAAGACATGAAGACCGAAGACTGCACCGTGTCTGAATTGGACTCTACTTGGCGTGGAAGGCAAGCTTGGCGACCGAAGATTCCTTCTTATGTAACCGACTCCATGTAAACCCTAGACCCCCTCGGTGTCTATATAAACCGTAGGGGGTAGTCCGGAAAGGGAAGGACATATACTCATTACCATATTCATAGGCTAGACTTCTAGGGTTTAGCCATTACGATCTCGTGGTAGATCAACTCTTGTAACACTCATACTCATCAAGATCAATCAAGCAGGAAGTAGGGTATTACCTCCATAGAAAAGGCCCGAACCTGGGTAAACATCGTGTACCTTGTCTCCTGTTACCATTGATCCTAGACGCACAGTTTGGGACCCCCTACCCGAGATCCGCCGGTTTTGACACCAACATTGGTGCTTTCGTTGAGAGTTCCACTGTGCCGTCGACAAGAGGCTCGATGGCCCCTTAATCATCAATAATGACGCTGTCCAAAGAGGAACCTTCCTCCCCGGACAGATCTTCGTATTCGGCAGCTTTGTACTGCAGGCCAACTCGCTTGGCCATCTGGAGCAGATCGACAGCTACACCCCTGGCCATCAGGTCAGATTCGGAAGCTTGAACTATGTCGCGGATATCCGTGGAGACTTGATCTTCAAGGGATTTGAGCCTACGACGATCGCTCCCCTTCATCCCGATGAACGTGACAGTCATCGGATCACACCCAGGAGATGGTTCCTATGGCTGCAACGACCTTACAGCCAAAGCAGATCGAGCCATCATTATTTATCTCTGCGCATTTGAGCTGTGCATTTGCCAATTGCCCTGGGAGTTGAGCTAGTAGGGCAGTGGCCTGGGTCCAAAGTAATAGAAGTAGCACAAAAACATTTTTTTAGTGTAGGCTTTTCCTTGCTCAAGCCTGCCTACTAGAATTGCCAATGCTTGAAAGGAAAAGTGAATGAAAAACATAGGAAATGGAAAGTTTCATATGGTACTACTTTTCATGAATTTGGTGCGAAGGAATGGAGCAAAGGAAAACTGTAGGATTTGTTCATTTAGTGTCTCCTTGAAAGAAAAACTGTAGGAATTTTAATTTCCACTTGTTCTCATTTTCAAATTCCTATTCATAAAGCATAAGACTAAGAGATAGTAGCATAATAGCATTATGACCGTACATTTTCTTGTGGTTTGACTTAATCTCACCATGCTTCTTTGTATCCTATGATCTTCCAGTTCTTGCTAAACAAACACCCAGATTGGCAGAAACCCTGTGTTTTTAAATTCTCTGTTTTGCACATGCATTCCTATCCTATTCATGTCTATTTCCTATCCCTGCATTGTTAGAATCCTCAAATTCAAAGAAGCCCTTACACAATTACTTCTGTTACAGATATGTGTGAAAGAAAACCTTGTGTGGTTTGTCCTGCTCCTACGGTGCTGTGTTCCACCCCAGCTCAGCTGCTCCAACGACGGAAGGGTTCACCAAAGCAGGGATCCGCTCTCTAGACTGTCTTTCACCGCCTCAGATCTTCTTCCCCGCCGCTGGCAGCCACGACAACTGCATTACCATCATCAACTGAGCAGATGACCTTGAGGACTACACGGGTCCACAAGAGAGGTCGCACTCTTCCGTGTATACTTACGTTATGCATTGCTTAATATGATGACATGCTACTTTATCGTCGTGTTCACCTATTAGACTCTGAGTCAGGTCCAAACTTATGCTGAAACTTGAGTTTTTAAATGGTTGTGGGGTACATATTGGGGCAGCAATCAATACTATCTATCTACTATTTGGTTAATCTCGGGTGTCTAGTATGAGTTTCATGTTGGGTGCAAACAAACATTAAAGGAGCCATTATCTGTATTTTTTAACTAAAGCTATTATCTGCCTATTATCATTGGTTTTGGGTCTATCCACAGTTTGCCACCATCACTCTGGATTTGTGCATGCACTCCTTACATAATCTCACTATGTTTTATTCATATGCATGTCAGTTATTGTACACAATGGAACTGAACATCTAGAGCAAAAGAGACGAGCCTTGCGTGGCAATAAAATTTCATACAGACGTCGCTCCATGGTGGGTGCAAAGGCAGCCCCCTCCACCCATTTTGGATCGCAATCAAGAGGAATATAACTGTTTTGAGGAGGATTCAGAAGCAGAAGACCACTCCTATTTACCCCATGAGGTCTTCGCTCTAACTTGGCATGCTGATGTTGGTAATATCATGCATATGGTGCCTTGCATTGCTTACTGTATACATCAAAGATGTCATATGCTTAGTTTAGACATGATTTGTGTCAATGCCATATGTTTAGTTTCTTTATCGTATATGTGAATCATGCAATGCCATCTTGTTTAGCCAGGCATCATATATGTGAATTTTGCAGTGCCACCCTGGTTAGCCAGTCAACTTATATGTGAATTATATCATGACATCATTTTTTTATTATGTGTTAATTTGTCAACAATTTTAGTACATTCAATTACTCTTCCTGTGCATCATCCATTCGACACGGTCATGGAAAAAATCTAGAGTGGAAACAAGGTCTTCAGAGCAGACGATGTTATCTGATGAAGCGCATGTCTTGCCGGTTACAGATAGCTCCTCATAGGAGAATTCAGAGATAGATGACCAGTCCTATTCCCCCCCGAGGTGCATGCTCTAACTTGGCAGGGTTATGTTGCTCATACCATACATATGGTATCTTGCATTGCTATGTCATTTGCTTAGTTTAGACATGCTTTGTCTGAATGCCACCTGTTTAGTGTCTAAATACCATATATGTGAATTATGCAATGCCATCTTGTTGCAAGACATTATATATGTGAATTATGCAATGCTATCTTGTTGCAAGGCATTATATATGTGAATTATGCAATGCCATGTTGTTTAGCTAAGTGTCATATATGTGAATTATATCATGCCGCCCCTTTTTTGTATTTCTCATTGCTTTTGCCGACAATGTGTATATTCAACTGCTCTTCCTGTGCATCGGCCATTTGAATTGGTGATGGAGAAATCTGGAGTGAAAATAAGGTCTTCAAAGCAGACAATGCTACCTGCTAAAGCAGATATCTTGCTGGTTACAGATAGCTCTTTAGAGGAGGATTCAGAGGCAGATGACCAATCCTATTATCCCCCCGAGGTGTATGCTCAAACTTGGCAGGGTTATATTATTCATATCATGCATATGTTGTATTGCAATGCTTAGTTTTTACATTATATACACGATATTGAATGCCATCTCCTTAGTTGACACATCATATATGCGATTGGCCTCTGCTCACTTCCTTAGTATATAAATCATATATTTGAATTATGTCATGCCATGATGTTTACATAGACATCATGTATTTGAATTATGGCATGCCAATCCGTTTTCAAAAGACATAATATAGTTATATCATCTCATCATGTTCACATAGTCATCATATTTTGAATTATGTCATTCTATCTGTGAATTATATCATGCCATCATGTTTCCATCAACGGCATGTTTGTGATTTATGGCATGCCAACCAATTTAATAGACACATCGTATAGTTATATCATGTCATCCTGTTTACATAGTCATCATATTTTGAAGTATGTCATTCTATCCTGTTTAGTTAGCCATCATACATGTGAAATTGTGTCATGCTATCCTGTTTAAGTAGCCATCATATATGTGAAATTATGTCCTGCTATTCTGTTTGGTTAGACAACATAAATGTGAATTATTTCATGCCCTATTTTCTTTCCTACTATCCATTGCACCTGTCTATCTTACAATGTCTGTACATTCAATTACTTTTCTTGTTTATTAGCCATTTCAATTGGAGGGGGTGATGGCAGTATCTGTGGGAGTAAAAACACGGTCTTCAAAAAAGATCGTGCTACCTGTCGATGGAGATAGAACCACGATTGTACTTGCCCAAGAACCAGCCCCACCACACATAACCCGGACTCACGCAGATTGTACCCCTACCCAGTTGGACAGAGAACCAGCTACACCCCTTCCAACCCCAACCCCAACAGATAGTAACACAGTTCCCATTGACACATCACCGTCTCCACCATATAGCACCCAAACATGAGCAGTTAGTAAGGCAACTGCAGTGCCCAAAGCATGAGGACCACCACTCCGAACCCCAAGTTAACGCTTAAAGTAGAAGAAAAATTGTTCTCAGGTCAGGTTTCGTAGCTATGGTTCATACTGTTTTGCTCTTGCATCACTGTATTTACTCATACTAACTAATTTCAAATTTGAAGGATGCAATTGAAACTCCAATGGCGCAACAGGTATGTTTTAAACTTGTTTCTTTAACGTGTTTGTTGTTGTAACTTGCTCTATGTTGATTTCAGTTTCAATTGAATAAACAGTTATGTTCTCATGCCATGCACATTACAAGTGTTGTTATTGCTTTGTAGTTTCCCACACTTATATTTTGTCTATGCTGCTTTGTCTTAAATAGATATGATCCAAACTGTATCTATCTTTATTTGGCAAGATAAAGAAGAATGATATAGACCATACAGTGACCATACTACATAGATATATGTTTGTTTCATGCTATTATCCTGTCCACCTTACTACTGAACTGGTTTACCAAAATGAGTTTCATATACTACATTGTAAACCTGTGATGTGTTTGTTTGTTTCTCTTTTAGAATGCGGATAAAATATTGGAGACGAGTACCCTGTTATGCAATGGTAAAGGAAGTAATGTAGATAAGGTTCAAGATAGTGAGACATCCCTGTTGGTCTCCAAGAAAGCTGATAAAAACTATATTGAAGACACTGAGACAACCCCAAAGTCCTGTCTTGATGTAGTGTTCGAGTTACTGGCTACTACTGCTGGCACCAGCTCTTCAAACTCGCTGCCTGAATCGGTTTGGCTTCTTGAGTCTCAACTTCAAGTTGAAAGACATCGATCAGATGTTATGCGACAGGAAGCCGAAGGACTGAGGAAATCCCTGCAGAATTCAGATGCATACTTTCTGGTGCAACAGCAAGTGCTGGACGATTTAAGCGCCAAACAAGAGAAAGTTAATAAGCTTGCTAAGCATCTTGCCAGCATTATGGGTACCCAGGATATTGTTTCTTAAGCTCTTCTGAAGTGGTTTCAGTTCTGGACTTGTTTTGCTGTGGCGTTTATATGCTGCTTTGTTCCCTATATTTGCACTGGTGGCGAACTTTGATGCCCAGTGGCCCTGTTCAAGAATTCATCTGATTAACCAGTTAACTTGCCGATTAATCCCTACTTGTAGGGTCACCGAGTAGCCGATAAACCGATAAATCATCCGATTAATTGATTAAATGGCCGATTAACTTGCCAATTAGCCAATTAATCCCCTACTCACCAACCAACTAAGCAGCTTCCAGTTAACGATTTCCTCAACAATGGCCACTGGATGTAATATGTGTAATAGCCGTGATAGCCTAGCGTAAGTTTCTTGCTTATTTATTTCCTCATTGTCTTGTTTATTTGTTTTCTTGTAGTCAGTGCAGTTCTTTTTCTGCGATTTGCTAGTGGCTGCAATAACCTATTTTTTAAAACTAGGCCACAATAACTATGGGCCACACATTTACTGTAGTGAACATGGACCTCCTACGGGCCGTAGAAACAATGCGCCTTCTAAGGGCCGTAGAAACAATGGGCCTTCTGCGGCGTAGAAACAATGGGCCTTATACGGGCCGTAGACACAATGGGCCTTCTACGGGCCGTATAATCGGTTGGCCAAAAATGGGCCAATAACAGACCACATTATGGCCGTAAATGGGCTAGAGTTGAAATCGTCCGTTCATGGGCCGACCATAACGGGCCGTCGTTAATCGGCCGTATTTGATGATGCTATGAAAACGGCCCAACGTATTAAAGGGCCACAAATGGGCCGACTGTAACCACGGGCTGAATTTGGCCCACAAGCAGAAAGTGACAGTAACAGGCCATAAGTAAATGAATGATGGAAATGAGCCCAAGAATAAATGGGCCCTGAGAAGGCCGAAAGATAACATGGGCTGGAAACGGCCGAACGGAATAATGGGCCGTTAATGGGTATAAAGTGATACACTGTGCATTACGGGCCAGTTTTACCACGGGCCATTAATGGGCTAAGAGTTACTTGAAGGAAATATGCCCTAGAGGCAATAATAAAGTTATTATTTATTTCCTTATATCATGATAAATGTTTATTATTCATGCTAGAATTGTATTAACCGGAAACATAATACATGTGTGAATACATAGACAAACAGAGTGTCACTAGTATGCCTCTACTTGACTAGCTCGTTAATCAAAGATGGTTACGTTTCCTAACCATGAACAAAGAGTTGTTATTTGATTAACGAGGTCACATCATTAGTTGAATGATCTGATTGACATGACCCATTCCATTAGCTTAGCACCCGATCGTTTAGTATGTTGCTATTGCTTTCTTCATGACTTATACATGTTCCTATAACTATGAGATTATGCAACTCCCGTTTACCGGAGGAACACTTTGGGTACTACCAAACGTCACAACGTAACTGGGTGATTATAAAGGAGTACTACAGGTGTCTCCAATGGTAGATGTTGGGTTGGCGTATTTCGAGATTAGGGTTTGTCACTCCGATTGTCGGAGAGGTATCTCTGGGCCCTCTCGGTAATACACATCACATAAGCCTTGCAAGCATAATAACTAAGATGTTAGTTATGAGATGATGTATTACGGAACGAGTAAAGATACTTGCCAGTAACGAGATTGAACTAGGTATTGGATACCGACGATCGAATCTCGGGCAAGTAACATACCGATGACAAAGGGAACAACGTATGTTGTTATGCGGTCTGACCGATAAAGATCTTCGTAGAATATGTAGGAGCCAATATGGGCATCTAGGTCCTGCTATTGGTTATTGACCGGAGACGTGTCTCGGTCATGTCTACATTGTTCTCGAACCGTAGGGTCCGCACGCTTAACGTTCCATGACAGTTATTATGAGTTTATGCATTTTGATGTACCGAAGGTTGTTCGGAGTCCCGGATGAGATCACGGACATGACGAGGAGTCTCTAAATGGTCGAGACGTAAAGATTGATATATTGGAAGCCTATGTTTGGACATCGGAAGTGTTCCGGGTGAAATCGGGATTTTACCGGATTACCGGGAGGGTTACCGGAACCCCCCGAGAGCCAAATGGGCCAACATGGGCCTTAGTGGAAAGGAGAGAGGGCAGCCCACATAGGGCTGCGCCTTCCCCCCTCTCCCTAGTCCTATTAGGACTAGGAGAGGGGCCGGCCACCTCTCTTTCTCTCCCCTAAAGGATTCCTAGTTGGACTAGGATTGGAGGGGGGAGTCCTACTCCCGGTAGGAGTAGGACTCCTCCTGCGCCTCCCTCTCTTTGGCCGGCCAGCCCCCCTCCCTCCAACCTTTATATACGGGGGCAGGGGACACCCCAAGACACACAAGTTGATCCTTGAGATCGTTCCTTAGCCGTGTGCGGTGCCCCCTGCCACCAAATTCCACCTCGATCATATTGTTGCAGTGCTTAGGCGAAGCCCTGCATCGGTAGTACATCAAGATCGTCACCACGCCGTTGTGCTGACGGAACTCTTCCTCGACGCTTTGCTGGATCGGAGCCCGAGGAACGTCATCGAGCTGAACGTGTGCTAAGAACTCGGAGGTGCCGGAGTAACGGTGCTTGAATCGGTCGGATCGGGAAGAAGACGTACGACTACTTCCTCTACGTTGTGTCAACGCTTCCGTTGCGATCTACAAGGGTACGTAGATCAGACTCCCCCCCTCGTTGCTATGCATCACCATGATCTTGCGTGTCCGTAGGAAAATTTTCGAAATTACTACGTTCCCCAACATTGGTATCAGAGCCTAGGTTTTATGGTTTGATGTTATTTGCACGAGTAGAACACAAGTGAGTTGTGGGCGATACAAGTCATACTGCCTACCAGCATGTCATACTTTGGTTCGGCGGTATTGTTGGACGAGACGATCCGGACCAACCTTACGCGTACTCTTACGCGAGACCGGTTCCCTCGACGTGCTTTGCACATAGATGGCTTGCGAAAGACTGTCTCTCCAACTTTAGTTGAACCAAGTGTGGCTACGCCCGGTCCTTGAGAAGGTTAAAACGGAGTCTATTTGACAAACTATCGTTGTGGTTTTGATGCGTAGGTGAGATGAGTTCTTACTTAAGCCCGTAGCAGCCACGTAAAACTTGCAACAACAAAGTAGAGGACGTCTAACTTGTTTTTGCAGGGCATGTTGTGATGTGATATGGTCAAGGCATGATGCTGATTTTATTGTATGAGATGATCATGTTTTGTAACCAAGTTATCGGCAACTGGCAGGAGCCATATGGTTGTCGCTTTATTGTATGCAATGCAATCGCGATGTAATGCTTTACTTTATTACTAAGCGGTAGTGATAGTCGTGGAAGCATAAGATTGGTGAGACGACAACGATGCTACGATGGAGATCAAGGTGTCGCGCCGATGACGATGGTGATCATGACGGTGCTTCGGAGATGGAGATCACAAGCACAAGATGATGATGGCCATATCATATCACTTATATTGATTGCATGTGATGTTTATCCTTTTATGCATCTTATCTTGCTTTGATTGACGGTAGCATTATAAGATGATCTCTCACTAAAAATTATCAAGTAGTGTTCTCCCTGAGTATGCACCGTTGCAAAAGTTCTTCGTGCTGAGACACCACGTGATGATCGGGTGTGATAGGCTCTACGTTCAAATACAACGGGTGCAAAACAGTTGCACACGCGGAGTACTCAGGTTATACTTGACGAGCCAAGCATATACAGATATGGCCTCGGAACACGGAGACCGAAAGGTCGAGCGTGAATCATATAGTAGATATGATCAACATAACGATGTTCACCATTGAAAACTACTCCATCTCACGTGATGATCGGTTATGGTTTAGTTGAGTTGGATCATGTGATCACTTAGAGGATTAGAGGGATATCTATCTAAGTGGGAGTTCTTAAGTAATATGATTAATTGAACTTAAATTTATCATGAACTTAGTCCTGGTAGTATTTTGCAAATTATGTTGTAGATCAATAGCTCGTGTTGTTGCTTCCCTGTGTTTATTTTGATATGTTCCTAGAGAAAATTGTGTTGAAAGATGTTAGTAGCAATGATGCGGATTGGATCCGTGATCTGAGGTTTATCCTCATTGCTGCACAGAAGAATTATGTCCTTGATGCACCGCTAGGTGACAGACCTATTGCAGGAGCAGATGCAGACGTTATGAACGTTTGGCTAGCTCAATATGATGACTACTTGATAGTTTAGTGCACCATGCTTAACGGCTTAGAATCGGGACTTCAAAGACGTTTTGAACGTCATGGACCATATGAGATGTTCCAGGAGTTGAAGTTAATATTTCAAGCAAATACCCGAGTTGAGAGACATGAAGTCTCCAGCAAGTTCTATAGCTAAAAGATGGAGGAGAATCGCTCAACTAGTGAGCATGTGCTCAGATTGTCTGGGTACTACAATCGCTTGAATCAAGTGGGAGTTAATCTTCCAGATAAGATAGTGATTGACAGAATTCTCTAGTCATCATCACTAAGTTAGTAGAACTTCGTGATGAACTATAATATGCAAGGGATAACGGAAACAACTCCCAAGCTCTTCGTGATGCTGAAATCAACGAAGGTAGAAATCAAGAAAAACATCAAGTGTTGATGGTTGACAAGACCACTAGTTTCAAGAAAAGGGCAAAGGGAAGAAGGGGAACTTCAAGAAGAACGGCAAGCAAGTTGCTGCTCAAGTGAAGAAGCCCAAGTCTGATCCTAAGCCTGAGACTAAGTGATTCTACTGCAAAGGGACTGGTCACTGGAAGCGGAACTACCCCAAGTGATTGGCCGATAAGTAGGATGGCAAAGTGAACATAAGTATATTTGATATACATGTTATTGATGTGTACTATACTAGTGTTTATAGCAACCCCTCAGTATTTGATGCTAGTTCAGTTGCTAAGAGTAGTAACTCGAAACGGGAGTTGCAGAATAAACAGAGACTAGTTAAGGGTGAAGTGACGATGTGTGTTGGAAGTAGTTCCAAGATTGATATGATCATCATCGCACACTCCCTATAATTTCGGGATTAGTGTTGAACCTAAATAAGTGTTATTTGGTTTTTGCGTTGAGCATGAATATGATTTGATCACGTTTATTGCAATACGGTTATTCATTAAAGTCAGAGAATAATTGTTGTTCTGTTTACATGAATAAAACCTTCGATGGTCATACACCCAATGAAACAAGTTCACTGGATCTCGATCGTAGTGATACACATATTCATGATATTGAAACCAAAAGATGCAAAGTTAATAATGATAGTGCAACTTATTTGTGGCACTGCCGTTTAGGTCATATTGGTGTAAAGCGCATGAAGAAACTCCATGCTGATGGGCTTTTTGAATCACTTGATTATGAATCTGTTGATGCTTGCGAACCATGCCTCATGGGCAAGATGACTAAAACTCTGTTCTTCAGAACAATGGAGCAAGCAACAGATTTGTTGGAAATCATACATACTGATGTATGCGGTCCGATGAATATTGAGGCTCGCGACAGGTATCATTATTTTATGATCTTCACAGATGATTTGAGCAGATATGAGTATATCTACTTGATGAAACATAAGTCTAAAACATTTGAAAAGTACAAAGAATTTTAGAGTGAAGTGAAAAATCATCGTAACAAGAAAAATAAAGTTTCTATGATCTGATCATGGAAAAGAGTATTTGAGTTACGAGTTTGGTCTTCAGTTAAAACAATGTGAACTAGTTTCACTACTCACGCCACCTGGAACACCACAGCATAATGGTGTGTCCGAACGTCATAACCGTACGTTATTGGATATAGTGCGATCTATGATGTTTCTTACCGATTTACCACTATCGTTTTTGGGGTCATGCATTAGAGACAGCTGCATTCACGTTAAAAAGGGGCACCATCTATATCCGTCGAGACGACGCCTTATGAACTATGGTTTGGCAAGAAACCAAAGTTGTCGTTTCTTAAAGTTTGGGGCTGCGATGCTTATGTGAAAAGGCTTCAACCTGATAAGCTCGAACCCAAATCGGAGAAATGTGTCTTCATAGGATATCCAAAGGAAACTATTGGATACACCTTCTATCACAGATCCGAAGGCAAGACATTCGTTGCTAAGAATGGATCATTTCTAGAGAAGGAGTTTCTCTCGAAAGAAGTGAGTGGGAGGAAAGTAGAACTTGATGAGGTAACTGTACCTGCTCCCTTATTGGAAAATAGTACATCACAGAAAACTGTTTCTGCGACACCTATACCAATTAGTGAGGAAGCTAATGATGATGATCATGAAACTTCAGGACAAGATACTACTGGACCTCGTAGATCAACCAGAGTAAGATCCGTGCCAGAGTGGTACGGTAATCCTGTTCTGGAAGTCATGCTACTAGATCATGATGATCCTACGAACTATGAAGAAGCGATGGTGAGCCCACATTCCGCAAAGTGGCTTGAAGCCATGAAATCTGAGATATGATCCATGTATGAGAACAAAGTATGGACTTTGGTTGACTTGCTCGATGATCGGCAAGCCATAGAAAATAAATGGATCTTCAAGAGGAAGACGGACGCTGATAGTAGTGTTACTATCTACAAAGCTAGAATTGTCGCAAAAGGTTTTCGACAAGTTCAAGGTGTTGACTACGATGAGATTTTCTCACTCGCATCTATGCTTAAGTCTGTCCGAATCATGTTAGCAATTGCCGCATTTTATGAAATCTGGCAAATGGATAAACAAAACTGCATTCCTTAATGGATTTGCTAAAGAAAAGTTGTATACGATGCAACTAGAAGGTTTTGTCGATCCTAAATGTGTTAACTAAATATGCAAGCTCCAGCGATCTATCTGTGGACTGGTGCAAACATCTCGGAGTTGGAATATACGCTTTGATGAGTTGATCAAAGCATATAGTTTTATACAAACTTGCGGTGAAGCCTGTATTTACGAGAAAGTGAGTGGAAGCACTACAGCATTTCTGATAAGTATATGTGAATGACATATTGTTGATCGGAAATAATGTAGAATTATTCTGTAAAGCATAAAAGGAGTGTTTGAAAGGAGTTTTTCAAAGAAAGACTCCGGTAAAGCTGCTTACATATTGAGCTTCAAGATCTATAGAGATAGATCAAGACGCTTGATAAGTTTTTCAATAAGTACATACCTTGACAAGATTTTGAAGTAGTTCAAAATGGAACAGTCAAAGAAAAAGTTTCTTGCCTGTGTTACAAGGTGTGAAGTTGAGTAAAGACTCAAAACCCGACCACGGCAGAAGATAGAAAGAGAATGAAAGTCATTCCCTATGCCTCATTCATAGGTTCTATAAAGTATGCCATGCTGTGTATCAGATCTATTGTATACCCTGCACTGATTTGGCAAGGGAGTACAATAGTGATGTAGGAATAGATCACTGGACAGCGGTCAGAATTATCCTTAGTGAAATAAGGATATGTTTCTCGATTATGGACGTGACAAAAAGGTTCGTCGTAAAGGGTTACGTCGATGCAAGTTTTTGACACTGATCCAGATGAATCTAAAGTCTCAATCTGGATACATATTGAAAGTGGGAGCAATTAGCTAGAGTAGCTCCATGCAGAGCATTATAGACATAGAATTTTGCAAAATACTTACGGATCTGAATGTGACAGACCCGTTGACTAAAATTATCTCACAAGCAAAACATGATCACACCTTAGTACTCTTTGGGTGTTAATCACATAGAGATGTGAACTAGATTACTGACTCTAGTAAACCCTTTGAGTGTTGGTCACATGACGATGTGAACTATGGGTGTTAATCACATGGTGATGTGAACTATTGCTGTTAAATCACATGGCGATGTGAACTAGATTATTGACTCTAGTGCAAGTGGGAGACTGAAGGAAATATGCCCTAGAGGCAATAATAAAGTTATTATTTATTTCCTTATATCATGATAAATGTTTATTATTCATGCTAGAATTGTATTAACCGGAAACATAATACATGTGTGAATACATAGACAAACAGAGTGTCACTAGTATGCCTCTACTTGACTAGCTCGTTAATCAAAGATGGTTATGTTTCCTAACCATGAACAAAGAGTTGTTATTTGATTAACGAGGTCACATCATTAGTTGAATGATCTGATTGACATGACCCATTCCATTAGCTTAGCACCCGATCGTTTAGTATGCTGCTATTGCTTTCTTCATGACTTATACATGTTCCTATAACTATGAGATTATGCAACTCCCGTTTACCGGAGGAACACTTTGGGTACTACCAAACGTCACAACGTAACTGGGTGATTATAAAGGAGTACTACAGGTGTCTCCAATGGTAGATGTTGGGTTGGCGTATTTCGAGATTAGGGTTTGTCACTCCGATTGTCGGAGAGGTATCTCTGGGCCCTCTTGGTAATACACATCACATAAGCCTTGCAAGCATAATAACTAAGATGTTAGTTATGAGATGATGTATTACGGAACGAGTAAAGACACTTGCCAGTAACGAGATTGAACTAGGTATTGGATACCGACGATCGAATCTCGGGCAAGTAACATACCGATGACAAAGGGAACAACGTATGTTGTTATGCGGTCTGACCGATAAAGATCTTCGTAGAATATGTAGGAGCCAATATGGGCATCCAGGTCCCGCTATTGGTTATTGACCGGAGACGTGTCTCGGTCATGTCTACATTGTTCTCGAACCGTAGGGTCCGCACGCTTAACGTTACGATGACAGTTATTATGAGTTTATGCATTTTGATGTACCGAAGGTTGTTCGGCGTCCCGGATGAGATCACGGACATGACGAGGAGTCTCGAAATGGTCGAGACATAAAGATTGATATATTGGAAGCCTATGTTTGGACATCGGAAGTGTTCTGGGTGAAATCGGGATTTTACCGGATTACCGGGAGGGTTACCGGAACCCCCCGAGAGCCAAATGGGCCAACATGGGCCTTAGTGGAAAGGAGAGAGGGCAGCCCACATAGGGCTGCGCCTCCCCCCTCTCCCTAGTCCTATTAGGACTAGGAGAGGGGCCGGCCACCTCTCTTTCTCTCCCCTTTAAAGGATTCCTAGTTGGACTAGGATTGGAGGGGGGAGTCCTACTCCCGGTAGGAGTAGGACTCCTCCTGCGCCTCCCTCTCTTTGGCCGGCCAGCCCCCCTCCCTCCAACCTTTATATACGGGGGCAGGGGACACCCCAAGACACACAAGTTGATCCTTGAGATCGTTCCTTAGCCGTGTGCGGTGCCCCCTGCCACCAAATTCCACCTCGATCATATTGTTGCAGTGCTTAGGCGAAGCCCTGCATCGGTAGTACATCAAGATCGTCACCACGCTGTCGTGCTGACGGAACTCTTCCTCGACGCTTTGCTGGATCGGAGCCCGAGGAACGTCATCGAGCTGAACGTGTGCTAAGAACTCGGAGGTGCCGGAGTAACGGTGCTTGGATCGGTCGGATCGGGAAGAAGACGTACGACTACTTCCTCTACGTTGTGTCAACGCTTCCGTTGCGATCTACAAGGGTACGTAGATCAGACTCTCCCCCTCGTTGCTATGCATCACCATGATCTTGCATGTGCGTAGGAAAATTTTCGAAATTACTACGTTCCCCAACAGTACTAGGGCTGGAAGAGGTCATGGGCCATATATGGGCCGAAAGAGGTCATGGGCCATACATGGGCCAGAAGTTAAAACGGGCTGGAATTATATTGGATGGCCCAGATGATGATACTAGGCCTAATTCGGATAGGCCGTAAACGGGCCCTGGGTTAGCGGGCTGTAAATGGGCTGTATGCGAACAGGCCGTTAACAGGCTTGCTGTGGGCCAACCCGCCACCTTTTGACCAAGTCAAACGGGCTGGCCTTTTGACAAGAATGGGCCTCTGTTGGGCCATGCCATGTGTCAACGTATCATAGGCGGTTTGGTTCCAATGAGTGGATGACATCTGTCCCAACGGTGAGCCGACACGTGTTTCCTCCAGCGAATGATGATTTTACACATGGAAATTCCCCATTAGTCGGGGCTGTTAACGGGCTATCTGATCCAAACCGGACCCGATGGCTTAACGGCGTTCCATTACGATGGATGCCATGTGTCGGTCACCCTTGACGAAAGCACTTCTGTGACGCACGATTTATCGTCATGGAAGTGGACAGTTCTGTGATGATAATTTTGGTAATGTCATAGAACACTTCTACGACAGCACAAGTATGACTATCTAAAATTGTCATGGATGTAGATGCATGACAGAAAACGTGACCTACTGTGACAAACACGTATCATCACGAAAGTGTATTTTTTTGTAATGCCTCATTCAGCAGTTCCGAGAGAAACAACCAAGTGAGAAAGAGGAGGAATCTGATAAGGATGAAGACTAGGAGGAGGATGATGGTTTCCCCAATGTCAATTCCACCTTAGTGATTTTTGCTGACGTCTAGAGCAAAAGTCGACTGAAAGTCATAAATAGAGAAGTTAACATGGTTGCCCCGGCAACAACAACAAATTTGAAGTGGTCACAAACTGCAATCACATTTGACCAGTCCGATCACCCAGCACGCGTTGCCACTCCAGGGCGGCACGCATTGGTAGTCGACCCTATTGTTGGAGGCACTCGACTGACCAAAGTATTAATGGATGGTGGTAGTGGTCTGAATATTCTCTATGCTGAGACCCTGAAAGGGATGGGCATTCCGATGTCGAAGCTTAGTGAGAGCAACATGAGGTTCCACGGAGTCATCCCTGGAAAGAAAGTTGATTCACTCAGCCAGATCACTCTTGACGTGGTTTTCAGTGATTCAAAGAATTACCGTAAGGAAAAGTTGACATTTGAAGTTGTGGGTTTTCAAAGTGCCTATCATGCTATTCTGGGCAGACATGCGTATGCTCGTTTCATGGCTCGACCGTGTTACGTGTACCTTAAGTTGAAGATGCCTGGACCCAGAGGCGTGATCACAGTTACAGGTAATCGGCAGAGAGCAGAAGAGTGCTTCTAGAAGGGCTCGAAAATTGCCGATGAGCAAATGGCAGTTGTTGAAATGCAAGAGTACCAGAAGAATGCAGATCCGAGTTATTTGTTGTGAGCCAATAAGCCTGCTTCAGATTCTGCATTTCAGTCGCCTGGTGAAACAAAGCTGATTCACATTCACCCGACTGATCCCAACACTACTCTGACTCATACCTCAACAACACTCGACAGCAAATAGGAAGAAGCGCTCATCCAGTTCCTCCGTCAGAATTGGGACATCTTCGCATGGAAGCCATCTGCCATGCCAGGTGTACCCAGGGAACTGGCTGAGCACCGTTTGCGAGTCGATCCGAAAGAAAAACCTGTTAAAGAGCATCTCCGTCGGTCCATCGTGGACAAGAGAAAGGCAATCGGTGAAGAGGTGGCTCGGCTTATGGCAGCCGAATTCATCCACGAGATTTACCACTCCGAGTGGCTCGCTAATGTTGTCATGGTTCTGAATAAAGATGATTTACTTTGTATGTGCATTGATTTCAAGCATATCAATCTGGCCTGCCCGAAAGATCATTTCCCTCTCCCCCGCATCGACCAGATTGTCGACTCAACTACGGGGTGTGAGCGTTTGTCTTTTTTGGATGCATATTCCGGGTATCATCAGATCCGACTGTATGGACCCGATGAAATAAAAACAACTTTTATCACCCATTCGGGTGCTTTTGTTATATTACCATGCCATTCGGTCTCAGGAATGCTTGTGCCACATTTATGAGGCTAATTCAGATGTGCCTGCTCACTCAAATCAGCCGGAATGTGGAAGCATATATGGATGACATCATGGTTAAGTCGCGTAAAGGTTCCGACCTGCTGACTGACCTCGCCGAAACCTTGGCCAACCTAAGGAGATATGATATCAAGCTTAATCCGTCGAAGTGCACATTTGGAGTCCCGCGTGGAAAGTTACTCGGTTTCCTCGTTTCTGAACGTGGAATCGACGCAAACCCAGAGAAAGTTGGTGCAATCCTCCGAATGAAGCGCCCAGTGCATGTACATGACGTTCCGAAGCTCACTGGTTGTTTGGCCTCTTTGAGTCGATTCATCTCTCATCTCCGTGAAAAGGCATTGCCTCTTTACCGACTGATGAAAAAATCTGATAAGTTCGAGTGGACTCCTGATGCTGACACCGCGTTTTCAGAGCTCAAAGCCCTGCTTTCCACCCAGCCGGTGCTCGCTGCCCCAATCAGCAAAGAACCTTTACAGCTTTATATTGCAACCACTGGACAAGTTGTCAGTACGATACTCACGATTGAGCGGGAAGAAGAAGGAAAAGCCTATAAAGTTCAGCGCCCAGTTAACTATATTTCTGAAGTTTTGACTCCATCCAAGCAAAGATATCCGCATTATCAGAAGCTTGTTTATGGAATTTACTTGACCACGAAGAAGGTTGCACATTATTTCTTAGATCATTCAATTATAGTCATCAACGACGCTCCATTGTCAAAAATTTTGAACAACAGAGATGCAACTGGTCGAGTGGCAAAATGGGCGATTGAACTCCTTCCATTGGATATCTAGTTTGAGGCAAAGAAAGCAATCAAGTTGCCGGAGTAATGGGCCACGGGTAGCCTAACCCGGGTCCCAGAACCTTTCAAGACATCGGACCGGCTGCGCCCCTCAAGACGCCGAGATAAAGCACCGCCTTCTAGTAGCCGGCTGGCTGGACGGCCGACTGCTCGAAGGAGGCCATGCACATGAAGATGGCCCCAAGATAGGCAAACTCCTGGCAGGCGGCCCCCAGAGAGGACGGCTCCCAGCAGTCGGCCCACGGCGCCCTCAAAGTCCGCACCCCCATTAAAGAAGACAGGACGGGGTGAGGCAACAGTGTAGCCCATCCCCCCCCCCCCATGAATTCAGGGGCGGGTGTGGCCACAGTGCATCGTACCAGCGGAGATCTTTGCCCGGCGCGGCACTGTTGCCACTTTGCCCCTGACGTCACTCCTGACAGGCCATGTCCTGCTCCCACGACCGCCTGTCAGCGGCCCAAGGTGTTGGGGAACATAGTAATTTCGAAAATTTTCCTACGCACACACAAGATCATGGTGATGCATAGCAACGAGGGGGAGAGTATTGTCTACATACCAACGCAGACCGACTGCAGAAGCGATCACACAACGTAGAGGAAGTAGTCGTACGTCTTCTTCCCGATCCGACCGATCCAAGCACCGTTACTCCGGCACCTCCGAGTTCTTAGCACACGTTCAGCTCGATGACGATCCTCGGGCTCCGATCCAGCAAAGCGTCGAGGAAGAGTTCCGTCAGCACAACGGCGTGGTGACAATCTTGATGTACTACCGACGCAGGGCTTCGCCTAAGCACTACAACGGTATGATCGAGGTGGAATTTGGTGGCAGGGGGCACCGCACACGGCTAAGGAACGATCTCAAGGATCAACTTGTGTGTCTTGGGGTGTCCCCTGCCCCCGTATATAATGGTTGGAGGAGGGGGGCTGGCCGGCCAGAGAGAGGGAGGCGCAGGGGGAGTCCTACTCCTACCGGGAGTAGGACTCCCCCTTCCAATCCTATTCCAACTAGGACTCTCAATGGGGAAAGGAGAGAGAGGGGGGCCGGCCCCTTCTCCTAGTCCTACTAGGACTTGGGGAAGGGGGGGGGGGGGCGCGGCCAGCTGTGGGCTGCCCCTTTTCTCTTTTCCACTAAGGCCCAATAGGCCCATTAGTCTCCCGGGGGGTTCCGGTAACCCTCCCGGTATTCCGGTAAAATCCCGATTTCACCCGGAACACTTCCTATGTCCAAACATAGGCTTCCAATATATCAATCTTTACGTCTCGACCATTTCGAGACTCCTCGTCATGTCCGTGATCTCATCCGGGACTCCGAACAACCTTCGGTACATCAAAATGCATAAACTCATAATAACTGTCATCGTAACGTTAAGCGTGCGGACCCTACGGTTCGAGAACAATGTAGACATGACCGAGACACGTCTCCGGTCAATAACCAATAGCGGGACCTGGATGCCCATATTGGCTCCTACATATTCTACGAAGATCTTTTATCGGTCAGACCGCATAACAACATACGTTGTTCCCTTTGTCATCGGTATGTTACTTGCCCGAGATTCGATCGTCGGTATCCAATACCTAGTTCAATCTCGTTACCGGCAAGTATCTTTACTCGTTCCGTAATACATCATCTCACAACTAACATATTAGTTGCAGTGCTTGCAAGGCTTATGTGATGTGCATTACCGAGAGGGCCCAGAGATACCTCTCCGACAATCGGAGTGACAAACCCTAATCTCGAAATACGCCAACCCAACATCTACCATTGGAGACACCTGTAGTACTCCTTTATAATCACCCAGTTACGTTGTGACGTTTGGTAGTACCCAAAGTGTTCCTCCAGTAAACGGGAGTTGCATAATCTCATAGTTATAGGAACATGTATAAGTCATGAAGAAAGCAATAGCAACATACTAAACGATCGGGTGCTAAGCTAATGGAATGGGTCATGTCAATCAGATCATTCAACTAATGATGTGACCTCGTTAATCAAATAACAACTCTTTGTTCATGGTTAGGAAACATAACCATCTTTGATTAACGAGCTAGTCAAGTAGAGGCATAATAGTGACACTCTGTTGGTCTATGTATTCACACATGTATTATGTTTCCGGTTAATACAATTCTAGCATGAATAATAAACATTTATCATGATATAAGGAAATAAATAATAACTTTATTATTGCCTCTAGGGCATATTTCCTTCAGTCTCCCACTTGCACTAGAGTCAATAATCTAGTTTACACAGTAATGATTCTAACACCCATGGAGCCTTGGTGCTGATCATGTTTTGCTCGTGGAAGAGGCTTAGTCAACGGGTCTACAACATTCAGATCCGTATGTATCTTGCAAATCTCTATGTCTCCCACCTGGACTAAATCCCGGATGGAGTTGAAGCGTCTCTTGATATGTTTGGTTCTTTTGTGAAATATGGATTCCTTTGCCAAGGCAATTGCACCAGTATTGTCACAGAAGATTTTCATTGGACCCGATGCACTAGGTATGACACCTAGATCGGATATGAACTCCTTCATCCAGACTCCTTCGTTTGCTGCTTCCGAAGCAGCTATGTACTCCGCTTCACATGTAGATCCCGCTACGACGCTTTGTTTAGAACTGCACCAACTGACAGCTCCACCGTTTAAAGTAAACACGTATCCGGTTTGCGATTTAGAATCGTCCGGATCAGTGTCAAAGCTTGCATCAACGTAACCTCTTACGGTGAGCTCTTTGTCACCTCCATATACGAGAAACATATCCTTAGTACTTTTCAGGTATTTCAGGATGTTCTTGACCGCTGTCCAGTGATCCACTCCTGGATTACTTTGGTACCTCCCTGCTAAACTTATAGCAAGGCACACATCAGGTCTGGTACACAGCATTGCATACATGATAGAGCCTATGGCTGAAGCATAGGGAACATCTTTCATTTTCTCTCTATCTTCTGCATTGGTCGGGCATTGAGTCTGACTCAACTTCACACCTTGTAACACAGGCAAGAACCCTTTCTTTGCTTGATCCATTTTGAACTTCTTCAAAATCTTGTCAAGGTATGTGCTTTGTGAAAGTCCAATTAAGCGTTTTGATCTATCTCTATAGATCTTTATGCCTAATATGTAAGCAGCTTCCCCGAGGTCTTTCATCGAAAAACTTTTATTCAAGTATCCCTTTATGCTATCCAGAAATTCTATATCATTTCCAATCAGCAATATGTCATCCACATATAATATTAGAAATGCTACAGAGCTCCCACTCACTTTCTTGTAAATACAGGCTTCTCCAAAAGTCTGTATAAAACCAAATGCTTTGATCACACTATCAAAGCGTTTATTCCAACTCCGAGATGCTTGCACCAGTCCATAAATGGATCGCTGGAGTTTGCACACTTTGTTAGCTCCCTTCGGATCGACAAAACCTTCTGGTTGCATCATATACAACTCTTCTTCCAGAAATCCATTCAGGAATGCAGTTTTGACATCCATTTGCCATATTTCATAATCATAAAACGCAGCAATTGCTAACATAATTCTGACGGACTTAAGCATCGCTACGGGTGAGAAGGTCTCATCGTAGTCAACCCCTTGAACTTGTCGAAAACCTTTTGCGACAAGTCGAGCTTTAAAGACAGTAACATTACCGTCAGCGTCAGTCTTTTTCTTGAAGATCCATTTATTCTCAATTGCTTGCCGATCATCGGGCAAGTCAACCAAAGTCCATACTTTGTTCTCATACATGGATCCCATCTCAGATTTCATGGCCTCAAGCCACTTTGCGGAATCTGGGCTCACCATCGCTTCTTCATAGTTCGTAGGTTCATCATGATCTAGTAGCATGACTTCCAGAACTGGATTACCGTACCACTCTGGTGCGGATCTCACTCTGGTTGATCTACGTGGTCCAGTAGTATCTTGTCCTGAAGCTTCATGATCATCATCATTAGCTTCCTCACTGATTGGTATAGGTGTCGCAGAAACAGTTTTCTGTGATGTACTAATTTCCAATAAGGGAGCAGGTACAGTTACCTCATCAAGTTCTACTTTCCTCCCACTCACTTCTTTCGAGAGAAACTCCTTCTCTAGAAATGATCCATTCTTAGCAACGAATGTCTTGCCTTCGGATCTGTGATAGAAGGTATACCCAACAGTTTCCTTTGGGTATCCTATGAAGACACATTTCTCCGCTTTGGGTTCGAGCTTATCAGGTTGAAGCTTTTTCACATAAGCATCGCAGCCCCAAACTTTAGGAAACGACAACTTTGGTTTCTTGCCAAACCATAGTTCATAAGGCGTCGTCTCAATGGATTTTGATGGTGCCCTATTTAACGTGAATGCGGCCGTCTCTAAAGCATAACCCCAAAACGATAGCGGTAAATCAGTAAGAGACATCATAGATCGCACCATATCTAGTAAAGTACGATTACGACGTTCGGACACACCATTACGCTGTGGTGTTCCGGGTGGCGTGAGTTGCGAAACTATTCCACAATTTTTCAAATGTATACCAAACTCGTAACTCAAATATTCTCCTCCACGATCAGATCGTAGAAACTTTATTTTCTTGTTATGATGATTTTCAACTTCACTCTGAAATTCCTTGAACTTTTCAAATGTTTCAGACTTATGTTTCATTAAGTAGATATACCCATATCTGCTTAAATCATCTGTGAAGGTGAGAAAATAACGATATCCGCCACGAGCCTCAATATTCATCGGACCACATACATCGGTAATGTATGATTTCCAATAAATCTGTTGCTCTCTCCATAGTACCGGAGAATGGTGTTTTAGTCATCTTGCCTATGAGGCATGGTTCGCAAGTACCAAGTGATTCATAATCAAGTGGTTCCAAAAGCCCATCAGTATGGAGTTTCTTCATGCGTTTTACACCGATATGACCTAAACGGCAGTGCCACAAATAGGTTGCACTATCATTATCAACTCTGCATCTTTTGGCTTCTACATTATGAATATGTGTATCACTACTATCGAGATTCAACAAGAATAGACCACTCTTCAAGGGTGCATGACCATAAAAGATATTACTCATATAAATAGAACAACCATTATTCTCTGATTTAAATGAATAACCGTCTCGCATCAAACAAGATCCAGATATAATGTTCATGCTCAACGCTGGCACCAAATAACAATTATTTAGGTCTAATATTAATCCCGAAGGTAGATGTAGAGGTAGCGTGCCGACCGCGATCACATCGACTTTGGAACCATTTCCCACGCGCATCGTCACCTCGTCCTTTGCTAGCGTCCGCTTATTCCGTAGTCCCTGTTTCGAGTTGCAAATATTAGCAACAGAACCAGGATCAAATACCCAGGTGCTACTGCGAGCTCTAGTAAGGTACACATCAATAACATGTATATCACATATACCTTTGTTCACCTTGCCATCCTTCTTATCCGCCAAATACTTGGGGCAGTTCCGCTTCTAGTGACCAGTCTGCTTGCAGTAGAAGCACTCAGTTTCAGGCTTAGGTCCAGACTTGGGTTTCTTCTCCTGAGCAGCAACTTGCTTGCTGTTCTTCTTGAAGTTCCCCTTCTTCTTTCCTTTTGCCCTTTTTCTTGAAACCAGTGGTTTTGTTAACCATCAACACTTGATGCTCCTTCTTGATTTCTACCTCCGCAGCTTTCAGCATTGCGAAGAGCTCGGGAATAGTCTTGTTCATCCCTTGCATATTATGGTTCATCACGAAGCTCTTGTAGCTTGGTGGCAGTGATTGGAGAATTCTGTCAATGACGCAATCATCTGGAAGATTAACTCCCATCTGAATCAAGTGATTATTATACCCAGACATTTTGAGTATATGCTCACTGACAGAACTGTTCTCCTCCATCTTGCAGCTATAGAACTTATTGGAGACTTCATATCTCTCAATTCGGGCATTTGCTTGAAATATTAACTTCAACTCCTGGAACATCTCATATGCTCCATGACGTTCAAAACGTTGTTGAAGTCCCGATTCTAAGCCGTAAAGCATGGCGCACTGAACTATCGAGTAGTCATCAGCTTTGCTCTGCCAGACGTTCATAACATCTGGTGTTGCTCCAGCAGCAGGCCTGGCACCCAGCGGTGCTTCCAGGACGTAATTCTTCTGTGCAGCAATGAGGAAAATCCTCAGGTTACGGACCCAGTCCGTGTAATTGCTACCATCATCTTTCAACTTTGCTTTCTCAAGGAACGCATTAAAATTCAACGGAACAACAGCACGAGCCATCTATCTACAATCAACATAAACAAGCAAGATACTATCAGGTACTAAGTTCATGATAAGTTTAAGTTCAGTTAATCAAATTACTTAGGAACTCCCACTTAGATAGACATCCCTCTAATCCTCTAATTGATCACGTGATCCAAATCAACTAAACCATAACCGATCATCACGTGAGATGGAGTAGTTTTCAATGGTGAACATCGTCATGTTGATCATATCTACTATATGATTCACGCTCGACCTTTCGGTCTCTGTGTTCCGAGGCCATATCTGCATATGCTAGGCTCGTCAAGTTTAACCTGAGTATTCTGCGTGTGCAAAACTGGCTTGCACCCGTTGTAGATGGACGTAGAGCTTATCACACCCGATCATCACGTGGTGTCTGGGCACGACGAACTTTGGCAACGGTGCATACTCAGGGAGAACACTTCTTGATAATTTAGTGAGAGATCATCTTATAATGCTACCATCAATCAAAGCAAGATAAGATGCATAAAAGGATAAACATCACATGCAATCAATATAAGTGATATGATATGGCCATCATCATCTTGTGCTTGTGATCTCCATCTCCGAAGCACCGTCATGATCACCATCGTCACCGGTGCGACACCTTGATCTCCATCGTAGCATCGTTGTCGTCTCGCCAATCTTATGCTTCCACGACTATCACTACCGCTTAGTAATAAAGTAAAGCATTACATCGCGATTGCATTGCATACAATAAAGCGACAACCATATGGCTCCTGCCAGTTGCCGATAACTCGGTTACAAAACATGATCATCTCATACAATAAAATCAGCATCATGCCTTGACCATATCACATCACAACATGCCCTGCAAAAACAAGTTAGACGTCCTCTACTTTGTTGTTGCAAGTTTTACGTGGCTGCTACGGGCTTAAGTAAGAACTCATCTCACCTACGCATCAAAACCACAACGATAGTTCGTCAAATAGACTCCGTTTTAACCTTCTCAAGGACCGGGCGTAGTCACACTTGGTTCAACTAAAGTTGGAGAGACAGTCTTCCGCAAGCCATCTATGTGCAAAGCACGTCGAGGGAACAGGTCTCGCGTAAGAGTACGCGTAAGGTTGGTCCGGATTGTCTCACCCAACAATACCGCCGAACCAAAGTATGACATGCTGGTAGGCAGTATGACTTGTATCGCCCACAACTCACTTGTGTTCTACTCGTGCAAATAACATCAAACCATAAAACCTAGGCTCGGATGCCACTGTTGGGGAACGTAGTAATTTCGAAAATTTTCCTACGCACACGCAAGATCATGGTG
The DNA here is from genome assembly GCA_034509565.1 of Triticum monococcum. Classification (NCBI taxonomy): domain Eukaryota; kingdom Viridiplantae; phylum Streptophyta; class Magnoliopsida; order Poales; family Poaceae; genus Triticum; species Triticum monococcum. Next base: position 154,204,329 of record CM067842.1, read on the forward strand.
ATGCATAGCAACGAGGGGGAGAGTATTGTCTACGTACCAACGCAGACCGACTGCGGAAGCGATCACACAACGTAGAGGAAGTAGTCGTACGTCTTCTTCCCGATCCGACCGATCCAAGCACCGTTACTCCGGCACCTCCGAGTTCTTAGCACACGTTCAGCTCGATGACGATCCTCGGGCTCCGATCCAGCAAAGCGTCGAGGAAGAGTTCCGTCAGCACAACGGCGTGGTGACGATCTTGATGTACTACCGACGCAGGGCTTTGCCTAAGCACTACAACGGTATGATCGAGGTGGAATTTGGTGGCAGGGGGCACCGCACACGGCTAAGGAACGATCTCAAGGATCAACTTGTGTGTCTTGGGGTGTCCCCTGCCCCCGTATATAAAGGTTGGAGGAGGGGGTCTGGCCGGCCAGAGAGAGGGAGGCGTAGGGGGAGTCCTACTCCTACCGAGAGTAGGACTCCCCCTTCCAATCCTATTCCAACTAGGACTCTCAAGGGGGAAAGGAGAGAGAGGGGGGCCGGCCCCTTCTCCTAGTCCTACTAGGACTTGGGGAAGGGGGGGGGGGGGGGCGCGGCCAGCTGTGGGCTGCCCCTTTTCTCTTTTCCACTAAGGCCCAATAGGCCCATTAGTCTCCCGGGGGGTTCCGGTAACCCTCCCGGTATTCCGGTAAAATCCCGATTTCACCCGGAACACTTCCTATGTCCAAACATAGGCTTCCAATATATCAATCTTTACGTCTCGACCATTTCGAGACTCCTCGTCATGTCCGTGATCTCATCCGGGACTCCGAACAACCTTCGGTACATCAAAATGCATAAACTCATAATAACTGTCATCGTAACGTTAAGCGTGCGGACCCTACGGTTCGAGAACAATGTAGACATGACCGAGACACGTCTCCGGTCAATAACCAATAGCGGGACCTGGATGCCCATATTGGCTCCTACATATTCTACGAAGATCTTTTATCGGTCAGACCGCATAACAACATACGTTGTTCCCTTTGTCATCGGTATGTTACTTGCCCGAGATTCGATCGTCGGTATCCAATACCTAGTTCAATCTCGTTACCGGCAAGTATCTTTACTCGTTCCGTAATACATCATCTCACAACTAACATATTAGTTGCAGTGCTTGCAAGGCTTATGTGATGTGCATTACCGAGAGGGCCCAGAGATACCTCTCTGACAATCGGAGTGACAAACCCTAATCTCGAAATACGCCAACCCAACATCTACCATTGGAGACACCTGTAGTACTCCTTTATAATCACCCAGTTACGTTGTGACGTTTGGTAGTACCCAAAGTGTTCCTCCAGTAAACGGGAGTTGCATAATCTCATAGTTATAGGAACATGTATAAGTGATGAAGAAAGCAATAGCAACATACTAAACGATCGGGTGCTAAGCTAATGGAATGGGTCATGTCAATCAGATCATTCAACTAATGATGTGACCTCGTTAATCAAATAACAACTCTTTGTTCATGGTTAGGAAACATAACCATCTTTGATTAACGAGCTAGTCAAGTAGAGGCATACTAGTGACACTCTGTTGGTCTATGTATTCACACATGTATTATGTTTCCGGTTAATAAAATTCTAGCATGAATAATAAACATTTATCATGATATAAGGAAATAAATAATAACTTTATTATTGCCTCTAGGGCATATTTCCTTCACAAGGATGGCGGGCCCTACCAGTCAACGAGAGCCCGGAGGGCGGCGGGAGCCGCACCAATTGGACCCGAGGGAGGCCGGCTCCTAGTGGCCGGCCAGATCCTTCCTCAGGGTCCCACGTGCCATTAACCAGGTAAGATGCAGAGTGGCTATAGTGATCTCCCACCAGGCGGCGGGATCGTAGCCACGCCTCCCCGACCGAGCACGCGTCATTAGTAGCACGACTACAGTAATCTACAGCCGGCAGGACCCGCGAGCGGCAGAGGCCGTCTGTCGGCTCCATACTAGACCAGCCGGCGGGGCCCACCAAGCGGCGGGCCCCAGCAGTCGGCGGAGAAGCCGGCGACCAGAGAGACTGACAGTCGGGCCCTACGCTGAAGGAAATATTCCCTAGAGGCAATAATAAAGTTATTATTTATTTCCTTATATCATGATAAATGTTTATTATTCATGCTAGAATTGTATTAACCGGAAACATAATACATGTGTGAATACATAGACAAACAGAGTGTCACTAGTATGCCTCTACTTGACTAGCTCGTTAATCAAAGATGGTTATGTTTCCTAACCATGGACAAAAGAGTTGTTATTTGATTAACGAGGTCACATAATTAGTTGAATGATCTGATTGACATGACCCATTCCATTAGCTTAGCACCTGATCGTTTAGTATGTTGCTATTGCTTTCTTCGTGACTTATACATGTTCCTATGACTATGAGATTATGCAACTCCCGTTTGCCGGAGGAACACTTTGGGTGCTACCAAACGTCACAACGTAACTGGGTGATTATAAAGGAGCATTACAGGTGTCTCCAAAGGTAGATGTTGGGTTGGCGTATTTCGAGATTAGGATTTGTCACTCCGATTGTCGGAGAGGTATCTCTGGGCCCTCTCGGTAATGCGCATCACTTAAGCCTTGCAAGCATTACAACTAATGAGTTAGTTGCGAGATGATGTATTACGGAACGAGTAAAGAGACTTGCCGGTAACGAGATTGAACTAGGTATTGGATACCGACGATCGAATCTCGGGCAAGTAACATACCGATGACAAAGGGAACAACGTATGTTTTTATGCGGTCTGACCGATAAAGATCTTCATAAAATATGTAGGAGCCAATATGGGCATCCAGGTCCCGCTATTGGTTATTGACCGGAGACGTGTCTCGGTCATGTCTACATTGTTCTCGAACCGTAGGGTCCGCACGCTTAACGTTACGATGACAGTTATTATGAGTTTATGCATTTTGATGTACCGAAGGTAGTTCGGAGTCCCGGATGTGATCACGGACATGACGAGGAGTCTCGAAATGGTCGAGACATAAAGATTGATATATTGGAAGCCTATGTTTGGACATGGGAAGTGTTCCGGGTGAAATCGGGATTTTACCGGATTACTAGGAGGGTTACCGGAACCCCCGGGAGCCAAATGGGCCAACATGGGCCTTAGTGGAAAGGTGAAAGGGCTGCCCACATAGGGCTGTGCGCCTCCCCCCTCTCTCTAGTCCTATTAGGACTAGGAGAAGGTGGCCGGCCCCCCTCTCTCCCTTTCCCACTTGGGAATCCTAGTTGGACTAGGATTGGAGGGGGAGTCCTACTCCCGGTAGGAGTAGGACTCCTCCTGCGCCTCCCTCCTTTGGCCGGCCAGCCTCCCCCCTCCATCCTTTATATACAGGGGCAGGGGACACCCCAAGACACACAAGTTGATCCTTGAGATCGTTCCTTAGCCGTGTGCGGTGCCCCCTGCCACCAAATTCCACCTCGATCATATTGTTGTAGTGCTTAGGCGAAGCCCTACGTCGGTAGTACATCAAGATCGTCACCATGCCGTCGTACTGATGGAACTCTTTCTCGACGCTTTGCTAGATCGGAGCCCGAGGATCGTCATCGAGCTGAACGTGTGCTAAGAACTCGGAGGTGTCGGAGTAACGGTGCTTGGATCGGTCGGATCGGGAAGACGTACGACTACTTCCTCTACGTTGTGTAATCGCTTCCGCAGTCAGTCTGCGTTGGTACGTAGACAACACTCTCCTCTCTCGTTGCTATGCATCACCATGATCTTGCGTGTGCGTAGGATTTTTTTTTGAAATTACTACGTTCCCCAACAGTGGCATCCGAGCCTAGGTTTTTATGGTTTGATGTTATTTGCACGAGTAGAACACAAGTGAGTTGTGGGCGATACAAGTCATACTGCCTACCAGCATGTCATACTTTGGTTCGGCGGTATTGTTGGACGAGACGATCCGGACCAACCTTACGCGTACTCTTACGCGAGACCGGTTCCCTCGACGTGCTTTGCACATAGATGGCTTGCAGAAGACTGTCTCTCCAACTTTAGTTGAACCAAGTGTGGATACGCCCGGTCCTTGAGAAGGTTAAAACGGAGTCTATTTGACAAACTATCATTGTGGTTTTGATGCGTAGGTGAGATGAGTTCTTGCTTAAGCCCGTAGCAGCCACGTAAAACTTGCAACAACAAAGTAGAGGACGTCTAACTTGTTTTTGCAGGGCATGTTGTGATGTGATATGGTCAAGGCATGATGCTAAATTTTATTGTATGAGATGATCATGATTTGTAACCAAGTTATCGGCAACTGGCAGGAGCCATATGGTTGTCGCTTTATTGTATGCAATGCAATCGCGATGTAATGCTTTACTTTATTACTAAGCGGTAGTGATAGTCGTGGAAGCATAAGATTGGCGAGATGACAACAATGCTACGATGGAGATCAAGGTGTCGCGCCGGTGACGATGGTGATCATGACGGTGCTTCGGAGATGGAGATCACAAGCACAAGATGATGATGGCCATATCATATCACTTATATTGATTGCATGTGATGTTTATCTTTTATGCATCTTATCTTGCTTTGATTGACGGTAGCATTATAAGATGATCTCTCACTAAATTATCAAGAAGTGTTCTCCCTGAGTATGCACCATTGCCAAAGTTCGTCGTGCCCAGACACCACGTGATGATCGGGTGTGATAAGCTCTACGTCCAAATACAACGGGTGCAAAATAGTTGCACACGCAGAATACTCAGGTTATACTTGACGAGCCAAGCATATACAGATATGGCCTCGGAACACGGAGACCGAAAGGTCGAGCGTGAATCATATAGTAGATATGATCAACATAACGATGTTCACCATTGAAAACTACTCCATCTCACGTGATGATCGGTTATGGTTTAGTTGATTTGGATCACGTGATCACTTAGAGGATTAGAGGGATGTCTATCTAAGTGGGAGTTCTTAAGTAATATGATTAATTGAACTTTAATTTATCATGAACTTAGTCCTGGTAGTACTTTGCAAATTATGTTATAGATCAATAGCTCGCGTTGTTGCTTTCATATGTTTATTTTGATATGTTCCTAGAGAAAATTGTGTTGAAAGATGTTAGTAGCAATGATACGGATTGGATCCGTGATCTGAGGTTTATCCTCATTGCTGCACAGAAAAATTATGTCCTTGATGCACCGCTAGGTGATAGACCTATTGCAGGAGCAGATGCAGACGTTATGAACGTTTGGCTAGCTCAATATGATGACTACTTGATAGTTTAGTGCACCATGCTTAACGGCTTAGAATCGGGACTTCAAAGACGTTTTGAACGTCATGGACCATATGAGATGTTCCAGGAGTTGAAGTTAATATTTCAAGCAAATACCCGAGTTGAGAGATATGAAGTCTCCAACAAGTTCTATAGCTAAAAGATGGAGGAGAATCGCTCAACTAGTGAGCATGTGCTCAGATTGTCTGGGTAGTACTATCGCTTGAATCAAGTGGGAGTTAATCTTCCAGATAAGATAGTGATTGACAGAATTCTCAAGTCACCATCACCAAGTTAGTAGAACTTCGTGATGAACTATAATATGCAAGGGATAACGGAAACAACTCCCAAGCTCTTCGTGATGCTGAAATCAACGAAGGTAGAAATCAAGAAAAACATCAAGTGTTGATGGTTGACAAGACCACTAGTTTGAAGAAAAGGGCAAAAGGGAAGAAGGGGAACTTCAAGAAGAACGGCAAGCAAGTTGCTGCTCAAGTGAAGAAGCCCAAGTCTGATCCTAAGCCCGAGACTAAGTGCTTCTACTGCAAAGGGACTGGTCACTGGAAGCGGAACTACCCCAAGTGATTGGCGGATAAGAAGGACGGCAAAGTGAACATAAGTATATTTGATATACATGTTATTGATGTGTACTTTACTAGTGTTTATAGCAAACCCTCAGTATTTGATACTAGTTGCTAAGATTAGTAACTCAAAACGGGAGTTGCAGAATAAACAGAGACTAGTTAAGGGTGATGTGACGATGTGTGTTGGAAGTGGTTCCAAGATTGATATGATCATCATCGCACACTCCCTATAATTCCGGGATTAGTGTTGAACCTAAATAAGTGTTATTTGGTGTTTGCGTTGAGCATGAATATGATTTGATCATGTTTATTGTAATACGGTTATTCATTTAAGTAAGAGAATAAATTGTTGTTCTGTTTACATGAATAAAACCTTATATGGTTACACACCCAATGAAAATAGTTCATTGGATCTCGATCGTAGTAATACACATAATCATAATATTGAAACCAAAAGATGCAAAGTTAATAATGATAGTGCAACTTATTTGTGGCACTGATGTTTAGGTCATATTGGTGTAAAGCGCATGAAGAAACTCCATGCTGATGGGCTTTCGAAATCACTTGATTATGAATCAGTTGATGCTTGCGAACCATGCCTCATGGGCAAGATGACTAAAACTCTGTTCTTCGGAACAATGGAGCGAGCAACAGATTTGTTGGAAATCATACATACTGATGTATGTGGTCCGATGAATATTGAGGCTCGCGACAGGTATCATTATTTTCTGATCTTCACAGATGATTTGAGCATATATGAGTATATCTACTTGATGAAACACAAGTCTGAAACATTTGAAAAGTTCAAAGAATTTCAGAGTGAAGTGGAGAATCATCGTAACAAGAAAATAAAAGTTTCTACGATATGATCGCAGAGGTAAAATATTTGAGTTACGAGTTTGGCCTTCAGTTAAAAACAATGTGAAATAGTTTCACTACTCACGCCACCTGGAACACCACAGTGCAATGGTGTGTCCAAACGTCATAACCGTATTTTATTAGAATGGTGCGATCTATGATGTCTCTTACCGATCTACCACTATCGTATTGGGGTTATGCATTAGAGACAGCTGCATTCACGTTAAATAGGGCACCATCTAAATCCGTTGAGACGGCACCATATGAACTATGGTTTGGCAAGAAACCTAAGCTGTCGTTTCTTAAAGTTTGGGGTTGCGATGCTTATATGAAAAAGTTTCATCCTGATAAGCTCAAACTCAAATCGGAGAAGTGCGTCTTCATAGGATATCCAAAGGAAACTATTGGATACACCTTCTATCACAGATCCGAAGGCAAGACTTTTGTTGCTAAAATTCGGAAACTTTCTGGAGAAGGAGTTTCTCTCGAAAGAAGTGAGTGGGAGGAAAGTAGAACTTGACGTGGTAACTGTACCTGCTCCCTTATTGGAAAGTAGTACATCACAGAAAACTGTTTCTGTGACACCTACACCAGTTAGTGAGGAAGCTAATGATGATGATCATGAAACTTCAGAACAAGATACTACTGAACCTCGTAGATCAACCAGAGTAAGATCCGCGCCAGAGTGGTACGATAATCCTTTTCTGGAAGTCATGCTACTAGATCATGATGAACCTACGAACTATGAGGAAGCGATGATGAGCCCAAATTCCGCGAAATGGTTTGAGGCCATGAAATCTGAGATATGATCCATGTATGAGAACAAAGTATGGACTTTGATGGATTTGCCCGATGATCGGCAAACCATAGAAAATAAATGGATCTTCAAGAGGAAGACGGACGTTGATAGTTGTGTTACTATCTACAAAGCTAGAATTGTCGCAAAAGGTTTTCGACAAGTTCAAAGTGTTGACTACGATGAGAGTTTCTCACTCGTATCTATGCTTAAGTCTGTCCGAATCATGTTAGCAATTGCCGCATTTTATGAAATCTGGCAAATGGATAAACAAAACTGCATTCCTTAATGGATTTATTAAAGAAGAGTTGTATGTGATGCAACAAGAAGGTTTTGTCAATCCGAAAGGTGCTAACAAAATGTGCAAGCTCCAGTGATCCATCTATGGACTGGTGCAAGCATCTCAGAGTTGGAATATACGCTTTGATAAGTTGATCAAAGCATATAGTTTTATACAGACTTGCGGTGAAGCCTGTATTTACGAGAAAGTGAGTGGGAGCACTACAGCATTTCTGATAAGTATATGTGAATGACATATTGTTGATCGGAAATAATGTAGAATTATTCTGTAAAGCATAAAAGGAGTGTTTGAAAGGAGTTTTTCAAAGAAAGACTTCGGTAAAGCTGCTTACATATTGAGCTTCAAGATCTATAGAGATAGATCAAGACGCTTGATAAGTTTTTCAATAAATACATACCTTGACAAGATTTTGAAGTAGTTCAAAAAAGAACAGTCAAAGAAAAAGTTTCTTGCCTGTGTTACAAGGTGTGAAGTTGAGTAAAGACTCAAAGCCCGACCACGGCAGAAGATAGAAAGAGAATGAAAGTCATTCCCTATGCCTCATTCATAGGTTCTATAAAGTAAGCCATGCTGTGTACCAGATCTATTGTATACCCTGCACTGATTTGGCAAGGGAGTACAATAGTGATCTAGGAGTAGATCACTGGACAGCGGTCAGAATTATCCTTAGTGAAATAAGGATGTGTTTCTCGATTATGGACGTGACAAAAAGGTTCGTCGTAAAGGGTTACATCGATGCAAGTTTTTGACACTGATCCAGATGAATCTAAAGTCACAATCTGGATACATATTGAAAGTGGGAGTAATTAGCTAGAGTAGCTCCGTGCAGAGCATTATAGACAAAGAATTTTGCAAAATACTTACAGATCTGAATGTGACAGACCCGTTGACTAAAATTATCTCACAAGCAAAAACATGATCACACCTTAGTACTCTTTGGGTGTTAATCACATAGAGATGTGAACTAGATTACTGACTCTAGTAAACCCTTTGAGTGTTGGTCACATGACGATGTGAACTATGGGTGTTAATCACATGGTGATGTGAACTATTGCTGCTAAATCACATGGCGATGTGAACTAGATTATTGACTCTAGTGCAAGTGGGAGACTGAAGGAAATATGCCCTAGAGGCAATAATAAAGTTATTATTTATTTCCTTATATCATGATAAATGTTTATTATTCATGCTAGAATTGTATTAACCAGAAACATAATACATGTGTGAATACATAGACAAACAGAGTGTCACTAGTATGCCTCTACTTGACTAGCTCGTTAATCAAAGATGGTTATGTTTCCTAACCATGGACAAAAGAGTTGTTATTTGATTAACGAGGTCACATCATTAGTTGAATGATCTGATTGACATGACCCATTCCATTAGCTTAGCACCCGATCGTTTAGTATGTTGCTATTGCTTTCTTCATGACTTATACATGTTCCTATGACTATGAGATTATGCAACTCCCGTTTGCCGGAGGAACACTTTGGGTGCTACCAAACGTCACAACGTAACTGGGTGATTATAAAGGAGCATTACAGGTGTCTCCAAAGGTAGATGTTGGGTTGGCGTATTTCGAGATTAGGATTTGTCACTCCGATTGTCGGAGAGGTATCTCTGGGCCCTCTCGGTAATGCACATCACTTAAGCCTTGCAAGCATTACAACTAATGAGTTAGTTGCGAGATGATGTATTACGGAACAAGTAAAGAGACTTGCTGGTAACGAGATTGAACTAGGTATTGGATACCGACGATCGACTCTCGGGCAAGTAACATACCGATGACAAAGGGAACAACGTATGTTGTTATGCGGTCTGACCGATAAAGATCTTCGTAAAATATGTAGGAGCCAATATGGGCATCCAGGTCCCGCTATTGGTTATTGACCGGAGACGTGTCTCGGTCATGTCTACATTGTTCTCGAACCGTAGGGTCCGCACGCTTAACGTTACGATGACAGTTATTATGAGTTTATGCATTTTGATGTACCGAAGGTAGTTCGGAGTCCCGGATGTGATCACGGACATGACGAGGAGTCTCGAAATGGTAGAGACATAAAGATTGATATATTGGAAGCCTATGTTTGGACATCGGAAGTGTTCCGGGTGAAATCGGGATTTTACCGGATTACCGGGAGGGTTACCGGAACCCCCCGGGAGCCAAATGGGCCAACATGGGCCTTAGTGGAAAGGTGAAAGGGCTGCCCACATAGGGCTGCGCGCCTCCCCCCTCTCTCTAGTCCTATTAGGACTAGGAGAAGGTGGCCGGCCCCCCTCTCTCCCTTTCCCACTTGGGAATCCTAGTTGGACTAGGATTGGAGGGGGGAGTCCTACTCCCGGTAGGAGTAGGACTCCTCCTGCGCCTCCCTCCTTTGGCCGGCCAGCCTCCCCCCTCCATCCTTTATATACGGGGGCAGGGGACACCCCAAGACACACAAGTTGATCCTTGAGATCGTTCCTTAGCCGTGTGCGGTGCCCCCTGCCACCAAATTCCACCTCGATCATATCGTTGTAGTGCTTAGGCGAAGCCCTACGTCGGTAGTACATCAAGATCGTCACCACACCGTCGTGCTGACGGAACTCTTTCTCGACGCTTTGCTGGATCGGAGCCCGAGGATCGTCATCGAGCTGAACGTGTGCTAAGAACTCGGAGGTGCCGGAGTAACGGTGCTTGGATCGGTCGGATCGGGAAGACGTACGACTACTTCCTCTACGTTGTGTGATCGCTTCCGCAGTCGGTCTGCGTTGGTACGTAGACAACACTCTCCCCTCTCGTTGCTATGCATCACCATGATCTTGCGTGTGCGTAGGAATTTTTTTGAAATTACTACGTTCCCCAACATACGCCCGGCTGGATTACCATTGTACCCCTGGGGGGTAGGCCTATATAAACCCCCAGGGCACCCATGCAAAGGGTTCGCACCCGGATAGGACTAGATTCATACCTAGGGGAGGAGAGAGCAAGCCTTGCCTTCTCCCACCTCTAGCATACAGCTCGAGGAGCACCATTGTACACACTTGAGCCTTAGTGATCATGCGAAGACCCCGCAGAGTAGGACTAGGGGTGTTATCTCCTAGGAGAGCCCCGAACCTGGGTAAAGTTTGCCGGCGTACGTGTCTACGCCTCATCCTGCTTTCGGGCACCGGCGACGTTCTACTCGCTCCCACCATGATAAGCCATCCATTGGCATATGTTGCACCCAACCCACGACACAAGTCTCAAGGAATAACAGATTTCCTCGCCGAGTGGGTTGAGCAGCAACAACCGACTCAAATTCACTTGGAGCATTGGACTATGTTCTTTAACGGATCAAAGATGCTGAATGGTTCTGGTGCTGGGGTAGTACTGGTGTCCCCCCGAGGTGACAAGCTTAGTTACGTTCTCCAAATTCACTTTGACCCCTCCAACAATGAAGCTGAGTATGAGGCACTTCTGTATGGGTTGCTTATGGCCATTACACTCAGCGCCCATCACCTAATGGTTTACGGCGACTCAGATTTAGTGGTCAATCAGGTGATGAAGGAGTGGGGCGTCAGGAGCCCGGCCATGACCGGTTATTGCAATGAGGTGAGAAAGTTAGAAAAGAAGTTTGAGGGGTTAGAGCTCCACCATATACCCCGACTGAAGAATCAAGCAGTTGATGACCTGGCAAAGATAGCTTCCAAACGAGAGCCCATTCCCAGCAATGTGTTCTTGGAGCATCTTCACACACCATTAGTTCAAGAGGATCCTTTCATAGAAGAGCCCCCGCAACCAAAAAGTTATATCGATCCGACTGAACTCGAGATTCCAGGCGTGGTCGACTTGATCATGGAGGTTTTGGTCATCGGCGTATATACTCAGGAAATAACTTCCACAAGATGAGGAGGAGGCCCGTCAGATTATCCGTCGATCCAAAGCCTTCATCGTGATAGGTGGTCGACTTTTCAGGGAAAGTTTCACTGGAGTTGCTCAATGATGCATCACGCCAAAAGAAGGTCGAATGATCCTCAATGATATCCACTCAGGGACCTGTGGTTACCATGCATCCTCTCGGACCATCGTGGCCAATGCATACCGAGCAGGATTCTATTGGCCATGAGTAAATGAGATGTCGAAAGATATAGTTAACAAATGTGAAGGTTGTCAGTTTTACTCTGACATGTCCCACAAACCCGCATCAGCCTTAAAGTCCATACCACTGGTCTGGCCATTTGCTGTTTGGGGATTGGATATGGTTGGACCCCTGAGGACCGACAGATGTGGTTTCACTCATTTGCTTGTGGTAGTCGACAAGTTCACTAAATGGATCGAAGCCAAACCCATCAAAAGTCTTGATTCTGGCACTGCCGTTATTTTCATCAGAGAGCTGACATTCAAATACAGAGTCCCTCATAGCATTATCATGGATAACGACTCCAACTTTGATTCTGATGAGTTTAGAGCATTTTGCGCTTCTCAAGGCACTAGGGTCGACTATGCTTCAGTCGCCCACCCACAGTCGAATGGACAGGCAGAAAGAGCAAATGGTTTGATCCTCCAAGGGTTGAAACCCCCATTGATGCGTGACCTCAAACATGCAGCTGGCGCTTGGGTAGATGAACTTCCATTAGTCCTTTGGGGATTAAGAACAACACCGAATCGGTCTACTGATCAAATGCCTTTCTTCATGGTCTATGGGGCTGAAGTTGTGCTGCCGAGTGATTTGCTTCACAATGTGTCGGAGTAATGGGCCACGGGTAGGCTAACCCGAGCCCCAAAACCTTTCAAGACATCGGGGCAGGCTGCGCCCCTCAAGATCCCAGGACACGGAGCCGCCTTTAGAGAAGTCGGCGGGAAGGCAACCGACTAGCCACTCGCGGCCGAGTCCCAGGAACCACTTCAGGATAAGCCGACTCCTGACTGCCGACTTCCCAAGAAGCCGACCTTGGGGAGTCGGACCGCGACTCCAACAAACCCCATATCCTCATCAGGAGGGACAGGACCGGGGAGTGGCTATAGTAAAGCCCGCTCCCGCCCCTTACCAGGGGCAGGCATGGCCACAGCACGCCGTACCCGGGGAGATCTCCGTGCGGCGTGGCACTGTTGCCGTGCCGGCCCTGACATCAGCGCCGAAGGACCGAATCCTGCGCCCACGACGGCTTGTCTGTACGACCCTGGGGCGGCGGGTCCCACCAGCCAGTGGGACCCCAGGAGACGGCAAGTGCGCCACTAGTCGGCCCCCAAGAGTCGGCCAGACCCTCCCCCGGGGCCCACGCGCCATTAGTCAGATGTGACGGAGAGTGGCAATAGTGATCGCCCGCTAGGCGGCGGGGCTGTTGCCACGACTCCATGACCAAGCCCGCGTCATTAGAAGCAGGGCTACAGTGATCAGCAGTCGGCAAGACCTGCCCGCGGCGGACGCGGCATGTCTGCTCCGTACCTAGCCAGTCGGCGGGGCCCACCAGTCGGCGGGCCCCAGCAGTCGGCGGAGAAGACGGAGGACGGAGGCACTGACGGCTGGGCCCGTGTCCAGCCGGATTACCATTGTACCCCTGGGGGGTAGGCCTATATAAACCCCCCAGGGCACCCATGCAAAGGGTTGGAATCCAGTAGCTCCAGACCAGATCATATATGAGGGAGAGAGCTAGCCTTGCCCTATCCTACCTCCAGGAAACAGCTCAAGGAGCAATCGTGTAAACACTTTGCCATAGTGATCATGCGGAGACCCCGTAGAGCAGCAGTAGGGGTATTATCTCCCTAGAGAGCCCTGAAGCTGGGTAAGATTCACCGGCGTGCATGTCTACGCCTCATCCCGTTTCCAGGCACCGGCGACGTTCTACTCACCCTCACCATGATAAGCCATCCTTTGGCATATGTCGCACCCAACCCCCGACACTTGGCGCCCACCATGGGGCCTGGTGCACCGTCATCCGGAGACCTGTCCTGGACGGGAATCCTTTTCCTCCTTGGCGAGCACAGCCAGCCAGGCACGCTAGACAGAGTTTGCGCCGACGCGCTGCACGGCGTTGAGATCGCCTGCGCAGCTAGCCGCCTCGCTGAACTTGTCAGCGAGGTTCGCATCTCCGATGAACCTGCATCTGACGCAGGCACGGGAGGCTCCGAGAGCCTCCTCGCGGGCCTCCTCGATCAACTCCACGTCGCCGGCGAGCCTGCCGTGGACTTGGAGTCTGTAGGTTCCACCGACCCGATGCTGGTCGACTCCGACACCGCGTCGCTCGACGCGTTCCCCACTAATGTGGTGGTCTACGACGAGCCTCTCCCTCGCGAGGAGAGCAGCGGAAGCACCGTCATCGAGGTGCTCGTCATCAGTCATGACGTGCTCCCCGGCGGAGGAGCGCATGACCCACTTGGCGCGGCGCTACAAGACCTGACTGCGCCCATTCCGGAAGATGCTGACACGGAGACGTTGGAGGCGCGCCGCCTTCAGCTGGTCGAAGGTGCGAAGAAGTTGGCTAGCATGAGACGCTTGTCAGAAGCCTACCAGCGAGAGATGGATAGCGCTATTGGTGGCTCACCAGCCCCAGCTGGGCCCAGCCGCCTTGGCACGGTCCAGCAGCGCGGTGTAGCCATCGCCAACCTGTTCGGGGCAAGTCGCCCTGTGTATGCTCCACCTGCGGAGAACATTCGAGCCGCCCAGGTGGCGGCGGACGAGCTGGACAATTTTGAGGGCGAAGAGCGCCGCCTGATGATGGAGCGAGTCTAGCGGCTCCTCGACGCGGCTGCCGCGCAGAACGAGACCAGCTGCTGCACATAGGCGCCGCAGCAGCAAAACGACAACCTTCACCGAGACCAAGGCGCGACGTCTCGAACGCCGACTAGCGGCGCCCGAGGAAGAAAGGACAAGGATCCAACTATCAGCCACAGTCGGACTCGCATTACCATAGAGCGCGACCGAGACGGCCGCCCGAGAGCAGTAGAACGATGGGATGACTATCCACCTCCTCCTCCTCGTAGGGAAAGGCGAGTCTCCCTGCCGCCTGTTGATCATCCGACTCTTGGCGACCGCCTTGGCCGCCGAGAGGGAGTCGGGGAAAACGACGCCCGCCACCAGATCGACCGGCTTCACCGATCCCTAGCGCTCGAAGAAGAAGACGAGTTGGGTCCGCCTTGTTTCGGGCCCCGCATTCGAGGCAAGCCCTTTCCCAAAGGGTTCACGCTCCCAAGAGACACACCCAAATACACTGGCTCCGTGAAGCCGGAAGACTGGCTAGTCGACTACTCCACGGTGGTCAGCATAGCGAACGGCAACAAGCGTGTCGCCGTAAAATACGTTTCGCTCATGCTCCAGGGCACGGCCCGGACATGGCTGAACAGCCTGAAGCCCCGCAGCATCAACAGCTGGGTCGACTTCACCGAAGCATTCGTCCGCAACTTCACCAGCACGTACAAGCATCCTCCCAAGCCTCGTCAGCTCTCCTTGTGCATGCAAGGTCCCGACGAGTCGACTCGCGACGACCTCACACGTTGGGCCGAGCTTCAGAACTCCTGCGAGGGCGTGCATGAGGTGCAGGCTATCGAGTACTTCATCGCCGGGTGCAGAGAAGGCACCCTCCTCAAGCACAAGCCCCTCTACGACGAGCCAGAAACCCTCGACAAGCTGCTGATCATAGCAGACAAGTACGCCACGGCCGACTCCTCCATGAAGCCGGAGATTCAAGTTAGCGCAACTGGCAAAGTGGCCCCTCAAGCTCCAAGAACTCCGGCGGGAGATGCCAGTCGGCGGCAACAGCAGGGCGACCACAAGCGCAAGGCCCCGCAGCCAGCTTCTAGCAGCCGGCAGGTTGCGACAGTCGAAGCCCAGCAGCCGGATGGGCAGCCTTCACCCAAGCGACAGAAAGGTGGCAAGCCCAACTGGTTGCCGGTCTTCTCATACGAGCAAACCCTGGATGGTCCTTGCAAGTTCCATAGTGGCGCGAAGCCGTCGAATCACACCACCCGGAAGTGCCACTGGCTCACTAGGATCGCCAAAGGAGACGGCCTCCGGCCTCCCCCGCCTGCTAGGCAGCCGCCGCCGCCTCCGCCCCAGCAGCCGGCTGTCAGGCCAGTCGGCGCAGTACAAGATGAATACCCCGAAGAACATGGAGCCTACATGGTATTTACCAGTATGGCTGATGATCGACGCAGCAGGTGGCTGCAGCGACAAGAGGTGAATGCAGTAGCGTCGGAGATGCCAGAGTTCATGCACTGGTCCGAAAAGCCTATCAGCTAGAGCAGGGATGATCACCCAGAGGTGATGCCGAGTCCGGGCTCTTATGCCTTGGTCCTGGATGCCACCTTTGCCATGGATAGACGAGCTGCTCGTTTCTCGCGAGTTCTGATAGACGGAGGTAGCAGCATTAACATCCTGTACAAGGACACCATGGAGAAATTAGGAATCAAGCAAAGACAGCTTCAGAATAGCTGGACTGTGTTCCACGGCATTATTCCTGGGCTTTCCTGTTCACCAATCGGCAAGATCCTGATGGACGTCCTCTTTGGAGACAAAGATCACTTCCGCCGAGAGTCAGTTTGGTTTGAGGTGGTGGACCTTGAGAGCCCATACCATGCACTACTCGGCCGACCCGCCTTGGCCAAGTTCATGGCGGTCCCCCACTACGCCTACCTCAAAATGAAGATGCCCAGTTCCAGGGGGATTCTGACCATAGCCGGTGACTACCGGAAGTCGTCTGCCTGTGCGGCTGAGAGCAGTCGGCTAGCGGAGTCCCTGGTAATCGCGGCCGAGAAGCGGCTCCTTGAACGGGTTGTGGTGATGGCCGACAAGCAGCCAGAGGTATCACCCAACCCAAAGGAGTCGGAGGCTGAGGGTTCATTCAAGCTGGCCAAGGAGACAAAGAAGATACCCTTGGATCCGGAGCACCCAGAGAGGTACGCTATCATAGGCGCAAACCTCGGCAGCAAATAGGAAGGCGAGCTCGTCGATTTCCTCCGTGAGAATCGGGACATCTTCGCATGGTCCCCCAAAGACATGCCAGGTGTACCGACGGAATTTGCCGAGCACAAGCTACATGTCCGATCTAATGCAAAGCTGGTCAGGCAGCCCCTGCGCCGCCTATCAAAAGAGAAGAGAAGAGTTGTCGGAGAAGAAATAGCCCGGCTCCTAGCGGCCGGCTTCATTATGGAAGTATTCTTTCCAGAGTGGCTAGCCAATCCGGTCCTGGTACTGAAGAAGAACAAGAAGTGGCGAATGTGTATTGACTACATGAGCCTCAACAAGGCCTGCCCCAAGGACCCGTTTGCTCTACCAAGAATTGATCAGGTGATAGACTCCACCGCCGGATGCGAGCTGTTGAGCTTTTTGGATGCATACTCAGGATATCACCAGATCAAGCTGAACCCGGCTGACAGACTGAAGACCGCCTTCATCACGCCGTTTGGAGCCTTCTGCTACCTCACCATGATGTTCGGCTTGAGGAATGCCGGCGCCACCTTTCAGGATTGCATGCAGAAGTGCCTCCTCAAGCAGCTCGGGAGAATCGCCCACGTCTACATGGACGATGTGGTGGTGAAGATGGAAAAGCGTGGAACACTGCTGGAAGACCTCAAGGAGACCTTTGGGAACCTGCGCCGATTCCAGATCAAGCCCAACCCCGAGAAGTGCGTCTTCGGAGTGCCGGCCGGCCAACTCCTTGGCTTCCTGGTCTCCGAACGCGGCATAGAATGCAACCCTGTAAAGATCAAGGCCATTGAGAAGATGGAGGTACCCAGCCGACTGTTGGACGTGCAAAAGTTCACCGGCCGCTTGGTGTCCATTAGTCGGTTCATCAGTCGGCTGGGCGAAAAAGCTCTCACCTTATACCAACTCATGAAGAAGACCACTTTCTTCGAATGGAACCACAAGGCGGACGAAGCTTTTCTCCAATTGAACAAGATGCTGACTACTCCACCCGTTCTGGCGGCTCCGACTCCTAAGGAACCTTTGCTCCTTTACATCGCTGCCACCAGTCGGGTAGTCAGCACATTCATTGTAGTGGAACGCAAGGAGGAAGGCAAGACACTACCTGTCCAAAGACTGGTATATTACCTGAGTGAAGTACTGTCAGCCTCCAAGCAGAACTACCCCCACTACCAGAAGATGTGGTATGGCGTACACTTTACCGCCAAGAAATTGAAGCCTTACTTTCAAGAGTATCCAATCACCATGGTCTGCACGGCCCCACTTGCCGAGATCATCGGAAGCCGAGATGCTTCTGGCCGAGTGGCCAAGTGGGCCATAGAGTTGGCTCCCTACACCATCCACTACCAGCCCCGCACCGCCATCAAGTCACAAGCACTGGCCGACTTTCTCGTCGACTGGGTCGAGACCCAGTACCTACCTCCAGCGCCCGACTCCACCCATTCGCGGATGCATTTCGATGGCTCCAAGATGCGCACCGGCTTGGGAGCCGGCGTCGTCCTCACTTCCCCTAAAGGCGACAAGCTCAAATACGCACTGCAAATCCATTTTGCCACCTCCAACAATGTCGCCGAGTACGAGGCGCTCATTCACGGGCTCCGGCTTGCCAAAGAACTTGGCATTCGCCGGATCCTGTGTTATGGCGACTCGGACTTAGTGGTCCAACAGTCATCTGGCGACTGGGACGCCAAAGATGCAAACATGGCGAGTTACCGTTTCCTCATGCAACAATTCAGTGGGTATTTCGAGGGGTGCGAGTTCCTCCATGTGCCAAGAAACGACAACGACCAAGCAGACGCCTTGGCACGAATCGGCTCTACCCGCCAAGCAATACCATCGCGCGTCGCCCTTCAACGCCTCCTCAAGCCGTCTGTCAAGCCTTCACCAGAATCGGACTCCATCTTCGTGCCGGCTCCTCCCGAAGAAGTCGGATCCGACTCCAGAGCCCCAGCAGACGGTACGGGGATTTTGGCAGATGCCTCCAAAGTCACCACAGTCAAGGCCGGCCCGGGGACTGCGGCGGCGGGCTCAAAGACTCCAGAACTCGGCTCAAGAGCTGCGCCAGTCGGCCCGGGGACTTCATTAACCCAGCAAGCGGTTGTTGACTCCAACCCACCGCCTCCCAGCCCAACCGCCCTCGTCCAAGTCGCAGTTCTGGCAGTTGAAGAAATAGCAGCACCCTCATGGGCCCAGCCCATCCTCAAATTCCTGGCGAGCAAAGAGCTGCCGACTGATGAGACCTCAGCTTGGTAAGTACAACGCCGAGCAGCAGCCTACACCATAGTCAACACAGAGCTAGTCAGGCACAACGTCACTGGTGTCTACCAGCGCTGCGTAGAGCCAGAGCAAGGCCAAGCAATTCTCAAAGACATCTGTCAAGGCGAGTGCGGCCACCATGCGGCTTCAAGAGCACTCGTCGCAAAAGCCTTTCGACACGGTTTGTTCTGGCCGACTGCCTTAGAAGAGGCCAAGGAATTGGTCCAAAAATGCAAAGGGTGCCAGAAGTTCAGCTCCAAGCCGCACCAGCCGGCTTCTGCACTCAAGACCATCCCCATTGCCTCGCCTTTCACAGTTTGGGGTCTAGACATGGTGGGACCATTCAAGACGGCACGAGGTGGATTAACTCACTTACTTGTCATAGTGGACAAGTTCACCAAGTGGATAGAAGCGAAGCCAATCAAGAAACTGAATGGTCCGACTGCCGTGACTTTCATATCCGATATCACAATTTGGTACGGCATACCACACAGCATCATCACCGACAACGGCACAAATTTTGCCAAAGGTGCCTTGGCCCGTTTTTGCGCAACACAGGGCATCTAACTGGACCTAGCGTCCGTCGCCCATCCACAGTCAAATGGCCAGGTGGAGCGAGCAAACGGCCTCATCCTGTCCGGCATCAAGCCCCGGTTGGTCGAGCCTCTGGAGCGCTCGGCTGGCTGCTGGCTCGATGAGTTGCCAGCCGTCCTCTGGAGTCTGCACATGACTCCAAACAAGTCAACCGACTTCATGCCTTTCTTCCTCGTCTACGGTGCCGAAGCTGTCATCCCAACGGACATAGAGTTCGACTCCCCGCGAGTCACCATGTACACTGAGGAGGAAGCAGAAGAAGCACGTCAAGACGGCGTCGATCCGCTGGAAGAGGGCCGACTGTTGGCACTCAGCCGGTCCAGCATCTACCAGCAGAGCCTGCGCCGACACTACAACAGGAAGGTCAAGCCAAGATCTTTCCAAGAAGGTGACCTTGTGCTCCGTCTCAGCTCGACCGTCCCAAAGTAGCCAAGCATTTGATCCAACGGCAGTCCGCAGACCGTCTGTCCAACTGGAAAGACAGGCAACTAAGGGAAAGCGGCAAGGAAAAAGCCAAAAGAGCGATGAGCAAGAAAAGATAGAATTCGGATAAATATTTACATAGCATAGGCCCTTGGACGAATCTTCGAGCAGAAGTTCAAAATACAGCCCGCGGGTGAAATTGTGCAAATTAACAAGTTCTTCAAAGACTACTAAAGCAGATAAAATAAAGATAAGGCGGCAACCTAAGATGCGGCAGACGGATTCGGAGGGTCGGAGGAGACGGAAGCGTCAGGCGTTGGGGCGGCCGGCTAGGCAGTCTCGGCTCGATCGCCCCCAGCGGCAATCGGCTCGATCGCACGCGGCTCATTGCTGGAGGCACAGTCGAGCTGAGGCTGGCCGTCCGCTTCGTCTTCTGGTTCTTCCGTCTCGCCTCCGTCCTCCGCCTCGCCTTTCTCCTCGGCGCTGGAACCGATCACCTCCGCTGAGTCCTCGCCATAGTCTGGGTTCATCCCAAACCACTTCGGCGGTACCTCCTCGCCGTCTTCAGATCGCTCGGGGACGAAGATGCTGGTGTCAGTGTACTCGGCGATCGCCACAGCACGCTTGACGAGGGCATCTTCCGTAGCTGCCAGCTCCAGCTGGGCCTCTGACCGGAGTGCGGCCAGCCGGTCTAGGTCCAGCCCCGGATACGATGCCTTGATGAACTCCAAGGCACGGCGCGCTCCAGCTCGGGCCGAGGAACCTTTCCAGGCTTCAAGACGACCAGCCGCGACCTCCAGCCAGTAGGCAGTCCGACTGGGGGTGCGCGGAGCCTGCATGTCCGGCCACAGGGCAGCAATCGCTTGGGCGCCGACACGTTGAAGCTGACGCAGCATCCAGTGAGTCGGCCGAAGGCGAGCCTCGATGCTCAGGATATGCTCCTCAAGGGTTCGGGGGGCGTCGGCGGCGATCTCTGCACCTTTCGCCCTCCGACCTTCACGGCCAGCCTCGATGGCTTGGATGGCGGCCCGCGAGTGCCCAGGGAAGAAGTCTGCCAAGACGGAAGAAACGAAGAAACAAGTCAAAAACCGGGAGTCGGCACAATTTATAATCGGCAGCTCGAAGAAAGAAAGTAAAGAAACTCACCATCAACAATGTCTTCAATCTCATGGAAACCGGAGGCCAGCATTGCCTCTTTGTTAGTCCAGGAGGAGCGCTCGCTCGCGAACTCGGCCAGGAGGGCGGTTTCCGCCTCTTCGCCTCCTTGTGCGTCTTCACAAGCAGCTCCATCTGCTCTGCCAATTGAGTGGCCAGCAGATCGCGCTCTGTGGCAAGCTTGCTGCACTCCTCCCCCTTGGCGCGCAACGCGGAGTTGGCTTCGCTCAGCTGCTATTGAAGAACAGCGTTGGCTTCTGAAGAGAAGGAAGAAAGAAGGCGTTAAGTCATCAAGAAAGAAGGTCGCCGGCGAGATCCGACCCGACTACACAGCAGTCGGCCCGAATCTCGGGGACTACAGCCTGCGGGTGCGCCAGCGTGACCCCGCAAAGAAGAAAAAGGACTCACTCTGGCTCTCCGACAAGTCGACGGTCTGCTTGCCCAGCTCTTCAATGTTACGGTTGAAGGCAGTAACAAGGAGATTGTGGTAGTCCTGCGACAAAATATTTCACACAAAAGTAAGTACCCGGAACTCACCAATTGGAGTTCCGGGCCGCCTGCTCAGCAGCCGGCCCGAAACTCGGGGACTACACCCAGTGGGTGCGCTGGCGCGCCCCCATAGAGAGGAACAAAAACAAGGGAAAAAAGAGGACAAAAGAGAAAGCATACCCGGACGGCTGCTCGCGACGCTAGGTATGCCTTGGTGCAATTCTGGATCGCGTCGCCCTCAGCTCGCAGCTTCGTCTAGACGTCCAGAAGCGCCTGGTTCAGCGGCCCTGTGCCGCCTCCTTGCACCCACCCAATGGGCGCGGCGCTTGTCGCTTCGGCGTCTGGGATCGCCGAGCTGGCGGTGCCGGTCTCCAGGTGGAGTGGGCTGAAGTCGCCTTCTCAAGACGGCGACGCGTTGGCGAGCCCACTTGAAGGAGTAGCCTCGCCACGGCCTCATCTTCAGGTGGTGGCACCGGCGGGTCCGCCGGCTATTCGCGCTGCGCGCTCCCAGACAGCGGCGGAGGTGGCGGCGGAGGTGGCGGCGGAACGATCACGTCCGGTGTGGAGGAGTCGCCGCCTTGCCTCTCCAGGATGTGGTTCTCGCCGCCGGCTTCCCCAGTCCACCCCATGAACTCCGGAGGCGGCGGCACAGAGTTCAGCGGGGTGACGAACACCGCCGATTGGCGGTGCGCGGCGTCCTCAGCCTGCCGCTTCCTTGCGGCGACGGCTTCGGCCTCGGCCAGTTTCTTCTTGGCAGAGGGCTCCGCCTTATCGGCCTCCACCTTCTCCAGGCGGGCGGCCTCTTCCTCGTTGCGCTTCTCCTGCGCATTCTGCTCCATCGCCTCCCGGAGGTCGGCGGCGGGGTCAATCCGCCGAGTGGAGGCGGACGTCTCCACTGACCCCATGACGGAGGCGGCGACGACCCTCTCAAGAGTGAGGGGAGCCCTGAAGCAAGGGAAGCAAGTAAAAGACTCAGATAAAGCCACAAAGAAAAAAATAAAGTGTTGAGACGGAATACTCATGCGGAGACCAGTGGTGGCTTCTTCACTTCCTTACGGAAGCGGATGGCCTTCGCAGCCGCAGCCGAACTCTTGGGCTTCTTCGGCCGACTACCGAACAAGGTCGGCACGGCCCTACGCTTCTTCCCGTCGCCTAGACCACCCGGGGCGGCAGAAGAGCCCGCGCCGGGGTGACTGGCTCCTGGCCGATGGTGGGGGGCGACCTCCTCATCATCATCAAGCCAGTCATCTAGGCTGGACCCGAGCCGCGGGCTGCCTCCTCCCTCCACATCGTCTTCCAAAGCCGCCGCTCCCAGATCGGGTTCATCGACATTGCTCTCTGCCCGGTCGGCAAGGAACTCGCGGGCCGGCCCCATGGTGCCGGCTGGTGGATGGAGGAGGGGATTCTGACCAAAGCTGACTAGTCAGGCCACACAAAACAAACTCGGCAAGAAAGAAGACAATCCAAAGAAAGAAAGAAAAGGCAACTCACTGTGGGTGGGGGGTTGGCGCGGGAGTACGGCTCCTTGCCAAACCGCCAGTCCTTCGGGAGCTTGCTGTCCGAGAGCTAGTTCACCATGTAGGCCACCTCCTCGTGAGGCATGTCCTTGGTGCACATCTGACTCGGGTCATGGTGCCCGCTCATTTGGCATATCATGTGGGGGCGACCTTGGAGCGGGAGAACTCGGCGCGCCACGAAGGCGGCCAGCAGGTCTGGACCAGTCAAGCCCTCCGACTGCGCCAGCACTCGGAGTCGCGCGACGGCACCGGCTCCCGCAGGCGTCAGCGACTTGGCACGGTATGACCCGTTGGGCAGTCTCCCAGCCGGCGGACCGGCTTCGAAAGCCGGCAGGTTGACCCAATCGCCCCTCGCAAAGACGCTCTTGACATAGAAGTACGATTGCTGCCACATCTTCACCGACTTTATCAGCTTGATGGTGGGGAAGGGGTTGTCGGCCCCCGATCTCCGCCCGGCGATGAACGCGCCGCATTGAGCCGGCACGCCTGCAGCCTGGGTGCCGAGCTTGGAGTAGAAGAACTCCCCCCAGAGCTCGAGGGTGGGGAGGACTCCGAGGAAGCCTTCACACAAGGCCACGAAGGCGGACAACAGCACCACCGTGTTGGGCGTGAGGTGGTGCGGCCGGAGGCCGTAAAACTCCAGAAAAGAGCGGAAGAAGCTGCTCGTCGGCAGCCCCAATCCGCGCAGGCAGTGCGAGCGGAAGATGACCCGCTCGCCCTCCTCCGACACTGGGGAAATCTCCCCCCTCGGCGCAAGACGCACCCGCATGTAATCTTCGCCGGGGAGCCGACGAGTCTTGTGGAGGAACTCGATGTGGTCGTCGTGAACTTCTGAGTCGTCCCAGGTGCCGGAGCGCATCGAGGGAGGTGCGGCGGCAGAAGAAGAACTCATGGTGAGCTGATCGCCGTGGCGTTCGTCAAAGATTGGGCGCACGGCGGGGCGAGGAAGAAGAAGAAGGAGAAGAGCAAGGAGTAGTGGGAAGGAGGGGCGCGCGTGCTCTGCCGCGCCCCCCTCCCCCCTTACTTATAGCCTCATGGGCTGCGAAGCCGAGGGGGTGGTCGTGGGATTTACTGCGCCCATGACCCCACGACCCCCACGTTTCCGCGACAAAGTTACTGCGTGCAGTAACTTCACAAGAATCCCAACCATCCGCACGGGCCACAGCGGATCCGCTCAAGCGCCGAGGCGCGGTAATGGCGGGCCCCTCCTACGGGCCTGTCCCGTCACACACGTAGGCTGGCAGACTGTCCTGGCCGCGCGTTGCCACGTGACGGGCCCGGAATGGGCGACGGCCTGGAAGCTTAGCCGGCACGCTACTTGGATCCTGCCATGACGTTCAAAATATTGTGCAAGTCAGAGTTGGGCGGGTCCGACTCCTTCTAGTCGGCCCGACAGAAATCAAGCAAGAACCATGTGTCGAGCACCTGGAAAGAGAAACTGCTGAGGCTTCTCGGCCGATCGTCCACGGCGCCTCATCAGCTTCTGGGACTACTGTCACAGTAATGGGCCACGGGTAGGCTAACCTGAGCCCCAGAACCTTTCAAGACATCAGGGCAGGCTGCACCCCTCAAGATCCCAGGACACGGAGCCGCCTTTAGAGAAGTCGGCGGCAAGGCAACTGACTAGCCACTCATGGCCGAGTCCCAGGAAAGACTTCAGGATAAGCCGACTCCTGACTGCCGACTTCCCAAGAAGCCGACCTTGGGGAGTCGGACCGCGACTCCAACAAACCCCATATCCTCATCGGGAGGGACAAGACCAGGGAGTGGCTACAGTAAAGCCCGCTCCCGCCCCTTACCAGGGGCAGGCATGGCCACAGCATGCCGTACCCGGGGAGATCTCCATGCGGCGTGGCACTGTTGCTGTGCCGACCCTGACATCAGTGCTGAAGGACCGAATCCTGCGCCCACAATGGCTTGTCTATACAACCCTGGGGCGGCGGGTCCCACCAGCTAGTGGGACCCCAGGAGACGGCAAGTGCGCCACCAATTGCCCCCCGAGAGTCGGCCAGACCCTCCCCCGGGGCCCACACGCCATTAATCAGATGTGACGGAGAGTGGCAATAGTGATCGCCCGCCAGGCGGCGGGGCTGTTGCCACTACTCCATGACCAAGCCCGCGTCATCAGAAGCACGGCTACAGTAATCAGCAGCCGGCAAGACCCGCCCGCGGTGGACGCGTCCTGTCGGCTCCGTACCTAGCCAGTCGGCGGGGCCCACTAGTCAGCAGGGCCCACTAGTCGGCGGGCCCCAGCAGTCGGCGGAGAAGACGGAGGCCGGAGGCACTGACGGCTGGGCTCGCGTCCAGCCGGATTACCATTGTACCCCTGGGGGGTAGGCCTATATAAACCCCCAGGGCACCCATGCAAAGGGTTGGAATCCATTAGGTCTAGACCAGATCATATAGGAGGGAGAGAGCTAGCCTTGCCCTCTCCTACCTCCAGGAAACAGCTCAAGGAGCAATCGTGTAAACACTTTGCCATAGTGATCATGCGGAGACCCCATAGAGCAGCAGTAGGGGTATTATCTCCCCGGAGAGCCCTGAAGCTGGGTAAGATTCGTTGGCGTGCATGTCTACGCCTCATCCCGTTTCCAGGCACCGGCGACATTCTACTCGCCCCCACCATGATAAGCCATCCTTTGGCATATGTCGCACCCAACCCCCGACACAATGCACTCTGAGTAGAACTCTTCTTAGAAGTTGAGGCAGAACAGGCTTGACAAGACGTTGTTGACCTTCTGGAGGAAGAAAGGGAGATGGCCTTGATCCGCTCGACCATTTATTAGCAAGACCTCCGTCGATTCCATGCCAAAAATGTGCGAGGTTGAGCGTTTCAAGAAGGGGACCTCGTGCTCCGGGTGGATCAGCAACGACCTCACAAGCTTGCCCCTGCTTGGGAAGGCCCCTTCATCGTCACCAAGGTTCTCTACAACGGAGCATATCACATCTTCAATGTGGAACACAACATAGAAGAGCCACACGCTAGGGATGCGGATCTGCTCCACCATTTTTATACCTAAACATTCGGTCTGATGAGATGTAATAAGAAATACATTTCAGCTTGTTTATCTAAGACGCAGTTTTATAGTGTCCTAAATGATTGTTCTTATATATGCATGTGTTAAAAAACCCAGTGGGTGGCTTAGCCGCGAATCCGATTCGCCTAAGTTTAAAAAAATCCTACCGAGTGATTAGCAACCCTCTCACTTGGGGGCTTAGCTGCAATCACATAATCGCCTAAGTTTAAAGAAAAAAATCCTACCGAGTGATGAGCAACCCTCTCACTCGGGGGCTTAGCTGTAGTCTACTACACGCCTAAGTTCAAAAAAATATCCTACTGCGTGATGAGCAATCCTCTCACTCGGGGGCTTAGCTGCAGTCTCGTACTCGCCTAAGTTTGAAGAAATATCCGACGGAGTGATGAGCAATCCTCTCACTCGGGGGCTTAGCTGCAGTCTCGCACTCACCTAAGTTGAAAGAAAAAAATCCTATCGAGTGATGTGAAACCCTCTCACTCGGGGGCTTAGCTGCAGTCTCGTACTCGCCTAAGTTCAGAAAAATCCTACTAAGTGATGAGCAATCCTCTCACTCGGGGGCTTAGCTGCAGTCTCGTACTCGCCTAAATTTAAAGAAAAATCCTACCGAGTGATGAGCAATCCTCTCACTCGGGGGCTTAGCTGCAGTCTCGTACTCGCCTAAGTTTAAAGAAAAAAAATCCTACCTTGTAATGAGCAACCCTCTTACTCGAGGCCTTAGCTGTAGTCTCGTACTCGCCTAAGTTCAAAAAACTCCTACCGAGTAATGAGAAATCCTCTCACTCGGGGGCTTAGCTGCAGTCTCGTACTCACCAAAGTTTAAAGAAAAATCCTACCGAGTGATGAGAAACTGTGGGAGTCCTGGATTAGGGGGTCTCCGGACAGCCGGACTATATCCTTTGGCCGGACTATTGGACTATGAAGATACAAGATTGAAGACATCGTCTTGTGTCCGGATGGGACTCTACTTGGCGTGGAAGGCAAGCTAGGCAATACAGATATGTATATCTCCTCCTTTGTAACCGACGTTGTGTAACCCTAGCCCCCTCCGGTGTCTATATAAACCGGAGGGTTTTAGTCCGTAGGACAACATACAATCATACCATAGGCTAGCTTCTAGGGTTTAGCCACTCCCATCTCGTGGTAGATCAATTCTTGTAATACTCATATCTTCAAGAATAAATCAAGCAGGACGTAGGGTTTTCCTCCATCAAGAGGGCCCGAACCTGGGTAAAACATCGTGTTCCCTGCCTCCTGTTACCATCTTCCTTGGACGCACAGTTCGGGACCCCCTACCCGAGATCCGCCGGTTTTGACACCGACATTGGTGCTTTCATTGAGAGTTCCTTTGTGTCGTCGCTGTTAGGCTTGATGGATCCTACGATCATCGATAGCGATGCAGTCCAGGGTGAGACTTTTCTCCCCGGACAGATCTTTGTGTTCGGCAGCTTCGCACTATGGGCCAACTCGCTTGGCCATCTGGAGTAGATCGAAAGTTACGCCCCTGGCCACCAGGTCAGGTTTGGAAGCTTAAACTACACGGCCGATATCTGCGGAGACTTGATCTTCGACGAATTCGAGCCCCTACCTTATGTGCCACGCGGTCACGATGAGTACAATTTAGCTCTACCATCGGACAGTGTTCGAGAAATCGCACCGGCAGCCGCTCCGACCCTCAATTCGGAGCCAGTTGTGCCATCCATGGAAGGGTGGATAGACCCCGCCACGAAGGCCGTATCCTCTGCGGCAATCGAGCCGAATATCGACCTTACCCTTCACGAGAGCCATGTTGCCAAACTGCCAGATCCTTCTCCGGCCACGGACTCCGAACCGCCTGCGCCCGTTCCTGTCGAATCCGATTGGGCGCTGATCATGGAGTTTACCTCCGCGGATATTTTTTAGCACTCGCCCTTTGGCGACATACTGAACTCATTAAGGTCTCTCTCCTTGTGAGGAGAGTCCTGGCTGAACTACGTCCGGCAGGATTGGGATGCAGATGACGAAGAAATTTGCCGCCCACCCACCACCCACTTAGTATCCACTATCGATGACTTAACCGACATGCTCGACTTCGACTCCGAAGACATGGACGGTATGGACGACGATGCGGGAGGCGAAGAGGAATCATTGCCCACAGGGCACTGGACAACCACCTCATCATATGACATATACATGGTGGACACACCCAAAGAAGGCAATGGCGATGGGACAACGGAGGATGACCCCTCCAAGAAACAACTCAAGCGCCGGTGACAACGGCGCCGCTCTAAGTCCCGCCAAGGCAAAAGTGGTGAAACCGACACTGGAGATAATAGCACTCCGGACAGTGCCGAAGGCAACAACAATCCCCTCTAGCAAGATTTAGAGCAGGAGGATGGAGAGGCCATCCCTCCTAAGAGAGCGGCAGATGGAGAGGCGGAGGATGATAATTACATGCCTCCCTCCGAAGACGAGGCAAGCCTTGATGATGACGAATTCATTGTGCCAGAGGATCCCGTCGAACAAGAGCGCTTCCAGAGCCGGCTTATAGCCACGGCAAATAGCCTTAAGAAAAAGCAGCAACAACTTCAAGCTGATCAAGATTTGCTAGCGGACAGATGGACTGAAGTCTTGGCGGCCGAGGAATATAAACTCGAACGCCCCTCCAAGAGTTACCCAAAGTGCAGGTTGCTACCCCGACTGGAGGAGGGAGCACCGAAACCCACATCCCCGGTGTATGACGCGGCTGATCGGCCACCTCGTGGCCGCGACAGAGAGGCATTCCAGCCAAAAACTCAGCCCGCACCCCGACGCCATTCAAATAAAAAGGCATGGGGAAATACGCCAGACCTGCGAGACGTATTGGAGGACAAAGCAAAACACGCAAGATCGATCTACGGATCACGAGGGCGCGCCACTAGGCGAGACGATAATTGTCACACCGGATACAGTAAAAGTAAGTCCGGCCGGGCCGAACACAGCGGGCAAGACTCATTTGAGCCGCGTCGCGATATAGCCCAGTACAGAGGCACTGCACACCCCTTATGCTTCACAGATGAAGTAATGGATCATCAAATCCCAGAGGGTTTCAAACTCGTAAATATAGAATCATACGACGACACAACAGATCCTGCGGTATGGATCGAGGATTTCCTCCTGCACATCCACATGGCCTGCGGTGATGACCTACACGCCATCAAATACCTCCCACTCAAACTCAAAGGACCAGCTCGGCATTGGCTCAACAGCTTGCCAGCAGAGTCCATTGGCTGTTGGGAAGATCTGGAAACCGCATTCCTCAACAACTTTCAGGGCACTTATGTGCGAGCACCAGATGCCGATGACTTGAGCCACATAATTCAGCAGCCAGAGGAATCGGCCAGGCAATTCTGGACATGGTTCCTAACAAAGAAAAATCAAATCATCGACTGTCCGGATGCAGAGGCCCTACCAGCTTTCAAGCACAACATCCGCGACGAATGGCTCACCCGGCACCTTGTCCAGGAAAAGCCGAAATCTATGGCAGCCCTCACGACACTCATGACCCGCTTCTGTGTGGGAGAGGACAGCTGGTTGGCTCGCAGCAAGAACATATCAAAGAACCATGGTACTTTGGATACCAAGGACGACAACGGTAGGTCACCTTGCAACAAACATAAGCGCCGCATTAATAGTGACAATACCGAGGATACGACACTCAATGCCGGATTCAAAGGCTCTAAACCCGGTCAGCGGAAAAAGCCATTCAAAAGAAGCACTCCGGGCCCGTCCAGTTTGGACCATATACTCGATCGCTCGTGTCAAATACAGGGCACCCCCGACAAGCCAGCCAACCACACCAATAGGGATTGTTGGGTGTTCAAGAAGGCCGGCAAGTTAAATGCCGAAAACAAAGATAAGGGGTCACATAGCGATGATGAGGAGCCCCGGCAGCCGAACACCGGAGGAAAGAAGAGGTTCCCCCCACAAGTGCGGATGGTGAACATGATATACGCAACCCACATCCCCAAGAGGGAGCGGAAGCGTGCGCTTCGGGACGTATATGTGTTGGAGCCAGTAGCCCCAAAGTTCAACCCATGGTCCTCCTGTCCGATCACCTTCGATCGCAGAGACCACCTCACTAGTATCCGTCATGGCGGATTCGCTGCTATGGTCCTAGACCCAATCATTGACGAATTTCACCTCACTCGAGTCCTAATGGATGGCGGCAGCAGCCTGAACCTGCTTTATTAGGACACAGTGCGCAAAGTGGGTATAGACCCCTCAAGGATGAAACCCACAAAAACGACCTTTAAAGGTGTCATACCAGGTGTAGAGGCCCATTGCACAGGCTCAGTCACACTGGAAGTGGTCTTAAGATCCCCGGATAACTTCCAAAGCGAAGAGTTAATCTTCGACACAGTCCCATTCCACAGTGGCTACCATGCACTGCTTGGGCGAACCGCATTTGCGAGATTCAATGCGGTACCGCATTATGCATATCTCAAGCTCAAGATGCCGGGACCTCGGGGGGTCATAACAGTCAATGGAAACATAGAGCGCTCTCTCCGCACGGAGGAGCACACTGCAGCCCTCGCAGTAGAAGCGCAAAGCAGCCTCTCAGTGCAATCCACTTTTTCGGCGATTAAGGACCCAGACACCTTCAAGCACGCCCGAAGTAATCTGCAACTGGACCGCCTGGCACATTCCGAGCTCGCATAGCAATACGGCCCCCACCCCGATCCCAGCCAAACGGCGAAATCCGTGCCACGCGTACATAATTACGCATTAAAAATACCATGGGCACAGGTGGGGAGGGGGTCACAACTATGGCACGCCCCAAGACGCGGCTTAAACCGCACTAGGGGCTTCCCGTTTTGTTATTTTTCTCTTTTAGGACTTTAATCTCTGGAAACCCTGTCTGGCAGCATGATTGTTGAACACATGATGCAGCAACAAAGGAGGCAGAGAGCTACGTCACACCACGGAACTCCCAGGTGGATTACGATAACGAGTGAAATACTTGCTTTAATACTATTCCTTAGCTCGCCCTTGGAAGGTACATGTCAAATAGTCCTACTTTCTGCTTATCGCACTACTTGTATCATTCTGCTCTAACGCACCTTTTTGAATAAAACAATGCATAGCAGTAAGACTATTATTGCATTCTTCCTTTACATATATATGTACATTCATGACATCTAGCACCCGTACACTCTGGTATGGCCAAAACGCCAGGGGCTTAAGCATACCCCATAATGCGGCGTGAGAAGTCCGAACACTTTCTACAGTGTGGCACCCCGAACTTATAGCATTATATGCATCAGCTCCGAATCATGTCTTGGGTCAATAGTTGGGTTTGCCCGGCTCCCATGTTTTGGTACCTTACGTTCCACTATATCAGCTATGGTAGCACTGGGAGAACTACTGCGATTGTGCCCCGGTTCTGCTGGGTTAAGCACCTCAGTAGAGAAAGCTAAAACTGACTGTCATGATAAGGTGAGAAACTGGTCATTGTTCGAGAGGTTTCATGTCCCTAAAGACTTATGCCGCTTAGAGCGAGGAGTCAGCCCTGTCCGGCTTAAGGCGTGTATCGCGCCCTGAATTCGGCCTTCCGAATACTAGGGGTTTCGCTGAAATTTAAAATTATAGAATTCTATGGCTAAGTGAGAGTGATAACGCATTATAGTTTGATTGCCTTGTTTGTTGTGCTGAGCACCTCCCTCGAAGGACCCAACAATGGGAACAAGAGTGCTCAGGTTTATCCCGAACACCCCAGCACTCGTGGCGTGGGGGCAGAAGCCGACGACTAGCCATCTCTCAGATTTGATAAACAACCGAACAGAAGGCAACATTTTAAATTCAAACAAGCGTTGCATAGCGCATATGAACAAGTTTTCATAATACAGGATTACACGAGCAAGTTTACTCAAATATTACATCTTTCGCACACTCGTCCGCTACAAGATGGGCACCCTTCAGGACACCCTCATAGTACATCTCGGGGTGGCGATGCTCCTTGCCCTGTGGCGCCCTTCCTTCACTAGCTTCACGGCGTCCATCTTGGCCCAGTGCACCTTCGCACGGGCGAAAGCCCGGCGTGCACCTTCGATGCAGACGGACCGCTTGATGACTTCCAGCCGTGGGCAGGCATACACAAGCCGCCTCACCAGGGCCGAAGTAGCTGTTGGGAAGGGCGTCACCAGGCCACATCCGGACTATAAAGCCCTTCATGGCCTGTTCGGCCGCCTTGTGCAGCTCGACCAGTTGCTTCAGCTGGTCGCTCAGAGGCATCAGGTGTTCAGTCTCAGTATACTGAGACCAGAACAACTTCTCCGTTGAGCTTCCCTCCTCGGCCTGGTAAAACTGTGCGGCATCCGACACGCTGCAGGGCAAATCTGCGAATGCTCCTGGAGAGCTCCAGATTCGGGTAAGTAACAAGTAATTTACTTTCACATGCTTGCTTTGCATATAGAATGGCTTACCCACCGCTATCTTCTTCATCGCATCAATCTCCTGGAGAGCCTTTTGGGCTTCAGCCTTGGCACTCTTTGCACTCTCAAGGGCCGCGACAAGCTTGGACTCTCGCGTCTTCAAGTCAAGCTCCAACGCCTCGTGCTTCGTCACGAGAGCGTGGAGCTCTTGCTGCACCTCGCCCACCCATGCCTCTTGTTTTTCCTGCTCGGTGCGCTCCTGGGCCGCTTTGTTTTTGGCCTCGGATAGCACTTGCTTCAGGGTTGCCACTTCGGTCGTGGCCCCTGGCAGATTAAAGATAATCCTGCCATTTTGCAATCGCATCACTTTTATATATATACATATCTA
Organism: Triticum monococcum; assembly: GCA_034509565.1. Lineage (NCBI taxonomy): Eukaryota > Viridiplantae > Streptophyta > Magnoliopsida > Poales > Poaceae > Triticum > Triticum monococcum. Next base: position 154,237,238 of record CM067842.1, read on the forward strand.
CAGACTAGGTATCACTTACCTTTGTTCTCCTCGAGCTACCTCTTGGCAAGGCCGAGCTCTTTCTTGGACCCTTCGAGGTCCTGCTTCAGTACGGCGACCTCCGCAGTCAGTGCGGCACAGGCAGCAGTGAAGCCTGCATACGCATATAGACATACTTATATTAGACTCCTGCAGATATTAGTTGATCCTCTATTCGGCTTCTCTTTTTGAACACCAAACAGAGCATCAGGGGCTATTGTCTATGCGGTAATATTTTTCCTATATTTCAAATACTTAACTCAAAGCCTGTTAGAAGGCTGGCACAGGCTTCAGTCGGTCCGCTCTTGGCGGACTGAACCTTCTGGATCACCGCACTCATAAAAGTGCGCTGCTCTTCCTCGATGGAAGCGCTGTGAAGCGCTCCCAGTAGATTGTCCGGTGCCTCTGGATGGACAGAGGTCACCGGCACGGGGGTCTTGCCCCTTTTGGAAGGAGGCCGCCTGCCCAAGTCCGGAACCACTGGGGGTTCCGGCGCAGTGTTCGGCTGAAGGCCGAACTCGGAGCCCTCAGGAGCCTTACCCCCTCTGCTGCCGGAGTCTGGAAGGTTGCCTTGAGGCGCCTTCGGGACTGTCTCCCCTCGACCCGGTGCCTCTTGAGATAGCACCTCGGCATTATCCGTAGGGCAAGGGGAGGTGGCGGTTGGAAGTGGATCGCTATCCATATCCGACGAGTCCAAGGAGCCGCCCAACGAAGATACGCCGGTATGGGCTTGGGGCGGTCTGCATAATCATATTCGATGTTAGGAGAAGCAGTGCGTCAAAGGTATGGTATGAGTTACTCTGGTATCCGAATACTTACTACTTCGCCAGGGGCTTGGCCCTGAGCAGCCACTCGCCTTTCTCTTCAGCGACAGTGGCGGAGCAGTCCGGAAGGAGAGTCCTTCCATTCTTGGACCCTTCGCCCCCCGGTTGGGGCGGCCTTCCTTTTCTTGTCTCCCCCGGCTGAAGGGTGAGCATCTTCATCTTCCTCCTCGTCTTTGGGGGAGGAGTGCGTCGCGGAGTCATCAGACGATGAGCCCGATATCACCTCGTGCCGGGAACTCTTTCGGGTTCCCTTGGCCTTCTTCTTGGTCTTCTCCGGCACCTTGTATGGAGCCGGAGTCAGCATCTCCGTCAGGAGAGCGTCCGTGGTGTCTTCGGGAAGAGGGGTCGGACAGTCGATCTTCTCTGATGCCCCCACCCAGTCCTGTCAAAGCCATGGGAGCTCAGACCCCGCGCGTGGTTAAGCTATGGGAAGTAAAAATCCTACCAGATGTACAAAACTTACCGGATTCGCAAGGCGCTTCACGCTTAGCCCGCGGTCCTCAGTGAGAGAGGGAGGGACCTCGACACCCTTGAACAGCACCCTCCAGACGTACTTGTGCGTCATGTCGAAGAGCTTGCTCAGAGTCTGGTGCTGGGCCGGGTCGAACTCCCACAAGTTGAAATCTCGTTGTTGACACGGGAGGATCCGGCGGAAGAGCATGACCTGGACTATGTTGACAAGCTTGAGCTTCTTGCTTGCCATATTCCGGTTACATTTCTGGAGTCCGTCCAGCTCCACCTATGAACCCCAGGATAGGCCCTTCTCTTTCCAAGAGGTGAGCCGCATGGGGATTCCGGATCGAAACTCGGGGGCCGCCACCCAGTTGGTGTCGCGCGGCTCGGTGATGTAGAACCACGCGGATTGCCACCCCTTTATGGTCTCCACGAAGGAGCCTTCAAGCCATATAACATTGGGCATCTTGCCCACCATGGCTCCGCCGCATTCTACTTGTTGGCCTCCCACCACCTTCGGCTTTATATTGAAGGTCTTCAGCCACAGGCCGAAGTGGGGTCGGATGCGGAGGAAAGCCTCACACACGATGATGAACGCTGAAATGTTGAGGATGAAGTTCCGGGCTAGATCATGAAAGTCCAGCCTGTAGTAGAACATAAGACCACGGACGAATGGACGGTGGGGAAACCCCAGTCCGCGGAGGAAGTGGTGGAGGAAAACTACCCTCTCGTGAGGTTCCGGGGTAGGAACAATCTGCCCCGCAGCGGGCAGCCAATGCGCGATATTCGCGGCTAAGTATCCGGCTCCGCGCAGCTTCTTGATGTGTCCCTCCGCAACGGAGGAAGCCATCCATTTGCCTCCCGATCCGGACATGTTTGGAGAAGGTTGAGGGGAAGGATGTGGACTTGGGCGTTGGAGCTCGAGTGCGCAATAATGGATGAGCAAGGAGGAAGAAGGCGTGGGTAGAGAAAGGTTAAACCTTATCCCCTTATAAGGGCGGCCAAAACTATGCGCCCCCACTAGCCTGGTAAAACTCGCTTATCCCCCAAGCACCGTAATTGATGGCGTGGTTGGGTTACCCACTCCCGTATTGATGAGAATCCCGTAATAAGGTGGACATGATCTCTGCTTTGACAAGACGTGTCAAGAAACTGCCTCGCGTTATGTGCAGGGCTAGTTAAAGGAAACGGTTTGAATAATCACCGGGCCATGGCATGATGTCATGTTGCCGAAACATGTCAGCAGATTAGATTTGTGGAAATATTATTTTCTCTACGGTGGTATGTGGAACTTATTTTGCAGGGTCGGACACTATCCTTGTATTCAAATTCTTCTGTGGTGTATTCGGAGGAGGAACCCGCCTTGCAATGCCGAAGACAACACTGCGCACCGGACTCATCGTCATTGAAGCCTGGTTCATGGGCTACTGTGGGAGTCCTGGATTAGGGGGTCTCCGGACAGCCGGACTATATCCTTTGGCCGGACTGTTGGACTATGAAGATACAAGATTGAAGACTTCGTCTCGTGTCCGGATGGGACTCTACTTGGCGTGGAAGGCAAGCTAGGCAATACGGATATGTATATCTCCTCCTTTGTAACCGACCTTGTGTAACCCTAGCCCCCTCTGGTGTCTATATAAACCGGAGGGTTTTAGTCCGTAGGACAACATACAATCATACCATAGGCTAGCTTCTAGGGTTTAGCCTCTCCGATCTCGTGGTAGATCAACTCTTGTAATACTCATATTATCAAGAATAAATCAAGCAGGATGTAGGGTTTTACCTCCATCAAGAGGGCCCAAACCTGGGTAAAACATCGTGTTCCCTGCCTCCTATTACCATCTGCCTTAGACGCCTAGTTCGGGACCCCCTACCCGAGATCCGCCGGTTTTGACACCGACAGCAACCCTCTCACTCGGGGGCTTAGCTGCAATCTTGTACTCGCCTAAGTTCAAAAAAATCCTACCGCGTTATGAGAAATTGTCAACGTTCTGGGAACGGGGGTCCCCAGACTTGCCTACATGCGGCCCACGGCGTGGCTCCACTCGCAGCACAGAAAGGCCTGTGTTCACCAGCAATCACTCAAGACCCTCACGAGGGGCCAAGCCTCCCGAGGCGGACGACACAAGACCTCCTTGGGGGCAGCCTCACCAGGCTGGCTTGCGACAGGCGGAGAGATCAAGGCAAGGCGAACCTCGCGAGGTTCCAATGACGTAAGCAATGACGACCAAGAGTAGGCAACCGCCAGGCGGGAACCAGCACGCATAGTGTCCTCGTTTACTCTTTGGTGCTAAGGAGGCAAGCACGGGTGAGGAGTACTGAGGCATCAGGCAAAGGTTTCCATATTGGTGCAACGAGACCAAGACGAGCAGGATGGCAGGACAGAGGTCACTGTGGAGCCCAAGACGGTGTCACCACCAGAGCCTTTGGTAGGCGAAGACGACCTTTAGTGAGGATAGCTTGTACTGGTTGTCTCCTTTCCAATTGGCCTTTGTGGAATCCCTTCCCGCTCAATATTTGGGAAGAGGACCAGGGCCACTATAAATAGGACTAGCCACCACGGTAGGAGGCATCTCGAACTCATCTTGGACTGGATCCATTCCATCCTCACACTCACCACGCACAAGAACACCTCTCCTCAGGAGGCTATTCTTCCCTTGTACTGTTCATCCTCAGTCCGAGAGGCAATCCACCACCACCACATTGGAGTAGGGTATTACACCACAACGGTGTCCCGAACCAGTATAAATCTTGTGTCCCTTGTGTGTTGAGTTTGTCGAGCTAGCCTTAGAGATCGCGGTGAGGTTGAGGGCGTGATTAGGTAAGGGGAGATCTTTGCGCGCACCCCAGCGTTCGAACCTTAAGGGTTTTGCCGAAACCCGAAATCCGACATTTGGCACGCCAGGTAGGGGTGTGCTGGAGTTTCCTTCCGTCGATCTGCGCTACGCCATCACCACGCTCCGCCCCCATGGCAGGCACCGCGCTTCCGGCTCTGATGACTGGTCCCAGTGACGGGGCCAGGGGGCTCCGAGCCTTGGCGCCCGCCTTATGGCAGGTGCAGTGGCCGCCCAAGTTCAAGCCGGAGATGCCATCGCGGTACGACAGCGCGGCGGACCCGGTGGCTTTCCTGCTGGCATACGAGGAGGCCGTCCTTAAGTTCGGAGGCGATGACATGGTCATGGAAACCTGGCTTCCCATGGCCCTCACTGGCGTGCCGCGCTCCTGGCTGCTCAACCTCCCCGGATCCATGCTGGCATCTTGGGAGGAGTTCCGCGGCCTCTTCGCCGCGCATTTCGCAGCACCGACGTCCCATGCGGTCGCGGCCCTCCTCGACGGCTCACAAGAGCCGCCCGAGGATCGCCACGCCAAGCCGTTCTTTCGCCAGATCAGCACCACTTCCGCGCGACAAGGGGATCCTGTCGGATTTTGGGTTCCGGCAGACCCTTAAGGTTCGAACACTGGGGTGCGCGCGGAAATCACGCCTTCTACCTCCCCGTCTCACAAAGATCTAGACTACTAAAAGAATCACACAAGAGACACAAGATTTATACTGGTTTGGGCCACCATTGTGGTGTAATACCCTACTCCAGTGTGTGGTGGGTGGATTGCCTCTTGGGGCTGATGAAGATGAGCAATACAAGGAAGGATAGCCTCGCGAGGGTTTGTTCTTGGCTGGGGCGATGAACTACTGGGAGGAGTTCAGTCACCTTCTCTCTCTCTCCCACTTACTCTCTTTGCTTGCTAGCCAGATCCACACGCCGAACCGACCCAACCGAACCGAACCCCTTGCTACATGGGGGGCCGGTCCTATTTATATGCAAAGGCCCTGGGCCTCTTCCCAAATATTGAGCGGGAAGGGCGCCAACAATTGGCCAATTTGAAGGGGAACATCTAGTACACTTATCATGACTAAAGGTGGTCTTCGCCTGCGAAAGACTCTGCGGTGAAGCTGTGCTGGGCTCCATGGTGACCTCCATCTCGTAGTCCGCTTGGTCCTGGTCTCGTTGCACCGAAATGGCAACCTTTGCCCGATGCCTCGATACTCTGCGGCTGCGCTTGCCCCCTTTGCACCAAAGAGGAAATAAGGACGCTGCGCGCGCTGGCGCCCGCCTGGCACCCTCGATCGTCATGGCTTGCGTCATGGGCACCTCGCGAGGTACCCCACCTTGATATCTCCGTCTCCTCGCGAGCCAGCCTAAGGAGGCTGCGCCTGAGGATGCGCCGTGTCATCCGCCTAGCGAGGCTTGGCCCCTCGCGAGGGTTTTGAGTCTTGTGTCGATGAAGATGGGCCATGCTGGGCCTCCATTTGAGCCACGCCGTAGGCCGCATGCAGGCAAGTCTGGGGACCCCCGTTCCCAGAACGCCGACAGTAGCCCCCGGGCCCAAGGCACGCATGGGCTTGGCCGTGCCGAGAGGCCAAAGGGCAAGGGCGAAGCGCCGCGAGCCCTAATAGCCTGCGGCCTTGGGAACCGCGTGGCGGTTGACGAGACGTGGGCGACTCCACTTCCCCACGACGCCTCGGTGATCGCGTGAGCTGGACAAGTCCCTGCATGCAAATCGTGTCATGATTACCTGTGATCGTGGAGGCCGGCGGTCGGCCTTCGCCGGCTATAAGTACGGCACGGCACGTGCCCTTCCAGTCCGTCTCTCTTTGCTTTCTCCTCTGCTCCCAGTTCTTGCTTCGTCTTGGTGTGATGGCTCCGATCCGCCGGTTCTCCGCAGCGGAGAAGGGAAAAGCTCCTCGAGAGGGGCCAGACCCGCTCCCGCCGAAGAAACGGCTCGCCCTTTGCAGCCTGGGCGAGGAAGACCGGTAGGTGGAGCCGAGGCCCCGGTGCGAGCGGGCTCCGCCGGGGTTCCCGCTTCCTTTGTACGCCCCCGCCGAGGGCCCCGAGGGTGTCGATGCTAATCTCCGCAGCCGGCGCCGTCGTAGGCGCCGTCGGGTCACGGAAGCGTGGGTTGTTCCTCCCGGAGTCCATGCCGAGGGCTCCTCCCACGAGTTCGTGCTCCACGTCGTCGTTCCTCTCCAGTCCTGGATCCATCTGCCTCCCTTCTTCGCCTCGGTTGTCCCTCCAGGAGGGCCTCTGGAGCTCTGGCTGTAGCACGCCAGCTGCAGCGCCCTCGCGACCGAGGCAGAGGTCGTGGTCGCTGCCCCGGGCGAGGTCTACTTGTCCCGCGGCTGGAGAGAAGTCGCCCGGGTTTGCTAGGAGAGGGGCGTCTTCACGGTCCACCTGGAGTATGATGGCGTTGCGGTGATGTTCTTCAAGGTCTTCGACGCGATCGAGCGCCGGCTGGAGTGCTGCCGCGGGAGAGGTGGCCAGGACCTTACCCTGGTGGGGGCTAGGCCCGTCGACCGCTCCCTTGGCGGAGGCGCCGGGGAGTCCAGCGACTCCAGCGAAATCTTTACGACTCCGGAGACGAGCGACGACAGCTACGAGCCACCGAGCCGGCGTCGCTCCCGGAGCAAGGCGGGCTCGTCAGGCCGTCGCCGACCCTGATCTGGATGGGGTTGGCGCCGGCGCCTGACGGCCCACTGTTGATGATGGCATCTTTTGCAGGAGCCCATGTAGTTAGCACTCCTTAGGATCCGTTCCCTGCAAGGAATCAAAATGCGCCCCACGGGGGCTTGTAAGGTGTCTGTAGTCCCGTTTGTTAATACATGACCTTCGCTATGGATTTGTGTGAGTTGCTGATTTCGTCATAGCTTAGTTCTCCCTTTCGAACCTCGCGAGGGCTTGGTGCTCTACGCCGACAGGTCCCAGTCCGAAGGCGGCGTCAGCCGTCGCTGGTATGCCAGGTCGCGATGCCGTGGTCAAGGCCAGGAGGTGAGCAACCCGGGGTCCGGTAAGAGCCCCTGAGTCGCGATGCTCAGGAGGTCCCCTTTGGCGCCCAAGCAGCCGTTGCTTGGTGAGAAAGGGATGCAATGTCGCTAGTACGGAATAGCTTTAGGTGTGGGGGTAGTGCCACGGTAGCCAGCGCTGTGAGGGGTGACTTATCTCGAGAGTCGGGGATTGTTCCTGGTGCGCCGTCGGGTTCGCGCGTCGGTAGGAGCGGAATCGCTCGGCAAGGTCCTCGCGAGCCCCTTCCCCCTCGCCTCTGCTCCCCTTTTTGCTCTACGTCCTCGGGTCCCAGCCCTCGAGCTTGTCTCAACCGTCGCTGGTATGCCAGGTCGCGATGCCGTGGTCAAGGCCAGAGGGTGAGGGCTGGAGAGCCAGTAAGAGCCTTGAGTCGCGATGCTCAGGCACCCCCCCTTTAATGTGCAAGCGGTTCGCACGGGCGAGGGTGAAGGGAACCTCATGAGGGCCTTGGCTAGCGCAGTCCCCTCCAAGGATCCTGCAGGTTCATCACAGAAAGAAGATGGGGTTGCCATGGCAGTCATTAGTCGATTGTTAGTCGCTCAAGAGCTTGCTGGTTGAAGCAGGTGAGGTGTATCTAGGCACCCATGAGCCAGCGCGGGACTCACGAGGCCCTACCTCTAGGTGGGTTGCGCCTGGCACTGGGCCGTATCTTGAGATGTGTCCCTGCAAAATTTGGTTAGATGTCGGTACTCTACGTCCTCGGGTCCCGGCCCTCGAGCTTGTCTCAGCCGTTGCTGGTATGCCAGGTCGCGATGCCATGGACAAGGCTAGAGGGTGAGGGCTGGAGAGCCAGTAAGAGCCCCGAGTCGCGATGTTCAGGCACCCCCCCCTTTAACGTGCAAGTGGCCGACATGGAGAAGAAAGGATGCCGCGGGCAGGCACCATGCAGTTGAGCATGATAGGCAATGCATAGTTGGAAATAAACGCGAGGGAGATACATGTCGCTGGGTCTGGCCCGAGCGGCTTGGGGATGATGCAGCCCGAGGGGCGCCCCCAACAAGGCAAACTAACGACCGAAAGATAAAAGGGGATACATGCCGCAGGGATGGACCCACGCGGCCTGGGAGTGATGCAACCCTAGGAGGGCGCTCCTAGCTGGGAATGGAACTTGGAAGATGTCACCTGAGGATGTCGTCGGCGAAGTGGAGTTGGTGCAGCAGACTCGGTGGGCTGCGGAAGCCGATCCTCATGAGCCCCCAAGCCTAGGGGCCTCGGGAGGCTCCGGAGGCACTGGTGACTCCTCGCGAGCTGCCTTCATCTCCGCCAAGGCCGCGGAATGCCTATCTTCCTGAGCCTCCATGATGCCCCTCATGAGGCGCTGGTACGCCGCAGCCATGCTCGACAGGCCGTAAGGCATCCGAACATAGCTGTGGGGTGGACCCCCGCAGCGCCCCACTTGTGAGGCCAGAGATGCTCCGTCGTGGCGATCTGATTGAGCCCTGGTACGTCGACGCAGGCGCGCAGCCCACCATCCTCGCCTGTATGTGGGGCCACAGCTGGTAGGCGGCGGCAACCTCTCATGATCCTTGTCTCCTGTAGTTCTTGAATGGCCTTGTTAACGAACTCCTGCTGGTCTGACCTTCCTTGCACGACTCCTTCTCGGGGGAAACATGCTGCAAAGCACGCTTCCACATGGTGCCCAAGCGCCTCCCTCGTGACCCTGGCTAGGTCGGTGGCCCTCCAGGTGAGAGCCCCCGAGCCCTGCCTGAGGAGGGCGCCGGGCACACTTCCCTATGCGATGGAAGGGGGGTCCCCCTGGGCAGAGACGGGCCCTGAAGGGCCTGCCTCCTGAGGGGCCGAGCTTGGCGATGTCTTCTTCTTCTTGTGGGTGGTCTCAGGAAGCCTCCTGCTTCCGCGATCTAGGTCTTCGAGCGATGCGGCCTGATAGGCTCACTCCAGGGAACACACTGCGTCCTTCTCTTCACAGGGCACTGTGATGACTCGGCCACTTCCTGGCATCTTGAGGACGTTGTAGCTGTGGTGAGTCGCAGCCATGAACTTGGCCAGCGCTGGGTACCCGGGGATGGCATTGTACGGCATGCGGATGTGGGCGACGTCGAAGTCGATGAGCTCGGTGCGGTAGTTGCTGCGAGCCCCAAAGGTGACAGGGAGGCGGACCTGCCCGATCGGGACTGTGGAACCGTCGGTGATCCCGGAGAAAGGCTTGGTCGGCTGAAGCTGTTCATAGGGCACTTGGAGATTGTTGAATGTTTCCACGGACAAGACGTTGAGCCCCGCCCCACCATCGATGAGGGTCTTGGTGACCAGCACGTTGCTGATGACTGGGGAGCAGAGCATCGGGAGGACTCCGGCCGTGGCTGCGCACTTGAGCTGGTCTACCGAGCTAAACGTGATGGCGCACACCGACCACCTGAGGGGGCGCGTTGCTTCGAGCCTGGGGAGAACTGCATTCACTTCGTGGGCAAACTGCTTGAAGATACGTTGAGAGGCTGGGGCTTGAGCTCCGCCTAGGATGCAGGCGATTGCGCGCGGCTCTTGGAAGCCCCCATCCCCCTCGTCTTGATGGCGGTCTTCGTTCCTCCTTGGCTGAGGTGGCAGCGGAGGTAGGCCTGCATTGCCATGAGGGCGATCCTCACGAGCCTGATCCCTCCAGTCTCCCTTGCGAGGCAGGTCCCGCCAGCGGTCCTCGCGAGGCTGGTCGCGCCACCCCGGGCGCAGGCCGCGATCTTCCCAGCGTCCTGGGTTTCTTCCTCCTCCTCGGCCATAGCCCCGGTCAGCACGGTCAGGGCGACGGCCGATCCTTCCTTCTCGCACGGCGCGGAGTTCTTGGCATTCGTTGGTGTTGTGGGTGTGGAGGTCATGGTACACACAGTACCGGCTACCCCTGGAGGATTTAGGCAGATCCTTGCCCCGCTTTGTGTCTGGTTCTGCCGCGAGTACGGCAGCCCCCTTGCGCTTCACGTCCTTGGCCTTGGGCATCTTCTCTTCTGGGTCCGAGGCAGGCAACTCGAGGAGGGAGAGACGCCCCTCCTCAGCCCTGGCGCACTTGTTCGCCAAGTTGAACAGCTCGAGGGAGGTGCAAAGGTCTTCGTGCATCGCCAGCTCCTCCTTCATCTTGACGTCGCGCACGCCGTCGGAGAAGGCCGAGATGATGGCCTCCTCGGACACCTTGGGGATCTTGAGGCGCGCGCTGTTGAAGCGCTGGATGTATTTTTGCAGGGTCTCTCCGGGTTGTTGCTTGATGCGGCGCATGTCACTCACGGCGGGCGGCCGGTTGCGTGTACCTTGGAAGTTGGCGATGAAGCGGGTGCGCATCTGGTCCCAGGAGGAGATCGTGCCTGGAGCCAGATTCAAGAGCCATGTTCGAGCTCCTTCCTTGAGCACCATGGGGAACCAGTTCGCCATGACCTTTTCATCCCCGCTGGCAGCCTCGATGCCCAGCTCATAGAGCTGGAGGAACTCTGCGGGATCAGTTGTGCCGTCGTAGCGAGGAGGCAGGTCTGGCTTGAACTTGCCGGGCCACGCGATGCTGCGCAGCTCAGTGGTGTAGGCACGGCAGCCCGCGGTGGCCACGAAAGGCTTCGGTTGGTGGAGAGCTTGGTCTTGAGGGTCCCCATGCGCTGCAGCTAGGAGCAGGGCGGGGTCTTGGCGCGCCGGAGCTGGAGCAGGGTCACGGCGTGCCGGAGGAGGGAGCGCCCTGGCAGCCCCTTGCGGGCGAGGGACTTCTTGGCAGCTCCGTTCTTGCTGCGCTGGCGCCTGACGGAGCGGGTTCCGCCCAGGGGCCAAGCGCCTTGGTGCCATGGCATCTTCTTGGAGGGGAGGCGGCTGGTGCGCCTCTGGAGCTTCGTTGCCCGCGCGGGGCGGAGTGCGGCGCAAAGGAACGGATGGCGCGGAAGAGCCCCCTGCGGCGCGGACAAGCTCGGTGACGCGGTCGAGCCACTCTTCGTAGACGTCGTCGATGGGGCGGTAGCGCAGGACCTCGTTTGCCGCGAGGAGCACAGTTTGAGCCTCCAAGGGTGCGCGGAGCGCGCGGGACGAAGAACCGGCTGGCGCGAGTGATGGAGTAGCGGTGCGCCCGTCTTGGCGCACGGACGAATGCTGAGACAACGCTTGCTGCTCGCCCCCCGCCGGGCCGATGGAGGCGTTGACGGCGGGCGAACGGGAACGACGAGGACGCCCACCGACGGGGGCCATCTGAGCGACGCAAGAAGCGATGGTGGCCCGGCGCTCGGCGCGGGCCCGACGAGCGTCTGACATGGACGCGGTGGTCGGAGGAGGGCGGAGCGGTGGAAGACGGATTCCGGCGCACCCCTACCTGGCGCGCCAAATGTCGGATTTCGGGTTCCGGCAGACCCTTAAGGTTCGAACACTGGGGTGTGTGTGGAAATCACGCCTTCTACCTCCCCGTCTCACAAAGATCTAGACTACTAAAAGAATCACACAAGAGACACAAGATTTATACTGGTTCGGGCCAACATTGTGGTGTAACACCCTACTCCAGTGTGTGGTGGGTGGATTGCCTCTTGGGGCTGATGAAGATGAGCAATACAAGGAAGAACAGCCTCGCGAGGGTCTGTTCTTGGCTGGGGCGACGAACTACTGGGAGGAGTTCAGTCACCTTCTCTCTCTCTCACTCACTTACTCTCTCTGCTTGCTAGGCGGATCCACACGCCGAACCGACCCAACCGAACCGAACCGAACCGAACCCCTTGCTACGCGGGCAGCCGGTCCTATTTATAGACAAAGGCCCTGGGCCTCTTCCCAAATATTGAGCGGGAAGGGCGCCAACAATTGGCCAATTTGAAGGGGAACATCTAGTACACTTATCCTGACTAAAGGTGGTCTTCGCCTGCGAAAGACTCTGCGGTGACGCTGTGCTGGGCTCCATGGTGACCTCCGTCTCGTAGTCCGCTTGGTCCTGGTCTCGTTGCACCGAAATGGCAACCTTTGCCCGATGCCTCGGTACTCCGCGGTTGCGCTTGCCCCCTTTGCACCAAAGAGGAAAGAAGGACGCTGCGCGCGCTGGCGCCCGCCTGGCACCCTCGATCGTCATGGCTTGCGTCACGGGCACCTCGCGAGGTACCCCGCCTTGATATCTCCGTGTCCTCGCGAGCCAGCCTGAGGAGGCTGCGCCTGAGGATGCGCCGTGCCGTCCGCCTCGCGAGGCTTGGCCCCTCGCGAGGGTCTTGAGTCTTGTGTCGATGAAGATGGGCCATGCTGGGCCTCCATTTGAGCCACGCCGCAGGCCACAGGCAGGCAAGTCTGGGGACCCCCGTTCCCAGAACACCGACAGATCCCTGGGCTGGGTGGCGCCCAAAGCCGACCTGACCTTCGACTCGGAAGATCACCCCGTCACCACCGTTGTCTCGGCTGTGCTCCCAATTCTCTGCACGCCCACCATCTGCCACGTAGCCATCACCAAAACCCTCATCAACGACAGCGTCGGCCTCAACGTGCTCTCGGTGGAGGCCTTCAGCCTCCTGCACGTACCACTCAAGCGGCTCCGCCCCAACAAGCCATTTTCCTGCGTCGGAGGCGGATCCTCCAACCCCCTGGCGCAGATCCATCTTCCCGTGACCTTTGGCACCAGCGACAACTACCACAATGAGCTAATTGACTTCGACATCGCCCACATCGGCCTCCCGTACAATGCAATTCTTAGATACCTGGCTCTAGCTCATTTCATGGAGGTGACCCATCCGGCCTACAACCTCATGAAGATGCCTGGGAGTGAGGACGTCCTTACCATAGTGGGGGATACCAAGGAGGCTCTGGCGACACTCAAGCTTTGCCCTGCAGCGGCGCAACTGGCCGACGCGGGCACCTCTCGAGCTAAGGCGGTCGCGCCAACCAAGAAGAAGCAGTTGTTCACCCAAGACCGGGCAGAGACCAAGGAGGTGCCGGTCGAAGAAGACGGGTCCTCAGGGGCCACCTTCACCATAGGCGCCAACCTCGACCCTGACCAAGAGGAGGCACTCGTGAAGTTCTTGTGCGCAAACAAGGAAGTATTCGCCCGGGGGCCCGATCAGCTGGTAGGGGTCCCAAGAGGAGTGATTGAGCATCACTTGAAGGTGTGCCCCAATGTACGCTTAGTGAAGGAGAGGGTGCGGCGATAGTCCACGGAGAAGCAGTCCTTCATCGTCCAAGAAACCTGTAAGCTGGAGGCAGCAGGCGTCATTCTCGAGGTCCGGTACCCTGAATGGTTGGTAAACCCTGTCGGTGTGCCCAACAAAGGCGGAAAGGGCGCATGTGTGTCAACTTCACCAACCTCAACAAGGCCTGCCCCCAAGATCTGTTCCCGCTTCCACGCATCGACCAGATCGTCGACTCCACCGCCGAGTGTGACCTGTTGTGCTTCCTAGATGCATTCTCGGGCTACCACCAGATCAAGATGGCAGTTGAAGATGCTGAGAAGATGACCTTCCTAACCCTGTGCGGGGTATACTTCTACACTTGAATGCTGTTCGGGCTGCGCAACGCAGGCGCGACCTTTCAACGGCTGATGCACATCGCCCTGGGCCGAGAGCTCGGGAGGAATGCTGAAGCCTACGTCGACGACATTGTGGTGAAGTCTTGGGAGGCGAGAACTTTGATTCAAGACCTGGAGGAGACCTTCGAAAGCCTACGCCAGGTAGACTTGCGACTTAACCCATAGAAATGCGTGTTTGACGTCCCTTCCGGCAAGCTGCTGGGTTTCCTTGTGTCCCACAGAGGGATCGAGGCGAACCCAGAGAAGGTCAAGGCAATCGAAGACAGGAGTCCACCACAAACCCTCAAGGAGATGCAGAAGCTCGTTGGTCGCATGACCGCGTTGGGGCGTTTCATCTCCAAGCTGGGAGAGTGCACCTTGCCGTTCTTCAAGCTGATGAAGAAGAAGGGCCCATTCGAGTGGACCCCGGAGGCCGACCAAGTGTTTCAAGACCTCAAGAGATACCAGACCAGCCCTTGGGTGATGGTGGCGCCCCGACCTCTCGAGCCTCTAGTGATGTACCTTGGCGCCACCCCTTACTCCGCCAGCACATCTCTGGTGGCAGTCCGGGAGGAGCGCCGAGTCAAGGATGCGTCGCGCCAAGTCGCTTCCTCAGCCGGAGCAGCGCAAGACCTAGAGGTCTCTGCGGGAGCTGTGGCGACGCCAGCAAAGGACCAGGCTCAGCAAGACGGCGCACTTGGGCCTGCGGAAGCCCCAACGGGCGACCAGGCTCTGGGGGCTACGTCACCTCAGGAGGCCCCCAACCTCTGGAAGACGAGAGCCTCTTCAATGGACCCGCCCTTGTCGAGCACCCTACGTATTTTGTCAGCATGGTGTTGCGGGGCGCGAGGGCACGGTACCGCATGCCTCAAAAGCTCCTGCTCGCGCTCCTAGTGGCCTCACGCAAGATGCGGCACTACTTTCAAGGTCACCCCATCAAGGTCTGTCGGCGTTCTAGGAACGGGGGTCCCCAGACTTGCCTGCCCGCGGCCTGCGGCGTGGCTCAAGCGGGGGCCCAGCGCGGCCCATCTTCATCAGCTCAGCTCAAAGACCCTTGTGAGGGGCCAAGCCTCGTGTGGCGGACGACAGGAAGCTTCCTCAGAGGCAGCCTCATCAGGTAGGCTCGCGAGGAGGCGGAGAGATCAAGGAAGGGATACCTCGCGAGGAACCCATGACGCAAGCCATCACGATCGAGACCAGGCGGGCGCTGGCCTGTGCAGTGTCCTTGTTTCACATCATGAGGCATAGGTTACCATTCCGGTGCAACGAGACCAAGACCAGCCAGACGGCAGGACGGAGGTCACCATGGAGCCCAAGACAGCGTCATCGCCAGTGCTTTTGGCAGCCGAAGACCACCTTTGGTCAGGATAACTTGTAATACATGTTCCCCTTCGAAATGGCCAATTGTTGGCGCCCTTCCCGCTCATTATTTGTGGAGAGGCCCAGGGCCTCTATAAATAGAGCTAGCCACCAGAGAGTAGAGAGAGACCCCCGGAGACCCCCGGAGAGATCTGGTAGAACCCCAGCAAAGAGAGAGAAAGGCGACTGAACTCACCCTAGAAGTTCATCACGCCAGCTCAAGAAGGACTCTCGCGAGGCTGTTCTGCCCTTGTACTATCCATCATCAGCCCCAGAGGCAATCCACCACACCACACACTGGAGTAGGGTATTACACCACAACGGTGGCCCGAACCAGTATAAACATTGTGTCTCTTGTGTTGTTCATCATTTTCATCTTAGTTCGCACGAGAGGATCGGACGTAGATCGGTAGGGGAGAGATCTCTGCGCGCACCCCAGTGTTCGAACCTCAAGGGTCTACTGGAACCCGAAACCCGACATTTGGCGCGCAAGGTAGGGGTGTGCCAGAATCTTCCTTCCGCTTTTCGCGTGTGATCTTCTTTCATGTCCATGGCTGACGCTCGTCGGGCTCGCGCCGAGCGCCGGGCTGCTCACGCCGCTCGCGTCGCCCAGACGGCACCCGTCGGTGGCCCCCCTCGTCGTTCCCCATCGCCCGCCGCCAACGCCGCCACCGGCCCGGCGGGGAACGAGCAGCAGGCCTCGTCCCAGCACCGCTCGGTGCGGCGGGATGGCCGCACCGCCACCACGCCGCTGACTCCAGCTGGCTCGTCGTCCCACGCCCATCGCACACCCATGGATGCGCAAGCCTCACTGCTCTTGGCACGGGAGCTCCTGCACTATCGCCCCGTTGACGACCTCTTCGAGGATTGGCTCGCCCGCACCACCGAGCTCGTCAGTGCCGCAGGGGGCTCCCCCTTGCGGTCCCTCTCGCTACCTCGCCCTCCGTCCCGTGCAGGGGGCGAGGATCAGGAGGCGCCTCCGCCGCCTCCTCCCCAAGAAGGTGCCTTGGCTCCAAGGCACACAGCCCCAGGGTGAGATCCTCCACGTCCGGTGCCAGCGCAGCAAGAAGGGAGCTGCCAAGAATCCCACGTCCCCGAGAAGGTGCTCGCGCGCTCCCAGCGCCGGCGCGCCAAGATCGCGCCCCAGCGCCTCCACGAAAAAACCCCGCGCTGCTCCCAGTGGTGGCGCGTGGTGACCGGCAAGAACGAGTCCAACACTAGCAAAGGGCACCGGTGGCCACGGCGGGCTGCCTCGCCTTCACCCCCGAGCTGCGCGGCGTCACATGGCCAGGCAAGTTCAAGCCTGACCTCCCTCCCCGCTACGATGGCACAGCGGACCCCGCGGAGTTCCTGCAGCTCTACGAGCTGGGAATCGTAGCCGCCAACGGAGACAAGAAGGTCATGGCGAATTGGTTCCCCATGGCGCTCAAGGACGGCGCCCACACCTGGCTCCTGAACCTAGCGCCTGGCACGATCTCCTCCTGGAGCGAGATGTGCACCCGCTTTATCGCCAACTTCTAGGGCACTTGCGACCGGCCCCCGGCCGTGAGCGACCTACGCCGCATCAAGCAACAGCCAGGAGAAACCCTGTAGAAGTACATCCAGTGCTTCAACTATGCTCGCCTCAAGATCCCCAAGGTGACTTAAGAAGCCATCATCTCAGCCTTCTCCGACGGCGTGCGCGACGTCAAGATGAAGGAAGAGCTAGCAATCCATGAAGACCTGTGCACATCCCTGTGCTGTTCAACTTGGCGACCAAGTGCGCCAGGGCTGAGGAAGGGCGTCTCTCCCTCCTCGAGCTCCCGGCAGCCAACCCGGAAGAGAAGAAGCTCAAGGCCAAGGACGTGAAGCGCAAGGGGGCTGCCGTGCTAGCAGCGGAACCGGACACCAAGCGAGGCGGGGATAAGCCTGAGTCATCTAAGGGCGGACGGTACTGCGTGTACCACGACCACCACGCCCACAACACCAATGAATGTCAAGAGCACAGAGCCGTGGGAGATGGGCGAATCGGCCGACGCCCAGAGTGCAACGACAGGAGCTATGGCCGAGGAGGAGGAAGAGGCGGTGGACGATGGGAAGACCGTGGCCTTTGCCAGGGATGGCGTGGCCGCCCTCGCGAGGACACTGGCAGGACCAGCCTCGCGAGGGAGGCTGGAGGGACCAGCCTCGTGAGGACCGTCCCCACGGCAACGCAGGCCTCCCTCCTCTGCCGCCTCCACCAAGGAGGAACGAAGACCAACACCAAGACGATGGAGCTGGTGGCTTCCAAGAGCCGCTTGCAATTGCTTGCATCCTGGGCGGCGCCTAGGCCCCAGCCTCACAGCGCATCTTCAAGCAGTTTGTTCGCGAGGTGAATGCAGTCCTTCCCAAGCTTGAGGCCACGCGCCCTGTCAGGTGGTCTTCGTGCGCGATCACATTCAGTTCCGCAGACCAGCTTAAGTGTGCGGCAACGGCCGGAGTCCTCCGATGCTTTGCTCCCCAGTCATCAGCAACGTGCATGTCACCCGGACCCTCATTGATGGCAGAGCAGGACTCAATGTCTTGTCCGTCGAGACGTTCGACAATCTCCAAGTGCCATACGACCAGCTTTAGCCGACCAAGCCTTTCTCAGGAGTCACCGATGGTTCCACTATTCCAATTGGGCAGGTTCGCCTTCCAGTCACCTTCGGGCAACGCAATAGCTACCGCACCGAGCTCATCGACTTCGACGTCGCTCACATCCGCCTGCCGTACAACGCCATCCTCGGGTACCCAGCCATAGCCAAGTTTATGGCAATGACTCACCATGGTTACAATGTCCTCAAGATGCCAGGAAGCGGTGGACTCATCACTGTACCCTGTGAAGAAAGGGGCGCAGTGTGCTCGCTCGAGCGTGCATTCCAAGCCACTGCAATCGAAGACCTAGATCGCAGGAGCGGGAGGCCTCCCGAGGCGACCCTCAAGAAGAAGAAGACCTCACCTGGCCAGAGCCACAAGGAAGCAGGCACCTCTGGAGGTATTGCGCCAGGATTTGCGCCCGATCAGGGAGCGCCGCCCTCTCGCGCATAGGAAGGCGCGCCCGGTGCCCACCTTAGGCAGGGCTCGGGGGCTCTCTCTTGGAGAGCCACCGACCTTGCCAAGGTCGCGGGGGAGGCGCTCGAGCACCACTTGGAGGGGTGCTTTCAGGCACGCTTCCCTCAGAAAGGTACACGCAAAGGAGACCAAACCCTCAGGAGTTCATCGCAAGGAACACCCAAGAGCTACAAGAGTCCAGAGTCATGCGCGGCAGCCACCGCTTACCTGCCGTGGCCCCATATCCAGGCGAGGATGGAGGACTGCGCGTCTGCGTCGATGTACCAGGGCTCAACCGAGCTGCGTCCCAGGAGCGCCTATGGCCTTCGGCCATAGGGCGCTACGTGGGACCACCCCGCAGCTATGTTTGCATGCCCTTCGGCCTGCCGAGCGCGGTCGCCGCACATCAGTGCCTGTTGAGGAACATTCTGGAGGCTCAGGAGGTCAGGCATCGCGCGGTCCTGGCGGAGGTAGCGATGGTCCCCGAAGACCTGCACGTGCCGCCAGAGCCTCCCGAGGCCCCTGGGCCTGGGGGGGTCATGAGGGCCGACATCTTCACCACGCATCGCTCACTTCCTCAGCATCACATCATCTTCAACAGCACCAGGTGACATCTTTCAGAGTTCTACTTTCAGCCGGGAGCGCCCATAGGGCTGCACCATTGGCAGGCCGCGTGGGTCCGTCCCGGTGGCATGTATCCATTTTGTTTATGCTCTTTATTTACCTTGTTGGGGGCGCCCCTCGGGCTGCATCATCCCCACGCCGCTCGGGCCCGACCCAGCGGCAGTTGCTTTTCCAGCATTTACCCTAGGATGAAGTTGTTCTTTTAGGCTTAATCTGATTCCCATAATTATCACTTACTGCTTGTCGTCGTGCAAAGCGCTTGCACGTTAAAAGGGGCGCGCCTGAGCATCGCGACTCATGGGATCTTACTGGCTCTCCAGCCCTCACCCCCTGGCCTTGACCCACGACATCGCGACCTGTCATACCAGCGGCGGCTGAGCTCGCTCAGGGGCCGAGACCTGAGGACGTAGAGAATTTGCATTCTAACAACCCTAAAGGAACACACCAATTGATAAAGGCCCAGAGCCAGGCGCATCCCGCCTCGAGGTAGGGCCTCGTGAGTCCCGCGCTGGCTCACGGGTGCCCAGATACACCTCTCCTGGTCCTACCGTGCCGGCCACATGTCAGGGGGTGGTTGTACACGCCCCGGGGGCTCCTCCCGGAGGGGAGCCCCCTCCCACGCACCAGTGTAAGCACCATGCTCCGCGCTGGCTGATGACACTACCGAGGAGCGGCAATGCCCGTGCACATATGGAAGCGTTATGCTCCGCGCTGGTGATAAACAACTAAGGGCAGCCCTTGGCCGTACCAACCTCAGGGAGCCCAGGGATCAGTGTCCGGCACCATCGCAATGCCTCCCCTCGGGAGTGCCGCACGAGGGGGCTGTACACGGGGGCTATGCACGGGCCTCGCGCGAGCGCACACCACCCAGCCAGGTCCCTTGGACCTGGTCGTCGCGCGCCACTCCCCAAGCGGAGCCAAGGTATGACACCCGTTTGAGTGTCTAGGGGGACTCCTGAGCATCGCGACTCAGGAGCCTAACTTGCCACGTAGCCCCTCACTCCTTAGTCCCGTCCTTGGTTTCTGGTCGGGGCTAATGCTGGGTGAGGCACGCGCGGGGCTGGGACCTGCCGACATAGAATGATCAATCCACTCCTCGCTCCCCCTTCCCTACTTGTTGCTCGCGCGTCAAGGGGGACTCCTGAGCATCGCGACTCAGGAGCCTAACTTGCCACGTAGCCCCTCACTCCTTAGTCCCGTCCTTGGTTTTCGGTCGGGGTTAACGCTGGGTGAGGTATGCGCGGGGCCGGGCCCTGCCGACGTAGAGCGTAAACAAGTAGGAGAGGAAAATGAAAATTCCGGGAAATTCAAAGCAAATATTACAAGCCATAAGATTGTTCCACAACGCCAAACACAAGTTTTAACGCCTCCGCGAGGCATGGTGCATGTGCAGGAATAAAATAGGATGGAAGTCACGAAGGAATCACTTCCCAGTAACACCGTCACCGGTGGTGGAGTCATGCTGGACGGCTTCACCTCTCGAGGTCGCAAGGCCGGCGGCACCGCGCCCGGGCAGGACGCTGGGGGAGCGCAACTTCCCTAGCAAAACCTCGGCTCGGCCCCTCACGGCCTCAGCGGCGGCAGCGGCACGGTCGCTGTTCATGGGCTCGAGCAGGCTGTCAAAGTCGACGTTGGGGTCGTGCAGGTAGACATGGCTGAGGACATGCGTCAGCGCCGCAGAAGACAGGGCACGCACATCGGCCTCGACCATGGGGCCAAGTCCGTCTGCGACGTCCTCAAGCGCATCAAGAAGGGGAGCAGCTTGGCGGGGCCGTCCTCCGCACCAGCGAACGGCTCCTCCAGGCCGCTCTCATACAACGTCTTCAGTATGCATCGAGCCTTCTTCTCCAGCTCCACGAAGGCCGCCCGGTCCTCCATCAGGACCTCTGCCTTGGCGTCCTGCTCGGTCCTCTCCACCTTCAGCGATCGCTCCAGCATCTCTAGTCGGCTGTGGCGGACATCAAGCTTGGCGTCCCGGTCCTTGGCGGCGCCCTCCCTAGCCTTCATCTCCTTCTCCTTCTCCTGGCGGCTACGCACCTCCTTGGCGAGCTCGTCGCGCAGGCCCTGCAGCTCGGTCTCAAGCGTCTTGCAGCGGCCCTGGGCATTTGCGACGTTGCCCAGGGCAGCAACGTGAGTGGCCTTGGCTTGGTTGGCGGCCCGCCTCTCCTCGTCGGAGGACGACACGGCCTGGCTCAGCACCGCTCGAACGGAAGCAGCAGAACGGGCCCAGCCAGAGGCCAACTCCAGGCGCCCAGCCACAAGACGAGGGTCCGCGCTCAGGAGATCCCCCTGCAGTTGGCTCAGCTCGTTGGCAACCTGGTCCAGGACAGCAGCGGAGGGAGCAGAAGAGACAAGAACCTGTGGAGCAGGCGGAGAAGATGGCAGCATAACCACAGCTTGGCAAGAAGGGACCTCATGAGCCTTGGCCGCCACGGCTGCAGCATCGGGCACAGTCGACTCCAGGTCCAGCGGGGCCATGGGGGCTGACTCCTCGCTGGGGTGCCCCAGTTGGCCTCGTGAGGGCGGTTGGGTCGGAGAGGCACGGGCCTCGCCGTCCTCTCCCCCAACAGCCGAAGGCGTCTCCCCGGTAGACGGATTCGCCCCAAGTAGGGCCGCAGAAGCCTCCTTCAACCTCTTGGCCGCAGGTGCCGGCCTGGTAAAAGAGCGCAAATGTCAAGCCTTAGTGGCAGAAGCCAAGCAGAGCATGAATCGAGCACTTATTGGATGTCGTCCATGGACTCAAGCAACTTTCATCCATACTTGAAGCCCGAGAGCCTGCATCGGGGGTCAGCCTTGGAGGGCCCGGAAGCAGAAGGCGCGTCAGGAGAGATGGAGCTGGCCTTGGACCCCCCAGGGACCAGAGCAGACCCTGGGGGAACCAGGCTCGACCTTCCCTTCCTCGTGACCGAGGAAGAGCCCTCCCTTCCTCGCCTAGCGCTGGCCTCGTCGTCGTCCGGCATGGAGCGGAGGGCCTGGGACCTACGCCAAGGGAAGGACTCCCCCCAATCCTCGCCAGTCTCCTCCGAGTCCGACGCTTCCTCCTCCGCCTCTTCTTCCCCATTGGAGCTGTCGGAGGACAAGTTCACCGTCATCAGGACCGCCAGGTCTTCGGGAGCTGCCGCGAGCACCAGCCCCTCACCGTTGAAGGTGGGCATGGCGTCCACCACCTGCTCCCAGTCATCACGGAGGAACAGGGGGACGGGGGCGTCCACCGGGCTCGCCACGTCTCCCCCAACAAAGCAATGGAGGGCCGTAGTCAGATCCTCGTCGGTCAGGGCCTCGGAGCTCAGGCGTAGGGCAGCATATGCTCCTCCAAGCCTCCGTAGTGGGAGCGAGTGCTCCTGGAGCGGAGCCACCCGGTGCTCCAAGAACTCCCTTAGGAGCGTGGCCCCGGTCAGCTTCGCCGCCCCCAAGTTGCTTGGCCTCAGGTTCACATTCATCCTCCTCAACACTGCCTTCGCGCGAGGGTCGACAAGCTCCGCGCAGGACCATGCATCAACAGACTTAGGTTGCCCCGTGGGCAATACCAGACGAGGGTGGAGGCGCCTGACATCCTTCATGACTCACTTGCTCCGGTAGCCTTCGATCCTTTTCCCAGGCTTCGAGATGGCGTTGGAGCTGGAGTATGCAATAAAGCTCACGCATGCGGAGACGTAAGCGCCAGAAACCCGGAGGGAGAAAAAGTGGCGCAGCAAGGCCACCGAGGGCTTCACACCAACATGAGCCTCGCAATAGTAGGCGAAAATCGCCAGGAGAAGGACAGAGTTGGGGTGGAGATGTAGGGCCTGCAAGTTGTATTGGCGGAGAACGGCAAGGAAGAACTCAGAGAAATGAGGCACCAGACTGGCGACGATGGCGCTCACGAATAACGGGTAGAAGGTGCTCCCCTTGCCCTCAGGCTGGTCGGAGCCGACCTTGAGCACAGTCGCCCCCTCGCTGCCCTGCGCCACCATCATCAGGCATGCGAGGGTGAGGTTCTTCTCCGACAAATTTGGGGAATCCAGGGCCGGTGAGTACAAGCATCAGCCGGGGACTTGCGAGTCACAAGGGTGTGCCGGACGCGAAGGATTGAGATGGATCTAGAGGATTTCGGGAGCAAGAAGGAGGAAAGCGAGAAAGGGGATCTAGAGCAAGACAGACGAGAGTGGGACAAGTAAGCCTGGCCAAGGCACCCCCTTTTGTCAGTTGTGCAGTTGCCGAGGCGTCATGGGAAGTGCAGACACCCACGCCCAATAAACCGCCACGCGGCGCCCAAGGCCGCAGGCTGTTAGGGCCTGCGGCGTTTCATGCTTGCCCCTTCGCTTCTCTGCTAAGCCAAGCCCGCGCGCGCCTTGGGCCCGGGGCTACTGTCGGCGTTCTGGGAACGGGGGTCCCCAGACTTGCCTGCCTGCGGCCTGCGGCGTGGCTCAAGCGGGGGCCCAACACGGCCCATCTTCATCAACTCAAGCTCAAAGACCCTCGCGAGGGGCCAAGCCTCACGGGGCGGACGACAGGAAGCTTCCTCAGAGGCAGCCTCATCAGGCAGGCTCGCGAGGAAGCGGAGAGATCAAGGCAGGGGTACCTCACGAGGAACCCATGACGCAAGCCATGACGATCGAGACCAGGCAGGCGCCGGCCTGCGCAGTGTCCTTGTTTCCCCTTTGGTGCAAAGGGGGCAAGCACAGACCAAGGCATCAGGCAAAGGTTACCATTCCGGTGCAACGAGACCAAGACCAGCCAGACGGCAGGACGGAGGTCACCGTGGAGCCCAAGACGGCGTCATCGCCAGTGCTTTTGGCAGCCGAAGACCACCTTTGGTCAGGATAACTTGTACTACATGTTCCCCTTTGAAATGGCCAATTGTTGGCGCCCTTCCCGCTCATTATTTGGGGAGAGGCCCAGGGCCTCTATAAATGGAGCTAGCCACCACAGAGTAGAGAGAGACCCCCGGAGACCCCCAGAGAGATCTGGTAGAACCCCAACAAAGAGAGAGAAAGGCGACTGAACTCACCCTAGCATTTCATCGCGCCAACTCAAGAACACCTCTCGCGAGGCTGTTCTTCCCTTGTACTGTCCATCATTAGCCCCAGAGGCAATCCACCACACCACACACTCAAGTAGGGTATTACACCACAACGGTGGCCTGAACCAGTATAAACATCGTGTCTCTTGTGTTGTTCATCAGTTTCATCTTAGTTCGCACGAGAGGATCAGACGTAGATCGGTAGGGGAGAGTTCTCCGCGCGCACCCCAGTGTTCGAACCTCAAGGGTCTGCCGGAACCCGAAACCCGACAAGGTCGTCTGGGCCTACCCGTTGGAGAGGGTGGTCAGGAGCCCCAACTTCGCCGGGAGAGTCGCCGAGTGGAACATCGAGCTAGAGGCATTCCGGTTAGAGTTCAGCAAAACCAGGGTCATCAAGGGAGCTGCGCTCACTGATTTCATGGCAGAATGGACAGACGCCCCGTAGCTCGAAGAGGGTGAGGATCGATCCGTCTCACTGGGGAGTGAAAAGCCAGACAACTGGGTTATGTATTTCGATGGTGCCTTTGCGTGGCAGGGCGCGGGGTCTGGAGTAGTGTTTATCTCACCCACTCAGGACAAGCTTTGCTACGCCCTACAGCTCTACTTCCAGCAGGGCGAGAAAGTCTCCAACAACATAGCAGAGTACGAAGGCCTCATAGCTGGCCTCAAGGCTGAAGTGGCCATGGGGATGAAGCGCCTCACCATCAAGGGAGACTCCCAGCTCCTCTTCAACTTCTCCAACAAGATATATGAGCCGAAGGACGAGCACATGGAGGCGTACCTCGCGGTGGAACGCAAGATGGAGAAGCAGTTCTTGGGCCTGGAATTGCAGCATGAGCCTCGTGGCACCAACAAGGAAGCTGACGACATCATCAGGAGGGCATCCAAGCGGCTACCCCGAGAGCCTGGCTTCTTCGAGGAGTGGCTCTTCAAGCCATCGGCAACACCACCGCTTCCAAGAACAGCGCTACCTCGGGAGGAGCTCCCCCAACCACCTGCCTCAGGAGCCCCGGCCTGTGGCCCGACCTCAGGAGCGCGCTTGCTCTTGGTGCTCGAGCCTCAGGAGGGGTGCTGGACCAAGGAATTCAAGGAATACCTGATGCAAGGGAAGCTGCTGGAGAAGGAGGAGGACAAAAAGTGTGTGGCCTGGTAGGCCATGGCATACTGCATCCAGCACGGTGAGTTGTACAGGAAACGGCCAAATGACATTTCCCTGCGTTGCATTTCCAGGGAGCAGGGGAAAGAGCTGCTGGCCGACATACACGGCGGGGACTATGGGCACCACTCGTCATCATGGACCCTCGTCGGGAAGGTGTTTTGCTGCGGATTCTACTGGCCTACAGCACTCAACGACGCGACTGAGCTGGTGAAGTCCTGTGAGGCCTGCCAGTTCCATGCCAAGCAGGTCCATCAGCCGGCTCAGGGCCTCCAGACCATCCCTCTCTCATGGCCATTCATGATCTGGGGGATGGATATCTTGGGCCCATTCCCTCGAGCAACTAGGGGCTACCTCTACCTCTACGTCGCCATCGACAAGTTCACCATGTGGGCGGAGGTAGAAGCCGTCCGCACCATCCTGACCGGTTCCACGGTCAAGTTCATCAAGGCTCTCGTAAGCCGGTTTGGGGTCCGCAACCGCATCATCACCAACAATAGCTTGCAGTTCACTAGTAACCTCTTCAAGACATATTGTGCTAACCTTGGAACGCAGATCTGCTACGATTCGGTGGCGTACCCCCAGAGCAATGGCCAGGCCAAACACGGCAACGCATCAAGACCAGGACCTTCAAGAAGAAGCTCGAGGCATGTGGCAGGGGCTGGCACGACAAGCTCCAATTCGTGTTGTGGTCCATCCACACCACCGCCACCAAGCCAACGGGCGAGACCCCATTCTTCCTCGTCTATGGAGCGGAGGCGGTTCTCCCTCATGAGGTCAGGCATCGCTCCGCGTAGGTCCTGGCGTTTGATGAGACGCAGTAGGACGCCATGCAGGGGATGGACCTCGTGCTGGGGGAGGAACGTCGCCGTGAAGCCATGCTACGGGCGGCAAGATATTAGCAGGCGTTGCGACAGCACCACTGTCGCAGCGTCTGCTCCAGGACGCTCGAGGTGGATGACCTCGTCCTAAGGCGGGTGCTCTCCAGGGAAGGGCTGTATGAGCTTTCACCCATGGGGAAGGGCCCGTTTAGGGTTGCCGACGTTTCGAGGCCTGGCGCCGCGCGCCTGGAGACGCAGGACGGGGTAACCATCCAGAACGCGTGGAACATCCAGCACCTTCGGAAGTTCTACCCATGAAGAAAGGCCTAGCGCTTATGAAGAAGGCCCCGTGCCTGTGAAGGTCTTCGCTCATGACACTCTCACGTAATAATGAGTGGGGCTGTACATGCCCTGGAGTCTCAAGAATACCGCCCTCGGGCCTCTAGGGCTCCCTCCCACGTCCTAGTGGCAGCACTTACCTCCGCGCTGGTGAGAAGACAAGAATACTAGACTAGGTGCTAGACGCAGCTTTTCATTTGCTTTCCGTAGTTGGCTTACCCCTCTTTAATCGAAATTTGCTTTCTCGTGTTACTTGCTGGTCTTGTTCCACCTACTTCTGCCTCTGCTTCTGCCTTTGGTTCTTTGTCTGACCTATACCCTCTCTCGCGTCCCTCTCGAGGGGGCTGGACAGGTGCCCTCATGAGCATCTTGTCTATTTTTCGCAAGGCACCCTCGTTCGAGCCGCAAGTTGGCGCACCTCTCTCAATCCATGCCCCTCGGGTACCGTGATACGAGGCGCTGGATCATGGCCAGAGGTGCCTGCGACCAAGGTTCGGATCTCCTAACAAATTTTCGCGGTTCCTCCTCACCAGGTACTAAGAAGCACACGCCTCGCGAGGCGGAAACTACTTCAAGCGCGCCAAGCTAAGTTTTTCCTACGTGCCTATATAAAACATTGATATTGCGACGCGACACGGGAATGATAAAACACAACATAACAACTTGGAAATCATAGTTGGTTGGATGCCCCCACGGGGCCCCATACTTGTCTTTCTCAATGCATGAAGGAAAAGAAGAACGAAACAAAAGAGGCGCGTGCCCCCACAGCAGCTCGCGAGGACAGGCCCATGGCGCTGTCCCGAGCTCAGTCGGACCCTTCCTCACGCTTCACTGGGGCGCGGCAGTGAGACGACCCGCTGCCACCTTCGAAGCGGGCGCGGCGGCTGGTCGTAGCCGCCGCTGCTGGGGCTGTCGCCGGAGGGAGAACCACCGTAGCTGGGCGCGAGATTGTCCTCACCCACATCCCAACCGTCTCCAAGGCCAAGCACCTCGTCATCGTCGTTGTCCTCGGGGCAGCACCCGGCGCGGCGGCCGTCTTCTCTGAACACCCTCACGTAGAGGGTCGCATTGCCGTCGTACTTGAAGTGGAGGGTGCACCACCTGCCCAGGCCATGCGCGTGGGAAAACGTCTGCCAGTCACGAGCCAGAGCCACATTGCCAGCAATGGAGGTCTCGACTGCGACCCATGAAGCTTTGCTACAATAGCCGTCCGCCTGGAGCCAGAGCCCGCCTGGACCCGTGGCCGGCAGTTCACCGACAAAGAAGCGCGGGAGCTGGAGCCAGGAGCCGGCAGGGTTCTCCGACCACACCACGAACTCAGGTAGCACCTCCGTTGAGTGGAAGCACGGTCAGGGAGGCCGCGCGACCATGGCGCGCCTCCCTTCATCGACGGGGCTACTTCGACATGGGTGGCTGCCGCCACGAGAAGGAGCACCGCCACGGCCGCAGGGGGCCGTGGCAGGGATCGCGGAGTGCTTGCAAGGACGACCGCGTCCACTCTTGGGTGTCAGAGAGCCGGGCCCCTCCTGGCGAGCCTTCCCCTTCTCCACGGCCGAAAACCTCTTCGCAGGCGCCATGGGAGTCGCTACTGGCAATGGAGCAAGGGAGGAGAAGCGAGCGGAATGGGAAGAGATGGGCGACGAGGGCTCTACCCCCTCTCCATTTATAGCAGGAGGAGGCCAACCACCGGCCTCCATGATCACAGGTAATGATAACCCTTTTTGCATGCAACAGGGACTCGTCATGTCAGGCAGTTGCCGAGGCAGAGTGGGAAAGCGGAGACGCCCATGTCCAATCAATCGTCACGCGTCGACCAAGTTCGCAGGCTATTGGGGCATGTGGTGCTCCGCACTTTCCCTTTGGCTTCGCCTCGAAGCCAAGTCCGAGTTGCCATGGGCCCGGGGGCTACTGTCTGCGTTCTGGGAACGGGGGTCCCTAGACTTGCTTGCTTGCGGACCTGTATGGCCCGTCTTCACTAGCAATCACTCAAGACCCTCGCTAGGGGCCAAGCCTCGTGAGGCGGACGGCACAAGATCTCCTCGGGGGCAGCCTCACTAGGCTGGCTCGCGAGGGGCGGAGAGATCAAGGCAAGCCGAACCTCGCGAGGTTCCAATGACGTAAGCCATGATGACCAAGACCAGGCAGGTGCCAGGCGGGCGCCAACGCACACAGTGTCCTCATTTCCTCTTTGGTGCTAAGGAGGCAAGCGCAGACGAGGAGAACCGAGGCATCAGGCAAAGGTTTCCATATCGATGCAACAAGACCAAGACCAGCAGGACAGCAGGACAGAGGTCACCATGGAGCCCAAGACGGCGTCACCACGAGAGCCTTTGGCAGGCGAGGACCACCTTTAGTCAGGATAGCTTGTACTGGTTGTCCCCTTTCAAATTGGCCGTTGTGGAATCCCTTCCCGCTCAATATTTGGGAAGAGGACCAGGGCCCCTATAAATAGGACTAGCCACCACAGTAGGAGGCATCTCGAGCTCATCCGGGATTGGATCCATTCCATCCTCACACTCACCATGCATAAGAACACCTCTCCTCAGGAGGCTGTTCTTCCCTTGTACTGTTTATCAAGGGAACAATTACTTTGGACTGGATATTTTGATATGCAGGACAATTATTCATTATAAACATGATTTATACCATGGGTACGAAGTACTTGCTGGCAACATCCTGCCCGGTGTTCGTCCGTGCCACATTACACGGTGAATGGACGCGTGCAAGACGCCGCCCTTATGGCCCAGTTTACATCAGCTTGCCAGGACCACGCCTGCGTTTGTCTCGCCCGTCCGAACCGGTTTACAACGCCGCGACCGACTCTTTTGTCCGTACTAGCATATAACCCCGCGATGGATATCAACTCGACTGCCATATCAGGTGAAGTCCATCCAATATATTTTTATATTATATATTGCTTTCTTTGAAAGAGCAATTACTCCGGCTTGCAAAGTTATCTAAATGCAGGACCCTAAACCGCCATATTGGTGCAAATTTTAAAGGTCGTCAGAAAATTTCTGGCTAAAAATGAAGATTCCGGTTTAAAATCCGGTTCAAGGGAAAGATGTCTCCCACAAAGCTTTGAAGCTCTCAATATCCGGTTTAACATCCGGTTCAAGAAGGATTTATCTCTTGCAAAGAGTTAAAAGGTGCCAAAGAGGACCTGCTGCCATGATGCGCGGTCAAACATGGGTATCATGCCTTATTGGCTTATCATATTATTGATCACTTGGGGACTTGTGGTCATGTCTGAACCATAGTCACGCCTCTTGATCAGCCTAGTGCCACAACATCACTTGGGGGCTTGGTCATGTCTGAACCAATGCAACACCTTTTGATAGGCGAAAGCCACTAGATCACTTGGGGACTTGGTCATGTCTGAACCACTCACGCCTCTTGATCGGCCTAAGGCCACAGAATCACTTGGGGGCTATGGTCGAACCCAAACCATCGCTACGCCTCTTGATCGGCATAATGCCACTACATCATTTGGGGACCTGGCTGACTTGAACCATAGCTACGCCTATTGGGGGCTTGGTCGTCTCCGACCATGGTAATGCCATTTGATGACCTCAATTGCTTCTTTTTTGCCAATTGTTTTATCATTGCTGTTGAAATTTTGTTTCATTTAGACATATATTTCTTTTGTTGCGTTTTGAAAACCGACAAATTCTTAAAACCATTTCGACTGTCAATTACAAATTGATGGAACACGGTCAAATCTTAATCCGGAGACTATCCCCCCGGTTTGGTTTTAAGTTACCATCCTATTATGGAGTAAACCGATGTTTATCAACCCGGCTCGGCTTTCAGCTACAAGTTGTCAGTACACGATCAAATTATAACCCGGAGACTATTAGCCCGGTCTGGTTTGACTACGAGTCGCCAGTATTATATATGGTTAAAGCGGTGTTTATCACAACCCGGCACGGTTTTATCATAAACCGGCACAATATGGAAGGAGTTGTCAGTACTCAAGATTTGGGTTATCACCCTTACTACAAAAAGTTGGTAAAACCAACAATGTGATTCAATGTCGCAGGTATGATATATTTCATATTTGATTATTCTTAAGTGCAGCCTTGGTTATAAACCCGGGTGATATGTTGGGCGTTATGATCCGTCCGGCGGTAAACCGCCAGGACACTTTAAAATTGTTGTATGCAGAAATAGGTTGAATAAGGCATAATTACAAATCACCGGTGTTTATTGAACCGGCCTGGCTTTCGACTATAAGTCGCCAATATATATTTGGATTGCGCCATTGGAATCATGCGCTCATAAATCACTGGATTATATTATTCAAATATTCAAATAGCCAACATGGCTGGATTTTTATGGTTATCAATAACCAATATTCTGATTGAGATTTTCAAAGTCGCTTCAGCGCACTAGATACTATTTTATCAATAGGTATGATTTATTCTACAAAGGAATAGTCCCAAGTTGCTGCAGGCTTACGACCCGACACTTGGGGGCTACATTACTTCAGTTGAGATTACAAGTTTCATGTCGCTGCAAGCATGCACCATGACACTTGGGGGCTACCAATTGCTCCTGTCAACAATTCAAGGTACACAGATTTTTCATCTATTATTAAAGGATCCACTGCTCAGTTGGTAAAGCACAAGGCTCTTAACCTTGTGGGCGTGGGTTCAAGCCCCATGACGGGGGTTACATCATATGATGATTTCATTGAAGAATACATCGAGTCCCAGCTCAATATTATCTTATTAAGCCGGCCCTTGGGGGCTACATATTGCTGCTCAAGCTTACATGATCATATTTGCAAAGTCCCTGCTCATTATTGCATACTGACCCGGCCCTTGGGGGCTACACTAGTTGAAAGTTTTTTATGAGAATAAGGAAATTTCAAAGTCCTAGGTTGCTGCAAGCATGACAAGCCGGCACTTGGGGGCTACATATGTAGAATACTCAATTCTGACTATGATTGAGATGAACAAACCGGATTTTCTTCAAGGTTGAAACACTTATTGGAGCAAGTCTTATTATCATTATTCTCCTCTTAAGACTTGGGGGCTACAGGTATTATGCATATAAAGGAGGAACTTTTTCATTTTATCAGTTTTGAGCAAATCAGGAAGATCAATTACATGACCCGGTGTCGACAACAATTATGACCCAGTGCCATTAATATTTATAAACCGACCATTTCGTTAATATTAAACCGGCAAGTTTTACATCTTCAAACCGGCTGAATATCAGATAAGTATTTCAAGACCTATATTTCTTAAACAGGCGCTTTGGGAGCTGAGTCAAAGGGGTTATTCTTCACAATATTTCTCTATGACAAACCAATGTCGGCAAATTAAGTATGAAGCTGGCTTGTTAACCCGGACTTCCCAGAAGGAGGAAATAACAAGGACTTAAGGGTGATCAGGTACCGGTTTACAAGAATTCTTAACCCGGAGCACAACCTGTCAAATTTGTTCTTGTGTTTATTTTGCAGCATAAGTTTACCATGGATAAATCCAAGCTAAACTTGGGGGGCTAATGTCGGGGATATACCCCGCGGCGTAAACCGGCTGGAAGTATACCCCGTGATTGGCGGTTTACGTGTCTGGCGGTTTACGTGTCTGGCGGTTCACTAGTATGACGGTTCACGAGCCTGAAGACTCATTGGTGACCTGGCGCGTGTTCCAGATGGATGACAAGGCCCAAGGCCCAACATGCCGGTTTATATTAATGGTGGGCAGGTTTAAGAGGAAAGGCATGAGGAACAGTTATCTTACAAGGAGCTAAGACCTGGACTTGTATCCGGTTTGTATTAGAGATAGACTAGTCCTAATCCAAATAGGACTCTACATGTAACCCGCCCCTCCAACATATATAAGGAGGGGCAGGGCTCCCCAAAAGGGAGAAGATGAACAAGTTCCACAAGTTGGACAAGTTAGGTCTAGACAATAGCTCTCGAGATAGAGAACTCTTGTAACCGTGATCATCATCATCAATATCAATGAAGCAGGATTTAGGCTTTTACCTCCACCATGAGGGGCCGAACCTGGATAAAACATCGTGCCTCTTGTCCCGCTCAACCCCTCTCAATCTACCACATAGATGCGTTGGCCTCGCGACTAAATCCTGACACTAAGGACATCTGCCATCACAATTTCACGACAACACTCGAGTAGGGTATTACACCACAACGGTGGCCCGAACCAGTATAAATCTCGTGTCACTTGTGATGTGAGTTCGTCGAGCTAGCCTTAGAGATCGCGGTGAGGCTAAGGGCGTGATTATGTAAGGGGAGATCTTCGTGTGCACCTCAGTGTCCGAACCTTAAGGGTTTTGTCGGAACTTGAAATCCGACAGCAATCCTCTCACTCGGGGGCTTAGCTGCAGTCTCGTACTCGCCTAAGTTTAAAGAAAAATCCTACCGAGTGATGAGCAACCCTCTCACTCGGGGGCTTAGCTGGAGTCGCGTACTCGCCTAATTTTAAAGAAAAAATCCTACCGAGTGATGAGCAACCCTCTCACTCGGGGGCTTAGGTGCAGTCTCGTAGTCGCCTAAGTTCACAAAAATCCTACCGAGTAATGAGCAATCCTCTCACTCAGGGGCTTAGCTACAGTGTCGTACTCACCTAAGTTTAAAGAAAAATCCTACGGAGTGATGAGCAACCCTCTCACTTGAGGGCATAGTTGTAGTCTTGTACTCGCCTAAGTTCAAAAAAATCCTACCGCGTGATGAGCAATCCTCTCACTCTAGGGCTTAGCTGCAGTCTCTTACTCGCCTAAGTTTAAAGAAAAATTCTACCGAGTGATGAGCAACCCTCTCACTCGGGGGCTTAGTTGCAGTCACGTACTCTCCTAAGTTTAAAGAAAAAATCCTACCGAGTGATGAGCAACCCTCTCACTCGGGGGCTTAGCTGCAGTCACGTACTCGCCTAAGTTTAAAAAACATCTGAGTGATGAGCAACCCTCTCACTCGGGGGCTTAGTTGTAGTCACGTACTCGCCTAAGTTTAAAGAAAAAATCATACCGAGTGATGAGCAACCCTCTCACTCGGGGGCTTAGCTGCAGTCACGTACTCGCCTAAGTTTAAAAAGCATCTGAGTGAAGAGTGACCCTCCCCCTCGGAGACTTGGCCACACGCCCCATCTTGATTCGCAAGGACGGCGAGGTGCAGGTCGTCCGCGGCCCTCTCCTCGGAGCTACGCCACAAATACAATGTACGCTCCATCTCGATCTGCAAGGACGATGAGGTGCAGATCGTCTGCGGCCCTCTCCTCGGAGCTGCGCCACAAATACAATGTACGCTCCATCTCGACCTGCAAGGACGACAAGGTATAGGTCGTCTGCGACCTTCTCTCCAGAGCTGCATCACGTGTACAAAAATCTGTTCTGAGTGAAGAAACAAGCTCTACATAGTGACAAAAACAAGCATATTCAAGGAAAATCCAAGTTTAGATAAATCCCACAGAGTTCCGAACCGCAAATAAAAGTACTCGGGCATCAGACCCGAAGGATTTTAATGGTTACAGAATCACTCGGCATTCCGAGGCAAATTTAATTAGAACATAAAAGTTTCTTCACTCTGCAGGAGGAGGGCTGGCAGGCCTGACAAACTCATCCAAGTCCATTGCATCTGTAATACGAGTGGTTGCTTCAATAAAGGTCTCCATGAAGGACTGGAATTGAAGCTTCTTGGTGTTGGCGAACTTGATTGGTGCAAGCTTCTCTTCCTTGGCCTCCTTGCAATGGACACGAACCAGAGATAGAGCCACGTCATAACCACATCAGGAGGATGACTTCTTCCATTCCTACACTCGACCAGGGATCTCATTAAGTCAAGTCATCAGTGACTCGAGATCATTCTGAAATGTTGCCCTTGGCCAGAGTGTCGTGTCAATCCGCGAGTAGTCCATGGTGCTGGCAAGGGGAGATTCCAGTCGGAGCACATTCATGGAAGCTTCATCCTTAACACGAGAGAGGATGGGGTCCAAACTCGTTTCAATTCGGCTGGTCTCTTCTTCGAAGTCTTCACAGAATTCTGCACACACAATCAAAGCAATGAGTCAATAGCTATATGACGATTCGATAACAGCGAATCAGTCAGAGGAGGGAAAGCACCTTCAAGCATAAGGAATAAATTCTTGGCGAGTCCTCCCAGATAAGCCTCCAGCTCGTCCCTCTTCCGAGTGAGATCTCCAACTTTGTCGGTCAGAGCCTCCTTGTCCTTCTTCAGCTGCACGACTTCCTTGTTGGCCTCGCTGATGGGAGTCTTCAGTTTGGTGTTCTCCTCCTATAACTTGCCGACTGAAGCCAGCTTCTTGTCGGCAAGCTCGGTTTTCTCCTGCGTCGTCTTATGAGCTGTAGCAATGTCAAGATCCTTCTGTTCCAGTGCCTGCTTTATTTTCTCTAAAGAAATAACATTCTTCAGACGAGCTTGGAGTTGTCTGTTTTCACTACGCACATCTGCTTGAGTAGTATCACTCGATTCAACGAACAAAAAGAAATGATGAAAAAGCCGACAGTCGACAAGTCATTACCTCCCATGGTAGTGGATTCGTCTTGTGCCTTCTTCAAGTTCTCCTTGGCTAATGCCAGGTCGAGATTGACTTGGGTCTGTTGTTTCTGCAACTCAACAAACTGGACCCTGAAGTCACAAGATTTCTGCAGTCAACGAACAAGACATGTCAATCGACCGAGACAAAGATAAATTGCTTCCGAGCAAAAAAGATACAAATTCAAGTCATTACAGCAAAAGAGTTCTAAGACTACTGTCGAACCAAACATTCAACAATAGTCTCGGGGACTACACCCAGTGGGTGCACTTGGCGTGGCCCCACTGGTTCTAATTTCCACTCGACGTGGTTCAAAAAAAAGAAAGAAGAGAGAAGAGGAATACGGCAAAACTTGTTCTCAGACCACGGCTAACTCCCCGCAGTCGACTATGGTCTCGGGGACTACACCCAGTGGGTGCACTTGGCGTGCCCCCACTGGTCCAGATACCACTCGGCACGACCAGTCTAACCGAGTGGATGAACTGAAAAAGAGATAATTCTGGTCAAAGACCCCCGTCGAAGATTCAACCGACACCCTCCAGTTGACTCAAGTAAAAAATATATATACTGAGCAAAGGTTCAAACACCCAGTGGGTGTACAGATGCATGGTGCAGATTGGTGAATAGATGCACATTAAAGGTTCTTAGGTAGCATATCCTAATAGAACAAGCGTCAAACCAAATATATCTGTCGGAGATCAACTAACCGGGACATTGGCCTGAAGTGCTGAGCTGGCGTCATAGGCAGCCTGACTGGCCCGGTGCAGCACTTTTATTTTCTCCATCATAAGGCCTGCCTGGCGTATAGCTTCTTTCGCAGTGGCTACTAGGTCCTGCGGGCCATGATAGGAGGTGAAAAGTGGAGATGGCGGATCAGTTGCAATAACTTGAGGATCTGACGCATGGAGTCGCACAGACGAAACATGAGCTTGTGCAGTCGACGATGAAGGATGTTCACTCGATACAGGAACAGCAAAAGTAATAGAAGCACAGTTGAGGTCTCCAGGCTGCTGGATCTCTGGTTCTAGCACTGGCGTCGTCTGGAGCGTCCGGCCAGCTAGATTCCTCCTACCTGAGGTCCTACCCCTCCTTCCTGTGGGCTTTTGGGGCGCATCTTCATCATCATCTGGAAGTTCAATAACATTCTGCGAAGCTACAAAAGAATCGATCGCAACAATTCAATCGACCGCGAAAAGAGTTAGCAAAATAAAGACAGAATAAGAGGAGTCATACCAACTTGGGATGTGGCCGCATCTTTCATCTCCTCATCATCATGGTCCTTGTAAACGGAAGTCCCGGGAGTAGCGGCACTAAAAATTTCAGAATTCACTCGGTCAAGAAGAAGCGGTGAATCGACTGACAAACAAAGTATGAAAGAACAAAGAGATAAAGCCCAATGATTACCCAAACACGATGGGGACGACCACTTTGATCTTAGGCAAGGCCTTTCGAGGCTTCTGAAGCGCAACTTTGATCTGTTTTGGAGCCATTTCAGTCGGAATGGGAGAAGACGTCCGAGTGCGCTTCAAAGGTTGCTTACTCGGCATAGTCCCTTTCCCACAGATGCTCACTGGATCATGTGTCTGCCTGGAGCGTCTCTCAAAGTGAGGTGGGGAGTCGACCTCCTCACCTCTACTTGAGTCCTCGCTTTCTAGCATCTCCATCATCAGATCTCCAGCCGGCGCTGTCGCCGCCGCTCACCTCTCCTTCTTGGTCTTGCACTCCATTAGGCATCGAGTACATATCAGTATAGATCTACAAGGCAAAGAATTGGACAGGCATCAGTCAGGTTCAAGGACAGTTATGAAGTAGGACAAGAGACACTCGACGATAAAAGTCAAACCTTGTCTGGCTCGTTGGAGGAGTCGAATGGCTGAATTCTCCTGGACCCCCTAGGGTTGTCCTTATTACCTGTGATGCTCTGCAACCATTGTTCCACTGTCTCCTCGGTGACTTCCTCTGGGTGAATCTGAGTGGTGTCCTCAACGCCTGAATACATCCACATAGGATGATCGCGAGCCTAAAGTGGCTGGATACGTCGACTGAGAAACACCTCCAACAAATCCATGCCAGTCACACCTTCACAGACTAACAGGACGACCCGTTCAACCAACATGTTCACCTCTGTTTTTTCTGCTACAGTCACTTTCAAGGAAGTGGGCTGCTGGACCTGATCCATGGAGAAGGGTGGAAGGCCAGTCGACTGACCAGGAGTCAGTTGGTCTTTGCAGTAAAACCAAGTCGACTGCCACCCTCTAACCGAATCGGGAAGAGTCATAGCTGGAAAAGTATTCCTACCTGTAACACCCTCGATGCGGCTATATCTCCCACGTGTCGAAGCATGACTTAGAGGCATAACCGCATTGAAAGCAATGTCGCAAGTGAGGTAATCTTCACACACCCCATGTAATACATAAAGGGAAAGAGATACATAGTTGGCTTACAATCGCCACTTCACACAATTACATGAATAAAGCATTACATCATCCAGATATAATCAAGGTCCGACTACGGAACCAAAAAACAAGAAGAAGCCCAAATGCGACACGGTCCCCGATCGACCCCAACTGGGCTCCACTACTGATCAACTAGAACGAAACAACACAAAGGACAAGATCTTCAACGAGCTCCTCCTGAGCTGGGCTGTGTCATCTGCATGGACTCATCGGCACCTGCAAACTGGTTTTTGGAAGTATCTTTGAGCCACGGGGACTCAGCAATCTCGCACCCTCGCGATCAAGACTATTTAAGCTTATGGGTAAGGTAAAAGGTATGAGGTGGAGCTACAACAAGCGACTAGCATATATGGTGGCTAACATACGCAAATGAGAGCGAGAAGAGAAGGCAAAGCATGTTCGAGAAAGTATGATCAAGAAGTGATCCTAAAACAACCTGCGTCAAGCATAAATCCAACAACCGTGTTCACTTCCTGGACTCCACCGGAAAGAGACCATCACGGTTACACACGCGGTTGATGTATTTTAATTAAGGTCAACTTCAGGTTTTCTACAACTGGGCATTAACAAATTCCCATCTGCCCATAACCGCGGGCACGGCTTTCAAAAGTTCAAATCCCTGTAGGGGAGTCCCAACTTAGCCCATGACAAGCTCTCACGGTCAACGAAGGAATAGACCTCCTCCCGAGACATTCCGATCAGACTCGGTATCCCGGTACAACAAGACATTTCGATAGGGTAAGACTAAACCAGCAACACTGCCCGAATGTGCCGACAAATGCCGATAGGAGCTGCACATATCTCTTTCTCAGGGCACACTCAGATGAGCGCTCCATACAACTCAAACCAAACCTCAAGTTTCCCCGAGGGGGCGCTGCACAGGAATCTAGTTTGGACCAACACTCAGAGGAGCACTGGCCCGGAGGGTTAGAATAAAGATGACCCTTGAGTCTGCAGAACCCAAGGGAAGGTGGTAGGTTGTTAGTGCAAATGGTATAACCAAGGTTGGGCATTGCTGGAGGAGCTTTACTTAAGGCGAACTGTCAAGGTGTTCCCATAATAGCCAAACCGCGTAAGGAACGCAAAATCCAGGAACATAACACCGATATGACGGAAAACTAGGGCGGCAAGAATGGAACAAAACACCAGGCATAAGGCCGAGCCTTCCACCCTTTACCAAGTATATAGATGCAATAATAAAATAAGATATATTGTGATATCCCAACAAGTAAACATGTTCCAAACAAGGAACACCATCTTCATGTTCCAACAAGGAACAAACTTCAGTCTTCACCTGCAACTAACAACGCTATAAGAGGGGCTGAGCAAAGCGGTAACATAGCCAAACAACGGTTTGCTAGGACAAGGTGGGTTATAGGCTTGGTTCAACAATATGGGAGGCATGATAAGCAAGTGGTAGGTATCATAGCATAGGCATAGCAAAAGAGCGAGCATCTAGCAAAGCAAAGATAGTAGTGATTTCGAGGGTATGATCATATTGCCTAAAATCCCGCAAGGAAGAAGAACGAGTCCATGAAGAAGACAAACAGACGTAGACGAACGGGTCCTCACAAATGCGACGTTATCGGATCCAACCCGAAGAGGCAAACACCAGAAAGAAACACACAACATAGTAAACAAACCACACATGAACATGATATGATATGCGGGATGCGGTATGCGATGCATATGCATGATTGGACAAGGCATGCATGAACCTGGCCTCAATTTGGAAATTCAAGTGTGCCACTGGAAAGGTGAGATGAAATCGCTTGAAAACGATATAAAGATCACCAGAATCGGAGTTACGGTTTGGAAATGGCAAGCGATTCAAATATGACCACGATGTGCGGTTTACAGCAAGTAGCCAACTAA
This sequence comes from Triticum monococcum, assembly GCA_034509565.1. Lineage (NCBI taxonomy): Eukaryota > Viridiplantae > Streptophyta > Magnoliopsida > Poales > Poaceae > Triticum > Triticum monococcum. The sequence continues at coordinate 154,276,026 of CM067842.1, forward strand.
ATGCAATGAGATGAACATGCTACAGCACCCAAACATGGCAACAAAATGCATGGCAGGGATGCATTCAAGATGCTTAACAAAAGTCTAGCACTGAGCTACGTCCAATTCATCCATTAACAGGTTCGAACAAGCATGGCAAAAATGCATATGGTAAACAGATCTCAGACTTAGTGAAATTAACACTTGTCTGGAATTTCAGATCAGGTAGCCCTCTTCGGAGCAACAAAACTATATGCTACAGGACCTGAACATGACAAAGTAAATCATGGCATGGAGCTACTCAAAGAGCTTAACAAAAGTCCCTTAGTGACCTTGAGCCAAAAGGGATCACAAAATACAATTGCAAGCATGTGAACATGGCAAAAACATAATCAGTTTTCAGACTTAGTGAAAACTGGAGCATGCTGAAAACAGACATCAAGTAGGCATGTTTACGAGCTCGATGCACTCACTACGGAGCAAGTCATGATTAGCTAAGCATACATCCATCAAGAATACACAAAATGCAAGCTAGACATGGCAAGAACAATAGCATAGCATGCACGGATCAACTATAACATCATCGGCAAAATTGCAAACAAGTTGACAATCTGCCCAGATTCACAAAGTAGCAAAAGTAGAGCTCGATTGACTCAAGCTAGGTTTCTCCATAATTGCAAACAAAGACATGGATGGATATAGAACTACAATATTAACAAAACATCCTTACTGATCATCCTCAAAAGAGGCACGGATCACTAGGAAACAACATGAAGATATGGCATCATGAACTAAACAGCTCAAGGACTTGGTGGAAATGCTAAGTCCCTGAAAACAGAATTACCAAGCGCCTCACTTTGCAAGCTTGTGCTAGTCACCACACACATCACAAAAATACATGGGTTGCACCTCTGGAAAGTTGACAAAACCCTTAACAAAACATATGTAGAGCATCAGGGCATATCATGCACACAATAATCATGGCAAAAATGACAAAACCTAAATGGAGCAGCAGATCTGACAATTATCTCAAGTAGCCCTCTTCTAACAGCATTTCGGGCATCAAGATGAACTCAAAAGCAAATGATGCAATGGAATGAAATGATGTACTCTCTGAGATGAACATTTTGATATGCTACATGCATGAATCGGAGCTATGGATGCAAAGTTACGAGGCCATGAACATAGGCATATGGATCTGTGAAATCTCAGGACTTAGAAGAAATTTACCCCGCGGAAAAAGTCAACGCGGGACAAGGCAGTTCCGGGACGGAGCGGTGCGGGGACGGGCGAGGGCGTTTGGATCGGGGACTGGTGGATCTGGTCCCGACCCGGATTCGGCCGGAATCTCGCCGGAGTTGAGGGAGGTGGCCGGAGCGGTGAAGTGCAGGCCGGCGCGGGCGCGGCTTGCCTGGGTGACGACGACGCGGGGAAGAGGCGGAGCGGGGCGGCGGAACGGCGGGCGGCGCCGGCGACATCGAGGTGGCGGTGAGCCGAGGCTGCCGGCTGGCGCGAGAGAAGGCGCGGCGGAGCCGGCGAGCTCGGGCCGTCGGCGGCGAACGACGGGGAGGCTCGGGCAGCAGCGAGCGCATGGCGGTGGTGGTGAGGCGCAGAAGGGCACGGGCGGCGGCGGCCCGATTTGGCCCCGGGCGGGCCCGATCTGGGCTCTCTCAGGCCCGACGGCGGGGAGGAGTGAGAGGAGCGGTGACGCTGACGTGTCGCGCCCGGATTCATCCGGCGCGGCGGCTTGACATGTCCGGCGGCGGGGTGGACATGTCCGGCGACGAGCGGGGGAATTTTTAGGGTTTCGACTGCGCGCGATTTCGGAGGAGAGCACATATTTATAGGTAGAGGGAGCTAGGAGAGTCCAAATGAGGTGCGGTTTTCGGCCACGCGATTGTGATCGAACGCTCTAGATGATGGAGCAGAGTTAGGTGCGTTTTGGGCACTTTGGAAGGGTGTTGGGCTGCAACACACACGAGGTCTTTTCGGTCCCTCGGTTAACCGTTGGAGTATCAAACGAAGTCCAAATGATACGAAACTTGACAGGCGGTCTACAGGTAGTAAACCAAGGCTGCCTGACAAGTCTCGGTCCAATCCGGAAATGTTTAATCCCCACACACGAGAGAAAGGTAGAAATGACCACCGGAGGAGAGCGAAGCGCCGGAATGCAAAACGGACAACGGGGAAAAAGCTCGGATGCATGAGACGAACACGTATGCGAATGAAATGCACATGATGACATGATATGCAATGCATGACACGCAAGCAATGACATGGCAACAACAGCGAATAACTGGACAACACCTGGCACATTGGTCTCGGGGCGTTACACTACCCCTCATCTGAATCCCTAAACCACCGCACATCTGAATCACGTGCGTCCTCTCATCATCCGGATGTGCCTTTCTTGCAGTTTGGGAGCGGCAAGTGAAGATGTGCTTGAAGAGACCCCAATGCGGTCGACAACCCAAGAAATTCTCACACATCAACATGAATGCAGCAAGATATATGATGCTGTTGGGAGAAAAATGATGAAGTTGGGCTCCGTAAAAGTTCAGAAAACCCATAAAATGGATGAGGAGGCAGAGAGAAACCGCAGTCGACATGAGTCGCGAGGAGGACGTACTCACCCTCTTGTGGCTGCGGCTCGGTTTCGTTGCTCGGCAGCCTCCAAGATCCATGGGCAATCAAGCCCCTTCAGCCAGATCCTCAAGATCATCCTTCGAGATCGTGGACCGGATCTAGTGGCCTTGGATCCAGCTGGGCGTCAGGCCGGTCCTCGACGACGATCCCCTCGACTCGTCTTCTTGCCCTTCGCCGCCGCTGTCACCTTCTTCGCGCACTCCAGAGCCGCCGTCTTGTCCTTCCCTGTCGGTGTACTAAAGTAGGGGTACCTTAGTATCCCGAACTTGTGCACGGCCAGTCGCAGCATCCCGCGGCAAGGCTTGCCGGGCGACCACCAAGACCCTCCGTGGTTCCTTTGGAGCCATTCAAGAACAAAGTATCCAAGGCCCCGGCAAGAGGAGCTTGCCGGGAAGGAAGCAAGACCCTGGCAAGAGGAGCTTGCCGGGAAGACCAACCAAGACATCTCGAGAAGCTTGCTGCGACGTGCTGCGTGTCTCGGCAAGACCAGGTGAGCGACAAGCTCCCGGACGCGACAAGACAACATCCACGGCAAGGCGCTTGCCGTGGCAAGCTACTACTCCGCAACCCGCGCTCTAGCTCACCCACCAACGTGTCGCTCTGGGGCTGTCCCTGGCACACATGGTGGGAGGCTTTGCAGCCAGGGGCATGCGGTGGCAAGCAGGCGCTGACAAGGAGCCATCGTGGCAAACGGTGGTGCCCCTGACGGTCCCTTTCCGCCCTGTCTAGGCGACACAGACAGGCATTTAATGCCTTTGTCCCCTGCCGTCAGGGTTAGGTATGATACAACTGTAGCAAGCGGTGGCGCCAACTACCACCTCTTTTACCCTTTACCCTCATCTCTGTTGCCACCTGTCGGTGACCCCTTAGACATATAAAAGGAGGCCCATGCGCAACAGGGGGGAGGGGACGACCATTCTCACGCTCGGTCTCGCTAGCCACCCAAGTGTACTGTAGCATTCATCGCTCCCGAGCAAGAACACAATACAAACCAAAGCAGGAGTAGGGTTTTACGCATTCGTGCGTTCACCTCGATCTGCTCTTCGTGCATTCTCCGCCCCCTGCCGAACCAAAAGGGGCTCGGTCCGCCGATCCCCATAGGTGTACGTGGGATCAGCAACCCCCGACATCTTTGGCGCCCTTACTGTTGTTTCGAGTCCGCTCAACAACTTAAGTGAGCTGCGGCTAGCTCTGCGACAAGGTTTCCTGTTGGTTGCAGCACCGCCAGCAGGCTGCTGATGTTCCGCACTCAGCGCTCACGGCAAAGGTGCCCGCACTGGCAAGTTCCCTAAAAGCGTAGGGTAAAACATACAAGGGGAGGAAGCAAGTAAAGGAAATAACATAGCAATTACTAACCAAGATAGATTATATTACAAAATAACTTGTCGCAGCTCTAACAGACTATTTTTCATAACATGATTGACAGCGACAAGGAAATAAAAAGATGGATGGCCTAGTCTACACGGTCACCCTCGACCCTTCTGATTCCGCTCACCCTGTCCACAATAGGCGCGACAAGGGCCTTGAGCTCCTCCAGATCAGCATCTGGCGGCAAGCTTCGGAGGACATTGGTGAGGCGGAGACCCGGGTTGCGGAAGGCCACCTTCATCAGCACCTTCTCGAGAGCTCCCGCGCAAATATTGCGCGACTCGTCGGCAAGCTGCTTTGGGATCTGCTCTCGGAGTCGCTGAAGCGCCGTCGCCACGCCCTTGAAGAACAGAGTCAGCTTGGCACTGGGTTGGAGATTCTCTTCGGAGGAGTACCCGAGATCTACCATCCCCAATTGCGCCAGCTCCCTGTCGACGTCCGCGGCGACGTTCACCACACCCTCCGTCCAGTGCTCCACATTCTCCGACAAAGTCTTCCGGGCGGCAGCAGCCTTCGCCAACAGCACCTTGCCGGCCTTGACTTCTTCCTTCAAGGCCGCCTCCTGCCCCTTGGCATCGTCCAGAGATTGCGTCAGAGCCGCCAACTTCACCTCGAGATCGGCGTTGGAGGTCTTGGCGACGTCCAGTTCTTTGCCCTTCTCGGCGAAAAGGGCCTGCAGCTCTGAGTAGCTATTGGCGTCCTTCTCATGCTCGAGCTTGAGCACGGCAAGCTCGTCGCCGCTCGCCTTGAGGCTCGCCTCCAGCTGCACCACCTTCAATGCCAGCTCAGCCTTGGCGGCCTCGGCGGCTGCGGCGGCGTCTTCGGCCCACTTGACGGCTCCGCCAACTGCTCGCTCGCACGCGGCGAGTTCCTCCTCGTGGCTGTCGAGGTGGACCTTCCGCTGCGTCAAGTCACCCTCCTGCGAAGATAGCCTCTCTGCGGCAAGGCCTTGGCGCTCTTCGGCGTCGGCCTTCTCGAGGAGAAAGGCCTGCTGCGCCTCGGCAAGATCTTCCCGCTCCTTGGCCAGGAAGCGGAGAGCTTCCTGGTTGGCGCCCCGGAGCTCCTCCGCGCGCTTCTCGATATCAGCACCGGCCTTCGCAACGAGCACTTTGCGGGACTCCAGCTTGGCCTGCCGGGCGCGGTAGAGCGCCACTAGCTTCCGCAGCAGGCGTTCCTCTTCAGGTTCACCGCTGCTGCTTGGCGCATCGACCAGCTTCAGCCTGGCGGAGGCAAGCACCTCTCCATCGAGCATTTGTCCCTCGACCGGCGCCCTGGAGCCCGACGCCCAGGGGAGGTTGATGAAGATGTTCTTGCCGGCCTTCAGGTAGACGCCAGGCTGGGGCTCATCGGAGCTTGGCACGGCGGCTGCGGCAGAGGAGTCGGTGGTCGGAGCAGCGCCTGGCGCTCCTGCGGCCTCCGGGTCGTCAGTACGACCGCCAGACTCCCCGCCCGTCTCCGCGGCGGCAGCCCTGGCGGCCTCCTCGCCGGCGCCGGCTGCGTCCTCGGCGTCGGTTTCAGTCTCCATCGGCTCTGCGGCAGATGGACCTGACAGCCAGAAGAGGGGAGAAAATTCAAGCAAAATTCGAACGAAATCCGAGAAAGAGATCAAGGAGACGAAGAAGCCAAGGGGAGTCTGGAAGCAAGGAAGTTACTTGTGCCAGGGTATGCAGTTGTGGTCTCCCTTGCCGGGGGCTCCTCCCTTGTCGGAGTCTCCTCCCTTGCTGGAGATCCTTCCCTTGCCGGGGGCTCTTCCCCTGCCAGAGTCTCCTCTCTTGCCGGGGGCTCCTCCCTTGTCGGAGTCACCTCCCTTGCCGGAGACCTCTCCCTCGCCGGAGGACTCTCCCTTGGCGCTTCAGGAGCGGTCTCCAGGCTCCCCTGGTGAGGCTGCTCTGCTCCTACACGAGTCAACAAACAAGTATCAGCACAGCAAGGATCTTCGTGCGCGCCCAACAGCGGGAAGTAAACAAAACACTTACGCTGGGGGCTGCTCTGAAGATCAGCCGCCGGGTCCGACGGGTTCATCTCAGGCACGTCCCCTGTTGACGCAGTGGGTTCGTCCTTGATGACGATCACCGGCACCTTGGCTCTCTTTGCCGCTCTCTGTGCGAGAGTCCTAAAAAGGAAGAGATGCAGAGGAAGGCAAGTGAGAAACAAGACAAGACAAAAACAACGGAAATCAAAGAATTGCAAGTACAATGAGAAGAACTTACTCCCCTTCTTCTTCCTCGTCGGAGCTAAACACGGAGAAGTCAAATCCGGCCCGCGGCTGGCACGGGAAGGTGGAGGGGTAGGCTCCCTCGGCCCCTTGGCGGGAGCAGAAGCGGCAGTCTGGGAAGACCCCGCTCCAGTCGAAGCTACAACATGGGGCGCTCCCGCGGCAACGGTGCTTGCCGCGGTGGAGCACGTCGTGCGGCGCGGCGACTGCCGGCCCGCATGCCGCCTCACCACGTCCCCGGCCTTGCGGAGACGCCTTCTTGGTGGAGACGGAGACGCTGCTGGCGGCGTGCTGTCGGAGGACGAAGTGGAGGAGGAGTCGATCTCCAAAGAGCCGCTCGCATCATCGGCAGGCTCGCTCGGTTCGGCGTCATGCCCGGCAACTTGGCTCGGCCCAGCATCGCGCCCAGCAACCCCCGACATCTTTGGCTCCCACGATGCCGCGTTCGACGCGTGCCGTGCGGGGAGGGCGCGGTGGATCCGGAGTGAGTTATGGCGTAACCCAGGCCGCAGGTGCCCGTGCACTGTTTTGGGCCTGACCCAACAGCGCTCGACACCGTGTATGGCCCAGGCCCAGGGGCTCCTGTCGGTGTACTAAAGTAGGGGTACCTTAGTATCCCGAACTTGTGCACGGGCAGTCGCAGCATCCCGCGGCAAGGCTTGCCGGGCGACCGCCAAGACCCTCCGTGGTTCCTTTGGAGCCATTCAAGAACAAAGTATCCAAGGCCGCGACAAGAGGAGCTTGCCGGGAAGGAAGCAAGACCCCGGCAAGAGGAGCTTGCCGGGAAGACCAACCAAGACATCTCAAGAAGCTTGCTGCGACGCGCTGCGCGTCCTGGCAAGACCCGGTGAGCGACAAGCTCCCGGACGCGACAAGACAACATTCGCGGCAAGGCACTTGCCGCGGCAAGCTACTACTCCGCAACCCGCGCTCCAGCTCACCCACCAACGTGTCGCTCTGGGCTATCCCTGGCACACGTGTTGGGAGGCTTTGCAGCCAGGGGCATGCGGTGGCAAGCAGGCGCTGACAAGGAGCCATCGTGGCAAATGGTGGCACCCCTGACGGTCCCTTTCCGCCCCGTCTAGGCGACACAGACAGGCATTTAATGCCTTTGTCCCCTGCCGTCAGGGTTAGGTATGATACAACTGTAGCAAGCGGTGGCGCCAACTACCACCTCTTTTACCCTTTTACCCTCATCTCTGTTGCCACCTGTCGGTGACCCCTTAGACACATAAAAGGAGGCCCATGCGCAATAGGGGGGAGGGGACGACCATTCTCACGCTCGGTCTCGCTAGCCACCCAAGTGTACTGTAGCATTCATCGCTCCCGAGCAAGAACACAATACAAACCAAAGCAGGAGTAGGGTTTTACGCATCCGTGCGGCCCGAACCTGGGTAAACTGATCGCGTCGTTCGTGTGTTCGCCTCGATCTGCTCTTCGTGCATTCTCCGCCCCCTGCCGAACCAAAAGGGGCTCGGTCCGCCGATCCCCATAGGTGTACGTGGGATCAGCAACCCCTGACATTCCCCATCGCAGCAGGCTACGCACGGGCGAGGCGGCAACATTGAGAGTGGAGGCGGATGTAGTGGAGAAGCAGAGGAAGAAGGAGAATGACGAGCACTTGGCAGAATACATCTCCCGCAACGCCTTATATAGACCCGTATCCGAGTGGCTGACTCATGGGCCCAAGTGATCCTCTCAAATCCCACAATAGTCACGCGCTGGGCACGTGGCAGAAAAGGCGGTGCAGGAATAGAGGCGTCCCTGCCTAATCCGTTCCGTATACCGCGGTGCCCTCCGCCCCTCGCGCTTCCCCAAATTTCGGATCCCATGAGATCCAGGAAAGACATTGCAACCAATCGCACCAAAGTTTCATGTCGTTCCAACATTTGAAGCGTATTGGTACAAGTTCACTCGACAAAACTCTAAATGGATCAAGGCAACTAAAATGACAGTTGAAGTTCCAACATGGTTTACCAACCCCAGAAAAATGCCTCTGAAGCATAGGAATCGAGTCGAAACCACCTTCAACTCCTTCTCCACTCGGACCCCGACCCATTTGGGGGCTAATGACGATGACATGTACCTAGGGTAGGGTAATAGGCCTGTCCTAGACACCCTTCTCAGGGACACTGCCCTACAGTCAAAAGCATTCAAAGTACAATAGCGTCCACTGATTGAAATCATCCCAGAGTGTGGCCTACTCGACCAGTAATTCCACTCGACAAATGCGATTTCATTCTACTTGTATATAATCAGTCGACCACATCAGGAGTCACTAGGAGTACAGAAGATCTAAAGTCCCTCGGGATGGTAATGGTCAGGCATTCACTCCGTAGTCTTAATGATCATTTATATACCTTTATTGTTGGCGTTACCAGTAACGCCCCACCTTTATGTACATTGAACCTCCTTGTAATGTGGGATGGCTGGGGTATTGGCGCACTCTATATAAACCACCCCCTCCACTGGCACAAGGGTTGGCACCCCGTGTAACTTCACGCATATTCCAATCGACCAAGCCTCGGGGCACCGAGACGTAGGGTTGTTACTTCCTCCGCGAAGGCCTGAACTCGTAAATCCTTGCGTTCACAACCTCACCGTAGCTAGGATCTTGCCTCTCCATACTTACCCCCTATTCTATTGTCAGACTTACTCCCACGACACCCGAGACCCGCATGCCCCTTCAGGAACGGGCGCCCGCTGAAACCACGCGCCTCATCGAGCACCCAATGTGTACTTCATTAGCATGGTCTTGAGGGATGTGCACGCGCTACCCTATGCAACAAAAGCTCCTCCTCACACTTCTGGTCGCTTCCAGGAAGTTGCGCGACTATTTTCAGGGCCATCCCATCAAGTTCATCTCCGCGTACCCCCTGGAGAAAGTGCTGCATAGCCCTAACGTCGTGGGCCGACTCGCCGAATGGGGCATCAAGCTGTAGGCATTCTTGTTGGATTTTTGCACCACCAGGGTCATCAAGGGGGCAGCCCTCGCCAAATTTGTGGCAGAATGGACATATACCAGCAAGGAGGAGCACCACGAGGACAAGTCCCTCTTACCGGGGATGAGGCACAAGCTGGTTGGATCATGCACTTTGATGGCACTTTCTCTAGGCAGGGCACGGGGGCTGGGGTCGTGTTCGTTTCCCCAGCTGAAGACAAGCTTTACTACGCCATCTAGCTATGCTCCAGTACGGCAAAAAGGTCTCCAACAACACCACGGAGTACGAGGGCCTGATTGCTGACCTCAAGGCTGCCTCTGCCTTGGGAATCAAGCGCCTCCTCGTCAACTTCTCCAATAAAAAGTATAAGCCCAATGACGAGCACATGGAGGCCTATCTAGAGGAGGTACTTAAAATCGAGAATCATTTTCTGGGTTTAGAGTTGTAGCACGTCTTGCGGGGCGTCAACAAGGAAGCCGACGACATCGCCAAGCGAGCGTCCCACTGCGAGCCTGAGAGCCTTGGTGTCTTTGAAGAGAGGCTCTTCATGCCATAAGCCCCCCACCCCCGCCATTGGTGCAACGCTGCTCCTTGAGGAGCTTCTGCCCGCGCTGTCCTGATGTTGCTTAAAGCTACATCGGTATTTCCCCAAAGAGGAAGGGATGGTGCAGCACAGCGGTGGTAGGTATTTCCCTCAGTGATGAAACCAAGGTTATCGAATGGGTAGGAGAACCAAGCAACACAACGTAAACAGCCCATGCACACAAATAACAAATACTCGTAACCCGACGAAAGAGAGGGGTTGTCAATCCCTCACGGGTAAATAGATAGATAAAACTGTAGTAGGTTGGATAAATAGATCTCGCGGGAACGCGAGATGAAATAAATATAAATAAATTGCAGCAAGGTATTTTTCTATTTTTGGTTTAATAGATCTGAAAATAAAAGAGCAAATAAAATAGATCGCAAAGCAAATAATATGAGAAAGAGACATGGGGGTCGTAGGTTTCACTAGTGGCTTCTCTCAAGGAAAATAACAAACGGTGGGTGAACAAATTACTGTTGGGAAATTGATAAAACTTCAAATAATCATGACGATGTCCAGGCAATAATCATTATATAGGCATCACGTCCAATATTAGTAGACCGACTCCTGCCTGCATCTACTACTATTACTCCACACATCGACCGCTATCCAGCATGCATCTAGTGTATTAAATTCATGGAAAAACGGAGTAATGCAATAAGAGCGATGGCATGATGTAGACAAGATCTATCTATGTAGAGATAGACCCCATCGTTTTATCCCTAGTAGCAACGATACATACGTGTCAGTTCCCCTTCTATCACTGGATCAAGAACCGTAAGATCAAACCCACTACAAAGTACCTCTTCCCATTGCAAGATAAATAGATCAAGTGGGCCAAACAAAACCCAAAATCGGAGAAGAAATACAAGGCTATAAGCAATCATGCATATAAGAGATCAAAGAAACTCAAATACTTTCATGGATATAAAAAGATAGATCTGATCATAAACTCAAAGTTCATCGGATCCCAAAAAACACACTTCAAAAGAGTTACATCATATGGATCTCCAAGAGACCATTGTATTGAGAATCAAACGAGAGAGAGGAAGCCATCTAGCTACTAACTACGGACCCGAAGGTCTACAAAAAACTACTCACGCATCATCGGAGAGGCACCAATGGAAGTGGTGAATCCCTCCGTGATGGTGTCTAGATTGGATCTGGTGGTTCTGGACTCTGCGGTGGCTGTAATAAAATGTCGTCGACTCCCCTAGGGTTTCTCGAATATTGGAGTATTTATAGAGCAAAGAGACGGTCTGAGGGGCACCCGGGGTGGGCACAACCCACCAGGGCACGCCTGGGCCTCCTGGCACGCGCTGGTGGGTTGTGCTCTCCTCGGAGCACCCCCCCAGGCGCAGCCAGGGCCCATTACGTGTCTTCTGATCCAAAAAATTCTCTGTGAAGTTTCGTTGCATTTGGACTCCTTCTGGTATTGATTTCCTGCGATGTAGAAAACATGCAGAAAACAGCAACTCGCACTTGGCACTATGTCAATAGGTTAGTACCAAAAAATGATATAAAATGACTATAAAATGATTATAAAACATCCTAGATTGATAATATAACAACATGGAACAATCAAAAATTATAGATACGTTGGAGACATATCACGTCCACGGGCGCGTCGGACTGTAGCCCGACTTCTAGGGCCCGTCTATTGCTGGCGCTGGAGCCTTGGGCGGATGACTGGGTCACAGATTTCAAGGCTTACCAACTCCACGACACCACTACTAGGGAAAACCTTATACACAGCATCTTAGCAGTAGAGCCGGACAAAATCATGCACTACTGCTACTTAGTAGTAGCGCATGTAAATAAACTGCGCTACTGCGATCACTTTAGCAGTAGCACGTACTTGGGAAACACGCTGCTGCTAAGTTTGAACTGGGCAAAAATGGCTAGCCCCACTTAGCAATAGCGAGTAGCCGTAACTAGCGCTACTGCTATGCTCCATAGCAGCAGCGCCTTTCTCTGACCCGCACTACTACTAACCCTACCTTATCCTCCCCACGCTCGCGGCCGACCCTCTCACTCTCCCTCTCAGTCACTCTCCCCTGACCGCACACCCCGTCGTCCGCCGCCGCCGTCGTCCGCTGCCACCGCCGCGCTGCTCCTTCATCGAGGTACTCCCTCCATCCCTCCTTCTCCCTCCTCCCTCCTCCCCACTCTCCTCCTCCCCTCCCTCATCCTCCCACCGCACCCTCCTTCCTCCTCCGCCGGCAGCCCACCTCCCACCGCCCCCTCCCTCCTCCTCCTTCGGCCGCCCCTCCCCCTCCTCTCCCCTCCCTCCTCCCACCCCTCCTCCCTCAATCTCTATTTTTCTGTTTTTACTATAGTTTTTACTATTGTATAATGTAGATTTTTTTTACTTTTTAGTAAGTGTATAATAGAATTAGTAAGAAAATTAATAGAACTACTTGAACTAGTTTATTTTTAGTAAGAACTAGTTTATTTTTATTTATAGTAAGTGCTTAGTTGAACTAGTTGAATTAATACAAATAGTCTAATTAAAATTTTACTGTAGAACTAGTTTATTTTTAGGTGTATTTAATATTATTCTACGTTGATTTGTTTTGAAGTGGACATGTCATATTTTGAACATGTCACATTTGTTGTTATTTTTTTCAGTTAAATCAATTATTGCTGCATCGACGTCGACGATGCCTATCCCGCATCCTCATCATCGACTCGGCGGAGGACACCTGCTTGATCAGAGGGGCCATGTCTGGGACTGGGCTCCGCCAGGCTGGTACTGGGAGGTGCTACCTTCCGGGGGGCGCAGCTTGGTGAGGAGCTAGCCTGTCGCTGACCCGAACCTTCTTTGGTGGCGGTCGCATGGGCCAGTGACGGTGCACAGGCTTGAGGACCGCGCGGAGGTGGTACGTCATCGTGTCAGCGAGGAGGACGAGCACGTCCGTCGCTACATGGTTGAGTTGGAGGGATGGTTCTCCAATACCTGGCAGGTTCTTCAGGGATCTCATTGGAGCTATGATCCTGTGATGGTTCCTTCTATCGCCCGCACCGATACCCGTCGTTCGCTAGGGTATTAGCTATATTAGTGATGTTATATGTATGATGCTATTCAAGATGTATTAGTGATAATATTCGGCGATGTACAGACGCAAGAGATGATTTAGTTTTGCTTATTGAATGCATGCTAATTTGAATACTTATTTATTTTATGATTTGGGTTTGCTTATTGAATGCTCAAATTGGAGAACTACTCCTATTTTGAATGCTCAAATTGGACCCCCACTATGTAAGGCGTATGCATTTGATTAGTTGATAGCTTATAGGGTTTTTATTTTTGCAGAAATCGAGGAGCCCCTCCATCATCCCCGCCGTCATCCCCATCAACGACCCCCTCCGACCTCGAGGTGAGACCAACCAAATCTTCATGTCAAGATGAGTCCTATAAGATATTTTGAAATGTTTTTGTTCATATTTTCAACCATTGAAATGCAAAGGTCATGTCCTTTTTTAGCCAGAGTTTTGATTAATTTCCGACCTCCGAGTGGCCTATGGTTTGCCAGAGTGTTGATTAATTTCCGTTCCGACAAATTTCAGGCGCTCGATATGTCCTTTCTTAGCAAAGGTCATGCCGGATTTTTCCGTGAATTTTGGCATGACTTGTGCTAGAATATGTAGGAAATATCGAGTGGCCTGGATTTTCTAGAAAGATAACTAAACAATATTTCGAATTGTAAAAGACGAAATATTTAGTTTTTGTAGTACATATATTTAATTGTACAAGTTTAATATTTGAATTATGAACATAGGAAATGTCATCATCGGATGACGAAAGTCTCCCGGGGGAGTGCGACTGGTGCAACGACGACCGAGGTCTGTGTGCCTCACCTGGACGAAGATCGGCGCTTCAGCATTAAGCTCTAGTAGACCTTCAATGTTGAAATAGTACGCAATGACGACAAGTGTTTTTCCGTAATTAATCACGACTTCAACTACTTCAACGTGTAATTTTCGTCTTCTACAATTCGACTAGCTTATCCCATGCCATGCAAGACACTATGTCTTAGATAGGATGGATTTTGAAGATCATGAAAGTATGGAAACAAAGAAAATTCACCTAAGGACCCATCATGGTATGGATTTTGAAGTAAATCTGTACAATTCTGAGAGCGTAACCCATTTTGGTTGCCCGAATTGGGAAGTACTTTGGAAAATGTATGATTTTCATGAGGGTATGCTTGTCACCATGGATCTTGGTGATCCTGACATCACCCAAGACAATATGGACATTTGGGTCCTTGTTGACACGCTTCCAATTCTACCGCTATGTGAGTTTCTCAAACATAGTTATTAAGTAATTTATATTGTTTATTTCAAAATAGTTGACAACTTATTTCCATTGACAGCTTATTTTCATTCTTCAAAGAATGTGCGGAAGATGGTAGACAGAACCTACTACACCGATGGCTCAGAATTAACTTATCAGGAGAAAAATCATCTCATCTCATTTATTACTGATCTTGAGAATTACAATAGCTATTATCAAACTCCTCCACATTATGGTCAATACTTGCCACTAGTGCACGTGTTGAACTATGGTAACATCCATGGAGATGCCATGGTAAGACTTTTTTTTTACTATTACGACATCCGTGCATCTTTTGCATAAATTCTTCTAAAATTGAACTTCATTGCTAACAACAAATTTATTACTATGTTTTCGAACAGAAAATCCTGAAGGATTGTGTGCCTCATCTGATGTTTCAGAAAGGTCGCCTTGATGTTTTGAAGATATGACCAGGTCATCCAACGAATCACTCCTATCCATATCGAATTTCTAAAACTGATGAAGACATGACAATCAAAGGTTGGAAAAATGTATGGTCAATCGTAAGGAGGTAATTGGAAGCAATATTGTGTGAAGGGCAAGAATTGGAGACAGGATAATCTCCATTCTCCATAATGGAGAGTCAGGGCCTATCCTGTTTTATGCTATTTTACCTAAGAGAAGGTAGTAGGTCCTATGAGAGAGAAGTAGGTCCTAGGTACAATGTGTTAGAGTTGATGATGATGAGGAGGAGTTGTGATTATGACTAGTGACCAACTTGCTATATGATGTCTCATTGATGAAAATGATGATCATGAGGAGGTGTCATATTACAATGATGTATTATGATGATAAGTTGTTAATGCTATGATATGATGATGATATTTATTATATCGTTGGGTGAAAGAACCACAGATTAGTTTCAAGTGGATGGACATCCACTTGAAACTAATCCGCGGTTCTCTCACCAAGTGATGTAATAACTCATTATGATGTAAAAACAATCTCTTAATTGCTCATGTATGAAAACTTGTATAAATTTGTATGAATATAACATGAAATAAAAAGGAAATATAATATGGAATAATAGTAGTAGCGCGGGCTGAGAGAAGCGCTACTAATAATTACCAGTAGTGCCCTTTCCAGGAAGCGCTACTACTAAGTGGATATAGCAGTAGCGCGGGTAAACCAACGCTACTGCTAACCTTTAGCTGTAGAGCCGTACTAGTAGCGCTGCCGCCCGCGCTACTGGTAGGCCAAAAACCCTCTACTGCTAGGCTTCTCCCTAGTAGTGCACCCTTCCGGTAGAAGAAGCAGAGCAAGTGGCCAGGCAAGCCACCGCTTACTGCCTACAAGACGGCGAGCTGTACCACAGGCACCCCAATGGTGTCTCGTTGTGGTGCATCTTAGAGGAGCAAGGGCGTTAATTATTGGTTGACATCCATGGGGGAGACTGTGGGCACCACTCCTCATTGCGCACCCTCATAGGTAAGGTGTTCCGTAGCGGGTTCTACTGGCCCACGAATCTCTACGACGCCGCCGAGCTGGTCCAGACTTGCGAAGCCTGCCAGTTCCACGCCAAGTAGATCCATCAACACTACAAAAAAACTCTTCTATGATCATTCGTGTCTGTCATAGTAGGTCACGTTTTCTGTCATGCATGTACATCCATGATGATTTTATGACAGAATCAAGATAGTCATACCTGTGCTATCGTAGAAGTGTTCCATGACAATACCAAAATTATCGTCATGAAAGTGTTTACTTCCATGACGATAAATGACGCGTCATGGAAGTGCTTTCGTCAAGGGTAACCAACACGTCGCATCCACCGTAACGGATCGCCGTTAAGCTACCGGGTCCGGTTTTGGATTTGATAACCCGCTAATAGCGAGGACCAAATTTTCCACGTGTAAAATTCGCATTGGCCAAAGGAGCCACGTGTCTGCTCCACGTGCGGACAGATGTCAACCAACCATTGGACAGGAGGCGCCAATGATACGTCGACACATGGTGCGTCCCAACAGTGTCCCATTTAGGTTAAAAGGCCAGCCAGGTTGACTTGGTCAAGGGATAACGGGTCGGCCCATCGAAAGCCTGCTAACGACCTACTCGCATATAGCCCATTCAGGCCCGATAACTCACGGCCCATCATGGCCTTTACAATTTCAGCCCACTAGCTTCATCTGGGCCGTCCAATATGATTCCAGCCCGTTGTAACTTCTGACCCATGTACGGACTATGACGTCTTTCAGCCCATATGAGGCCCTTTATAACTCTTGGCCCATTAACGGCCCGTAGTGAAACTGGCCCATAATGAACAGTATATCGCTTCATAGCCATTAACGGCCCATTACTCCATTGGGCCGCTCCCAATCCGTGTTATCTTTTGGCCTTTTAAGGGCCCATTTCTTCTTGGGCTGATTTGCAGCATTTGGTAGCTAATGGTCCGTTACTGGCCTTTTTCGCTTGTGGTCAAATTCATCCCATGGTTAAAGTCGGCCTGTTTGTGCCCGTTGACCCGTTGGGCCATTTTCATAGTGTCATTAGATACGACCCATTAACGACATGTTATGTGTGTCGATGGAATTAAGCTCGTTATGTTGTCAGTCTCTTAAGGCTTGTTATGGTTGGCCCATGAACGGACGGCTGCTAGTCAAGCCCGTTTATGGCCCATAATACGGTTGGCCCATGTTTGGCCAATTGTCCATACGGCCCATAAAAGGCCCATTGATTATACGGCCCGTAGAAGGCCATGGTGATAATGGTTCGCATGTTGCCCATGGTTATTGTGGCCTAGTTTTTAAAAAATAGATTATTGCGACCAGTAGCAAACAGCGGAAAAAGAACTCCATTGTCTACAAGCAAACAAATAAAAAAGACAGCAAGGAAATAAATAAGCAAGCAACATATGCTAGGCTATTACGGCTATTACACATATTACAACCACTAGGCATCAAAGTTCGTCACCAGTGTAAATAAGGGGAACAAAGCAACATATTACATACACTGGTTGTCAAAGTTGGCGACCGGTGCAAATAAACGCTGCAGCAAAACAAGTCCAGAACTGAAACCACTTCACAAGAGCTCAAGAAACTATATCCTGGGTATCCACCATGCTGGCAAGACGCTTAAAAAGCTTATTATCTTTCTCTTGTTTGGCGCTTAAATCCTCTAGCACTTGCTGTTGCACCAGAAAGTATGCATCTGAATTCTACAGTGACTTCCTCAGTCCTTCGGCTTCCTGTCGCAGCACATCTGATCGATGTCTTTCAACTTGAAGTTGAGACACAAGAAGTCGAACTAATTCAGGCAGCGAGTTCGAAGCGCTTGTGCCAGCAGTAGTGGCCAGTAACTCAAACACTACATCAAGGCATGACTTTGGGGTTGTCTCACTGTCTACAAGATAGTTTTTATCAGCTTTCTTGGAGACCAATAGGGTTGTCTCACTATCTTGATCTGCATTACTTTCTCTACCATTGCATAATGGGGTGCTCTTCTCCAATATTCTATCGGCATTCTACAAGAGGAACAAGCAGACGCATCATAGTTTTACCATGTTGGATATGAAACTCATTTTCGTAAACCAGTTCAGTTGTAAGGTGGATAGGATAACAACATGAAACAAACATATATCTATGTAGTATGGTCACTATATGGTCTATATCATTCGAGTTTATGTTGCCAAATCAAGATAGAGATAGTTCAAATCATATCTATTTAAGACAAAGCAGCATAGACAGAATATAAGTGTGGGAAACTACACAGCACTAACAACACTTGTAATGTGCATGACATGAGAAAATAATTGTTTATACAATTGAAACTAAAATGAACATAGAGAAAGAAGTTAGAACAATAGTCCGGTTAAAGAAATAGGTTTAAAACATACCTATGCTCCATTGGAGTTTCAATTGGATCCTTCAAATGCGAAATTAGTTGGTATGAGTAAATACAATGATGCAAGAGCAAAGGAGTATGCACCACAGCTACGGAATCTGACCTGACAACAGTTGCCCTTCTGCTTTAAACATGGAGTTTGGGTTCGTTGTAGTGGTCTTTATGCTTTGGGCACTACAGTTTCCTTACGAATTGCTCGTGTGGGGGTACTTTGTGGTGGACATGGTGTTGTGTCAGCTAGAATTGGATTACTATCTATTGGGGCTGGGGTTAGATGGGGTGTGGCTGGTTCTCTGTCCAACGGTGTAGGGATACAATCCGTAAGAGTCTAAGTTATGTGTGGTCGGGCTAGTTCATGGGCCAGTACAACCATGGTTCTATCTGCATCGACGGGTAGCACCGTCTTTTGTGAAGAACGTGTTTTTACTCCCTTAGATACTGCCATCACCCTCCAATTCAAATGGCTGATAAACAAGAAGAAAATGAATGGATACACAAATGCGGTTATTCACATATATCTTTTCTAACCAAACAGGACAGCATGACACAATTTCACATATATGATGGCTAACTTAACAGGACAACATGAGACAGTTTCAGATATATCATGGATAACTAAACAGGATAAAATGGCATTATTCAACATATGATGAGTATCTAAACAAGATGGCATGACATAACTATATGATGTCTTTCTAAAATAGTTTGGGATGAAATAATTCACATACATGTTGTCTGAGTATACAAGATGGCATGATATAATTCACATAATTGATGGATATACTAAGTAGCTGGCACTCGCATATATGATCTATAAACTAAGCAGATGGCATTTGAACATTGAGTATATGATGTCTAAACTAAGCAATGTAGGACACCATATGCATGATATGAAAAATATAAACATTGCAAGTTAAGAGCATACACCTCAGGTGGGACATACGACTGGTCATCTTTCTATGAATCATCCTGTGAGGATCTACCTGTAACCATCGAGATATATGCTTCAACAGTTACCATTGCTTGCTCTGAAGACCTTGTTTTCACTCTAGATTTTTCCATAACCGACTCAAGTGGCTGATGCACATGAAGAGTAGTTCAATATAAAAAGATTGTTTACAAACGGAATACGTAATGAAAAAAAGGATGACATGAGATAATTCACATATATGATGCATGTCTACACAGGATGGCATTTCATAATTCACATATAAGATAACTGGCTAAAAAGATGGCATTAGATAATTCACATATTGGATATAGAAACTAAATAGGAGGCATTCGCACAAAGCATGTCTAATCTAAGCAGATGGCAAAGCAATGCAAGACACCGTATTCATGATATGAGCAATATAACCCTGCCAAGTTAGAGCATACACCTTGGGGGGAATACGACTGGTCATTTTTCTCTGAATCCTTCTCTGGGGAGCTATATGTAACCAACAAGAATTCTGCATCAGGAGGTAGCACTGACTGCTCAAAGGACCTTGTTTTCACTCCAGATTTTCCCATCACCAACTCAAATGGCTGATGCACAGGAAGAGTAGATGAATGTACAAACATTGTTGATGAATAGTATGGCACGATACAATTCACATATACAATGACTGGCTAAACAGGATGGCATTGCATGATTCACATATATGATGCCTGGCTAAACAAGACGACATTGCATAATTCACATATATGATATAGAAACCAAACAGGTGGCAATCACACAAAGCAAATCTAAACTAAGCTGATGACATATAAGATGTACTCCCTCTGTCCCAAAATAAGTGACTCAACTTTGTACTAGCTTTAGTACAAAGTTAGTACAAAGTTGATTCACTTATTTTGAGACGGAGGGAGTATAAAGTAAGCAATGCGAGGCGCGATATGCATGATATGACCAACATCAGCATGCCAGGTTAGAGTAAACACCCCAGGGGGTAAATATGAGTGGTCGGCTCCCTCTGAATCCCTCTATGAACAGTTATCTTCCTCTGGAATACAATCTAGAATGGGGGAGGGGGGCACGACACCCACCATGGAGCCGCGTCTGCATGACATTATATTCTCACATGACGGTCTTATCTTTTTCTCCACATGTTAGGAACGATTGGGTACAATAACTAACATGCATAATAAAGAAACATAGTTAGATTATGTAAGGCCTAAGGGGTGCATGGAGAAATCAAGACTGATTGTAGCAATGAGTGGATATATCCAAAACTAATGATAGAAGGCAGATGATAGCTTCAGTTTAAAAACATAGACGATGGCTCCTCTACTGTTTGTTGCCCACCCAACATGAACCATATGGAAGACCCGAGATGAACTAGGTAGTAGACAAAGATACTATTTGTTGCTACCTCAATATGTGCCCCACAGGCATATTAAAAAAAATCAATTTTGAACATTAGTTTGGACCGGACTCGGAGTCTAAGAGGTGCAAAGGACGATAAAGTAGCATGTCATAATAATCGATGTATAACGTAAGCAGACAAGAAAGAGTGTGACCTCTCTTCCGGAAATGTGTAGTCCTCAGGTTCATCTGCTCAGTTGATAATGGTAATGCAGTTGGTGTGGTTGTCGGCAATGGGGAAGATGATCTAAGGCGGCGAAAGGAGGTCTGCGGGGGGGATCTCTGCTACGGTGGACACTTCCATCGATGGTGCATCTCAGGTGGGGCGGACGATGGCACGGCATGAGCAGGACAAAACACACATAGTTGTCTTTGACACCTATCTGTAAGTGAAGTAAATCTATAAGTTCTCCGTGGAATTGGAGATTCTAAAAACGAAGGGATAGAAAAAGACAAGAATAGGATAGGAATGCACGTGCAAAACAGAGCATGTGCAAACACAGGATTACTGTCAACCGGGGTGTTTGGTTCTCATGAATTGGAAGAACACGGGAATGGAGAGAAACATGGTCAAATTATAGTCAAACAACATGAAAATGTGAAGTTAGAATCTTATTATAAGCCACTAATGCACTTAGGGGCTGTATGGATTGTGATTACCTTTGCCATATATTGGCACATGATTTTTGCCACACTTGCCTACCTTGACTTTCTCAAATTTTTAGCCACACTTTGGCTTTCCTGAGGGAATCTTGCCACACTTTTTGTGTCTATGACATGTGGGGTTCACTGCTGATAAAAACATTCTTGCCTTAAATATGGCTAGAACGAAACACTTACCTAACTTGCTAAAACTTGCCTAAGCTGAGGTGTGGCAAAGTATAGCAAGGTGTGCATAGGAACCAAACAGCCCCTTAGTCCTATCCTTCATGCATAGGAATTTCTTTCTAGATTTGCAACTGCTAAACCGATTCAAATTGTGGTTCAAAAGGGCATTTAGTTTTCTCCCTATTAACTTTGTGACCACCCTTCATTTCTTTCTAGATTTGCAACTGCCTTAAACCAAAGGATCCCTAAGGAATCGACATGAATGTAGAGTAAAAAAAGTGATGCAACGAGTGTACAACCTCTTTGGCGTAGCCTTGTTGACCTCAGCATCATTGGGTTGGACGTGGAGGATGGTGCGGCTAGTGTGACTGTCGTGCAGGTGAAGACGATGCTGTGGGGATGGCGGCTCCCGTCTTGCTTCCTGTTAGCCATGACCACCTCATGATCGGACAACAACCGGCTCCAGGCCCTGTCCAGCCTTGTTGTTAGCCGCCGCATCCTCTGGCCGAGTCCCTGCAGGTCCATCCATGCTACTACCGGCACAAAGTCGCCGATGTTCACCAACCCCGCCATGGTCATTAGCTCCACCACCATCTCCTTGAACTCCCTCGTGGCCTCGCCGCCAGCCTCGTCGAGCACTCGCCGACCCACCACCGCCTGTCCAATCATGTTTGCCATTGCGCCGAACAGGAACTCCGGTACCTCCAATGCCTCGCCCTGCCCAAGTGGCGCCGCCTGCGCCGGGAGTTCAGCGCGGGCCTCCTTGACCCCAAGGCGCTCGCCGACTAGGCCGACACGCGCCACAGGGAGGTCGGTCGTATGGTCTGTGCGATGAGCCGGCTGGGCGAGGCAGTGGAGGTACTGGAGTTCCTGTTCGGCGCAATGGCAAACATGATCGGACAGGCGGTGGTGGGTCGGCGAGTGCTCGACGAGGCTGGCGGCGAGGCCACACGGGAGTTCAAGGAGATGGTGGTGGAGCTAATGACCACGGCGGGGTTGGTGAACATCGGCGACTTTGTGCCGGAAGTAGCATGGATGGACCTGCAGGGACTCGGCCGGAGGATGCGGCGGCTAACAACAAGGCTGGACAAGGCCTGGAGCCGGTTGCTGTCCGATCACGAGGTGGCCATGGCTAACAGGAAGCAAGGAGGGGAAGAAGATATGAGGCCTCTGGAGACGGCGCCGCGGGTACTGCTCCGCTATGGCTGATGGTTCCGTCGCTGGAGCAGCTCCGGTGAGGTGTACGACAGCGAGGATGAAGCAGGACAAGACAAGAAAACATTAATCTGAAGTGGGATTCTAATAGCATCTGCAAATAGATGATGTAAAATAAATCAACAAAAAGTGTTAGATGTAGAATGCATCAGTCGTGCCGCGGCCACTCCAATAGATGCTGTAAATACTGTTGACTCTGAACTTAACTGAAGAAACTGAATTTTACTATCAAAACTAAATATACCTGATGAAACTGATTGCACAAGTAGCAAAGCACCGCAATAGAAGTTTAGGCCGCTCGAGCACTAGTAGCAGAGAAGCAGTGATCTAAATTAGCAGCCGCTCGAGCAGGGAACACAATAGCAGGGAGTACCTCGCACAGCAGCAGCAGCTGTGCCCAAATCAGCAGCACGACCGAGAGCTAAATCAGCAACTCCCACAGGTGCAGCAGGCCATGTAGAATCAGTAGCAGCACGAGCGAGAGAAGAGAAGAGCAGAGCAGAGCAGCAACACGAATGAGAGCAAGAGCATAGCAGAAGCACGACCGACAGCAAGACCAGATCTGCAGCGCGAGTGAGTGACAGAGCTGCAGCAACAGCACGAGCGAGAGCCGGAGTAGCAACAGCTACTACTGGTGTGGATGTCGCCGCCAAGGGAGAAACAACATGGGGGAGGGACACCGTGGAGGAAGTGGCCGGCGACGGCGCCGTCGATGGAGACCCGCCATTTCTGCTTGGTATCGAGCACCGGCAGCCCCGTGAGATCGAATAAAAGATAAAATGCATCGGTGAGTGTAGAACCTCCTTGGTGGCACCGAGTAGGCCTCGGCTCCGTCGAAGGAATTGGTGAGGGTGCTGCGATTCCGGTCGGGCAGGTGAAGACGATACTGTGGGGATGGAGGTGGCGCGAGAGACGAGGCGAACATCGGGGAAGCTCCTTGGAGGTGTAGGACGGGGCGGCTGAACCGGCAGGACGAAGAGATCGACAATGGAGCCTCATCTGGTGCGGTAGATAAGGGACGGCGAGCTGTTGTCGTGGATGACGTCGTCGGGGAAGAGGCTCTGGTTGGGCGGCGGTCGGAAGGCCGAGGAGGAGCCGGGGTTTCGCGGGTTTTGGTAGCCTCGCTGTGCAAAAGGGGGAACCAAGGGGAAGGTAGAGGGAGCCATGGCTTAGGGACGTGCTTGTCCGAAATGTGGGGCATCTTACGAACGTACCCCCACCAGTTTTGACCACGCGAGATCGAGGCGACATTTTTGGCTGAGGGTTAGAAGGGGGATTTCACGTGTCTGGGCTGCGCAACCAATTTCGGATGAGGAGGGAGTTTTCGCGCATGTCGAAATTTCAAGATAACAAGACGCGGCGCGGGTTGAAGAGGCGGGAGTTTCGCAAAAGAAGAGACAAAGATACTCTAGCTTCGAAAATTTCGGGATAACAAGGCGCGGATTCCATGTTCGGCAAAACAAACTTAACGTGTACAAAAAAGGACAGCTCATACAAAACACAAGAGAGTCATGTCCCCTTTTACTTTTTCTTTTCTTTTGCTACTATCTCAGAGTCAAGTCCATATTTAGTGCTAAATTCACGGAAAACATCGGTATCCATAAAAGATTAACACAATCAAACTTAGGTGTTATACCTGACTCCTTACCTTCGTCGAGGTCCCAATCTTCACAGTTGCGTTTAATTCTTTCCAATAAATCCCATTTGAATTCAATAGTCTTCATCATAAAAGAACCAGTACAAGAAGTATCGAGCATGGAGTGATTATCGAGAGAAAGCCGAGCATAAATTTTTTTAATAATAATTTCTCTTGAGAGATCATGATTGGGGCATGAATATAACATTGACTTAAGCCTCCCCCAAGCTTGAGCGATTCTTTCTCCTTCGTGAGGCCAAATATATATATATATATATATATATATATATAATTACGATCACGATGAACAAGATGCATAGGATAAAACTTCTGGTGAAATTCCAATTTCAATCGGTTGTAGTTCCATGATCCCATATCATCACATAGCCTAAACAATGTCAATGACTTTCCCTTCAAAGATAAAGGGAAGACCTTCTTATTGATAAAATCCTCGGGCATACCTGCAAGCTTAAATAATCCATAAACTTCATCCACATAGATTAGGTGCAAATCAGGATGTAATGTTCCATCTCCTGCAAAAGGATTAGCTAGCAGTTTCTCTATCATACCCGAAGGAATTTCAAAGTAAACAATTTCAGTAGGTTCAGTGGGTTGAGGAGCAACTCTTTTCTCTACTGGTCGGGGTGAAGATACCCCGAACAAGCCCCTCAAAGGATTATGTTCCATAGTAACAAGTGATAGTAAATTTCAGCACACTATATAAATTTTTCCATACCAAATTCCACCTACCAAAGGCGCTTCACTCCCCGGCAATAGTGCCATAAAAGATTCTTGATGACCCACAAGTGTAGGGGATCTATCGTAGTCCTTTCAATAAGTAAGAGTGTCGAATCCAACGAGGAGCAGAAGGAAATGATAAGTAGTTTTCAGCAAGGTATTCTCTGCAAGCACTGAAATTATTAGTAACAGATAGTTTTGAGATAAGGTAATTTGTAACGGGTAACAAATAGTAAAAGTAAATAAGGTGCAGAAAGATGGCCCAATCCTTCTTGTAGCAAAGGAAAAGCCTGGACAAACTCTTATATAAAGGAAAGCGCTGCCGAGGACACATGGGAATTATCGTCAAGCTAGTTTTCATCACGCTCATATGATTCGTGTTCGGTACTTTGTTAATTTGATATGTGGGTGGACCAGTGCTTGGGTACTGCCCTTCCTTGGACAAGAATCCCACTTATGATTAACCCCTATTGCAAGCATCTGCAACTACAAAAGAAGTATTAAGGTAAACCTAACCATAGCATGAAAAAATGGATCCAAATCGGCCCCTTATGAAGCAACTCATAAACTAGGGTTTAAGCTTCTGTCACTCTAGCAACCCATCATCTACTTATTATTTCCCAATGCCTTCCTCTAGGCCCAAATAATGGTGAAGTGTCATGTAGTCGATGTTCACATGACACCACTAGAGGAGAGACAACATACATCTCATCAAAATATTGAGCGAATACCAAATTCACATGACTACTTATAGCAAGACTTCTCCCATGTCCTCAGGAACAAACGTAACTACTCACAAATCATATTCATGTTCATAATCAGAGGGGTATTAATATGCATAAAGGATCTGAACATATGATCTTCCACCGAATAAACCAACTAGCATCAACTACAAGGAGTAATCAACACTACTAGCAACCCATAGGTACCAATCTGAGGCTTTGGGACAAAGATTAGATACAACAAATGAACTAGGGTTTGAGATGAGATGGTGCTGGTGAAAATGTTGATGGAGATTGACCCCCCTCCCGATGAGAGGATCGATGGTGATGTGATGATGGTGATGATTTCCCCCTCCCGGAGGGAAGTTTCCCCGGCAGAACAGCTCCGCCGGAGCCCTTGATTGGTTCCGCCTCATGGTGGCGGAGTTTCGTCCCATGAGCTTGCTTATGATTTTTTTTCTCGATGAAAGACTCCATATAGCCAAAGATGGGCATCAGAGGGCTACTAGGGGGCCCATGAGGCAGGGGGCGCACCCAGGGGGTAGGGTGTGCCCCCACCCTCGTGGACAGTGAGTGGCCCCCCTATGGTACTTCTTTCGCCCAATATTTTTTATATATTCTGAAACATGCTCCCGTGAAGTTTCAGGACTTTTGGAGATGTGCAGAATTGGTCTCTAATATTTGCTCCTTTTCCAGCCTAGAATTCCAGCTGCCGGCATTCCCCCTCTTCATGTAAACCTTGTAAAATAAGAGAGAATAGGCATAAGTATTGTGACATAATGTGTAATAACATCCCATAATGCAATAAATATCGATATAAAAGCATGATGCAAAATGGACGTATCAACGACTGATCAAGCTCGTCATGCGCGGACCCACATGTTTCGAAACCTATAGCCGGAAACGTGTCTGAGGTTCTAGCAACACAGATCTCACTTGAGGTTGGGTCTGTGTGCGGCTCCAACGCCACTGATTCTGTGGCCTCCATGGCGGGGTTGAGCCTCCTGTCCTCGGATGGCATGACCTGCTCCGGATCTAGAGACGAAGCAGTTGCAGGTACTATCTCATGGGTGTAGTTCGATGAATGATTCAAGCCATGTTCATCGTGGTGATGGGGAGCGGCTACCGACGCGGTCTTGAATCCGTCGAAGATCAAGTCTCCGCAGATGTCTGATACGTCTCCGACGTATCTACTTTTCCAAACACTTTTTCCCTTGTTTTGGACTCTAACTTGCATGATTTGAATGGAACAAACCCGGACTGACACTGTTTTCAGCAGAATTGTGATGGTGTTATTTTTGTGCAGAAATAAAAGTTCTCGGAATGACCTGAAAATCAAAGGAGATTATTTTTGGAATATATAAAAAATACTCGAAAAAGAATCCACGTCAGGGGGCCCACACCCTGTCCACGAGGGTGGGGGCGCGCCTACCCCGCCTAGGCGCGCCCCCTGTCTTGTGGGCCCCTTGACGCTCCACCGGCCTGAACTCCAACTCCATATATTTGTGTTTGGGGAGAAAAAAATCAAAGAGAAGGATTCATCACATTTTACGATATGGAGCCGCCGCCAAGCCCTAAACTCTCTCGGGAGAGATGATCTGGAGTCTGTTCGGGGCTCCAGAGAGGGGAATTCATCGCCATCATCATCATCAACCTTTCTCCATCACCAATTTCATGATGCTCATCGCCATGCGTGAGTAATTCCATCATAGGCTTGCTGGACGGTGATGGGTTGGATGACATTTATCATGTAATCGAGTTAGTTTTGTTAGGGTTTGATCCCTAGTATCCACTATGTTCTGAGATTGATGTTGCTATGACTTTGCTATGCTTAATGCTTGTCACTAGGGCCCAAGTGCCATGATTTCAGATCTGAACCTATTATGTTTTCATCCATATATGAGAGTTCTTGATCCTATCTTGCAAGTCTATAGTCACCTATTATGTGTTATGATCCGTTAACCCCGAAGTGACAATAATCGGGATCATTACCGGTGATGTCCGTAGTTTGAGGAGTTCATGTATTCACCATGTGTTAATGTTTTGGTCCGGTACTCTATTAAAAGGAGGCCTTAATATCCCTTAGTTTCCAATAGGACCCCGCTGCCACGGGAGGGTAGGACAAAAGATTTCATGCAAGTTCTTTCCCATAAGCACATATGACTATATTGGGAATACATGCCTACATTACATTGATGAGCTGGAGCTAGTTTTGTGTCACCCTATGTTATGACTGTTACATGATCGATCGCATCCGACATAATTCCCCATCACCGATCCATTGCCTACGAGCTTTCCATATATTGTTCTTCTCTTATTTACTTTTCCATTGCTACTGTTACCATCACTATAAAACCCAAAAAATATTGCTTTTGCTACTGTTACTTTTTGCCACTGTTACCACTATTATCATATTACTTTTCTACTAAATACCTTATTACAGATATTAAGTTTCCAGGTGTGGTTGAATTGACAACTCAGCTGCAAATACTTGAGAATATTCTTTGGCTCCCCTTGTGTCGAATCAATAAAATTGGGTTGAATACTCTACCCTCGAAAACTGTTGTGATCCCCTGTACTTGTGGGTTATCAAGACTATTTTCTGGCGCCATTGCCGGGGATAATAGCTCTATTCTTTAAGTCACTTGGGATTTATATATTCTTATCATTATGAATAACTTGAAAGATCAAAGAACCAATATCTATCCCTCAACTACGAGGGGAGGTAAGGAACTGCCATCTAGCTCTGCACTTGATTCACCTTCTGTTATGAGTAAACTTGCGACACCTACACATACTATTGATTCTGATAGGTCGCATGTTATTGATGATGCCACTTCTACTTTGCATGATACTTATGATGAAACTACTTCTATGCTTGATACTACTGTACCACTAGGTGAATTTCTTGATGAACAACTTGCTAGGGCTAGAGAGAATGAAATTATTGAAACTGATAATATTGATGAAAGTGATGATGAAGATTCTCCC
This sequence comes from Triticum monococcum, assembly GCA_034509565.1. Lineage (NCBI taxonomy): Eukaryota > Viridiplantae > Streptophyta > Magnoliopsida > Poales > Poaceae > Triticum > Triticum monococcum. The sequence goes on from CM067842.1 coordinate 154,304,439, forward strand.
CCTAGATATGAATTGCCTGTTGTGCCTGAGGGTTATGTTATGGATGAACAAACTGCTAGAGACTTCTTAGGTTGCAATGATAGATCTGATCTTAAGAAAGTATTATCTAAGCTTAAAGAAAAGTCTTTGAATGCTAGAATGAAATATGACCCTTCTTTTGCTACTTCACCTATCTTTATTACTGATAAGGATTATGATTTCTCTGTCGATCCTGAGTTTATTAATTTGGTTGAATCTGCTCCTTTTTATGGCTATGAATCTAAAACTGTTGTGGCACATCTTACTAAATTAAATGATATAGCCACCCTGTTCACTAATGATGAGAAAACTCGCTATTACTATATCCTTAAGTTATTTCCGTTCTCATTAAAGGGTGATGCTAAAACATGGTTTAATTCTCTTGATCCTGGTTGTGTGCATAGTCCCCAGGATATGATTTATCACTTCTCTACCAAATATTTCCCTGCTCATAAGAAACAAGCTGCTTTAAGGGAAATATATAATTTTGTGCAAATTGAAGAAGAGAGTCTCCCACAAGCTTGGGGGAGGCTTCTCTGACTACTTAATGCTTTGCCTAATCATCCTCTCAAGAAAAATGAAATACTTGATATCTTTTATAATGGACTAACCGATGCTTCCACAGATTACCTGGATAGTTGTGCTGGTTGTGTTTTCAGGGAAAGGACTGTTGATCAAGCTGAATTGTTGTTGAATCATATGTTGACTAATGAAAATAATTGGACACTTCCTGAACCAACTCCTAAGCCAACTCCGAAGAAAAGGGGTATTCTATTTCTTAGTCCTAAAGATATGCAAGAGGCAAAGAAATCTATGAAAGAAAAGGGTATTAAAACTGAAGATGTTAAGAATTTACCACCTATTGAAGAAATACATGGTCTTAATTTGCCGCCTGTTGAAGAAATACATGGTCTTGATAACCTGACACAGGTAGTAAAGCTAAATTCTCTCTATAGATTCGATAAATGTGAAATCTCATTTACTAAGTTTGTTATCCCATGCTTAGATGAGTTTGATGACTTTATGGTTAAACAAGAAAACTTCAATGCTTATGTTGGTAGACAATTGAAATGCAATGCTGATATGCTTGAACACTTGAGTGATTATATGGCTAATGTTAAAGGTGAACTTAAACTTATAAGTAACATGATTCTATGGTTACCACTCAAGTAGAACAAGTACTTAAAGCTCAAAATGATTTGCTCAATTAATTAAATAATAAGAAAAATGATAATGTTGTTAGAGTTATGACTAGAGGTGGTAAAATGACTCAGGAACCTTTGTATCCTGAGGGCCATCCTAAGAGAATTGAGCAAGATTCTCAGAGAACTAATGTTGATGCACCTAGTCCTTCTAAGAGGAAGAAAAAAAATGATAGGACTTTGCATGCTTCTAGTGCACCTGTTATTGACACACCTGAGAATACCAATGATATTTCTATTTCTGATGCTGAAACACAATCTGGTAATGAACATGAACCTAGTGATAATGTTAATGATGATGTTCATGTTGATGCTCAACCTAGTAATGATAATGATGTAGAGATTGAACCTGTTGTTGATCTTGATAACCCACAATCAAAGAATCAATGTTATGATGAGAGAGACTTTGTTGCTAGGAAGCACGGTAAAGAAAGAGAACCATGGGTTTAGAAACCCATGCCCTTTCCTCCTAAACCATCCAAGAAAAAGGATGATGAGGATTTTGAGCGCTTTGCTGAAATGATTAGACCTATCTTTTTGCATATGCGTTTGACTGACATGCTTAAAATGAATCCTTATGCTAAATACATGAAAGATATTGTTACAAATAAAAGAAAGATACGGAAAGCTGAAATTTCCACCATGGTTGCGAATTATACCTTTAAGGGTGGAATACCTAAGAAACTTGGAGACCTCGGAGTAAAACTATGCCATGCTCCATTAAAACAAACTATGTTGAAACTGCTTTATGTGATCTTGGAGCTGGTGTTAGTGTTATGCCTCTCTCTTTATATCATAGACTTGATTTGAATAAGTTGACACCTACTGAAATATCTTTGCAAATGGCTGACAAATCAACTGCTATATCTGTCGGTATTTGTGAGGATGTGCCTATTGTGGTTGCAAACATTACTATTTTAACAGACTTTGTTATTCTTGATATTCCTGAGGACCATAATATGTCTATTATTCTTGGAAGACCCTTTTTGAATACTGCAGGGGCTGTTATTGATTGTACCAAAGGCAATGTCACTTTTCATGTCAATGGTAATGAGCATACGATACACTTTCCGAGGAAACAACCTCAAGTCCATCGTATCAATTCTATTGGAAAAAAATTCAACAATCACTATTGGAGGTTTTGAATTTCCTCTTCCTAGTGTCAAGAAGAAATATGATATTCTTATTGTTGGGGACATACATATCCCCGTTGAGGTAACCTAGTTTTATTCGAAAATTCTCCAGTTTCATGTTATTCGAAATGAGTTTGTTAACAAGACCTGATCAACCTTGTTAGTGGATTCCTTTTGATGAGCATGAGATGGATGAATTTAGAAAACACAACTCTCTGTACCCTCTTTTTACTTTTTGTTATTTATATTAAATAAAGCAAAAATAGTATTTTCTGTCAGTTTTCTGAATTATCCATGCAATAAAAAAATACCTCGAAAATAAAAGTTCTGCAAATGCCCTAAAAATTTAATAAGATTTTTTCTGGAATATTTGAGAATATCTGGCACTAAGAACACATCAAGGGGAGCTAGCACCTGGCCACGAGGGTCCAGGGCGCGCCCCCTGCTTTGTGGGCCCCTGGTGGCCCCCTCCACTTATTCCAGCCATCACACACTCCTTCTTCCTCCCAAAAAATCACCAACCAGCTGAAGCACGAGTTCTAGCTCATCTTGCTGCCATTTTCGATCTCCTAGCTCAAAGCTCCATTCACAAAACTGCTTTGGGGGATTGTTCTTTGGTATGTGACTCCTCCAATGGTCCAATTAGCTTTTGTTCTAGTGCTTTATTTATTGCAATTTTTTGCTGCTTAGGTGAGCCTATTCTTGAGCTTGCATGTCAAATTTATGTGGTGAAAAGTAGTTTTAATGCATGATATGGCCTCTAGGCACTTGTAGGAGTAGTTGCTATCAATTTTGTTGAGTTTGGTTCACTTTTATTTTTGTATTACTAAAAATTTCAAAAAAAAAATTCAGAGGAAGAAATATGTTTAGGAAAATGTACCAAGCTGGTTCCTCAAGGAAGCAAGGACCCAGGCCCGCAATACGCGAGCAGGACAATGAATTACCAAGGGATGCTCAAGTGCGGCCTTGTGAATGGCCGTCAGAGGACTTCATGGTTCAAGCAGGAATCAAGGAGGAATTTGAAGCATATGTGCGTAATGCCGATCTTGAGAGCTTCATGGCAGATAAGTGCCGTCAGTACCACTACCTCACTGATTCCTTTGTGAGAAGGTTTGAATTATCATCATCACGCAATTCTGAAACTGTCCTGTTTGATCTTTATGATAAATCTTATCTCATGGATTTAGAAGATTTTAACACTGCTTGTAAACTCCACCGTGGGGTAATGTTAGTGAACCTCGCAAATCTGAATATAGAGACTTTCTTGCTAGTATAACTGTGGGGGGTCTAGGGAAATCACGCAAGCTACCATAGGGAGCATTCATTTTCCTGCTATACATTATTTTGCTCTCTTTATAGGTAGATGCATAAATGGTAAGGATGAGGCACGTCACATGTGTGTGCTACATCTTAGTGTTCTCAAGAGTGTTGTATTAGGAGATAGACAATATAACTTAGGGGCCATTGTTGCACGCAGGTTGCATAATAACAAAATTAATGGAGATTTCTTTGGTGGAATTTACGCAACTCGTTTAGCTGATTTTCTTGAGATACCCATATGTGGAGATGATATTGAGTTGCCTCCTGCTTATTTAGATTATAATTCCATGGTTCATCATCAGTTTGTTGAGAGGAACAATCAGTTCCTCCAGTACCGACTAATCTTGGACAGACGACGCACCTATCATGTCGCTCTCCCTGCTCCTACTTTCTTTGACTTTCAGGCAAAAGGAGATATGTTATTACCAGGGATAAGGTGACCGAGTACGAGAGGAGGGCGGAGGTAGCTCGCCTCCAAGCTGCAGCTCATCAGGCAATTGCCGCTGCATCTCAGTACGACCCCAGCTACAACTTTGATCCATGGGCATAGACGAACCAAAAGCGCAAGCTTGGGGAGTACGTATTTCTCACCGACATTACATTCATGTTCACACACTCATGCTAGTTCTCGGCGCTCATACTTTTTCATTATATCATCCATGATAGTTTATTTCCTTTTTAGCTTTATTCTTGTGTGCCTTAATAAACCTTAAGAAAAACCAAAAAAATTAGTTGTAGCTTTTAGTTAGTTTACTTACCATGCCTGTAGTAGTAATTAAAAGAAAAACCAAAAAGATTTCTCGTTCTTCTTTTGCTTGTTGGGAGCTTTCCCGTGTAAATAGTTTTGTTTCTTTTCTTTGGGGGTCGAGAGGAGAAGACCATAATGAAAATGTTAAAGTGGCTCTCATATGCATTATTGTTGATCTAACAAAGAGCCCATATTACCTTGTCTTCTCTCTTGAATTGAATGCTTGCAGATTCCAGCTTAGTCCAATGCACGTGCACTATTATTATTATACACACTATTTGGTCGTGCATGTGAAAGGCAATAATGATGATATATGATGAACTGATTGAGATGAGAAAAGCTGTTATGAACTCGACTTCTCTTGTTTTTTGTAAATATGATTAGTCCATCATTCCTGATTCAGCCTATTATGAAATAAACATGTTTGCAATGACAATTAGAGATTGTAGTTTCTTATGCCATGCTTAATTATCTAGGAGTTTATAATGGTTTACCTTGCGTGCCAACATGCTATTAAAATGGTTGTGATGTGGTATGATAGGGTGGTATCCTCCTTTGAACGATTCGAGTGGCTTGACTTGGCACATGTTCACGCATGTAGTTGAAACAAAAATCAACATAGCCTCCACGATATTTATGTTCATGGTGCATTATATTCTACTCATGCTTGCATTCGGTGTTGATTAATTTTCATGCATGTTCATGACTGTTGTCGCTCTATAGCTGGTCGCTTCCCATTCTTTTTCTAGCCTTCACTTGTACTAAGCGGGAATACTGCTTGTGCATCCAACTCAATAAACCCCAAAGTTGTTCCATATGAGTCCACCATACCTACCTATATACGGTATCTACCTGCCGTTCCAAGTAAATTTGTATGTGCCAAACTCTAAGCCTTCAAATAAACATTCTGTTTTGTATGCTCGAATAGCTCATGTATCAACAAGGGCTATCTGTATCCTCCATGCTAGGCGGGTTATTCTCAAGAGGAGTGGACTCTGCTCCTCACTCACGAGAAAATGGCTGGTCACCGGGATGCCCAGTACCATTCTTTAAGCAAATCAAATCAAAATAATTGCAAGCAAAACTCCCCCATGATTGCTGTTAGTTGGAGGCACCCGTTGTTTCGGGCAAGCCATGGATTGATGCTTGTTGGTGGTGGGGGAGTATAAAATTTACCATTCTGCTTGGGATAATGTGTGTAGCATGGAAGATATCGAGATCTCTCGGTTGTTATGTTGACAATGAAAGTATACCGCTCAAAATATTATTCATATCTATTTCAAAACCGAGCTCTAGCACCTCTACAAATCACTGCTTCCCTCTGCGAAGGGCCTATCCATTTACTTTTATGTTGAGTCATCATCCTCTTATTAAAAAGCACGAGTTGGAGAGCACCACTGTCATTTGCATCCATTAATGTTAGTTTACATTGACGAGATTGTGACTGGATCTCTTTTACCATGAATTACAATGTCTAGTCAGTCCTTGATCTTTAAAGGTGCTCTACATTTATGTTTTGTGGTCTTAGAAAGGGCTAGTGAGATACCATCTTGTTATATCATATCATGATTGTTTTGAGAAAGTGTTGTCATCCGAGATTTGTTATTATTGCTCGCTAGCTAATTATGCCATTGATATGAGTAAACATGAGACCTAAATGTTATTGTGAATATGGTTAGTTCATAATCTTTGCTAAAAACTTGAATACTGGCTTTACATATTTACAACAACAAGAGCAAAAGAGTTTGTAAAAGTTTTTCTTTATCACTTGCAATTTATCAACTGAATTGCTTGAGGACAAGCAAAGTGTCAAGCTTGGGGGAGTTGATACGTCTTTGTCGTATCTACTTTTCCAAACACTTTTGCCCTTGTTTTGGAATCTAACTTGCATGATTTGAATGGAACTAACCCGGACTGAAGTTGTTTTCAGCATAATTGCCATGGTGTTATTTTTGTGCAGAAATAAAAGTTCTCGGAATGACCTGAAAATCAACGGAGGTTATTTTTGGAATATATAAAAAATACTAGAAGAAGAATCCATGTCAGGGGGCCCACACCCTGTCCACGAGGGTAGGGGCATGCCTACCCCCCTGGGCATGCCCCTGCCTCGTGGGCCCCCTGACGCTCCACCGACCTCAACTCCAACTCCATATATTCGTGTTCGGGGAGAAAAAAATCAGAGAGAAGGATTCATTGCGTTTTACGATATGGAGCCGCCGCCAAGCCCTAAACTCTCTCAGGAGGGCTGATCTGGAGTCCATTCGGGGCTCCGGAGAGGGGAATCCGTCGCCATCGTCATCATCAACCTTCCTCCATCACCAATTTCATGAGGCTCACCACCGTGCGTGAGTAATTCCATCGTAGGCTTGCTAGACGGTGATGGGTTGGATGAGATTTATCATGTAATCGAGTTAGTTTTGTTAGGGTTTGGTCCCTAGTATCCACTATGTTCTGAGATTGATGATGCTATGACTTTGCTATGCTTAATGCTTGTCACTAGGGCCCGAGTGCCATGATTTCAGATCTGAACCTATTATGTTTTCATCAATATATGAGAGTTCTTGATCCTATCTTGCAAGTCTATAGTCACCTATTATGTGTTATGATCCTTTAACCCCGAAGTGACAATAATCGGGATCATTACTGGTGATGACCGTAGTTTGAGGAGTTCATGTATTCACTATGTGTTAATGCTTTGGTCCGGTACTCTATTAAAAGGAGGCTTTAATATCCCTTAGTTTCCAATAGGACCCTGCTGCCACGGGAGGGTAGGACAAAAGATGGCATGCAAGTTCTTTTCCATAAGCACGTATGACTATATTCGTAATACATGCCTAGATTACATTGATGAACTGGAGCTAGTTCTGTGTCACCCTATGTTACGACTGTTACATGATCGATCGCATCTGACATAATTCTCCATCACCGATCCGTTGCCTACGAGCTTTCCATATATTGTTCTTCGCTTATTTACTTTACCTTGCCTACTGTTACCATCACTATAAAACCCCAAAATATTGCTTTTGCTACCGTTACTTTTTGCCACCGTTACCACTATTATCATATTACTTTGCTACTAAATACATTGTTGCAGATATTAAGTTTCCAGGTGTGGTTGAATTGACAACTCGGCTGCAAATACTTGAGAATATTCTTTGGATCCCCTTGTGTCGAGTCAATAAAGTTGGGTTGAATACTCTACCCTCGAAAACTGTTGCGATCCCCTATACTTGTGGGTTATCAATGTCCATGACGTAGTTCAAGCTTACAAACCTGACCTGATGGCCAGGGGCGTAGCTATCTATCTACTCTAGATGGCGAAGCGAGTTGGCCCGCAGTGTGAAGCCGCCGAACACGAAGATCTGTCCGAGGAGGAAGGTTTCTCCCTGGACAATGTTGTTGTCGATGATTGACGGGGCCATCGAACCTCTTGGCGACGACACAGCGAAACTCTCAATGAAAGCACCAATGTCGGTGTCAAAACCGGCGGATCTCGGGTAGGCAGTCTCGAACTGTGCGTCTAAGGTTGATGGTAATAGGAGATAGGGAACACAATGTTTACCCAGGTTCGGGCCCTCTCGATGGAGGTAAAACCCTACGTCCTGCTAGATTAATATTGATGAGTATGGGGGTTACAAGATTTGATCTACCACGAGATCGTAATGGCTAAACCCTAGAAGTCTAGCCTATTTGATTATGTTTGTCCTTTGTCCTCTTCTAAGGATCTAGCCCTCTGGTTTATATAGGCACCAGAGGGATCTAGGGTTACATAAAGTCGGTTAAAGGGAAAGGAATCTTCATATTTGGTCGCCAAGCTTGCCTTCCACACTAAGGAGAGTCCCATCCGGACACGGGTAGAGTCTTCAGTCTTTGTATCTTCAGTCCGGCCCATGGCTAACAGGCCGGATGCCAGAGGACCCCTTAGTCCAGGACTCCCTCACTAGAGCCCAGTGCCAGTTTCTGTTCTTTCCTTGTTTTTGAGTTTACAGAAAAGGAATACCAAATGGAGTCCAATGGACGTGCCAATTTTTGACGATTTTTTATGGACCAAAAGAAGCCCCCGGAGTAAAAGAGTTGGGCCAGAAGAGTCCCGGGCCGTCCACGAGGGTGTGACGCGCCCTACCCCCCGGGCGCGCCGCCCTATCTCGTGGACGACTCGGGGACCCCCCTGACTTGTTCCCGACGCCAAAAATTGCTATAAATACAGAAACCTCCAGAAAATAACCTAGTCAGGAGTTCCGCCGCTACAAGCCTCTGTAGCCACCAAAAACCAATCAGGACCCCGTTCCAGCACCCTGCCGGAGGGGGATCCATCACCGGTGGCCATCTTCATCATCTCGGCGCTCTCCATGATGAGGAGGGAGTAGTTCACCCTCGAGGCTGAGGGTATGTACCAGTAGCTATGTGTTTGATCTCTCTCTCTCTCTCTCTCTCTCTCGTGTTCTTGATTCGGCGCGATCTTGAAGTATCGTGAGCTTTGCTATTATACTTGGATCTTATGATGTTTCTCCCCCTCTATTCTCTTGTAATGGATTGAGCTTTCCCTTTGAAGTTATCTTATCAGATTGAGTCTTTAAGGATTTGAGAACACTTGATGTATGTCGTGCATGTGCTTATCTGTGGTGACAATGGGATATTCACGTGATCCACTTGATGTAGGTTTTGGTGATCAACTTGCGAGTTCCGTGACCTTGTGAACTTATGAATAGGGGTTGGCACATGTTTTCGTCTTGACTCTCGGGTAGAAACATTGGGGCACTCTTTGAAGTTATTTGTGTTAGTTGAATAGATGAACCTAAGATTGTGTGATGCATATCGTATAAGCATACCCACGGATACTTGAGGTGACATTGGAGTATCTAGGTGACATTAGGGTTTTGGTTGATTTGTGTCTTAACGTGTTATTCTAGTACGAACTCTAGGATAGATTGAACTGAAAGAATAGCTTCATGTTATTTTACTACGGACTCTTGAATAGATCGGTCAGAAAGAATAACTTTGAGGTGGTTTCATACCCTACAATAATCTCCTCGTTTGTTCTCCACTATTAGTGACTTTGGAGTGACTCTCTGTTGCATGTTGATGGATTGTTATATGATCCAATTATGTTATCCTTGTTGAGAGAACTTGCACTAGTGAATGTATGAACCCTAGGCCTTGTTTCGAAGCATTGCAATACCGTTTGTGCTCACTTTTATCATTAGTTACCTTGCGGTTTTTATATTTTCAGATTACAAAAACCTATATCTACCATCCATATTGCACTTGTATCACCATCTCTTCGCCGAACTAGTGCACCTATACAATTTACCATTGTATTGGGTGTCGGTGTACTAAAGTAGGGGTACCTTAGCATCCCGAACTTGTGCACGGGCAGTCGCAGCGACCTGCGGCATGGCTTGCCGGGCGACCGCCAAGACCCTCCGTGGTTTCTTTGGGACCATTCAAGAACAAAGTATCCAAGAGCAAAACAAGGCCCCGGCAAGAGGAGCTTGCCGGGAAGGAGACAAGGCCCCGGCAAGACGGGCTTGCCGGGAAGGAGACGAGGCCCCGGCAAGAGGAGCTTTCCGGGAAGGAGACGAGACCCCAGCAAGAGGAGCTTGTCGGGGAAACAACCAAAGCATCTTAAGAAGCTCGCTGCGGCGCACTGCGCGTCCCGACAAGACCCGGTGAGCGACAAGCTCCCGCACGCGACAAGGCAATATCCGCGGCAAGGCGCTTGCCGCGGCAAGCTACTACTACGCAGCCTGCGCTCCAGCTGACCCACCAACGTGTCGCTCTGGGACTGCTCCTGGCGTACGTGGCGGGAGGCTGTGCAGCCGGGGGCATGCGGTGGCAAGCAAGCGCTGACAAGATAGCCATCATGGCAAACGGTGGCTTTCCTAGCGGTCCCTCTCTGTACCGTCTAGGTGACACAGACAGGCATTTAATGCCCTTGTCCCCTGCCGTCAGGGTTAGGTATGATACGTCTGTTGTAGGCGGTGGAGCCAACTACCACCTCTTTTACATTTTTACCCCCACCTCTATTGCCACCTCTCGGTGACCCCTTAGACATATAAAAGGAGGCCCATGTGCAACAAAGATGGGGGAGACGACCATTCTTACGCTCGGTCTCGCCAGCTGCTTGAGCGTACTGTAGCACTCGTCGCTCCCGAGCAAGAACTCAATACAACCACCAAAGCAGGAGTAGGGTTTTACGCATCCGTTCGGCCCGAACCTGGGTAAACCGACCATGTCGCTCGTGCGTTCGCCTCGATCTGCTCTTTGTGCATCCACCGCCCCCTGCCGAACCGAAAGGGGCTCGGTCCGCCGATCCCCATAGGTGTACGTGGGATCAGCAACCTTCGACATCTTTGGCGCGCCAGGTAGGGGGTGCGTCGAGGTTGTGCGAACCTGATCCGGCGTTCGCACGAGCCGAATCTTCATCGTCTTCATCAACATGCCACCGAAGAAGAAGATTTCGGAGGCAGCTGCTCCGTCCGCGCCGAGCCCACCATCGCCAGAGCGAACGGCTGGTGGAGTAGGCGCCGGCGGAAGAACGGGCGCCGACGGGGAGACCCATGGCGCTGCCAGGTCCAAGGACCAGGCTGCGCCGCATGTCGGCGGCGCGGTCGCCTCCCACAACGATCGCACGCACTCCAAGACCTCGGCATCCGTACACGCACCGCGCCCGTCCTAGGAGGCACGGGACCAGCAGTGTCATGGTACCCACGGTACCATACGTCTGCTGGGCCAAGATCAAGCTGGCGGATCCCGGGGTGCTCAGGACCAGCATACACGCCAACATGCTGGCGCGAGCGTGGCGCGTTCGCTTGGACGAGATGTTGGTCCTTCTAACGCAGTTAGAAGTCCGAGCATATCTCGCTCCTCGCACCATTCGCTGCCGCCGCCCACTACTCCGGCGGAAGCGTTGCTCCTAGACTACCCTCTAGCGCCAGAGAAGATCGATGACTGGAGGGCCACTATCCAGAGCCTCATCGGCTTCGCCAACGGTGACGACCCTCGACAGCCGAGTGTGTCACTGTCGCGGTAAGTCAGCCAGGCGCGAGCCGGTGGCGACAAGACTGGCGAGGGTGCATCCACTGTGCACTCTCCGCCCTGAAGGCCAAGATCGCCGACTCGCCGGATCCACCTCGACAGCTACTCCACCGTGTCGTCAGATCCGCAAGCTCGTCGCGATCAGCGCCAAGTTTTTCATGAGAGACAGCAGGAAGACGCTCGAACACGCATCGAGCACCGAAGAGAAGCGCGGCGTCAATCAGACCTGCGCGTTGGGCCCTCTGTTGACATGCGTGCGCCCGAAGAGCCAGGTAACTTGCCGTCCGCGGCAGGTTGTCCTGCGTTTACCAGTGAGCTGCGGCAAGTCCAGTGGCCCAACCAGAAGCATTTCAAGCCAGACGTACCGGAGAAGTACGACGGCAAGTCGCACCCGTCTGAGTTCCTCAGCATCTACACCATTGCGGTGCAAGCTGCCGAGGGGCGAGACGACAAGGTCCTTGCCAAATACTTCCCGCTCGTGCTCAAGCCCGAAGTCAAATCCTGGCTCATGCACTTGCCGGACAACTCCATATCCTCTTGGGCGGATTTGTGCCATCAGTTTGTCGGCGCCTTTACGGGCGGCCACAAACCACATGGCCAAAAGAGTGACCTCCACCTGCTTGCCCAGAAGGAAGGAGAACCCCTGTGCAAGTATATCCAAAGATTTAGCCGCGTGCAGCGCAACATCCCAGACATCCACCCTGCCGCGGTTATCAGCACGTTCCATCAAAACGTGCGTAATCGCAGGATGCGGGAGGAGATGGCGATGAGCAGGATCAGGGACGTCAGCGAGCTATACGCCCTGGCCGACAAGTGTGCACGCGCTGAAGAAGGGAGGAAACTCCCCGGAGAAGATGCTGGAGCAGGCAGATCTGACAGCGAGGATGCCGCCCCGGCAAGGAAAAACCGGAGGCGCAACAGGAAGAAGAGCGGCAAAGAGGTACTAGTCGTTGCGCAGTCCGGCGATGACGGCACCGCCAAGCAAGCCAAAGTTGGTAGCTCCGGCAAGGAGGTTTCCGCATGCACCAACTGCCAAGCTGTGGCGGCCGCCGACAAGCAGGGCAGCTCCGATAAGCAGTACTGCAAGATTCACCGCACCAAGGGCCATGATCTCCAGAACTGCAAGACGGTCGAGCAGCTTGTCCAGCAAAAAAAAGCTGAGTACGAGCGGCGCGACAAGGAGAGAGCCCAAGGAGGCGGTGGAGAAGCCGGCAAGAAGCACGCTGGCCAGGGAGGAAGCCGCAGCAAGGCCAAGCAGCGGCAAGGAGACAGACCTCCCCGCGGCCGCGACAAGGACGAAGACGACGACGACGAAGACATGGATGATGTTGAGAACAGCGAGCATGAGTTTCAGAAGGCTACAGAAGTCTTGTGTGTTGACGGTGGCGCTTCTCTGCATACTTCCCACCGCCAACTCAAACAGTAGCTCTGGGAAGTTAATGCGGCAGAGCCACCTGTCGAATCACGCAAGCTTTTGAAGTGGTCCAGCACGCCTATCGTCTTTGACGTTGAGGACCACCCTGATCGCACAACTGCGGTCGAGTGCTTGCCGTTGTTGGTTTCGCCAACAATCCGCAACCTCAAGGTCACCAAGATGCTAGTTGACGGTGGGGCCGGCTTAAATCTGATCTGCTCCGCTATGCTCCAAAAACTCCAGATCCCGGACAGTGAGCTCGAAGAGACCGGTACATTCCATGGAATTAACCCGGGAAGGAGCAAGCCGAAAGGGAAGGTCACGTTGCCGGTGACATTTGGCAGCGAGCTAAATTTCAGAACGGAGAGGGTCACCTTTGACGTTGCTGATTTCCCATTGCCTTACAATGGGATACTTGGCCGTCCAGCGCTCGCCAAGTTCATGGCAGCCTCTCACTATGCATACAACATGCTCAAGATGCCAGGCCCGATAAGCGTCATCTTTGTCCCTGGCGACAAGAAGGATGCCCTTATCTGCGCCGACAAGATCTACCGGGAAGCAGCTGCCGCGACAGACCGTGAGACACTTGCCGCTGAAGCTCCCGGGGGGAAGAAGAAGACCAAGTCTGGCAAGAGCTCTGATGCCTACTCCGGCAAGCGCGCCTCTTCGGAGTGCTGCGCTGCCGTCGAGGACGCACCATCGAGCTCCACCGGCAAGAGTAAGAAGACGATGGCCGCTCCACCACTTACCAAGAAGGTGTCCGCCAAGGAGGACAGCACTGGTGGTACCTTCACCATCAGTGCCACGCTTGACCCTAAATAGGAAAGCGCGCTCGTTACTTTCCAGCGGGCGAATGTCGACCTGTTTGCATGGCAACCATCTGACATCCCCGGTGTTCCCAGGAAGGTAATTGAGCACCATCTTGCCGTTTGTCCTCATGCGTGGCCCGTCAAGCAGAAGGTCGGGAAACAGGCGGTGGAGCGCCAAGAATTCATAGCAGAGGAAATCAAGAAATTGGAAGCAACAGGCCTTGTCAGAGGGGTGCTCCATCCCACGTGGTTGGCCAATCCGGTTGTAGTGCGCAAGGCGAATGGGAAGTGGAGGCTTTGTATTGACTTTACTGATGTTAACAAAGCTTGTCCCAAAGATCCATTTCCCTTGCCGCGCATTGACCAGATTGTTGACTCCACAGCCGGATGTGAGTTGCTTTCATTTCTTGACGCATATTCAGGATACCATCAGATCTTCATGGCAAAAGAGGATGAGGAGAAAACCGCATTCATTACTCCATGTGGCACATACCGTTTCATACGGATGCCTTTCGGATTAAAGAATGCTGGTTCGACATTTGCCAGAGTAGTCCATATCGCTTTGAAGCCACAGATACACAGAAATGTAGAAGCTTACATGGATGATATAGTGGTCAAAAGCAAAGACAGGGCAACTCTGATCCAAGACTTAGAAGAGACTTTTGCAAATCTGCGCAAGGTCAACCTCAAGCTCAACCCCGAGAAGTGTGTGTTTGGAGTCCCTTCCGGCAAACTTCTCGGGTTCTTTGTGTCTCAGCGGGGAATCGAAGCTAATCCCGACAAGATCAAGGCCATTGAGCTGATCGAAGCACCAAGGCGCATCAAGGATGTACGGAAGCTTGCCGGCTGCGTGGCTGCTCTCAGTAGGTTTATCTCTCGGTCTGCTGAGCGCCCCCTGCCGTTTTTCAAAATTTTGAAAAGGGCAGGTCCAATGAAATGGACTCCGGAAGCGGAGGCTGCGCTGCAAGACTTGAAGAGATACCTGTCCTCCACTCCAACACTTGTTGCACCTAAACCACAAGAAAAGTTGCTGCTGTACATAGCGGCAACCAATCAAGTGGTTAGTGCTGCGTTAGTAGCGGAGAGGGAGGCAGATGACGAGCCAGCGACCGCGGCAAGCACATTCAGCGACAAGCAGGGGGCTTCCCCGACAAGCTCTGGTCCCGACAAGCAAGGGCCTGCGCAGGTGCAAGAGGAGGTACATAAGAAAATGGTGCAGCGCCCAGTTTACTTTGTCAGCTCCCTTTTACAGGGGGCTAGGTCAAGGTACTCGGGTGTGCAGAAGCTGCTTTTCGGCCTTCTCATGGCCTCGAGAAAGCTGCGCCATTACTTCCAAGCACACAAGATGACAGTTGTCAGTCGCTTTCCGCTAAAGAGGATATTGCAAAACCCAGAAGCAACAGGCAGGATTGTCGAGTGGGCACTGGAACTGTCAAGCTTTGGCCTCAAGTTTGAGAGTACATCAACAATCCAGAGCAGAGCATTGGCAGAGTTCATAGCAGAGTGGACGCCAACTCCAGACGAAGGAATTCCGGAGACGAGCATCCCCGCCAAGGAAGCAAACAAAGAGTGGCTCATGTACTTTGACGGTGCCTTCTCGCTGCAAGGCGCCGGTGCTGGTGTACTGCTTGTCGCACCCACCGGAGAGCACCTCAAGTACATAGTCCAGATGCACTTTCCCAAGGAGCAAGCGACAAAAAATAGTGCAGAGTATGAAGGCTTGCTTGCCGGTCTCAAGATCGCGGCAGAACTTGGGATTAAGAAGCTCATTGTCAGGGGTGACTCGCAGCTTGTCGTCTGCCAAGTGAACAAGGTTTACCAGAGTTCATTGATGGAAGCTTACGTTGATGAAGTGAGGAAGCTAGAAGAGCGCTTTGACGGCCTGCAAATGGAACATGTTCCAAGAGCTGAGAACGGCATTGCCGATGGCCTGTCAAAGTGCGCAGCACTTAAGTTACCTGTGGAGCCAAGGATCTTTGTGCTCAAGCTGACTCAGCCATCCGTAACACCATCAACTGGACAGAGCAAGAAGAGGAAGTTGATTTCTAGCGACTATCTTCCGGCAGAGCTCCCCGAAGCCGCCGCCAAGAAGGTCCCCAAGATCGACGCCAAGAATGCTGAGGAGCAGTCTGCTCCGGCAAGCCCCAGGGTTTGTTCCGTTGAAGCAGATTCTCCCGACAAGTTTTGCTCCGGCAAGCTTGCCGGGGAACGTCAAGCTCCGGCAGAGCCACGGGCTCTTGCCGTAGAAGCGGACGTTCCCGGAGCAGCAGATGTGCCTTTAGTCCTTGTTGTCGAGCCACAGGCTCCAACATGGGCGTAGCAGATTGTCCGTTTCCTTCAGACAGGAGAGCTTCCCGAGGAACCAGAAGAAACAGAAAAAGTAGCCCGGCAGTCTAGTATGTACTAGTTTGTCGACAACACACTGTGCAGAAGAAGACTCAACGGTGTGAAATTGAAGTGTATTCTTGGGAAGATGGACAGAAGCTGTTGGCAGAGATACATGGAGGCATATGTGGTCACCACATTGGCGCAAGAGCCCTTGTCGGAAAAGCATTCCGGCAAGGCTTCTTCTGGCCGACAGCCCTCCAGGATGCAACTGTACAAGTAACCAAGTGTGAAGCGTGCCAGTTCCATTCCAAGCAGATACACCAGCCAGCTCAAGCTCTCCAGACGATCCCTTTATCCTGGCCATTTTCGGTCTGGGGGCTCGACATCCTCGGCCCCTTCCCCCAAGCAGTCAGGGGCTTTGAGTACTTGTACGTTGCAATCGACAAGTTCACAAAGTGGCCGGAAGTGGAACCAGTGAGGAAGGAGACGGCGCAGTCCGCGGTCAAGTTCTTCAGGTCGATTGTTTGCCGTTTCGAAATCCCTAACAGGATAATCACCGACAACAGTACACAATTTACGAGCCGCACCTTCATGCAGTACGTCCAAGATCTTGGCGCCAAGGTCTGCTTCGCTTCTGTTGCTCACCCGAGAAGCAATGGCCAAGTGGAGAGGGCAAATGCTGAAGTGCTGCGCGGGCTCAAGACCTGGACCTTCGACAGGCTGCACAAGTGCGGACGCAACTGGATCAAGGAGCTGCCAGTGGTTCTTTGGTCGATCAGGACGACGCCAAATCGAGCCACTGGCCAGACACCCTTCGCTCTAGTCTATGGAGCGGAGGCAGTTATCCCCACGGAACTCGTATACGGGTCACCTCGAGTGCTCGCTTATGATGAGCTTGAGCAAGAGCAGCTACGGCAAGATGACACGCTGCTCCTTGAGGAAGATCGTCTTCAGGCTGCTGTGCGAGCCGCTCGCTACCAGCAAGCTTTGCGCCGCTATCATAGTCGCAAAGTTAACGCCAGAAGTCTCGACGAAGGCGACCTTGTTCTTCGGCGCGTTCAGTCCACCAAGAATTCCAACAAGTTGACGCCGAAGTGGGAAGGCCCTTACCGGGTGAAACGAGTCACCAGGCCTGGCGCTGTCCACCTGGAGACCGAAGATGGCGTACCAGTGAGCAACTCCTGGAATATCGAGCATCTTCGTAAGTTTTACCCGTAAGGCGCGGTTGTCGGACCCTGTCCGGCAACCACCCTTTTGTACAAGTCATGCCGCTGTTGCATGTAATCCTTTGTACAAAGCCAGGCGCAGACCCTCAGCACAAGTAAATGAAGCGCTGGCGCCCAGAGTTATAGCATGCATGCTAGGTCGAGTCTGGTCCTTGGTTAGGGTTGATAGTGCTTAACAGCGGCTAACCCCTAACTTAGAGGTCGAGTGTGCGTCCCTTTGCCTTTCTTTCGTTTCCTTTGGTTCGCAGGGCTCGCATATCCTTGGCGGACCGCCTGAGGAGGAAAAGGAGAAGAAGGACGTGCCGGCATCTGGACCCCGGCAAGCCAGTGTTGCCGGGGGCTGCAAATACCAAAGTCCACCCACGGCAAGCCAGAGTTGCCGGGGGCTGCAATCTCAGATAAGTCTTTCATCCCTCTTCATGCATTCTCTTATGGACTGGGAAATACGAAACCTCGTTTCGTCCCAAAAACTACTGTGCTCCTTGACTCTAGGCCCCGGGGCCCGTTCCTGGGGCCAAGTTTGGTCGTAGTCACGTCAGCAAAGGGAGGAAACGAGGGGCCGCACCCGCCTCATTCCTGCCTCCGCCAAAAGCGTGAGAAAGGTCGAGCGACGTGGAAAGGCGGCAGGGCCTGTTGCCGGGGAAGGAGTGTCTATCTGAAAGATACCAAGGATTTGCTCCTTGACGTGGGTTCTACCCATGAGACAAATGACCCGGCAAACATCCCCTTTTCATTAAAAAAACATTCCACGCAGGTACAGCCCATAGAGGATGAAAAAGATGAAAGAGAGAATTACAAGTTTTAAATGCAACTAAGGCCCGAAGGCTTACAAATTAAAAAGATAAGATGCCCGTAATCCTTTTCTTGTCCCTCTCTTCAGGAGGTAGGTCAAGGAGGCGAGAAGGGCAAAAGGGGCGCCTAGGCGAGCTACGGGTGCCAGAAGACACCAAGAGAACATCCCGGGGGCCGTCAAGGCTGGACGGTGATGGCGGCGTTGGAAGCGGGGCTCAAAGACGAGGCGGCAGGACGTCAGCACGCTGTCGAGGGCACCACACCCTCGTACTCCGGCTTGACGGCCTTGCCGCCAGCCCTCTTCCTCTTCTGCAGCCTCCCTACGCCAGCCGCCCAAGGAGACGACCCCGGGGAGTTCAAGGAGCCGGCGACACGGATGATGGGGTCACCGGTGCCGCACGGAGCGGCGCCCGACACCTAGTCGGACCCGTCGTCCTGCCGCCCGCTACCCTCGTCGTCGCTGTCGCTCCCCTCCTCGTCACTCTCGCTCGAGGAGGGGCCTTCGCTATCGGAGGAGCTGTCCACGCAGCACTTCGCCCGAGTGCCGAAGCACCCGAAGACCTTGACGGAGAGGAGATTGCCCTCCATCAACTCAAAATGGAGGGTGAGCCCCGCCGTCAAGCTGTGGATATGGGCGAACGTCTTCCACCCTCGACCAAGATACATCACGCCGGGGGCTGGGACTTCAACGCGGACTCCCGTGCCGCTGATCCCACAGCCCCTTATGTGCAGTCTCAGCGTCTCGGGCGGGTCCGACTCCATCGCGCCCACAAACGGAGCTGGGAGTCGGAGTCAACGACGAGGCCCCTAGCACAGTCTGACGAAGAACTCGCAAGGGTCGTCCCCAACATGGACCCCCGTGGAAAGAGGAGCCGCCGGCGGAGGCGAAGCCGGCGCGCCGCCCCGTCCACCTCTTCCCCGAGCGCCGCGGCCTCGTCCTCGACCTTGTCCACGACCTCGCCCCCTTCCTCTTCCCCTTATGGCTCGCTCCGCCGCCGCGGGTGCGGGAGAGGGAGGGATGCGCTGTCTGGCAGCGACCCTCGCCGCCACCGATGAAGGACCAGGGTTCCCTTTCTCCATGGCGAATGAGAGAAAGGGGAGCAGGAGCTGAAGGAAGGAGAAGATGAGAGAATGCGGGCTTCCGTCCTCCCCTCCCGCTCTTTATAAAGGGGCGAGGTGGGGGCTTGGCCACCCCGCTCAGCGAATCAAGACGCGGGAGGGCAGGGAGCTGGGGGCCGACCCGCTGCCTCGACCCACGACGGCCCCGTTTCCGGCCTCCGCCGTCCGCGACCCCAAGTGCATGGGAGCTGCGTGGCAGGCGTGCAGAACCGAGGCGACGGATGGGGCGGCCTCTCCCTACCCCGTGATCGTGGGGAGTGGGCACCTCGAAAACCGCCCACGATCTCTCCCACGATGCCGCGTTTGACGCGTGCCGTGCGGGGAGGGCGCGGTGGATGCGGAGTGAGTTATGGCGTGACCTAGGCCGCGCGTGCCCGTGCACTGTTTTGGGCCTGGCCCAACAGCGCTCGGCACCGTGTATGGCCCAGGCCCGGGGGCTCCTGTCGGTGTACTAAAGTAGGGGTACCTTAGTATCCCGAACTTGTGCACGGGCAGTCGCAGTGACCCGCGGCAAGGCTTGCCGGGCGACCGCCAAGACCCTCCGTGGTTTCCTTGGGACCATTCAAGAACAAAGTATCCAAGAGCAAAACAAGGCCCCGGCAAGAGGAGCTTGCCAGGAAGGAGACAAGGCCCCGGCAAGAGGGGCTTGCCGGGAAGGAGACAAGGCCCCGGCAAAGAGGAGCTTGCTGGGAAGGAGACGAGACCCCGGCAAGAGGAGCTTGCCGGGGAGACAACCAAAGCATCTTAAGAAGCTCGCTGCGGCGCACTGCGCGTCCCGACAAGACCCGGTGAGCGACAAGCTCCCAGACGTGACAAGGCAACATCCGCGGCAAGGCGCTTGCCGCGGCAAGCTACTACTCCGCAGCCCGCGCTCCAGCTCACCCACCAACGTGTCGCTCTGGGACTACTCCTGGCGTACGTGGCGGGAGGCTGTGCAGCCGGGGGCATGCGGTGGCAAGCAAGCGCTGACAAGATAGCCATCGTGGCAAACGGTGGCGTTCCTAGCGGTCCCTCTCTGTACCGTCTAGGTGACACAGACAGGCATTTAATGCCCTTGTCCCATGCCGTCAGGGTTAGGTATGATATGTCTGTTGTAGGCGGTGGAGCCAACTACCACCTCTTTTACATTTTTACCCCCACCTCTGTTGCCACCTGTCGGTGACCCCTTAGACATATAAAAGGAGGCCCATGTGCAACAGAGAGGTGGGAGACGGCCATTCTTATGCTCGGTCTCGCCAGTTGCTTGAGCGTACTGTAGCACTCGTCGCTCCTGAGCAAGAACTCAATACAACCACCGAAGCAGGAGTAGGGTTTTACGCATCCGTGCGGCCCGAACCTGGGTAAACCGACCGTGTCGCTCGTGCATTCGCCTCGATCTGCTCTTTGTGCATCCACCGCCCCCTGCCGAACCGAAAGGGGCTCGGTCCGCCGATCCCCATAGGTGTACGTGGGATCAGCAACCCCCGACATTGGGTGTGTTGGGGACATAAGAGACTCTTTGCTATTTGGTTGCAGGCTTGTTTGGGAGAGACCATCTTCATCCTACACCTCCCATGGATTGATAAACCTTAGGTCATCCACATGAGGGAAATTTGCTACTGCCCTACAAACCTCTGCACTTGGAGGCCCAACAATGTCTACAAGAAGAAGGTTGTGTAGTAGACATCAAGCTCTTTTCTGGCGCCGTTGCCGGGGAGGTTAGCGCTTGAAGGTATATCTTTAGATCTTGCAATCGAATCTTTTAATTTCTTATTTTATCACTAGTTTAGTATATAAAAGAGAACTAGAAAAAAATGGAATTGTGGGTTCCTTATACGCTTCATATTTTTAATATCTTCCGTGAAAATAAGGATTCCGATAATTGTGCCAAAGTGTTAGAAGAAGAATGTATTAAAATGTTTGGCACTAAATCTTTGGATGATGAGCATGATTGCAATGTTGTTAGTATGAATTCTTTCAATATTCATGATGCTGATTATATGCAAAGCCATAAGCTTGGGGATGCTATGTTTGATGAAGATGATATCTTTTGTCCCCCAAGTTTCGATGAGCAAATTTATTATGATGATAACATGCCTCCTATTTATGATGATTATATTGATGAAAGTGGGTTTGGAAGAGATTCAACTTTAGGAAGTAATGATCCCACTATTTTGGAGGGTGTTGAATCTTATTGTGATAATTATCAAAGTAGATTTGGAGAGGTCATGACTTTATTTAGTGATGAATCCACTATTTCGCAAGAGGTTCCAATTGATTATGAGAACAAAGTTGCTATCTATGATGATTATTGTGATGACATGTATGCTTTAAAGAATAATGATATCCATGAAACTTGTCATCATTATTTTAACTTTCAATTGGATTATGCCTCACATGATAGTTCTTTTGTTGAGTTTTCTCCCACTACTATTCATGAGAAGAAATTTGCTTATGTGGAGAGTAATAACAATTCTATGCTTGTAGATCATGAAAAGAATGCTTTATTTGATGGTTATATTGTTGAATTCATTCATGATGCTACTGAAAATTATTATGAGAGAGGAACATATGCTTTTACATATTGCAATAATATCAAGTTTCCTCTCTATGTGTTGAAAATCTTGAAGTTATCCTTGTTTTACTTTCCTATGCAAGTTGATTCTTGTTCCACAAGTTTTTTGCTCACAAAATCCCTATCCGTAGGAAGTGGGTTAGGCTTAAATGTGCTAGTTATATTCTTCATGATGCTCTCTTTATGTTTCAATTCCTATCTTTTACGTGAGCATCATTGTCATCATCATGCCTAGCTTGGGGCGTTAAACGATAGCGCTTGTTGGGAGGCAACCCAATTTTATTTTTGTATTTGCTTTTGTTACTGTTTAGTAATAAATAATTCATCTAGCTTCTGTTATGATTGTGTTTTTATGTTTTAATTAGTGTCTGTGCCAAATAAAGCCTTTAGGATCTTTTTGGGTGATTGTTTTTTGCTCTTGCTAATAAAAAACAGAAAGTGTGCGCTCACGAAAATAATTTTCATTTTTTACCAGAGAGCGTTAAAATACCAATTCCAACTGAAGTAGATCAATATACAAATTATTTAGGCCGTCCTAATTATTCAGAATTTTTGGAGTGACAGAAGTATTCGAAACCTCCATATTACTACAGAGTGTTCTGTTTTTCACAGATTCTGTTTTCGTTGTGTTGTTTGCTTATTTTGCTGAATCTATGAGTAGTATCGGAGGGTATGAACCATAGAGAAGTTTTAATACAGTATATATTACACCAATATGAATTTAGAATGAGTTCACAATAGTACCTAAGTGGTGATTTATTTTCTTATACTAACGGAGCTTACAAGTTTTCTGTTAAGTTTTGTGTTGTGAAGTTTTCATGTTTCGGGTAAAGATTTGATGGACTATGGAATAAGGAGTGGAAATAGCCTAAGCTTGGGGATGTCCAAGGAACCCCAAGGTAATATTCAAGTACAACCAAGAGCCTAAGCTTGGGGATGCCTCGGAAGGCATCCACTCTTTCATCTTCATTCATCGTTAACTTTGCTTGGAGCTATATTTTTATTCACCACATGATATGTGTTTTGCTTGGAGCGTCATTTTATTTTATTTTGTTTTGCTTGCTGTTTGAATAATATCCCAAGATATGAAATTCTTAAATGTTATAGAGTCTTCACATAGTTACATAATTATTCAACTACACATTGATCTTCACTTATATATTTCGGAGTAGTTTGTCGTTTGCTCTAGTGCTTCACTTATATCTTTTAGAGAACGACAGTGGTTTTATTTTGAAGAAATTGTTGAACTCTCATGCTTCACTTATATTATTTTGGGAGTCTTTTAGAAAAGCATGGTAATTTGCTTTGGTTATAAAACTAGTCCTAATATGATGGGCATCCAAGATAGATATAATAAAAACTTTCATACAGAGTGCATTGAATACTATGAGAAGTTTGATACTTGATAATTGTTTTGAGATATGAAGATGGTGATATTAGAGTCATGCTAGTTGAGTAATTGTGAAATTAATAAAGACTTGTGTTGAGGTTTGCAAGTCTCATAGCATGCACGTATGGTAACCGTTGTGTGACAAATTTGAAGCATGAGGTGTTCTCTGATTGCCTTCCTTATGAGTGGCGATCGGGGACAAGCGATGGTATTTTCCTACCAATCTACCCCCCTAGGAGCATGCACGTAATGCTTGGTTTTGATGACTTGTAGATTTTTGCAATAAGTATGTGAGTTCTTTATGACTAATGTTGAGTCCATGGATTATACGCACTCTCACGCTTCCATCATTGCTAACCTCTTCGGTACTGTGCATTGCCCTTTCTCACCTCGAGAGTTGGTGCAAACTTCGCCGGTGCATCCAAACCCCATGATATTATACGCTCTATCACACATAAGCCTCCTTATATCTTCCTCAAAACAGCCACCATACCTACCTATTATGGCATTTCCATAGCCATTTCGAGATATATTGCCGTGCAAGTTTCCACCGTTCCATTTATTATGACATGTTCCATAATTGTCATATTACTTTGCATGATCATGAAGTTGACATCGTGTTTTTGGCAAAGCCACCTTCATAATTCTTTCATACATGTCACTCTTGATTCATTGCACATCCCGGTACACCGCTAGAGGCATTCACATGGAGTCATATTTTGTTCTAAGTATCCAGTTGTAATTCTTGAGTTGTAAGTAAATAAAAGTGTGATGATTTTCATTATTAGAGCATTGTCCCATGTGAGGAAAGGATGATGGAGACTATGATTCCCCCACAAGTCGGGATGAGATTCCGGACGAAAAAAATATATAAAAGAGGCCAAAGAATCCCAAATAAAAAAAGGCCATAAAAGGGAGAAAAAGGCCCAAATAAAAAAAGAGAAAAAGAGAGAATGGACAATGTTACTATCCTTTTTCCACACTTGTGCTTCAAAGTAGCACCATGATCTTCATGATAGAGAGTCTTTTATTTTGTCACTTTCCTATACTAGTGGGAATTTTTCATTATAGAACTTGGCTTGTATATTCCAACGATGTGCTTCCTCAAAATGCCCTAGGTCTTCGTGAGAAAGCAAGTTGGATGCACACCCAATTAGTTTCTTTTGTTGAGCTTTCATACATTTATAGCTCTAGTGCATTCATTGCATGGCAATCCCTACTCCTCGCATTGACATCAATTGATGGTCATCTCCATAGCCCGTTGATTAGCCGCGTTGATGTGAGACTTTCTCCCTTTTTGTCTTCTCCACACAACCTCCATCATCATATTCTATTCCACCCTTAGTTCTATGTACATGGCTCGCACTCATATATTGCGTGAAAGTTGAAAAAGTTTGAGAATACTAAAGTATGAAACAATTGCTTGGCTTGTCATCAGGTTTGTGCATGATGGGAGCATTTTGTGTGACGAAAATGAAGCATGGCCAAAATATATGATTTTGTAGGGATGAGCTTTCTTGGGCTATGTTGTTTTGAGAAGACATAATTGCTTGGTTAGCATGCTTGAAGTATTATTATTTTTATGCCAATATTAAATTTTTGTCTTGAATCTTTCGGATCTAAATATTCTTGCCACAATAAAGAAGATTACATTGATGAATATGTTAGGTAGCATTCCACATCAAAAATTCTATTTTTATCATTTGCCTACTTGAGGATGAGCAGGAATTAAGCTTCGGGATACTTCATACGTCTCCAACGTATCTATAATTTTTGATTGTTACATGCTTTTATATTATCCATCTAGGATGTTTTATATGCATTTATATGCTATTTTATATGATTTTTGGGACTAACCTATTAACCTAGAGCCCAGTGCCAGTTTCTGTTTTTTCCTTATTTTTTAGTTTTACAGAAAAGGAATACCAAATGGAGTCCAATGGACGTGCCAATTTTTGACGATATTTTATGGACCAAAAGAAGCCCCAGAGTAAAAGAGTTGGGCCAGAAGAGTCCCGAGCCGTCCACGAGGGTGGGTGCGCGCCCTACCCCCCCCCCCCCCCCCCCCCGCGTGCCGCCCTATCTCGTGGACGACTCGGGGACCCCCTTGACTTGTTCCCGACGCCAAAAAATCCTATAAATACAGAAACCTCCAGAAAATAACCTAGATCAGGAATTCCGCTGCCGCAAGCCTCTGTAGCCACCAAAAACCAATCAGGACCCGTTCCGGCACCCTGCCAGGGGGGATTCATCATCTGTGGCCATCTTCATCATCCCGGCGCTCTCCATGACGGGGAGGGAGTAGTTCACCCTCGGGGCTGAGGGTAAGTACCGGTAGCTATGTGTTTGATCTCTCTCTCTCTCTCTCTCGTGTTCTTGATTCGGCACGATCGTGATGTATCGCGAGCTTTGCTATTATAGTTGGATCTTATGATGTTTCTCCCCCTCTACTCTCTTGTAATGGATTGAGCTTTCCCTTTGAAGTTATCTTATCGTATTGAGTCTTTAAGGATTTGAGAACACTTGATGTATGTCTTGCATGTGCTTATTGATACGTCTCCAACGTATCTATAATTTTTTATTGTTCCATGCTTATATTATCCATCTTGGATGCTTTATATGCATTTATATGATTTTTTGGAACAACCTATTAACCTAGAGCCCTGTGCCAGTTTCTGTTTTTCCTTGTTTTTGAGTTTTATAGAAAAGGAATACCAAATAGAGTACAATTGACGTGCCAAATTTTTATGATTGTTTATGGACCAAAAGAAGCCCCCGGGGTAAAATAGTTGGGCCAGAATAGTCCCAAGCCGTCCATGAGGGTGGAGGGCGAGCCCTACCCTCCTGGGCTCGCCCCCTGCCTCGTGGACGACTCGGAGACCTCCTTGACGTGAGACCAACGCCAAAAATTCCTGTAAATACAGAAACCCCCAAAAGAAACCTAGATCGGGAGTTCCGCCGCCGCAAACCTCCGTGCCCATCGAAAACCAATCTAGACCCGTTCTGGCACCCTGCCGGAGGGGGGAATCCATCACCGGTGGCCATCTTTATCATCCCAGCGCTCTCCATGATAAGGAGGGAGTAGTTCACCATCGGGGCTGAGGGTATGTACCAGTAGCTATGTGTTTGATCTCTCTCTTTCGTGTTCTTGATTCTGCACGATCTTGATGTATCACGAGATTTGCTATTATAGTTGGATCTTATGATGTATTTCCCCCTCTACTCTCTTGTAATGGATTGAGTTTTCCCTTTGAAGTTACCTTATTGGATTGAGTCTTTAAGGATTTGAGAACACTTGATGTATGTCTTGCATGCGCTTATCTATGGTGACAATGGGATATTCACGTGATCCACTTGATGTATATTTTGGTGATCAACTTGCGAGTTTCGTGACCTTGTGAACTTATGCATAGGGGTTGGCACACGTTTTCGTCTTGACTCTCCGATAGAAACTTTGGGGCACTCTTTGAAGTTCTTTGTGTTGGTTGAATAGATGAATCTGAGATTGTGCAATGCCTATCGTATAAGCATACCCATGGATACTTGAGGTGACATTGGAGTATCTAGGTGACATTAGTGTTTTGGTTGATTTGTGTCTTAAGGTGTTATTCTAGTACGAACTCTAGGATAGATCGAATGGAAAGAATAGCTTCGTGTTATTTTACTACGAACTGTTGAATAGATCGATCAGAAAGGATAACTTTAAGGTGGTTTCATACCCTACAATAATCTCTTTGTTTGTTCTCCTCTATTAGTGACTATGGAGTGACTCTTTGTTGCATGTTGAGGGATAGTTATATGTTCTAATTATGTTATTATTATTTAGAGAACTTTAAGTAGTGAAAGTATGCAACGCCCTCGATGCGGCTATATCTCCTACATGTCGAAGCACAACTTAGAGGCATAACCGCATTGAAAGCAATGTCGCAAGTAAGGTAATCTTCACAACAACCCATGTAAATAGATAAAAGGGGAAAAGGTACATAGTTGGCTTACACTCGCCACGTCACACAAATACATGAATCACATTACAATCATCCAATACACTCATGGTCCGACTACGGTACCAAAATAAAGATCAACCCCCACATGGGACAAAGTCCCCGATCGCCCCAACTGGGCACCACTACTGATCATCTGGGAAACACACATAGTAACGGCGAGAGTCTTCATCGAACTCCCACTTGAGCTCGAGCGCATCATCTGGAACGGTATCATCGGTCCCTACATCTGGTTTTGGAAGTAAGTTGTGAGTCACGGGGACTCAGCAATCTCGCACCCTCGCGATCAAGACTATTTAAGCTTAATGGTATGGCAAGGTATGATGTGGAGCTGCAGCAAGCGACTAGCATATCTGGTGGCTAACCTATTCGCAAAAGAGAGCGAGAAGAGAAGGCAAAAGCACGGTCGAACAATTATGATCAAGAAGTGATCCTAGAACAACCTACGTCAAGCATTACTCCAACATCGTGTTCACTTCCCGGACTCCGCCGAGAAGAGACCATCACGGTTACACACGCAGTTGATTCATTTTAATTAAGTTAAGTTTCATGTTATCTACAACCGGACATTAACAAATTCCCATCTGCCAATAACCGCAGGCACGGCTTTCGAAAGTTCAAATCCCTGCAGGGGAGTCCCAACTTAGCCCATCACAAGCTCTCATGGTCAATGAAGGATATTCCTTCTCCCGAGACATTCCGATTAGACTCGGCATCCCGGTTACAAGACATCCTCGACAATGGTACCAGCAACACCGCCTGAATGTGCCGACAAATCCCGATAGGATCTGCACATATCTCGTTCGCAGGGCACACTCAGATTGTCCAAACTTCCGGTAGGCCAGCCCAGAGTTGCCCCTGGTGGCCACCGGCGGCTGACAGGTTAGACCAACACTCAGAGGAGCACTGGCCCGGGGGGGGGGTTAAATAAAGATGACCCTCGGGCTCCGGAAACCCAAGGGAAAAAGAGGCTAGGTGGAAAATGGTAAAACCAAGGTTGGGCATTGCTGGAGGATTTTTATTCAAGGTGAACTGTCAAGGGGTTCCCATTATAACACAACCACGTAAGGAACGCAAAATCCGGGAACATAACACCGATATGATGGAAACTAGGGCGGCAAGAGTGGAACAAAACACTAGGCATAAGGCCGAGCCTTCCACCCTTTACCAAGTATATAGATGCATTAAGATAAACAAGATAATATGGTGATATCCCAATAATAAACAATGTTCCAACAAGGAACGATCTCCAATCTTCACCTGCAACTAGCAATGCTATAAGAGGGGCTGAGCAAAGCGGTAACATGGAGGGTTAGAGGTTTGACATGGCAATTTAGGAGGCATGATAAGCAAGTGGTAGGTATCGTAGCATAGGCATAGCAAAAGAGCGAGCATCTAGCAAGCAAAGATAGAAGTGATTTCGAGGGTATGATCATCTTGCCTGCAAAGTTGTTAAAGTTGACTTGATCCTCGTAAGTGAACTCAACGGGCTCCTCGTTCACGAACTTGTCTCCCGGCTCTACCCAAAAAAGAACAACAAGCAAATGGAACACAATCAACCACGTGCAATGCTCAAACAACATGATGCAAACATGGTATGATATGCGGGATGCGATATGTGAGGCATATGCAAGATTTGCAAAGGAATGAATGAACCTAGCCTCAACATGGAAATCCAAGAGTTCCACTGGAAAGGTGAGGTGATTTCGGTTGAAATCGATATAAAGATCACCGGAATCGGATGCACGGTTTGGGAATGGCAAGCAAAACAAATATGGCACCGGTGTGCGATAATCAGCAAGTGACCAACTAAATGCATCAAGATAAATATGCTACAGCGCTCAAACATGACAACAAAATACATGGCAGGGATCCACTCATGATGCTTGACAAAATATGAACACTGAGCTACGGCTAGTTCATCCATTAATAGGTTCAAACAAGCATGGCAAAAGTGCAAATGATAACAGGTTTCAGACTTGGTGAAATTAACACAAGTCTAGAATTTATCATCAGGAAGCACACTTCAGAGCATGAAAACTACATGCTACAGGAACTTAACATGGCAAAGCTAGGCATGGCATGAAGCTACTCAAAGCAGTTAACAAAAGTCCCTTAGTGATCTTCAGACAAAAGGGATCAGAAAATACAATTGCACGCATGTGAACATGGCAAAAACATAAACATATCTCAGACAGTGAAAAACTGGAGCATGCAAATCAGTTAACGAGTAGGCATGTTTACGAGCTCGATGCACTCACTACAGAGCATGTCATGACAAACTAAGCATACACCCATCAATAAGACATGGCAAGAACAACATCATAGCATGCACGGATCAATAGCAACGTCCTCGGGAAAATCGCTAATCATGTCAATGATCTGCCAGGAACATTTTATGGCAAAAGTAGAGCTTGATTGACTCAAGCTAGGGTGCTCCATAAATGCAAACAAAGACACGGATGGATAGAGCACAACAATATTAACAAAACATTCTTACTGATCATCCTCAAAAGAGGCACGGATCACTAGGAAACAACATGAACATATGGCATAACAACCAAATCAGGACAAGGACTTCGTGAAATTCTAAGTCCCTGAAATCAGCATTACCGATTACGCTACTTTGCAAACTTGTGCTAGTCACCACAAATATCACAAAAATACATGGCAAGCACCTCTGTAAAGATGACATGGCATATAACAAAACACATGTAGAGCTCAAGACATAGCATGCACACATTAATCATGGCAAAAATGACAAAATGCCATTTGCTGAAATAGATCTGCCAAATTCCTCACATAGCCCTCTTCCAACAGCATTTCGGGCATCAAGATGAGCTCAAATGAAAATAATGCAATGAGATGAAATGATGTACTCGTCGAGACGAACATTCTAATATGGTACACGCACAAATCAGAGCTACTACGAGAGAGTTATGACATGATGAAAATTGCCAAAAAATTAGGGTTACGGGGGATAAAAGTCAACCGAAATTTCAGATCTAAGATCTGCTGTAGCAACACTGTAGCATGGTGCTGACTTCGAGGCGGCGGCGGACCTCGCCGGAATCGGCGCCGGAGTGGACAGAGGTGGTCGGAGTGGACGGGGCCGGCCGGATCTGGAACCGGCGCGGCGAGGCAGCGAGGAAGGGGCCGCTGGCGCGGCTGCCGGCGCGGGATCCGGCGTGGCAGACGCGGTGGCGCTCCGCGGCGGAGCGACAGGGTGGCAACGCTCGCCGGTGCGAGACGAACGGCGGAGCGCAGGCGGTGAGCGCTCGGGGCGACACACGCGAAGGAGGAAGAAGACGGCGGGGCACGCTGGGGCGAGGGCCCGGGCGCGCGCGAAGGAGGGCCGTGGATGGGCCTGCGGGCCCGCGGCGGTGGGAGGCGGCCGGTGGCCACGTGGCAGCATGCCACTGGTCGTGGGCGGCAGTGCTGCTTTGCCTGACGGGGTTCGGACAATGTCCGGCACGGCGGGGCGATTTTTAGGGTTTTGGAAGGAGGGGATCGGAGGCCTAGTTTTATAGGTAGGAGGAGCTAGGAAGCTCCAAAGGGAGTGCGGTTTTCGGCCACGCGATCGGGATCGAACGCTCTAGACGATGGAGAGGGTTTAGGTGGGTTTTGGGCCAAATTGGAAGGGTGTTGGGCTGCAACACACATGAGGCCTTTTCGGTCCCTCGGTTAACCGCTGGAGTATCAAACGAAGTCCAAATGGCACGAAACTTGACAGGCAGTCTACCGGTAGTAAACCAAGGCTGCATGACAAGTCTCTGTCCAATCTGGAAATGTTTAACCCCGACACACGAAAAGAGGTAGAAAGGGGCACCGGAGGACATAGGAGCGCCGAAATGCAAAACAAACAACGGGGAAAATGCTCGGATGCATGAGACGAACATGTATGCGAATGCAATGCCCATGATGATATGATATGAGATGCATGACAAAGACGACAACACATGGAGACAAAAACCCGACAACGACGAAATGAAATAACTTAGTGCCAGAAACGGCAAGAGTTGGGATACATATAAGGTAAATTACATCCGGGGTGTTACAACACTCCACCACTACGAAAGGATCTTGTCCCGAGATCTAGGACTGGAAAAACGCTGGGTACTCAGAACGGAGGTGATCCTCGCGTTCCCAGGTGGCTTCACAGTTGGAATGGTGTGACCACTTGACTTTGAGGAATTTGATTGACTTATTGCGAGTCTTGCACTCAGTTTCTTCAAGAATAGCAACGGGGTGCTCACGATAAGAAAGTTCTTCTTATTTTTCAATGTCTTTGAAGTTGACGGTGCGGTTAGGAGTCTTGAAGCACTTGCGGAGCTAAGAGACATGTAACACGTCGTGCAAATTTGCAAAGTTGGAGGGAAGCTCAAGTTGATAGGCGAGATCGCCTCTCTTGTTGATGATCTTGAAAGGACCCACGTATCTAGGGGCAAGCTTCCCTTTGATACTGAAGCGGCGAGTACCTTTCATTGGAGAGACGCGGAGGTAAACATGGTCTTCGATCTCGAAAGCCAAATCACGATGCTTACTATCATAGTAGCTCTTCTGGCGCGATTGCGCTGCTTTGAGGTTATCACGAATGACTTTGCACATCTCTTCTGCCTCCGTGATCAAGTCATTTCCGAGAAGTTGACGTTCACCAGTCTCTGACCAGTTAAGAGGAGTACGGCAGTTCCTGGCATAGAGAATTTCAAATGGGGCCTTACCCGAACTCGCTTGGAAGCTGTTGTTGTAGGAGAACTCAGCATATGGAAGACAATCTTCCCACTTCATACCGAAAGAGATAACGCAAGCCCTGAGCATATCTTCAAGAATCTGATTGACACGCTCGACTTGGCCCCTAGTTTGAGGATGAAAAGCTGTGCTGAAACGGATGTTGGTGCCCATGGCCTTCTGAAAAGAATCCCAAAACTTTGAGGTAAAGATGCTGCCACGATCTGAAGAAATCAACTGCGGAATGCCCTGCAGAGAGACAATTCGAGAGGTATAAAGCTCTGCCAATTGAGCTGCTATGATAGACTCTTTAATAGGCAGAAAGTGAGCCACTTTAGTGAGTTTGCCGATGACAACGAATATAGCATCATTGCCACGCTTGCACTTTGGAAACCCAGTCACGAAGTCCATCTCAATGTGGTCAAACTTCCATTCTGGAATGGCAAGAGGTTGGAGGAGACCAGCTGGTCGTTGGTCTTCTGCCTTCACTCTTCTGCAGACATCACATCCATTCATGAACTGAGCAATCTCGCGCTTCATTCAAGTCCACCAATATGCCTGCTTGAGGTCATGGTACATCTTTGTACTTCCAGGGTGGATAGAGAGGAGAGAATTGTGAGCCTCGTTCATAATGACTTTACGAAGGTCACCTTTAGGCACAACAATGCGATCCTCGAAGAAGAGAGTATCCTTGTCATCAAGGCAATAGCACTTGTACTTGGGTTGACTCTTGGCAATCCCAATCTCCACCTTCTTCACCAAAGCATCAAGAAGTTGAGCCTCGCGAATCTGATCTTCCAAAGTAGGAGAGACTTGGAGGTTGGCGAGGAACCTTGAGGAACAACTTGTAGATTGAGTTTGCGGAAAGCTTCACAAAGCTCGGCTTGGTAAGGCTTGAGAATCAAACTGTTGCAGTAAGCCTTACTTCTCAATGCGTCAGCAATTACATTGGCCTTGCCTGGAGTATATTCGATACTCGGATTATACTCTTGAATCATTTCGACCCAACGAGTCTGCCTGAGGTTGAGATTAGGCTGAGTGAAGATGTACTTGAGACTCTTGTGGTCAGTGAAGATGTCCACTTTTCTTCCAATAAGAGATGTCTCCAAGTCAAAAGAGCATGCACAACTGCCGCCAACTCGAGGTCATGAGTGGGTTAGTTCTTCTCGTTGGGCTTCAACTGGCGAGAGGTATAAGCCACAACTTTCTTCTCTTGCATCAACACTGCACAAGGACCTTGAAGAGAGGCATCACAGAAGACCTCGAACGGTTTGGATTCATCAGGAGGAGTCAGAACTGGAGCAGTGACTAATTTCTCTTTCAAGGTGTTGAAAGTGATGTCACATTCAGGAGACCAAATGTATTTGACGTCCTTCTGGAGAAGGTTTGAAAGAGGCTTCACGATCTTTGAGAAGTTCTCAACGAACCTTCGATAGTAGCTTGCGAGACCAAGGAAGCTGCGAAGTTGCTTCACATTCTGAGGTGGTTCCCAATTCACAATTGCAGACAGCTTCTCAGGACTCACCGCTATGCCCTTGGCAGAGATGATATGCCCAAGGTAGAGAACCTCATCGAGCCAAAACTCGCACTTTGAAAACATGGCATAGAACTGATATTCTCTGAGCTTATCCAGCACCAAACGCAAGTGCTTGGCATGATCTTCCTTGTTCTTGGAAAAGACCAAAATGTCATCGAGGTAGACCAAGACGAAGTCATTTGTGTAGGGGTTGAAGATGAAGTTCATCATGCGAGAGAAAGTCGGAGGAGCGTTGACGAGGCCAAAAGACATGACAGTGTATTCATATGAACCATAGCTTGTTCCGAAAGCCGTCTTGGGGATATCTTGCTCACGAATTCGAATCTGGTGATAGCCCATACGGAGATGAAGCTTGGAGAATACTTGAGCACCTTTGAGTTGTTCAAACAGCTCGTTGATGTTGGGAAGTGGGTACTTGTTCTTTATAGTCTTCTTGTTCAATGGAAGGTAGTCAACACAAAGTCGGTCCGTTCCATCCTTCTTCTTCACAAAAAGAACTCCACAACCCCACGGATAAGAACTAGGTCGGATGAGACCCATTCTCTCTTGAATATCGAGTTGCTTCTTCAGCTCCTTCAACTCTTCAGGTCCAAGCTTGTAAGGACATTTGCAAACAGGTTCCGTGCCAGGCTCAAGATCGATGACGAATTCAACTGGCCGGTGCGGAGGCATTCCTGGAAGCTCTTGTGGAAAGACGTCTTGATATTCGAAAATGACTGGAATTTGAGAGATGGCATCCAGTTCACCCTTCTCATTGAGAGAAAATAGAAGGATTTTATTATCCCGAGCGGCAAAGACAATTACATCCTCAGACGAATGAGTCAATTGAATCTGCCTGGCTGCACAATCAAGCTGAGCCTTGTGCTTGGAAAGCCAATCCATTCCGAGAATAAGATCAATATCCGAGTTACCAAGGACCATTGGAGAAGCTAGAAACTTGAAATCACCCATCATGATAGAAATATCCGGAATCTCGTAGTTTGCGAGCAAACACTTACCAGGTGAGACAACTGCTAACGGTTTATGCAAGACTTGAGAAGACAACTCATGCATAGATGCAAAAGGTCTCGAGATGAAACAATGCGATGCACCAGTGTCAAAAAGTACTTTTGTAGGAACATCGTTAACAGGAAGGTTACCCATGATGACATCTGACGACTCCTCTGCCTGAGCTGCATTCATCAAGTTGACCTTGGCGTGCTTGGGGTTATGCTTGACCACAGCTGTACTTGCCGATCTCACGGGAGGAGGAGGAGGGAGACGCCTTTGATTGAAGCATTTGTTGGCATAGTGACCCTTCTGTTGGCACTTGTTGCACGTGACCTCCGAGAGTGGACGGTGATACGGAGCACTTGATCATGGAGCTTGAGACGAAGTCTTGTTCTGAAAGCCAGGGTTGGGTGGGTGGGAAGATCCACTTCCACCTTTGCCCTTCTGCTGATAAGGCTGACGGAACGGAGGAGGAGCAAGCCAATACTTTTGCTTCTTAGCCACTTGAGTTGAGGAAGGAGTTGCATCTCTGACTCGCTTCTTGGAAGCATCGCACTTCAGTTGAGCAGTCTCTTGCTTCATTCATGTTGTAAAACTCATCGTACTTCCTGGGCTCAAAGAGGACGAGAGCTAGCTGGATTTCTTCTCTAAGACCACCCCTGAACTGATATATCATGCTCTTCTCGTCAGGGACGTCCTGCTTAGCAAAACGGGCGAGCTTCTGAAACATGATTTTGTACTGGTAAACAAACATAGTGCCTTACTTCAGGTTGCGGAATTCCTCACGCTTGCTCTCAGCCACACTCTGAGGAATATGATGAGCTTTGAAGTCTTGACGGAATTCATCCCAGGTAATCACACGGCCTCCTCTGGAATCTTTGTACTGCTGAAACCATTCTGCAGCTTGGTCTTTGAGTTGGAAGGAGGTGAACTTGACAAGGTCCTCAGGCCTTACGTTACTGCACTCGAAATGCTTGCATATGTCCATGAGCCAATCATCAGCGTCTGTTGCCTCAACACAATTGCTGAAGGTCTTTGGCTGGTTAGCAAGGAACTGGTTGAGTGTAGCAAACTGATTCTGATTGTTGCCATTACCCTGGTTCCCTTGGTTGCGCTCTTGAAGAATTTGCATGATCAGCTGCGTGTTTGCATTGGTAGAGGCCATCACAGCTTGCCATGCCTTCGGAGGTGGAGGTGGTGGTGGCGGATCCTGATTCTGATTCTGATTGTTGCCCTTAGCGGGAGCCATCCTGAAGAGGGTGACATCCGTTAGCGTCATGACAGACATATATTGAAGCTGAATCAAACAGGTTGAAATTGCAACATATAGTCTTCACATCCGAACAAAATGAACGAATGCATTCCAATTGAAATGGTCACATATCCATAAATTGAGAAGCCACTTAGAATTGAGGTAGAAGAAAAACAACAAGGTACGAACAAGAACGAATACTTGGTGAGGATTACCCAATCCCAAACCAACTATCCGCGGAAGAAGAACTAGAGCTAAAAGAATTCCCACCTATGAAACTCCCGAACCTTTCCGGTTATGCAATCAGGTGCTGGGGATACAGGGGAAGCATATTATCTCACCCAAATCTAGAAAATCCTACATCCAGCTGTATCCATCCTTCAACACATAACCGAGAAACCTTCAGAAATCATCTACCTCAACCTTCGAAAAGCATCCGTTATACAAGTTATGGCAATACTCCCGAACTCCCGCCCCAGTACTGGGTGGCGTCGAGGTTATCTCACCAACAACTGCATAAAAGAGATTTTTGATGTCGGCGAAACTCAGGTATTCCAGAATCTCAACGATAAAATTGTGACGACAACACCTCAGAGCTCAACTCCCCGGGACACTGCCACAACCCCTAAATGACAGGAGGCACCAAGAACAATGTTCTCGTCACAAATCAATTGGAATGATTCCAAGATACCCGCGTGATCTTAAAATTTTTTTAGTGAAATTTGAGAAGAGAAGAGTCAAAACTCTACGTCAGGATGCCTTACCAGAGCGATGAAGGGACTGAGGAGTAAAAAGAATTCCTAACTATCCAATATATATAATTCCTAAAAGACTCAAAACATTTTTTTTAGACTCAACAACACCAACGATTCGATCAAGCAGGGGGGCTCCTAAGGTCGGGGAAGGCTCTGATTACCAACTTGTAACGCCCTCGATGCGGCTATATCTCCTACGTGTCGAAGCATGACTTAGAGGCATAACCGCATTGAAAGCAATGTCAAAAGTAAGGTAATCTTCACAACAACCCATGTAAATAGATAAAAGGGGAAAAGGTACATAGTTGGCTTACACTCGCCACGTCACACAAATACATGAATAACATTGCAATCATCCAATACACTCATGGTCCAACTACGGTACCAAAATAAAGATCAACCCCCACATGCGACAAAGTCCCCGATCGCCTCAACTGGGCACCACTACTGATCATCTGGGAAAGACACACAGTAACGGCGAGAGTCTTCATCGAACTCCCACTTGAGCTCAAGCGCATCGTCTGGAACGGTATCATCGGTCCCTACATCTGGTTTTGGAAGTAAACTGTGAGTCACGGGGACTCAGCAATCTCGCACCCTCGCGATCAAGACTATTTAAGCTTAAAGGTAAGGCAAGGTATGATGTGGACCTACAGCAAGCGACTAGCATATCTAGTGGCTAACCTATTCGCAAAAGAGAGCGAGAAGAGAAGGCAAAAGCACGGTCGAACACTTATGATCAAGAAGTGATCCTAGAACAACCTACGTCAAGCATTACTCCAACACCGTGTTCACTTCCCGGACTCTGCCGAGAAGAGACCATCATGGTTACACACGCGGTTGATTCATTTTAATTAAGTTAAGTTTCATGTTATCTACAACCAGACAGTAACAAATTCCCATCTGCTCATAAGCACGGGCACGGCTTTCGAAAGTTCAAATCCCTGCAGGGGAGTCCCAACTTAGCCCATCACAAGCTCTCACGGTCAATGAAGGATATTCCTTCACCCGAGACATTCCGATCAGACTCGGCATCCCGGTTACTAGACATCCTCGACAATGGTAAAACAAGCCAAGCAACACCGCCCGAATGTGCCCACAAATCCCGATAGGAGCTGCACATATCTCGTTCTTAGGGCACACTTAGATTGTCCGAACTTCCTGTAGGCTAGCCCAGAGTTGCCCCTGGTGGCAATCGGCGGCTGACAGGTTGGACCAACACTCAGAGGAGCACTGGCCCGGGGGGGGGTTAAATAAAGATGACCCTCGGGCTCCGGAAACCCAAGGGAAAAAGAGGCTAGGTGGCAAATGGTAAAACCAAGGTTGGGCATTGCTGGAGGAGTTTTATTCAAGGCGAACTATCAAGGGGTGCCCATTATAACCCAACCGCATAAGGAACGCAAAATCCAGGAACATAACACCGATAGGACGGAAACTAGGGCGGCAAGAGTGGAACAAAACACCAAGCATAAGGCCGAGCCTTCCACCATTTACCAAGTATATAGATGCATTAAGATAAAGAAGATAATATGGTGATATCCCAACAATAAACAATGTTCCAACAAGGAACGATCTCCAATCTTCACCTGCAACTAGCAACGCCATAAGAGGGGCTGAGCAAAGCAGTAACATAGCCAATCAACGGTTTGCTAGGACATGGAGGGTTAGAGGTTTGACATGGAAATTTGGGAGGCATGATAAGAAAGTGGTAGGTATCGTACCATAGGCTTAGCAAAAAGCGAGCATCTAGCAAGCAAAGATAGAAGTGATTTCGAGGGTATGATCATCTTGCCTGCAAAGTTGTCAGAGTTGACTTGATCCTCATAAGTGAACTCAACGGGCTCCTCGTTCATGAACTCGTCTCCCGGCTCTAACCAAACAAGAACAACAAGCAAACAGAACACAATCAACCACGTGCAATGCTCAAACAACATGATGCAAACATGGTATGGTATGCGGGATGCGATATGTGATGCATATGCAAGATTTGCAAAGGAATGAATGAACCTGGCCTCAACTTGGAAATCCAAGAGTGCCACTGGAAAGGTGAGGTGATTTCGGTTGAAATCGATATAAAGATCACCGTAATCAGATGCATAGTTTGGAAATGGCAAGAAAAACAAATATGGCACCGGTCTACGATAATCAACAAGTGACCAACTAAATACATCAAGATAAATATGCTACATCGATCAAACATGACAACAAAATACATGGAAGGGATCTACTCATGATGCTTGACAAAATATGAACACTGAGCTACGGCTAGTTCATCCACTAACAGGTTCAAACAAGCATGGCAAAAGTGCAAATGATAACAGGTTTCAGACTTGGTGAAATTAACACAAGTCTGGAATTTATCATCAGGAAGCACACTTTAGAGCATGAAAACTACATGCTACAGGAACTTAACATGGCAAAGCAAGGCATGGCATGAAGCTACTCAAAGCACATAACAAAAGTCCCTTCGTGATCTTGAGCCAAAAGGGATCAGAAAATACAATTGCACGCATGTGAACATGGCAAAAACATAAACACATCTCAGACTTAGTGAAAAACTGGAGCATGCAAGTCAGTTAACGAGTAGGCATGTTTACGAGCTCGATGCACTCACTACAGAGCATCTCATGACAAAGTAAGCATAGACCCATCAATAAGACATGGCATAGAAGCTAGGCATGGCAAGAACAACATCATAGCATGCACGGATCAATAGCAACATCCTCGGCAAAATCGCTAATCATGTCAATGATCTGCCAGGAACATTTTATAGCAAAAGTACAGCTTGATTGAAGCAAGCTACGGTGCTCCATAAATGCAAACAAAGACACGGATGGATAGAGCACAACAATATTAACAAAACATCCATACTGATCATCCTCAAAAGAGGCACGGATCACTAGGAAACAACATGAACATATGGCATAACAACAAAATCAGGACAAGGACTTAGTATAATTCTAAGTCCCTGAAATCAACATTACCGATTATGCTACTTTGCAAACTTGTGCTAGTCACCACAAATATCACAAAAATACATGGCAAGCACCTCTGTAAAGATGGCATGGCATATAACAAAACACATGTAGAGCTCAGGAACATAGCCTGCACACATTAATCATGGCAAAAATGACAAAATGCCATTTGCTGAAATAGATCTGCCTAATTCCTCACATAGCCCTCTTCTAACCGCATTTCGGGCATCAAGATGAGCTCAAATGAAAATGATGCAATGAGATGAAATGATGTACTCGTCGAGGTGAATATTCTGATATGCTACACGCACAAATCAGAGCTACGATGAGAGAGTTATGACATGATAAAAATTGCCAAAAAATTAGGGTTACGGGGGATAAAAGTCAACCGAAATTTCAGATCTGAGATCTGCTGTAGCAACACTATAGCAGGGCGCGGACTTTGAGGCAGCGGCGGACCGCGCCGGAATCGGCGTCAGAGTGGACGGAGGTGGTCGGAGTGGCCGGGCCGGCCGGATCTGGAACCAGCGCGGCGAGGCAGCAAGGAAGGGGCCGCGGGCGCGGGATCCGGCGCGGCGGACGCGGTGGCGCTCCGCGGCGGAGTGACAGGGTGGCGGCGCTCGCCTGCATGAGACAGACGGCGGAGCGAGGGCGGTGAGCGCTCGGGGCGACACGCGCGAAGGAGGAAGAAGACGGCGGGGCACGCTGGGGAGGCGGCATGGGCGCATGCGGAGGAGGGCCGCGGATGGGCCTGCGGGCCCTCGGCGGCGGGAGGCGGCCGGCGGCCACGTGGCAGTGTGCCACTGGTCGCGGGCGGCGGTGCTACTCTGTCCGACGGGGTTCGGACAATGTCCGGTGCGGCGGGGCAATTTTTAGGGTTTTGGAAGGAGGGGATCCAGGAATTTCGGAGGAGGCCAAGTTTTATAGGTAGGAGGAGCTAGGAAGCTCCAAATGGAGTGCGGTTTTCGGCCACGCGATCGGGATCGAACGCTCTAGACGATGGAGAGGGTTTAGGTGGGTTTTGGGCCAAATTGGAAGGGTGTTGGGCTGCAACACACACGAGGCCTTTTCGGTCCCTCGGTTAACCGCTGGAGTATCAAACGAAGTCCAAATGGCACGAAACTTGACAGGCAGTCTACCGGTAGTAAACCAAGGCCGCATGACAAGTCTGTGTCCAATCTGGAAATGTTTAACCCCCACACATGAAAAGAGGTAGAAAGGGGCACCGGAGGACATAGAAGCGCCAAAATGCAAAACAGACAACGGGGAAAATGCTCGGATGCATGAGACGAACATGTATGCGAATGCAATGCCCATGATGACATAATATGAGATGCATGACAAAGACAACAACACACGGAGACAAAAACCCGACAATGATGAAATGAAATAACTTAGTGCCAGAAACGGCAAGAGTTGGGATACATATAAGGTAAATTACATCCGGGGTGTTACAACACGCCACCACTACGAAAGGATCTCGTCC
The DNA here is from genome assembly GCA_034509565.1 of Triticum monococcum. NCBI lineage: Eukaryota > Viridiplantae > Streptophyta > Magnoliopsida > Poales > Poaceae > Triticum > Triticum monococcum. The sequence goes on from CM067842.1 coordinate 154,345,254, forward strand.
CGAGATCTAGGACTGGAAAAATACAGGGTACTCAGAACGGAGGTGATCCTCGCATTCCCAGGTGGCTTCACGGTTGGAATGGTGTGACCACTTGACTTTGAGGAATTTGATTGACTTATTGTGAGTCTTGCGCTCAGTTTCTTCAAGAATAGCAATGGGGTGCTCACAATAAGAAAGGTCTTCTTGGAGTTCAATGTCTTTGAAGTTGACGGTGTGGTCAGGAGTCTTGAAGCACTTGCGGAGCTGAGAGACATGGAACACGTCGTGCACATTTGCAAAGTTGGAGGGAAGCTCAAGTTGATAGGCGAGATAGCCTCTCTTGCTGACGATCTTGAAAGGACCCACGTATCTAGGGGCAAGCTTCCCTTTGATACTGAAGCGACAAGTACCTTTCATTGGAGAGACGCGGAGGTAAACATGGTCTTCGATCTCGAAAGCCAAATCACGATGCTTACTATCATAGTAGCTATTCTGGCACGATTGTGCTGCTTTGAGGTTATCACGAATGACTTTGCACATCTCTTCTACCTCCGTGATCAAGTTATTTCCGAGAAGTTGACGCTCACCAGTCTCTGACCAGTTAAGAGGAGTACAACACTTCCTGCCATAAAGAATTTCAAATGGGGCCTGGCCCGAACTCGCTTGGAAGCTGTTGTTGTAGGAGAACTCAGCATATGGAAGACAATCTTCCTACTTCATACCGAAAGAGATAACGCAAGCCCTGAGCATATCTTCAAGAATCTGATTGACACGCTCGACTTGGCCGCTAGTTTGAGGACGAAAAGCTGTGCTGAAACGGATGTTGGTGCCCATGGCCTTCTAAAAAGAATCCCAAAACTTGGAGGTAAAGATGCTGCCACGATCTGAAGAAATCAACTGCGGAATGCCGTGCAGAGAGACAATCCAAGAGGTATAAAGCTCTGCCAATTGAGCTGTTGTGATAGACTCTTTGATAGGCAGAAAGTGAGCCACTTTAGTGAGTTTGTCGATGACAACGAATATAGCATCATTGCCGCGCTTGGACTTTGGAAACCTAGTCATGAAGTCCATCTCAATTTGGTCAAACTTCCATTCTGGAATGGCAAGAGGTTGGAAGAGACCAGCTGGTCATTGGTGTTCTGCCTTCACTCTTCTGCAGACATCACATTCATTCACGAACTGAGCAATCTCACGCTTCATTTGAGTCCACCAATACGCCTGCTTGAGGTCATGGTACATCTTTGTACTTCCAGGGTGGATAGAGAGGAGAGAATTGTGAGCCTCGTTCATAATGACTTTACGAAGGTCACCTTTAGGCACAACAATGCGATCCTCGAAGAAGAGAGCATCCTTGTCATCGAGGCGATAGCACTTGTACTTGGGTTGACTCTTGGCAATCCCAATCTTCACCTTCTTCACCATAGCATCAAGAAGTTGAGCCTCGCGAATCTGATCTTCCAAAGTAGGAGAGACTTGGAGGTTGGTGAGGAAACCTTGAGGAACAACTTGCAGATTGAGTTTGCGGAAAGCTTCACAAAGCTCGGGTTGGTAAGGCTTGAGAATCAAACTGTTGCAGTAAGCCTTCCTGCTCAATGCGTCAGCAATTACATTGGCCTTGCCTGGAGTATATTCGATACTCGGATTATACTCTTGAATCATTTCGACCCAACGAGTCTGCCTGAGGTTGAGATTAGGCTGAGTGAAGATGTACTTGAGACTCTTGTGGTCAGTGAAGATGTCCACTTTTCTTCCCAATAAGAGATGTCTCCAAGTCAAATGAGCATGCACAACTGCCACCAAATCGAGGTCATGAGTGGGGTAGTTCTTCTCGTTGGGCTTCAACTGGCGAGAGGTATAAGCCACAACTTTCTTCTCTTGCATCAACACTGCACCAAGACCTTGAAGAGAGGCATCATAGAAGACCTCGAACGGTTTGGATTCATCAGGAGGAGTCAGAACTGGAGCAGTGACTAATTTCTCTTTCAAGGTGTTGAAAGTGATGTCACATTCAGGAGACCAAACGTATTTGACGTGCTTCTAGAGAAGGTTTGAAAGAGGCTTCATGATCTTTGAGAAGTTCTCAACGAACCTTCGACAGTAGCTTGCGAGACCAAGGAAGCTGCGGAGTTGCTTCATGTTCTAAGGTGGTTCCCAATTCACAATTGCAGACACCTTCTCAGGATTCACCGCTATGCCCTTGGCAGAGATGATATGCCCAAGGTAGAGAACCTCATCGAGCCAAAACTCGCACTTTGAAAACTTGGCATAGAACTGATGTTCTCTGAGCTTATCCAGCACCAAACGCAAGTGCTTGGCATGATCTTCCTTGTTCTTGGAAAAGACCAAAATGTCATCGAGGTAGACCAAAACGAAGTCATTTGTGTAGGGGTTGAAGATGAAGTTCATCATGCGAGAGAAAGTCGGAGGAGCATTGACGAGGCCAAAAGACATGACAGTGTATTCATATGAACCATAGCTTGTTCTGAAAGCCGTCTTGGGGATATCTTGCTCACAAATTTGAATCTGGTGATAGCCCATACGGAGATCAAGCTTGGACACTACTTGAGCACCTATGAGTTGTTCAAACAGCTCGTTAATGTTGGGAAGTGGGTACTTGTTCTTTATAGTCTTCTTGTTCAATGGATGGTAGTCAACACAAAGTCGGTCCGGTCGATCCTTCTTCTTCACAAAAAGAACTCCACAACTCCACGGAGAAGAACTAGGTCGGATTAGACATATTCGCTCTTGAATATCGAGTTGCTTCTTCAGCTCCTTCAACTCTTCAGGTCCAAGCTTGTAAGGACATTTGCAAACAGGTTCCGTGCCAGGCTCAAGATCGATGACGAATTCAACTGGCCGGTGCGGAGGCATTCCTGGAAGCTCTTGTGGAAAGACGTCTTGATATTCGCAAATGACTGGAATTTGAGAGATGGCATCCAGTTCACCCTTCTCATTGAGAGAAAACATATGGATGGTATTATCCCGAGCGGCAAAGACAGTTACATCCTCAGACGAATGAGTCAATTGAATCTGCCTGGCTGCACAATCAAGCTGAGCCTTGTACTTAGAAAGCCAATCCATTCCGAGAATAAGGTCAATATCCGAGTTACCAAGGACTATTGGAGAAGCTAGAAACTTGAAATCACCCATCATGATAGAAATATCCGGAATCTCGTAGTTTGCGAGCAAACACTTACCAGGTGAGACAACTGCTAACGGTTTATGCAAAACTTGAGAAGACAACTCATGCTTAGATGCGAAAGGTCTCGAGATGAAACAATGCGATGCACCAGTGTCAAAAAGTACTTTTGCAGGAACATCGTTAACAGGAAGGTTAATCATGATGACATCTGACGAGTCCTCTGCCTGAGCTACATTCATCAAGTTAACAGGTTCAAACAAGCATGGCAAAAGTGCAAATGATAAGAGGTTTCAGACTTAGTGAAATTAACACAAGTCTGGAATTTATCATCAGGAAGCACACTTTAGAGCATGAAAACTACATGCTACAGGAACTTAACATGGCAAAGCAAGGCATGGCATGAAGCTACTCAAAGCACTTAACAAAAGTCCCTTAGTGATCTTGAGCCAAAAGGGACCAGAAAATACAATTGCATGCATGTGAACATGGCAAAAACATAAACAGATCTCAGACTTAGTGAAAAACTGGAGCATGCAAATCAGTTAACGAGTAGGCATGTTTACGAGCTCGATGCACTCACTACAAAGCATTTCATGAAAAACTAAGCATACACCCATCAATAAGACATGGCATAGAAGCTAGACATGGAAAGAACAACATCATAGCATGCACGGATCAATAGCAACTTCCTCGGCAAAATCGCTAATCATGTCAATGATCTGCCAGGAACATTTTATAGCAAAAGGAGAGCTTGATTGACTCAAGCTAGGGTGCTCCATAAATGCAAACAAAGACACGGATGGATAGAGCACAACAATATTAACAAAACATCCTTCCTGATCATCCTCAAAAGAGGCACGGATCACTAGGAAACAACATGAACATATGGCATAACAACAAAATCAGGACAAGGACTTAGTGAAATTCTATGTCCCTGAAATCAGCATTACCGATTACGCTACTTTGCAAGCTTGTGCTAGTCACCACAAATATCACAAAAATACATGGCAAGCACCTCTGTAAAGATGGCGTGGCATATAAAAAAACACATGTAGAGCTCAGGAACATAGCATGCACACATTAATCATGGCAAAAATGACAAAATGCCATTTGCTGAAACAGATCTGCCAAATTCTTCACATAGGCCTCTTCCAACAGCATTTCGGGCATCAAGATGAGCTCAAATGAAAATGATGCAATGAGATGAAATGATGTACTCGTCGAGACGAACATTCTGATATGGTACACGCATAAATCGGAGCTACGATGAGAGAGTTATGACATGATGAAAATTGCCAAAAAATTAGGGTTACGGGCGATAAAAGTCAACCGAAATTTCAGATCTGAGATCTGCTGTAGCAACACTGTAGCAGGGCGCGGACTTCGAGGCAGCGGCGGACCTCGCCAGAATCGGCGCCGGAGTGGATGGGGCCGGCCGGATCTCGAACCGGTGCGGCAAGGCGGCGAGGAAGGGCCCGCGGGCGCGGGATCCGGCGCGGCGGACGCGATGGCGCTCTGCGGCGGAGTGACACAGTGGCGGCGCTCGTCGGCGCGAGACGGACGGCGGAGCGTGGGCGGTGAGCGGCTCGGGGCGGCGCGCGCGAAGGAGGAAGAAGGCGGCGGGGCGCGCTGGGGCGGTGGCCCGGGCGCGCGCGGAGGAGGGCCGCGGATGGGCCTGCGGGCCTGTGGCGGCGGGAGGCAGCCGGCGGCCACGTGGCAGCGTGCCACTGGTCGCGGGCGGCGGTGCTGCTCTGTCCGGCGTGGTTCGGACAATGTCCGGCGCGAGGGGGCGATTTTTAGGGTTTTGGAAGGAGGGGATCCAGGAATTTCGGAGGAGGCTTAGTTTTATAGGTAGGAGGAGCTAGGAAGCTCCAAATGGAGTGCGGTTTTTGGCCACGTGATCGGGATCGAACGCTCTAGATGATGGAGAGGGTTTAGGTAGGTTTTGTGCCAAATTTGAAGGGTGTTGGTCTGCAACACACACGAGACCTTTTTGGTCCCTCGGTTAACCGTTGGAGTATCAAACGAAGTCCAAATGGCACGAAACTTGATAGGCGGTCTACCGGTAGTAAACTAAGGCCGCATGACAAGTCTCGGTCCAATACGGAAATGTTTAACCCCCTCACATGAACAGAGGTAGAAAGGGGCACCAGAGGACATAGGAGCGCCGGAATGCAAAACGGACAATGGGGAAAATGCTCGGATGCATGAGACGAACATGTATGCGAATGCAATGCCCATGATGACATGATATGAGCTGCATGACAAAGACAACAACACACGGAGACAAAAACCCGACAACGACAAAATGAAATAACTTAGTGCCGGAAACGGCAAGAGTTGGGATACATATAACGTAAATTACATCCGGGGTGTTACAAAGTATGAACCCTAGGCCTTGTTTCAACGCATTGTAATATCGTTTTTGCTCACTTTTATCATTAGTTACCTTGCTGTTTGTTTAATTTCAGATTATAAAAACCTTTATCTACCATCCATATTGCACGTGTATCACCATCTCTTCATTGAACTAGTGCACCTATACAATTTACCATTGTATTGGGTGTGTTGGGGACACAAGAGACTCTTTGTTATTTGGTTGCAGGTTTTTTTTCAGAGAGACCCTCTTCATCCTACGCCTCCCACGGATTGATAAACCTTAGGTCATCCACTTGAGGGAAATTTGAGAGCTGTCCTACAAACCTCTGCACTTGGAGGCCCAACAACGTCTACAAGAAGAAGGTTGTGTAGTAGACATCAAGCTCTTTTCTGGTGCCGTTGCCGTGGTGGTTATTGCTTGAAGGTATATCTTTAGATCTTGCAATCGAATCTTTTAGTTTCTTGTTTTATCACTAGTTTAGTCTATAAAAGAAAACTACAAAAAATGGAATTAATGTTGCCTCATATGCTTAATCTTTTTAATGTCTTTCGTGAAAATAAGGATTCCCATAATTGTGCCAAAGTGTTAGAAGAAGAATGTATTAAAATGTTTGGCACTAAATGTTTGGATGATGAGCATTGCTACCTCTTGAGCACTGCGTTGGTTTTCCCTTGAAGAGGAAAGGGTGATGTAGTAAAGCAGATTAAGTATTTCCCTTAGTTTTTGAGAACCAAGGTATCAATCCAGTAGGGGACCACGCGCAAGTCACCTCGTGCCTACACAAACAAATAATAACCTCGCAACCAACGCGATAAAGGGGTTCAATCCCTTCATGGCCACTTGCAAGAGTGAGATCTGATAGAGATAATAATAATAATAATAATAATAATAATAATAATAATAAGATAAATATTTTTGGTATTTTAATGATATAGATTGAAAGTAAAAGATAGCAATATAAAGTAGATTAGAAACTTGTATGATGGAAAGTAGACCCGGGGCCATAGGTTTCACTAGTGGCTTATCTCAATATAGCATACGTATTACAGTGGGTGAACAAATTACTGTCGAGCAATTGATAGAAAAGCGAATAGTTATGATAATATCTAGGCATGATCATGTATATAGGCATCACGTCCGGGACAAGTAGACCGAAACAATTCTGCATCTACTACTATTACTCCACACATCGACCGCGATCCAGCATGCATCTAGAGTATTAAGTTCATAAGAACAAAGTAACGCCTTAAGCAAGATGACATGACGTAGAGGGATAAACTCGTGCAATATGATATAAACCCCATCTTTTTATCCTCGATGGCAACAATACAATACGTGTCGTTTCCCCTACTGTCACTGGGATCGAGCACCGCAAGATTGAACCCAAAGCTAAGCACTTCTCCCATTGCAAGAAAGATCAATCTAGTAGGCCAAACCAAACTGATAATTCGAAGAGACTTGCAAAGATAAAACAATCATACATAAAAGAATTCAGAGAAGAATCAAATATTGTTCATAGATAATCTGGATCATAAACCCACAATTCATCGGATCTCGACAAACACACCACAAAATAAGATTACATCGAATAGACCTGCAAGAGAATTGAAGAGAACTTTGTATTGAGATCCAAAGAGAGAGAAGAAGCCATCTATCTACTAGCTATGGACCCGAAGGTCTAAAGTAAACTACTCACACATCATCGGAGAGGCCATGGAGTTGATGTAGAGGCCCTTCGTGATCAATGCCCCCTCCAACGGAGCTCCGGAAAAGGCCCCAAGATGGGATCTCTCAGGTATAGAAGGTTGCGGTGGTGGAATTAGGTTTTCGTGGTGCTCCTGGATGTTTGCGGGGTACGTGGACTTATATAGGAGGAAGAAGTAGGTCGGTGGAGCAACGAGGGGCCCACGAGGGTGGAGGGCGCGCCCCCTGCCTCGTGGCCTCCTTGATTATTTCTTGACGCCCACTCCAAGTCTCCTAGATCACGTTTGTTGAGAAAATCATGTTCCCGAAGGTTTCATTCTGTTTGGACTTCGTTTGATATTCCTTTTCTAAGAAACACTGAAATAGGCAAAAAAACAGCAATTTGGGCTGGGCCTCCGGTTAATATGTTAGTCCCAAAAATGATATAAAAGTGTAAAATAAAGCCCATTAACATCCAAAATAGATAATATAATAGCATGGATCAATCAAAAATTATAGATACGTTGGAGACGTATCAAGCATGATTACAATGTTGTTAGTATGAATTCTTTGAATACCCATGATGCTAATGATATGCAAAGCCACAAGCTTGGGGATGCTATGTTTGATGAAGATGATATTTTCTTGTCCCCCAAGTTTTGATGAGCAAATTTATTATGACGAAAGCATCCCTCCTATCTATGATGATTATTGTGATGACACGTATACTATAAAGAATAATGATATCCATGAAACTTGTCATCATGATTTTAACTTTCAATTGGATTATGCCTCACATGATAGTTATTTTGTTGAGTTTGCTCCCACTACTATTCATGAGAATAAATTTGCTTATGTGGAGAGTAATAAAAAATTATATGCTTGTAGATCATGAAAAGAATACTTTATGTGATGGTTATATTTTTGAATTCATTCATGATGCTACTGAAAATTATTATGAAGGAGGAACATATGCTTGTAGGAATTGCAATAATATCAAGTTTCCTCTCTATGTGTTGAAAATCTTGAAGCTATGCTTGTTTTGCTTTCCTATGCTAGTTGATTCTTGTTCCCACAAGTTATTTTCTCATGAAATCCCTATGCATAGGAAGTGGGTTAGGCTTAAATGTGTTAGTCATATTCTTCATGATGCTCTCTTTATGTTTCAATTCTTATCTTTTATGTGAGCATCATTGAGATCGTCATGCCTAGCTAGAAAGGCATTAAAGAAAAGCGCTTGTGGGAGACAACCCAATATTTACCCTTACTGTTTTTGTGTGTTAACATGATTATGCTATTGTAGTAATCATTTTATATAGCTTTTGTTTCAATACAGTGCCAAGTAAGACCTTTGGGATGGCTTACGGTGATAGTTGATTTGATCCTGCTGAAAAACAGAAACTTTTGCACCTAGGAGATTAGTTTTCATTTTTAACAGAAGTGCGATAAAATACTGATTCTTTTTGAAGAGGATTTATAAACAAATTGCCTAGGACTTACTAATTTTTCAGGATTTTTGGAGTTACAAAATTATTCGAGAGTTACAGATTACTACAGACTGTTCTGTTTTTGACAGATTCTGTTTTCGATGCATAGTTTGCTTGTTTTCTAGTTTCTATGGCTTATCTTGCTTAATATAAATTGTAGAAATGATATGGTACAGTAGGCATCATGTGATAAAAATTATTAATCTTATCTTGACATTACCTAAGTGGTAATTTGCTTTCTTATACTAACGTAGCTTACGAGTTATTTATTAAGTTTTGTGTTGTGCAGTTTTCAAGTTTTGGGTAAAGATTCGATGGACTATGGAATAAGAAGTGGCAAGAGGCTAAGTTTGGGGATGTTAAAGGCACCCCAAGGTAATATTCAAGGACAACCAAGAGCCTAAGCTTGGGGATGCCCCGGAAGGAATCCCCTCTTTCGTCTTCGTTCATCGGTAACCTTACTTGGAGCTATATTTTTATTCACCACATGATATGTGTTTTTCTTGGACTGTCATATTATTTTATTAGAATTTGCTTGATATTATTTAGAGTAATATTTTGCATCTTTTACTTCAATAAAAATGTCAAGTATAGCCTTTACCATGCTTATTTTGCAAGTCCATATGTTGCTATTTTAAAAACAGAAAAATTTGCTGTTATGTTTTGAATATTTTTCAATAGTCAGAACATGATAAAATCTTGAAATTTTTATAAAATTAGTAACAAAAAATTATCTACAGTGTGGTAATTTTTCAGAATTTTTGGAGTTAAAGAAGTATGATTCCTCTTGCATTCTTTACAAACTATCCTGTTTAGACAGATTACTATTATGTTTGCATTGTTTACATATGTTTGCTTGTTTAATGATTCTATTTGAGGATAGGAGTGTTAAATATGCAGAGGCAATTAGTAGGAAATGTTAAATAATAATTTTAGTGATTTGCTACAGTAGAGAATGATAAGGTTTAGCATGGATTTTTACTCGCTTATCGCACGAGTTCTTGTTGAGTTTTGTGTGGATGAAGTTTTTAAGATTTAGGAAAACCACGATATGAAAGGAATTAAGGAGACACAAAAGATCAAGCTTGCGGATGCCCAAGGCATCCCTAATTCAAGCATCTAAGCTTGGGGATGCCCCGGTTGGCATCCCACCTTTCTTCTTCAACAACCATCGGTCAGTTTTGGTTGAGCCTAAGTTTTTGCTTCTTTACATGATATGTGGTATCCTTGCAATATCATTTTATTTTGTTTTGCTTGCTGTTTGAATAAAGTACTTAAGATCTGAAATTTTATTTATGAGTAGTCTTCACAAATTGCATAATTATTCAACTACTCATTGATCTTCACTTATATCTTTTGGAGTAGTTTGTCATTTGCTCTAGTGCTTCACTTATATCTTTTTAGAGCACATCGGTAGTTTTATTTTGAAGAAATTGTTGAACTCTCATGCTTCACTTATATCATTTTGAGAGTCTCAAAACAGCATGGTAGTTTGCTTTGGTTATGAATTTAGTCCTAATATGATAGGCATCCAAGAGGGATATAATAAAAACTTTCATATAAAGTGCATTGAGTACTATGAGAAGTTTGATTCTTTATGATTGTTTTGAGATATGAAGATGGTGATATTAGAGTCGTGCTAGTTGATTAGTTGTGAATTTGAGAAATACTTGTGTTGAGGTTTGCAAGTCCCGTAGCATGCACGTATGGTAACTGTTGTGTAACAAATTTGAAGCATGAGGTGTTTATTTGATTGTCTTCCTTATGAGCGGCGGTCAGGACGAGCGATGGTCTTTTCCTACCAATCTATCCCCCTAGGAGCATGCACGTAGTGCTTGGTTTTGACGACTTATGGATTTTTGCAATAATTATGTGAGTTCTTTATGACTAATGTTGAGTCCATGGATTATACACACTCTCACCACTACAAAAAGAAGACACATCCATGACATTTTGGGCCGAACGAAATTTTTTTCTGTCATACTTATGCCACTTCTATGACAATAATTGTGACAAAACACGGTATCATCATAGATGTGGTGGGGTCCTACTTCTATGATAAAAAATCATGACAGAAAATGGGCTTTTCGTCCTGGGCGGGCCAGAGACGCGGCTGCATGACATTCTTTGGGCCGTCCATGTTGGAAAAAACTGTGGTAGAAGCAAGGGCGAGGAAAATATTGGGGTGTTCCCGGTTACGGTGGGTGGTCGGGGCTGAGCGATGTTCGTTTCTCTCGTACACGCACGCGCGTGGGTGCGAGGCGTTGGGCTTTAACTGAACCCGAGCGAGGCGTTGGGCTCTAACTGAACCCGAGCGATTGCACTGCAGGCTACACGTTACTGAACCTGAGCGATCGATCGATGGCTGTTAACTGAACCAGATCGAGCGATTCCTTCGCTACTACTGCTAACTGAAGCTGATCGATGCTGCCTCTGGATGAATAGTGAGTGTTTCTGGGGGGTTTGGATGAACAGTTCCCGGTGGGGGTGGATGAACAGGACCTCGTGGTGTTGCCTCTGGATGAACAGTGAGCATTGCTGGGGGGTTTGGATGAACAATTCCCGGTGGGGGTGGATGAACAGGACCCGTGGTGTTGCCTCTGGATGAACAGGACCCCGATCGATCGAGCCGGTTGGGGATGGATGAACAGGACCCCGATCGATCGAGCCGGTTGGGTATGGATGAACAGGACCACGTGGAGTGCTGGATGAACTGGACCACCACGTGGAGGGCAGGATGAACAGTAGACGATGGAGGGCTGGATGAACAGTAACCCGTGGAGGGGTGGTTGAACAGGAGCCCGTGGAGAGGGCTGGTTGAACAGCAGCCGGTGGAGTAGCGCGCGGTGGAGGCTGGATGAACAGGAGCCCGTGGATTAACAGTCGCAGGTGGAGGCTGGAGGAGGTCGATGCTGGATGAATAGTAGCCCGTGCAGGCTGGAGGGGGTCGACGGTGGAGATGAACAGTATCTCGTGGAGTCCCATTTTGCGGTATGCCACACCCCTCCCGATGAACAGGACCCCCGTTTCGACCATAGCGCTCCAACACAAGTCTGTTTCCTCCGTTTTGCGGTACGCCACACCCCTCCCGATCAACAGGACCCCCGTTTCGACCATAGGAGGTCCGTTTCCTCCATTTTGCAGTACGCCAGACCCCTCGCGATGAATAGGATCCCGTTTCAAACGTGGCCGGTCGAACACAAGGCCGTTTCCTCCATTCTGCTGTACGCCAGGCCTCGTTTCCATCGGCTATTCCGTCCAAGCCCTCCCGACGAACACGACGACGCATTCCGTTCCGACCCAGCCGATTGGCTCCCCATGAACACGACGATGATGTTGTTTCTCCGCTCCGACCCAGCCATGTACACGAGCCCTGGCCGTATGTATGCGTGAGTAGGCGTTCGAGACCCTGCCCATATGTACGTACGTGGCCGTATTTTCTTTCTTGCACACTGGCTGCTGTACGTACGTGTACATGCTACGTGCGCGCCTCTACTACGACACGTGTGCGCCTCTACATCGACCAATATGTATGTACACATTCGTGACCAGAATGACAACGCTACGTACGCTTCGACCAGGTGGGTCCCGACAGTCAGGCACTTCATTGCATGCGAAGATGTAGTTGGTGGGTCCCAGCAGTCAGGGGGGCGAATCGTTTTTTTTTGCCTGGACGAACTTCCTTGCGTGCGAAGATGTTGCTGGTGGGTCCCAGCAGTCAAGGGGAAACGTTTTTTCGCAAAATACGGTGGCCCGTCCGGTGGGTCCCTGCTGTCAAGTGGAGGAATAATTATTTTACGCATAATAAGGAGGCACTTCCTTGCTGCGGCCGCGGACCCGGCTGTCAGCCTCTCCACGTAGAGTCCACGTCTGATGGAAGTCGTTCCTTGACCACGTTGACCACGCTGCGCCGAGAGCACCAGGGCGGTGGATGACGGCAAGGCCTAGGAAGGGGACGACGCGGAGCTGGGGAAGACGCGGCAGTGGATGCCCACGCGTAGAGGAGTATGAGGGTTCACTGGTTCGTTGCGGTGTGAGGCTGTCATCGCCGCAGAATAGCAGGGGGTGTGGGTGAGTAGAGGGATGGCCTGGCCAGTGGTGGGAGTAGTAGGGGGCGGTGAGGCCTCCGCCGCATCGCAGCCGGCCATGGGAGGCAGGAGCACGAGGCACGACCGGCGCTGGTTTGGACGACTGGAGCAAGAAGACCAGAGGTTGAAGAAGCACTATGGCTGTTGGATGGACATCGTACGGCCACTGGAGCTAGAGTCGTGCATATTGAATAAGTTGACAAAGCCCTCCATCCCCGTCAACTTAGTAGTCCCACAAGTCAGCCTGCAACTATACTGGGTCCCAGCTAGCAGGGGGAGTATTCATTTTTTGTGCGTAATAAGGAGGCACTTCCTTGTGTGCGAAGATATAGCTGGTGGGTCCAAGATGTCAGCGGCGATAACATTTTTTTCGTGAAATACAAAGGCCCTTTCGGTGGGTCCCAAATCCGCTCTTCCTCCTTTTGTTCTTCGCTCTCCTCATCATCTTTTTCATCCAATGAGCTCACAATTTCATCAATTTCTTCTTCCATATAATCCTGCAAAACATTAGTCTCTTCTTGGACAGCGGAGACTCTCTCAATAAAATCATCAATATCGGAATTGAATTCATAATTCTCATAGCAATATTTAAGGATAGCTAAATTTTCAGGTCTATAAACTGAATCATCAAAATTTTCACACTCTTTAAACAAAGATTCAATTTCATAAGCACCCATAAAAGCAACAAATTCTTCTATTTGTTCCACATCATATTAATCATATATACCATTAGCATAAGAAGCCAAGGTTTTATCATCATTAAATTTGCATGAAAAGGGAAGGTGTGGAGCCTTCGTCCTAGAGCAACAAGTATAATCATATCTCAAGCATAGTTGCCTAGCATACCAATACAACATATAAATTTGATCCCATGATAGTTTCCCTTTTTGTGTCAAGCGATAATCCCTAAAGTATTCACGTTGATCCAACGTGTCTCCCATTATATAATTGAATGGGGTTTTCTCATGATTATCAAAGTAATACATGATATCTTTCACATAATGAGCATCGATGGTTTCAGGAGGTTCCCCATCTCCATGAGTAGCAGGTACACCTAATTTTTTTGGTATTTCGTGTTCCATATCCATAACTAAAGATAAAGAACAACTTAGAATAGCAAATAAAAATTACTTAGTGATAAAGCAAACAAGCACACACAAGAATATTCACCCCGCGTTATGGCTCCCCGGCAACGGGGCCACAAAAAGGTCTTGATAACCCACAAGTATATGGGATCACAACAGTTTTTGATAAGTAAGAGTGTCGAACCCAACGAGGAGCTAAAGGCAGAACAAATATTCCCTCAAGTTCTATCGACCACCGATACAACTCTACGCATGCTTGACGTTCGCTATACCTAGAACAAGTATGAAACTAGAAGTATTGTGTAGGTGTTGTTGGATAGGGTTGCAAGGTAATAAAGAGCATGTCAATAAAAAGTAGGGGTTGTTTAGATAAAGACACAACTAAGTTAGTTTTATTAAAGAGCTTTTTGTTACGAGAAAGTTATTTGTCCCTAGGCAATCGATAACTAGACCGGTAATCATTATTGCAATTTTATTTGAGGGAGAGGCATAGGCTAACATACTTTCTCTACTTGGATCATATGCACTTATGATTGGAACTCTAGCAAGGATCCACAACTACTAAAGATCATTAAGGTAAAACCCAACCATAGCATTAAAGTATCAAGTCCTCTTTATCCCATACGCAAACAACCTACTTACTCGGGTATGTGCTTCTATCACTCACGCCACCCACCATAAGCAAATCATGAACATATTGCAAACCCTACAGCGGGAATCCCTCATGCTTGCGCGACAGGGAGAGCACCATAGGACAACACCAATAATAAAACATGCAACTCAAACCAATCTTGATCATCAATTAACCCATAGGACAAAACGGATCTACTCAAACATCATAGGATAGCCATACATCATTGGGAAATAATATATAGCGTTGAGCACCATGTTTAAGTAGAGATTACAGCGGGTAAGAGAGGGGTTACATGTCGGGACCCCGATCCTGAATCACACTGATCTAGCATGTAACACTTCATATCACTTTGCGGCCTCACGTACGGTATTCCCACGGGTGCCACCTTACCTGGCCCGGGACCGTTTGCGCCTTTTGGCTCACGTATATGATAGTGTCGCTAGCATCCATATGACAGAGAACCCGGGCCGACATGACTAGTCATGAACCCAAAGTAGCACTAACTTACAGGAACAGGCATACATGAATCAACCTCGAGCATGTCGGTCAACAGCGTATGAATCCGGGATGTGGCACTGGGCTAACAGGACTCCGGATGTCACCGCGTGACATTTCCCCGAAGGGACAGACACAGGGACGAAGTGAATCACATGCCGGCCAGTCAAGTTTTCCGGAGCAGTAGTGCTGGGCTAGCAGGACTCCGGTGAACCGGGCCGTAGCGGACTACTATGGCACATGGAAGCACAAGACTACATTTCCCCATAAGAGAGGCTATCAGAGGTAAACAACTAGGTTGTCGGATCCCACACATAGCAATACACGTTACACGTACGCAAAACATGCAAGTATGTGTTGTACATCATGGCATCACAACATAACTCAAACTCATATAGATAAAGGCCCAGAAGAGCCACATAGCATTCAATACAAACAGGGGTCTCATGACCCATCATTCAGAACATACAAGCAACGGAAGCATTACATGTCTGAGTACAGACAACTACAAAAGGAAAAGACTAAGAAGCCTCACTAAACACGACCCTCCCAAGGGTACAAGATCGTAGCTGGGACACCAGCTACTCGTCGAAGTCACTAGGGTAACCAACTGTAAAACATAAATAAGCAAACGTGAGTACAAAGGTACTCAGCAAGTCTTACTTCAGAACTATCTACATATGCATCATTATCAACAGAGGGGGTGGTGGAGTTTAACAGCAGCAAGCCAGCTTTGACTCAATGGCTAATCTATACTATGAGTATCAGAAACTTCTTGAGGTGAGAAGACGCACATGAGTCCACAAATTCACCATATCAATACTCCACTATGGATCCGTTCCCGTCTCCCTACGAGAAGGCCATCCATAGTACTGACGCTTATCTTGCGGATTTTAGAGTATCCACTTCAAGTTGTCTATGTACTACATAAGTCCTCCAAGTTTCCATATCCGAGGAAAACGGCTATTCGAATAGATAATATTGACCCTGCAGGGGTGTACTTCTTCACACACGCTCTCGCCACTTATAGCCCTGTACACGTCATGTACCTCGGCAACCTTCAAGCGGAAGCCGGGCGAGGGTGTCGGCCATGACCTGACTAACCACACAAGTCTCTCATCCAGGTTTATCGCCTATTTGGGTTCCATCCGCAAGGATATCCGGCCGGGGTGTCGCTCACGGCCCCAAACGATGTGTGCAGGGTTCCCAAGCCCACCATCCGGTGCCACTTGGTACGCCGTGCCACAGTGCCTAGTCTGTCCCAAGCCCGTCCCATCGGACACCACCTGGTAGACA
Source organism: Triticum monococcum (assembly GCA_034509565.1). Classification (NCBI taxonomy): domain Eukaryota; kingdom Viridiplantae; phylum Streptophyta; class Magnoliopsida; order Poales; family Poaceae; genus Triticum; species Triticum monococcum. The sequence continues at coordinate 154,361,523 of CM067842.1, forward strand.
AGTAGCACTACCTACAAACGCCAGAAACTAGTTGCAACTCCTGGACAGAGATCAAGCGGATTAATAAGCCGAGAGGGGCCGGATAACCTACACAGAACTCAGTGCTTAAGGACGGTTCCAATGAGACAACCCACCATGTACTCCTACATGGCCTCTCATCGCTACCTTTAGCAAAACGTGTTCACACACTTAGCCTTTACCGGTAGGACATGTTCACCACTCCGATTCATTCCCGATGAATCAGACCTGAAACAACTCTAAGCATAGCTGGCATAAAGAAAACAAGCATGGATGAGCAGGCACATCAAGGCTCAAGCAACTCCTACTCATGCTAGTGGGTTTCAACTATTTACTGTGGCAATGACAGGTCATGCAAAGGAATGGGTTCAGCTACCGCAGCAGAAAGTTGCAGTTTGAATCGTTGTTGTCCTAATGCAGTAAAGGAGCAGGAGCGAGAGAGTGGGACTTTATCGAGATGCTCAAGGGGGTTTGCTTGCCTGATAGATCGACGGAGAAGCACTGCTCCTCAGACAGGTACTCGGGACACCTTCCAGAGTAGAACCTATCGAGAGGGGACGGTGCCGGCAATCAATAAACAACCATATGCAACAATATGATGCATGAAGATGACATTTCAAAGATGCTATGATTTGCCCTAATGCATCTAGCATCAATTTGGTTGAAGTCCATATGAACCAACGGTTCATATGCAAACCCCAAATTAAATATATAACATGCCATTATTACGTTTTCACTTATACAACAAGTATAAGTTGGTTTTTCATGCATGAAACTGGCATAAATGGATTCCTTGCATTTTTCTGATAATTTTTCATATATAATTTATTTGATTTGGAGTTACGGTTGAATTACTATGATTTTCAGAAGTTTTAACTATTTTCTAAAATTTCCTGATTTAAATTAATACCAGAAAATGATATAATGCGTCAGCACGGCGTCATGCTTACGTCAGCAGGTCAAAGGCGGCTGACCAGGTCAAACCTGACGTGTGGGGTCCACACGTCAGTGTCTGTGGTTAATCCTAATCTAAAAATAAACCTAAACTGGTTTAGTTAATGGGGTTGGGCCCACGCGTCAGTGACCCAATTAGCTAAACAAGGTTTAATTAGTTGTTAAAATAATCCTAACTAAAACATAACAGGGCCGGGGCCCACATGTCATTGACCCACACGGGTCAAACGCTAGGTCAACTGGGGGGGGGGGGTAGACCCGGTCAACCCCACCGGCGTTTAGCCGCAGGCGAGGCCGAACGCGGTGGAGGGCTAGGGATTACCGCTCCGGCGACCAAAAGGATGGCGGAGACCACCGGGGCGTAGCCCGCGCTCGTCCGCACCGATTGGAGCAAGTGGGAGAGGCAGGGGCGGCTGGAGCTCGCCGGAGCGAAGCTCGGGGCGGCGGCCGGAGCACGGCCAAGTGCGGGCGAGGGCTTCGGTGCATGGGAAAGCGAGTGGAGAGGCTCTACGGCCTCCTGGCGTCATCAGGAGTAGGTTTACGCGCTCGGCTGCGGGCTGCGGTGGCCAAGGCGACGGCGGCGACATGGACGGCGGCATCGAGCTTCGGCCGAGGTGGAAATCATTGCTATAGGACGAACGCGTCGACGGGGAGAGGGGCGAGGGGCGCACGAGCTCACAGCGGTTCCGCAGAGTTCATCAGTGGGCTCGGGGAGGGGCCAGAGCAAGTGATGCGGCGATGGAGATCTCCGGCGTCGGGAGGTTGAAGACGACGGCGTGGAGGCGCTCGGGGGCGTCCGGCGCCGCGTGGCCTGGCGGAGAGGACTAGGGCGACGAGCCGGACCTCGTGGGCACGTCGGAGAGGCGATTGGAAGGCAGTGGTCGCGGTGGCGCACGGCGGTGCTCTCCGATGCGCTCGGAACAGATGGGGAGAGCAAGACAGAGGAGAGGAGAAGCACGGGGGAGAGTGAGAGGGGTCGGGGTTTGCGTGGCGTCTTCGTAGAAGGCCAAGACGTCGACGGAGAGCGGCAAGCAGGAGCTGGCGAGGCGCGTGGCCAGCGCGCGGCGAGCACGCGCTCGTCCTTCTGTCCGGGGAGGAAGACGACAGCGAGGTGCGGTGGTGGGTTGGGCCTAGCTGGGCCGGTCCTATTGGGCCACCAGGTAAGGCCAGGTAAGCCTTTTCCTTCTTCTGTTTTCTTTTTCTATTTCTGACATTTGTTTTGTATCTAAAAGAAATGTTAAAAAATTTCCATAAATGCTGAAAATAATTGTGGCATCTAGATGTAATATTCTAGAGGCCCTCACCAATTCCCAACATTTTTGGAGCCATTAAAAATATTTATATAATTTAAACAACTCCAAATCAAATATTTATGCATTGATTCAAAAATCCAAAATGAGTAGCAAAAATGTGCATCACCTCTGGTTGTTGTTCCCAACATTATCCAAAGAGCATGAACATTTTTGAATAGCATTTTGGGTTCATTGAAATTCCATTTTAAAGTTGAACCTATTTGAATTTGCTTTGGTGCTAGGGTTTGAAACATCCCCATTTAAAATTCATCTGAAATTTAAACATGATGCACAAAGCAAGCCTAGGACCATACCAGAACTAGGGATGTGACATTACACCACTGCATAGAGGGGGGAAGAGTTGGTGATGATGGCGGTGAAGTTGTTGGTGAAGACTGCGGTGATGATGATGGTGGCCATGACAGCGTTCCGGCGCCACCGGGAAAGAAGGGGAGAGGGGGCCCCTTCTTGTTCTTCTTCCTTGACTTCCTCCTGGGAGAAGGGTTTCCCCACTGGTCCTTGTCCTCCATGGCATGGGAGGGGCGAGAGCCCCTCCGAGATTGGATATGTCTCTCTGTCTCTATTTGTTTACGCATTCTCAGATTCTACCCTTTCACCGTTTCTTATATTCCCGGAGATCCATAACTCCGATTGGGCTGAAAATTTAACACGATCTCTATCTAGATATTAGCTTTCTTGCAGCGAAAGAAGGGTATCAACCGCCTTACGGGGTGGCCACGAGGGCTCACGGAGCGCCTGCCCCCCTGGGGGGCGCCCCCTGCCTCGTGGCCCCCTCGGGCATCATCTCGCATGGATTTTTCTTCCCAAAAATCACATATATTTCAAAAAAAGCTCCATAGGTTTTTATCCCGTTTGAACTTTGTTTGATATGGATTTACTGCGAAACAAAAAACATGCAACAAACAGGAACTGGCACTGGGCACTGGATCTACATGTTAGTCCCAAAAATAGTATAAAAAGTGCCAAGAGTATATGAAAGTTGTAGAATATTGGCATGGAACAATCAAAAATTTTAGATACGATGGAGACGTATCAGAAGCACCAAGTCTTGCGGCGGTGAGGACGTCGGAGGGGCGTGCAATTTCTCCCAAAGGATCATCGTCCAAGGTCTCCAAGCCCCGATGAGGAGGAGAATCGCCTGGCGAATCCATGGGAGTAGCGACAAACTGCCTTCTCTTCGGGGGGAGGGGAACTGGCGAGGAGGAGATAAGAGCATAGTAACCGCAGGGCCTCGTCCCTTCCAACTATAGATCGTTCCTTAGCGAAGGGGTGAGTCTATTATTTACTACTAGTACTAGCATTATGGGACGTTATGGTATTGCATTATACTGTAAATAATAGCACTAGTAAGAAATTTTTGGCACTAGCTAGTAGTTTTTGGCGTGGATTAAGAAATTTTGGGTATGTTTTTGCTATTTTTTGTACACGCCAACTAGTGTCAAAAAACGTCTTACATTATGTGACAGAGGAGTACATACTCATATTGTAGCAGTACTGGTACTACTTTCTCAACTAGTAATGCGATGTACTGTACTTCTAGTATAGTGCACCAGTTTTGAACTCTTGAATCTCAGGGCCAAGGATCTACAGTTGGAAGTGGAGGGTACTACGTACTGTTCTCTAGAACCATCGCTATACTATCAATGCAGGGAAAGTACACCTGCGTAGTGGACTAGTGGGTACTCTCGGACGCACTAGCAGCCTATTTATCAGCGACAGTTATTGTGGGGGCTGAACATTTGAGTTATTTGATACAGCGAGACTAGGCTTTTCACTTCCATTTGTGGAGGTGTAATGGATCTCGTCGGACTTTGTTAGTAGTTCCTGATTTATGAATGAGATGAAGCAAAGCTTTTGCCTCCGTTAAAAAAACTTGTCAAGAGGAATTTCTTTTATAGTAGAGCCGATAATGGAGTGAAGTCCATGCGTGCAACACGACAAGCTACAGAGTAGTAGTAGAGCACTTTACGTACAGAGCTATATTATACAGTTCCCAATGCCCCGCCAGGCTTTTCCGGCTCCTCGGGCTTAATTGGGAGGCGTTAGTTTAAATATGCTAGTACTAGCTGATGAGGAAGCTACGAGCGAGGTGCGGCTAGGGCGTGGACGTGAGCCACCTGAAAGTGTGTTATATCGACTAGAGGGGGGGTGAATAGGCGATTTTTATGAAAGTCCTCAAAACGTGGAAGTTTCGAAGACAAACGATAGAAATAAACCTATTACCATGTAGCGGAAGGTAGACTACACTAGGTAAACCATAGTCAAGTATTCAATGAAGTGAAAGCACAATGACTAATAGCAGCTAGGTAGTAAGGATCAGGTAGGAAGATATTATGAAGCCAAACAGAACACGCAGTCACTCTGTGAAGACAAAAGATAGAGCAATCATACAATGAGTTCACAAGGACCAATAGTAAGTAAAGGGAAGGGAAGGATGAAAACAGTGACTAGTTGAAGACAATGATTTGTTGGACTAGTTCCAGTTGCTGTGACAACTGTACGTCTGGTTAGGGCGGCTAGGTGTTTAGACCTGAGGACACACAGTCCCGGACACCCAGTCCTGAACACGCAGCTCAGGACACCCAGTCCTCACCGTATTCCCCTTGAGCTAAGGTCACACAGACCTCGCCCAATCACTCTGGTAAGTCTTCAAGGTAGACTCCCAAACCTTCACAGACTTCGTTCGCCGGCAATCCACAATGTCTCTTGGACGCTCAGAACGCGACGCCTAACTGACTGGAGGATTCACATTCCTCAAGTGTAATAAGTATTCAGATCATACAGACAAGAGGACTTAAGTGATGCCTAATTCTCTTTGGCTCTGGGTGGTTAGGGCTTTACCCTCGCAAGGAATTCTCTCTCAAAGGTTTCGGGGTTGGTTGCTCTCAAACGACAAAAGCCGTACTCTAACTCTGAGCAGCCAACCGTTTATGGTTGTAGGGGGTGGGCTATTTATAGCCACTAGGCAACCTGACTTGATTTGTCCGAAATGACCCTAGGTCACTAAGGAACTGACACGTGTTCCAACGGTCAGATTTCAAACTCACACAACAACTTTACTTGGGCTACAAGCAAAGCCGACTTGTCAGACTCTGGACAAGATTCGCTCTCATAGTCTTCACTCGAAGACATAGGTTTTGGTTAAGCATCACTTCAGTCATTCTGACTGGTTCTCTTGGACCCCACTTAACAGTACGGTGGTTCCTATGACTCAATCAAAGAAGAAAAAGAACTACGAAAGATCTAAGTCTTCGATCTCCATAGGCTTCATGCGATGTCTTCTCTTGTCATAGTCTTCAATGTGAATATCTTCATATACCACCTTTGACATCAATGTCTTCATACATTTTTAGGGGTCATCTCTGGTAGGAAAACCGAATCAATGAGGGACTTCTACCTGTGTTATCCTGCAATTCTCACAAAAACATTAGTCCCTCAACTAGGTTTGTCATCAATACTCCAAAACCAACTAGGGGTGGCACTAGATGCACTTACAATCTCCCCCTTTTTGGTGATTGATGACAAACTAGTTGAAGTTTTCAATGGGGAGTATAATATGTGAAATTGTAAGGATAAGGAATTGTCTTCATAAGTTGCAAGGGCTCCCCCTGAAGATGTGCATATAAGTAATTTGCTTTTGGAATGCAAATGCACATGGCAGGTTGTGCTTGTGGAGATCGTCTTCAACTTATGATGACAATCCACTATGCATGTGAAGGTATGTGAATATAATGACATGCATAATGGAAAATGGACGTCTGCAAAATGATCTACGTGCGGAATTTATCGTCGCACATGCGGAATTTATCATCGCATCACAAGGTGGCAAATAAGTAGCAGACGACCATCGAGTTTAAGTGTTACAACTCAAAGAACCAACTGTATCAAAGCAAACGAGAGTTGTAAACAAGAAGCAAAAAGTATAAAGCACCCGCCCATATGGACCCGCTTGAAGACTATCAAACTCATATGCTTCTCCCCCTTTTGTCAGTAAGGACCAAAAAGGTTTGAAGACATAGAGCATCTACTCGTTCCCATGAAGAGTAGGTGAAGCAGCCTGGTCGTCAGTGGTGTTCGGTGGTGCAGAAGAACTTGGAGCAGTGTCGAAGCATGCTGAAGGAGGTGGCGGTGAAGTAGCGTCGTCTTCATCCTCGATCACTCTGGCATTCATAGTTGCAGCACAGGAAGAGAACTCAGAGTCTTCAAGAGATGGAGTTCGTCGCAGCACTGCCCTTCGAGGAGGTGTGGAGTCAAACATGAAGCGTTCAGAGAAGCCATCCTCTTGAAGATCATCTTCAGAACACATCAGCGTCAGCCCTTTCCAGGTGCGTCGAGAGGTTTCATGGGCAACAAAGGCATTCTTGGTGACAAGATTGCGAATGCGATTAACATCCACCAAGAGGCTTTGCATTTAACGCTTCAGCCAGTCATGATGCCTATCCTGTTTCTGATGAAGAGCCACAAGAAGCTCTCGGTCATTGAGAACACGAGTGCGCTTCTTGGGTCATTGGGCAATTGTGCTATCAGTGGCTTCAGTGAGAGCAGGATGTGGTGCACATGTAGTGCCAGCCAAAGGATACACACGAGTGACTGCTTCAACTCCTTCAATGTTCTGAGAAAAACTTTGATGCTTCGCATTCTGAAGACGTAGAGGTTCCTTGGCAGGCTCAAGATAAATGGCTTCCACGGACATATCAACATCAGGTAGAAAAATCCGATGATTGCGAGCAGACGGCTGATATGAGATAGCGGAGTGGAGTTTGATCAGCCGCATTATCCATGGAGCGTAGAACTTCAAGCCAAAAAGATCGGAGCCTAATGCAGCAAGCTGGCGAATGAAGAAGTCCTGTGCATTGAAGAATTTGCCATGAAGAATATAGAACACCAAAGTCTTCATTACACCTTCCAGCTTGGCATGTGGAGAATGTCCTTTGATGGGCCAGAGAGTTCGCCTTATGATGTGATAAATAGTCCTTGGCAGATACTCAAGGTCTTCAACGAAGAACTCCTTGGGATATGCAGCATCTTGGGGCAATGGCTTCATCATACTGAGAATCTGACTCATATTAGGTTCACGCTTCTGAAAGATGCTCTCTACAGCTTCACTATGAAGTTGACAGCCAGATTCGTAGAGATCGCCAGGAGTGGGTAGACCAGTGAGCTCAACGATATTAAAAGCTTTGGCTTTGTGATGAACATTTCCTGTCATCCACTCCAGGACCCAAGTCTTCGGATCTCTGTTGTACCCACGGATGTGAAGTGTGGCATAGAATTGGAGCAGCAACTCTTCATTCCAATGCTCTTGGTCGGTGACGAACAGCAGCAATCCAACCTCTTTGAAGCAATCCAGAGCTTCTTCCAGATAGGGCAGACCAGCTATTGCTTCAATGTGAAGTCGCTTATGTGGGAAGATGCGACCTTGATTGTATAGAAAGAATGAGTAATAGCTTCGCTGCGGATAGCTCCAGAACCGATCAGATGATATTCTTTCCCTTGAGTAGGGGTTCCTGGAGCTATTGAAGAAAGTGTTGTCTGCTTTGAAGCCATTGATATTGAAGGATCCAGGTGCTGATGTAGGACCTGGAAACCTGGGCAATCTTGGGATTGGCTTCTAGACCTGAGGCCTGTGCTCAACATGATAGGCGAACTGAGGACCAGCAGCAGGCGCAGGAACAGAAGCAGTGGGATCAGTGGCTTCGCTGACTTCTAGTGGTTGGGTTGGTGAAGGCTCCACATTAGCTTCAGCCATGACAGCGTCATTGGATTCATTGGTGTTAGTGGTGGCAGCCTTGAGATTCTCAACCTCCACTTGACGAGCTGGAGGGTCGGTCATAGTCATGTTCTCCTCGAGAACAGCTTCTTGGTGAGACGGGGGTGTAGCAGCGCTTGGGATTTCTTCTTCATCGGCTGATGCAGCCGGAATGTCTTCATCAGTTTTAGCTTCAGACTCAGAGACTGGAGGCCTTGGTCCTTTGCGAAGCCTGCGTAACGCTGGCGACGCCTGTGGAGTTGGAGTTGGCTGGGCCTCAAAGTCTTCTTCCTCTTGTGCTTGTGGGTGATCAGCCATGATGCATCCCGAGCAATTGGCGTCAGAGGACGACCAATGCTGGTGAGCTTGCTGTGCGTTAGCACAGGCGATGATACCTGTTGGTGCTCGAGCTGAGGAAGAACTGCATCATCTTCAACATGGTCATGGTGACTGATGTCTTCAGCAGCGATGGGATCAGCTGCTGGAAAGTCTTCAGCTTCATGAGCCACTGTGGAAGCAGGCTCATGGACAGTCAATTGGCGCTCTTGAGGTTCAGCGTCTGGGTGAACCATGGAGATGGGTTCAACAATCAAGGGCTCTGTGGGAGCAGCCCGTTCCTTCTTGGTCTTCCTCTTCTTCTTGGAGGGAGCAACATCAGAGGCTTCAGAGTGTTTCCTCTTTCTGGCTTCAGCCTCAGCAGTCCTCGTCTTCTTCAATTCTGAAGCGGTTGACCTAGCCTTTGGCTTCGAGCCAGTCATGCTAGTAGGAAAGACAATGGGATCTGCTTCCTGCCTTGGTGTGGGTTTGGCCGTAGCGAGCTTCTTCTTCTGCTGCTTTGCAGCCATCCTGGGGTCGATGCCCGGACGCCCAAGGGTCTTGCGCTTCTCAGCCTCGTTGTAGCCTTGCACACACTTGTCAGCCAGGGCCTTCATGCGCTCACGAGAACCCTGAGCTTCTACACGTTTCTTGAGAAAGGCTTCTTTGAGCTCGTGCAACATAATCTTGAAGTTCTTCACCTCTTGCATGCTGAGCTTGGCCATATGCTTCTTGAACTGAGATTTCTCAAAGTCAATCTTCTGCTTCAGTTCAACACTGTGTTGGGCGATAGCCAACTCTGAAGCAATGGCGCCATGGAAGGCGACACTGAGGCCAATGGGTAGTTGCAGATCTTCGAAGCTGATGTTGGGCGTGTCAAACCATTCATCAATGAAGTTGTGGATGATTGCCATGTCAAAGAGCGGCAGATTATTGAAGATTTCTGCTTCTTCTTTGCTCTTGATCAGTTGCTCAAGAGCGTCATCTGCAAGATCTTCATCACTGGACAGATCGATGGCATCATTACGCAGAACAGCAGCAGCTGTCAGTTCTTGGCCGGTGTGTGGCAGAGGCATATTGACTTTTTTGGGCTTGGAGATGCGTGACAAATCTTCAGACTGCACACTATCTTTAGGAGGCGCAGTGGCCAATGGCTTCGCTCGGGAGATTTTTGGTGCTGAGGCAGGCTTTAAAGTTTTTGGCTGCTTCAGTTTCTTTGGCTTCGGCGCTGCAGGCGCTTCATCTGATTCAGCGTCATCTGCAGGCTCATTCACGGCTATCCCTTGAACCAAGATATGGGTGATGAGACCTTCAAGGTTGTAGAAAGGACCAACGACATTGGGTTCTGCATCTCGTGTGCCGTCAGCCCTTGGAGCAGAAGGACCAGGGTTGAAGTCTAGTCCCAATGACTTCTTGTTCTGTTTTGCTGAGTTCTGGGCAAACTGGAAGTTGCGCTTGAACAGAATGTCGTCACGACACCATAGTAGTGACGATGAGTGTGCATCTGCAGGCTGTGGCCCACGGACCATGCAGGGATAGAAGCCTTGTTCAATGGCTTCATCTCTGGTCCTGGGTTGAAGATTTTTGTAGAGGATGTCTCCCCATGGTCGCTTGATGGCATTCATTTCAGCATATTCCTTTGTCACAAATCTGTACTTGAACCACTGTTCTGCCCAATAGCGTCGAATCCATTGGATTCGTGTCTTACGCTGATTGTAATCCTCTTCAGGATCTGTCTTGTACAGCTCTGAGAGGTCATCGGGAAGATCTCTTGATGTTTCTCTTCGACGCTTTCTGCAACCCTTCCTTGCTGATTTCTCTGAAGCCATGAACTTTAAACTGAAAGGCTTCAATACGTTCAAAGGCTTTCGCTTGCTGGACAGACAGGAACTGGCTTCGAGAGAATTTATGTGATACTGTAAGAATTCTGCAAATGAATGCAGACTATGAGAACCAAGGGATTCTCCCACGGACATGTACCTGTGACAGCATTAAGGTGCGAGGGAAGTGGAAGAGGTCATATGCATTCTCAGAAGATTTTGAAGATAAATCAGTTTAGAAGACATTGACCTCATCGTGCGAAGACATTCACTCATAGATAAGGAGTTGGTTCCAGATTTGTACGAATCCACGAATCAGTACAAGTGAGGAATCTAACTACTTTGTGAAGCATAAGTGAATATACTAGGCATGTTATGAGATGCAGTATGAAAGAGATCCAACTTGTGTGAATCTAAACTGCTTGTGGTAGAAAGTGATAAAGCTATAGGATCAAAGGGGCCGTAAAAAGGAAGTTTTATTTATCACACAAAGAACTGCTAGACGGAGTGGAAGAGGAGGCCGAGCAGTTCGATCTTCCGTGCCCTAACTTGGCGATGGAGGACACCTACAGTGATGGCGGAGAAGACGATATCCGCGGTCGGCGTGAAGACGGCGTCGAAGAAGTTGCGGCAGCAAAGCACTTCGTCACCGGCATCGTCGAGGGCTAGCGGTGGCGCTAGGGTTCGTGCGAGAGTGGAAGAAGAGATAATGACTGCTGTGAGGCGTGTATTTATAGGTACAGGGGCGGCACTGCGTTATTACATAGGTGCCCCTGGCGATTCACATCTGAGGGACACGTGGCCGTCATGCAGCATATCGGGTGGTCGTTCCCACTTCTCCGGGTTTCAGGTGAAGGAATGAGCATTGAAAACGGACTTAATGTTTGTCTCTGTATCTTCTGCTGACAAGGACGCAGAGAAGACATTCGACAGTTTCAATAGAATGCATATGATTTGGAAAGATAGAGTTTGAGATAGAAAGCGTAGAGAGGTTAGAGTCCGATCACATTCACTTAGTTCAAAAGATTCAACAAGAAGACATAGCTATAAGTGAATGCTGTAGAGGACAGAACACTAGTATACATATATATATATATATATATATATATATATATATATATAATCAACATAGTGAAGATAATCATGACGACATGTTGAGATTGAAGCCAAACCAAATGTGAAGACATAGCAAATGGAACGCCATGAGTGAAACACTTCAGACAGAACATTTGGTGGTGGCGTTACCCACCGTATAGGAAGTATTAGACCCAGACACGGCGCACAATTATCATGGCGCTCCAAAGTCAAATTCCACATTAATGTATTCACACTTAGAATGTATGTCTTCATTGATTGAAGATATACTTTACTTCGTGTGTTGCACATCTAAGTCATCAATATGCATAAGTGTTAGGATGTGTGCCTGATCACACGACATTTGAGGATTCCAAGATATTTAGCTCACACCGTAACTTGCAAAATCTCTTCTCATCCAAGGGCTTGGTGAAAATATCTGCCAATTGCTCTTCAATGTTGACGTGTATGATATCAATATCTTCCTTCACAACATGATCTCTGAGAAAGTGATGACGAATTTCAATGTGCTTTGTCTTCGAGTGCTGAACTGGGTTGTTGGCAATCTTGATGGCGCTTTCGTTGTCGCAGTAGAGTGGCACTTGCTTCAGATGAATGCCATAGTCCTTGAGTGTTTGCTTCATCCACAGAAGCTGAGCGCAGCAAGATCCAGCAGCAATGTATTCAGATTCAGCAGTGGAGAGAGATACACAGTTCTGCTTCTTTGAAGACCAACATACAAGTGATCGTCCTAGAAAATGACATGTGCCTGATGTAGACTTGCGATCCACTTTGTCACCAGCTTAATCAGCATCCGAGAATCCAACCAGATCAAACTCTGAGCCCTTTGGATACCATAATCCTAGAGTTGGGGTGTGAGCCAAATATCAAAGAATTCGCTTCACAGCTAAGTGATGCAACTCCTTTGGTGCCGCTTGAAATCGAGCACACATGCAAACACTAAGCATAATATCTGGCCTAGATAAACATAGATAAAGCAAAGAACCAATCATGGAGCGGTATACCTTTTGATCGAACTCTTTACCATTGTCGTCAGGACCCAGATGATGCTTGGCTGGCATTGGCATCGTGAAGCCTTTGCAGTCTTGCATACCGAACTTCTTCAGGCAATCTTTGAGATACTTCTCTTGAGATATTAAGATGTCGTTGCGTTGCTGTCGTATTTGCCGACCGAGGAAGAACTTCAGCTCTCCCATCATGGACATCTGATATTGCTCTTGCATCATATATCCAAACTCTTCACTGTACTTCTGATTGGTGCAGCCGAAGATAATGTCATCCACATATATTTGGCACACAAACAGTTCACCATCATATGTCTTCGTGAAGAGAGTGGGGTCGAGGCAACCAGGTATGAAGCCTTTGCTATTCACGAAGTATTTGAGTGTGTCATACCAGGCCCGAGGGGCTTGTTTGAGGCCATATAGTGCCTTGTTGAGCTTGTATACCATGTCAGGATGTTTTGGATCTTCAAAGCCAGGCGGTTGTGCAACATACACTTCTTCTTCAATCTTGCCATTGAGAAAGGTGCTCTTCACATCCATTTGATATAGAAGTATGTTATAATGATTTGCATAGGCCAGCAGTATGCGTATGGCTTCAAGTATAGCCACAGGAGCAAATGTTTCATCGAAGTCAATGCCTTCCACTTGGGTATATCCTTGAGCAACGAGACGAGCTTTGTTTCTGACAACTTGACCATGCTCATCTTGCTTGTTGCGGTATATCCATTTGGTGCCTATTATGTTGTGCTTCCGAGGATCAGGACACTTAACCAGTTCCCATACATTATTCAGCTCAAACTGTTGAAGCGCTTCTTGCATAGCTTGAATCCATTCAGGTTCCATGAAGGCTTCTTCAACTTTCTTGGATTCTGTTATTGAGACGAATGCGAAGTGCCCACATAAATTTGCTAGCTGAGTTGCCCTTGAAAGAGTGAGCGGACCGGGTGCATTGATGCTATCAATTATTCTCTCAATCTGCACTTCATTGGCAACACGAGGATGTACAGGGCAAAGATTTTGCTCTTGCTGATCATTGTCGTTGTTAGAGGGATTGTCTTCAGGCTGAGCATTGTCTTTAGGTTGATCAGGTGCGGAGATGATAAGTTCCTCTTCAGGTTGAGCTTCAGAGGGTATGATTTCTCCAGTTCCCATTAGCTTGATTGATTCGCTGGATGGAACTTCATCTGGCACATTTGGCAGGTGTTCTCTTTGTGAACCGTTAGTCTCATCAAATTGCACATCCACTGTTTCAACCACTTTATAATGAAATAGATTGAAGACTCTGTAGGAGTGCGAATCCTTTCCATATCCAAGCATAAAACCCTCATGTGCTTTTGGTGCAAATTTTGAAGTGTGATGTGGATCCTTGATCCAGCACCTGGCGCCAAATACTCTGAAGTAACTGACATTTGGCTTCTTGCCAGTAAGGAGCTCATAAGATGTCTTGTTTAGAAGCTTGTGAAGATAAACACGATTGATTGTATGGCATGCGGTATCAATGGCTTCAGGCCAGAATTTTCTTGGAGTCTTGTATTCATCAAGCATCGTTCGGGCCATCTCAATGAGTGTTCTGTTCTTGCGTTCGACGACGCCATTCTGCTGTGGCGTGTACGGGGCTGAGAATTCATGTGTGATGCCCAAGGTATCAAGATATGTATCAAGGCCGGTGTTCTTGAATTCAGTGCCATTGTCACTTCTAATGTGCTTTATCTTGGCGCCATAGTTGTTCATTGCTCGATTGGCGAAGCGTCTGAAGACATCCCGCACTTCAGTCTTGTAGAGGATTATGTGCACCCAAGTATATCTAGAATAATCATCAACAATGACAAAGCCATAGAGACAAGAAGTAGTAGTAAGAGTTCAGTAATGAGTGGGACCGAAAAGATGCATGTGGAGCAGTTCGAAGGGTCGAGTAGTTGTCATGATTGTCTTCGAGGGATGTTTGGCCCTCGTCATCTTTCCTACTTCACAGGCACTGCATAAGTGATCTTTCTTGAACTTGACGCCCTCGATGCCTATGACATGCTTCTTCTTTGCAAGGGTGTGGAGGTTCCTCATGCCGGCATGCCATAGCCTCTGATGCCAGAGCCAGCATTCTGAAGCTTTTGCTAGAAGACATACGGCAAGCTGTGGTCCTGCTGAGAAATCTACCACGTACAAATCATCTTTCCGATACCCTTCAAACACTAGAGACTTGTCATATTCCATTAGAACAAGGCAACGATATTTTCCAAATATTACAATCATGTTCAAATCGCAAAGCATTGAGACAGACATTAAGTTGAAGCCAAGGGATTCAACAAGCATGACTTTATCCATGTGTTGATCCTTTGAGATTGCAACTCTACCTAGACCCATACCTTACTTCTACCAGTGTCAGCCAATGTGATGTGACTCTTGTCGGATGGAGGTAAGGTTAAGTCCATAACAAGGCTTCTTTTGCCAGTCATGTTATTGGTACACCCACTATCAATAATCCATTCTGAAGACGCTGGTGTCGTACCCTACAGTGCAGTTAGGGGGATAGGCTTCACGAAGAGAATTGTGAAGCAAAAACATTTGACGAACCAGTGGGTTATGAAATCTTAGATCCAGATTAGGACTGATAGGGAGACTAGCAAGCGATTAAGAAACAAAGTACATAGTAAGACCATTCGGGCATTTGATCTTGCGCCCTACAAGATGTTTAAGGTCCCCAGCAACAGCGTCAGAAGATTTTGGTTTTCTGCTGGAGACCTTTCCCTGCAAAAGAGAGTTAAGCTTTCTTAGCCACACACATCTTCAAGGGTGGCTTAGAAGCGATAAGTCTAAGTGCAGCGTCTGAGAACTTTGGCTTTGGAGCCCTAGCAAAAAGTCTTGCAGGAGGACAATAGTACTCATAAGAATAAGCAGAATAGTTCTTGGTCTTATGAACATGGCGGTTCGATGAACCACGCTCATATTCATAGGCCTGAGTATGGTTTCCCTGCAAAACATTTGCGTTAGTGCGACTCAGGTGAGTCCTATGTCTGTATGAAGCCTTTGGACCATATGAAGCCTATGGTATGGGGTTTGTCTTCTTCACCTGTGGTGTCATGATGACATTCACAGGAAGATTTTCCAAACACCTTTTCGGCACCCAGATCTTCTTCATAGGCGGCCCATTCCTACAGTTAGTACCAATATACCTAGCAAACACTTCACCATTCTGATTCTTAAACAGTTTATAGTTTGCATCAAAGGATTCATCAATCACAATGGGGTTGGCACAAGTGAAGCCAGATAGATTGGATGGATCTGCTGAAGGTTCCTTTGCAGCAACCCATGTGGTTTTGGGGTACTGCTCAGGTTTCCAGTAAGAGCCATCAGCATTCATTTTCCTTACAAACCTAACACCCTCTTTCCTCGGGTTTTGGTTCAGAATCTGCCTTTTGAGGACATCACATAGTGTCTGATGCCCTTTAAGACTTTTGTACATCCTTGTTTCAAGCAATGTCTTCAACCTAGCATTCTCATCAGCAATAGCAGTGGTATCCTCTGCAGAGGGGTTAGTTTCCACATCAACAGTTGAAGATATTGCAACAGTAGCAGCAGTAGAACATTCAACAACAGAAGTAGCATTATCACGCTCAATGCATTTAAGACATGGTGGTTCAAATCCTTCCTGGGCGGAACTAATCTGTTCGGCGCGAAGTGACTCGTTTTCCTTTTGAAGATCTTCATGAGCCGCTCTCAATTTCTCAAGATCTTGCTTCCTTTGAAGATAATCATAGGAAAGCTTTTCATGAGTTGTTGAGAGCGTTTCATGACGACTTCAAGTTCCTCATACTTAACGTGAATATTTTTTATGTCTTCAATTAAGGACTTAGATCGAGTCATTTCAGCGCCTAATAGTCTAACAGTTTTTGAATATGTTCCATAGCTTTCTGTTGTTCAGTTGCAATTTTAGCAAGTGTTTTGTAGCTGGGTCTTGAACCACAATCAGAGTCATCTTCACTAGATGTTTGATAGTGAGTAGTGCGTGTGTTTACCTTGGCACCGCGTGCCATGAAGAAGTAGGTAGGAGCGGAGGAGTTCTTGTCATTTGCATCGGTGTCGGTGATGAAGTCATTGTCTTCAGTGTTGAAGATGGACTTGGCAACGTATGCTGTAGCCAGACTTGCAACGCCAGAATCGGACTCCTCCTCAGACTCCACCTCCGCCTCCTCAGAAGCGGACTCCTCCTCTGAATCCATTTCCTTGCCAACAAACGCACGTGCCTTGCCAGATGAGCTCTTCTTATGTGACGAAGACTTTGAGGAAGACTTGGAAGAAGACTTTGAGTATTTCTTCTTCTTCTTGTCGTCAGAGTCATATTCCTTGCTCTTCTTCTTCTTTTTGTTCTCATTGTCCCACTGCGGACACTCAGAGATGAAGTGGCCAGTTTTTTTGCACTTGTGGCATGTTTTCTTCTTGTAGTCATGAGCAGAAGCTTCATCATTCCTTGAGCTTGATCGTGAAGATTTCCTGAAGCCTTTCTTCTTGGTGAATTTTTGGAACTTCTTCACAAGCATAGCAAGTTCCTTTCCAATGTCTTCAGGGTCATCAGAACTGCTGTCAGATTCTTCTTCAGATGAGGAGACAGCTTTTGCCTTCAAGGCATGAGTTCACCCATAGTTTGGACCGTAGATATCTCTTTTCTCAAAAAGCTGAAACTCATGTGTGTTGAGCCTCTCAAGTATGTCAGACGGATTGAGTGTCTTGAGATCAGGACGTTCTTGAATCATCAGGGCTAGGGTGTCAAACAAGCTGTCAAGTGATCTCAGTAGTGTCTTGACGACTTCATGCTTGGTGATCTCAGTAGCGCTTAGGGCTTGAAGCTCATTTGTGATGTTAGTGAGTCGATCAAACGTGAGCTGGACATTCTCATTGTCATTTCACTTGAAGCGGTTGAAGAGGTTGCAAAGGACACTGATTCTCTGATCTCTCTGGGTTGAGACACCTTCGTTGACCTTGGAGAGCCAATCCCGGACTAGCTTAGATGTTTCCAAAGCACTCACACGGCCATACTGTCCTTTGGTCAGATGACCACAGATGATATTCTTGGCATTAGAGTCCAGTTGAATGAACTTCTTGACATCAGTAGAAGTGACACCTTCTCCAGCCTTGGGAACGCCGTTCTTGATGACATACCATAGGTCGACGTCAATGGCTTCAAGATGCATGCGAATCTTATTCTTCCAGTAGGGATATTCAGTTCCATCGAAGACGGGGCATGCAGCGGAGACTTTAATTATCCCTGCAGTCGACATAGCTAAAACTCCAGGTGGTTAAACCGAATCACACAGAACAAGGGAGTACCTTGCTCTGATACCAATTGAAAGTGCGTTATATCGACTAGAGGGGGGTGAATAGGCGAATTTTATGAAGTCTTTAAAACATGGAAGTTTTGAAGACAAACGATAGAAATAAACCTATTACCATGCAGCAGAAGGTAGACTACACTAGGAAAACCATAGTCAAGTATTCAATGAAGTGAAAGCACAATGACAAATAGCAGCTAGGTAGTAAGGATCAGGTAGGAAGATATTATGAAGCCAAATAGAACACACAATCACTCTGTGAAGACAAAAGATAGAGCAATCATACAATGAGTTCACAAGGACCAATAGTAAGTAAAGGGAAGGGAAGGATGAGACCAGTGACTAGTTGAAGATAATGATTTGTTGGACCAGTTCCAGTTGCTGTGACAACTGTACGTCTGGTTAGGGCGGCTAGGTATTTAAACCTGATGACACACAGTCCCAGACACCCAGTCCTGAACATGCAGCTCAGGACACCCAGTCCTCACCGTATTCCCCTTGAGCTAAGGTCACACAGACCTCGCCCAATCACTCTGGTAAGTCTTCAAGGTAGACTCCCAAACCTTCACAAACTTCGTTCGCCGGCGATCCACAATGTCTCTTGGACGCTCAGAACGCGACGCCTAACCGGCTGGAGGATTCACAGTCCTCAAGTGTAATAAGTCTTCAGATCACACAGACAAGAGGACTTAAGTGATGCCTAATTCTCTTTGGCTCTAGGTGGTTAGGGCTTTATCCTCGCAAGGAATTCTCTCTCAAAGGCTTCGAGGTGGGTTGCTCTCAAACGACAAAAGCCGTACTCTAACTCTGAGCAGCCAACCGTTTATGGTTGTAGGGGGTGGGCTATTTATAGCCACTAGGCAACCCGACCTGATTTGTCCGAAATGACCCTGGGTCACTAAGGAACTGACACGTGTTCCAATGGTCAGATTTAAAACTCACACGGCAAGTTTACTTGGGCTACAAGCTAAGCTGACTTGTCCAACTCTGGACAAGATTCGCTCTCATAGTCTTCACTCGAAGACATAGGTTTTGGTTAAGCATCACTTCAGTCATTCTGACTGGTTCTCTTGGACCTCACTTAACAGTACGGTGGTTCCTATGACTGAATCAAATAAGAAAAAGAACTACGAAAGATCTAGGTCTTCGAGCTCCATAGGCTTCATGCGATGTCTTCTCTTGTCATAGTCTTCAATGTGAATATCTTCATATACCACCTTTGACATCAATGTCTTCATACATTTTTAGGCGTCATCTCTGGTAGGAAAACCGAATCAATGAGGTACTTCTACCTGTGTTATCCTACAATTCTCACAAAAACTTTAGTCCCTCAACTAGGTTTGTCGTCAATACTCCAAAACCAACTAGGGTGGCACTAGATGCACTTACACCACGAGATGCTGGGAAGGAAAACCCGTTCACGTGGCTAGGCTATCCAGTGCACCCAAATTGTGGTGCCGCACGTCCATTTGACTTCAAAACTCAAACTACCCATGTAAAATATTGGCTCGCAGTGAAGTTACTATTTTAAAAAAAGGCCGATGTGCGTTCGGCTAGGATCGAACCCACAAAACGAGGTATACACTCCCGCGACCACTAGTAGTACTCGTTGGAGTACAACGCAACCTAGAATCGCCTTTTGTCGCTAGTAGTACATTGTTCCTTACAAGAAACCCCTAATAATACAAGACACCACTAATAATGCCAAGAAACTACTACCACTTGCATGCGTGGCAAAATTAAGATAAGACTACCTTATCAACCATTGTACATGCTCTTACCAACCAGCCCTACCAAGAAACGACTACTCTACAAAGTGCCGATGTAGGCACGTTTCAACCCATGGCCCTGTTTGGATACATTTGTTGTCAATCTAACCCTGCCATTCAAACACCACTTTGGTTAGAGTTAGTTCTGGGTTAGAATCTTAACTCTGACTTAGAGTATCCAAACAGGGCCCATGTTGCCCATTAAGTCAACGCCTTCTATTCGACCGGGCGTTATGACTTGTGGGACCTACATGTCAGTCTGCACAAAAATCCCCGAGTGACCTCCTACCTCCGGCTCATCCACCTAGTCATCCTCGACCATGGGACGCAGCTACCGCTGCCGGCAGAAGGCGAGGTCAAAACCGCCGACGGTGCGGAGCCCATCTTGCGGCTGCCTGGATGCCAGCTCTGTCCGGCTACTGGTCTGCAAGGTTTGCTAGCTAGATTAGCACGGTGGCGCGGCGGCTTGCTTGCGCGCGCCGCACTAAGGCCAGCCATCTGGTTCGAGCGAAGGCCAGCGCGGCGGCTCGCTCGCTCGTGAGTCACGCTCGGGCTAGCCTGCCAACCCATGCAGAGGCTAGGGCGGCGTCCAGCCCGTCCGCGCGGAGCGGTGGCCAACTCGCTCATCGCCGGCGCCACCGACGAACATGCATCAGTACTGTTTGAAGTAATGTTCAGGAAAAAAATGATTTGAGGGGGAATAACAGGATAGAAGGTCAGATGTGGGTCCCTCATGTCAACGGTCAAACAAAATGTGTTGGTTTAAGCTGCCTCGTCAGCACGGACGTGTGGGACAACCCTGTCATAAATGGGTTTAAACTAACCTAATTGGTAGGTGGTAGTTTTTGGCATGGATTAAGAAATTTTGGGTATGTTTTTGCTATTTTTGTACAATAGATTCTTCCTAGGGCTGGTTGAAAGTGGTAGTTTTTTGTTAAATACTGTACATACTGTAAGTAGGAGTGAAAGTTAAGCTTTGGAACCCAAAGCAAGGCTAGTTACATAGTACATATGTGTACATGATTGAAAGTAAATATCAACCATGAGTGACTAATATCTTGATGGAAAACTCGAAACTATGGAATACTAGGAAAAAAATTGCATGGTTGGAAATACTAGCAATGTTCATGTGCGTTGCAACGAATCATAATTAGAATAATACTTATTCACAAACTTGATACAAAACACTCTAATTTTGATATACATATATCACTAGAGATATATTATGTTTCAATTAGAATATATTCCTTGGGCTGTTTTGGTGAGGTCAGGGAGGGATGTGGTTGGCTTTAAGATACTAATTATGGGGTTTTCTGCAAATTGGTAGACAAGTGGGATGTTTGTGAGAAAAGGCAACAACTTACCTCACATTCGTTAGATGTAGATCTAATGGTCACAAACAATGGATGGCAGACACACCATCATCACAAACTTAGTATTCTATAGGAGTACTAGCAAGATCCGTGCATTGCACGGAACATCAAGATGCATTTTTTTTATAAAAACACTCATTGTGATTGACCCCTGCGGGAGTAATCCCATGTGTAAAAACTAATAATATCTCGAGAAATAGGATATAAGGTGAAGAGGAGTGGGACATGGTGGTGATTGGTGGTCGGACTGAGCGGAGGCATGGAGATTGACGACGCCGGCAGCGGCCACCAGGCCAGTTTGTTCCACAAGCTTCCTTTCTTAATTGCTCAACAATGAGGTTGTTGGAGATAAGGATGAACGAGGGAAGGCCTTGTCTACAAATGTGGGGAGGGGTGCGGGTATCTTTTAGTTTAATTTCCATCAATCAGATATAGATCGGACGGTCTATATTGCAAGATGGCACGCGTACCATCATCACCAACTCGGTTTTTTATAAGAGAAGAAATATAAGTATGGAGATACAAACGTATTATCGATACTTGTTTTCGTAAACTAGCATCTACATTCTATTCAACGCCTCAACATGTGAGGCCTTAGCACAATGACTTCTCGACTGTGTAAAACAAAGGTTTTCCTATCGCCGATAAGGAGGGGGTGACAGCGGTGCGCTTTTTGGCTTGCTCTAGTCCTAGTAGTCATACTAGGTGGTCTAAGCACGTGTAGATTTATTGTTTTTCACGTCTCGTGTTCGCCGTACTGTCACGACTGTTGATGAATAGACAATAAGTTATTCACGGGGAAACCCTTGTTGAGCGTGTTTGCGAGAGAGAGAGAGAGAGAGAGAGAGAGAGAGAGAGCGTGTGTGATATGTCTAGAGACTGAGGCAATGATAACAGATTCTTTGTGTCTATGTGTGTGGAGGATAGAGAGAGACATGTACATGGGGCTTTGTGTTGTGTAACGTGGAGACACATATACATAATTAGAGAGTGAGTGTGTGAGATACACATGCGGACATGGGGAGAGATGAGGATCCAGATTAATGGGTGTTTGTGCGGGCGTTTGTGTGTGAGAGGGAGTGTGTATGTGGAGTAGAGAGACCACTAATGATGTAAACCTAGTATAAGGGAAGGGGGAATGGTGTGACATGTGTAGTAGAGGGATAGCATGGGTGTGGGCGGGGGAGCAGACTATTTGGAAGAGACGTCGATTGTGTGTGGGAGAGGGGTGTGAGAGCGAGCGAGAGAGAGAGAGAGAGAGAGAGATAGAGAGAGAGAGAGCTAGCAACGGAGAGAGAGAGAGAGGAAGAGCGGGGGTGTTTGTGTCCATAAATGGCATATAGATAGGGAGACAATGTTGATGTTGTTTGAAATTGGCCTATGTACGAAGACGTAAGGGAAGAGAGTCATAGTGTGTGTGATAGGGACTTCATGAGAGATCTAGAATAGATGGTGTAGAGAACAATGTGCGAGATCGAGAATGATGATACATTAGGGAGCTATGGAAAGAGTCACG
This sequence comes from Triticum monococcum, assembly GCA_034509565.1. Taxonomy (NCBI): domain Eukaryota; kingdom Viridiplantae; phylum Streptophyta; class Magnoliopsida; order Poales; family Poaceae; genus Triticum; species Triticum monococcum. The sequence continues at coordinate 154,383,770 of CM067842.1, forward strand.
ACATATATGTATACAGGGAGGAGTTGGGGCGGGTCCGCATGTGGGAGAGATAGAAAGAGGAGAGTGGTGCACAAGGAGACAAAGTGTGCTTGTTTTGAAGTGGGGGTGGTGTGTGAGGTGAGTGTGCGAGAACCACATAACTAGGGAGATAGACGTTTGGGGGCTACGTTTTGTGTGTATGGGAAAGATACACTCTACATAGTGCGTGTGCTTGGGAAAGAGAGATGCCGGGAGACCTAGCTAGAGAGTGGGGGAAGAGATGTGTGCATGCCCAAGAGACAAAGTGATAGAGACCTATATTGGGGTCCGGACATTAGAAGAGAGAGAGAGGTGTTAATGTGCTCGTGTGTTTGTGTTTGGGGGAGAGAACGACTTCTCTGTGTGTGAGGTGGCGACGAGGGGGTGTGGCTTAGATAAAGAGTGAGGTGTCTATATTTGAGGGACTTCAGTGTAATTGAGATATACATGGTCAATAGTGTGTGCACTCAAGGTTGATCAATTTGTTTCACGGTTTGGACAATGAGATAACGATACTTTTGAACATGCATGATATACTTTGATGTACCAGAATTACAAACCTAAGATTGGAATTTTGGAATTCGACTCCATCATTAGCTTCTGTAATTCATTTAAACGGAGGTACATTTTTAAGCCGGGATTTCGTGATTTCAAATTCAAATATCAAACCTAGAGATATACACCTACGGGCATGTTCAAACTTTATAATCATCCACTTTATTCATACACATAGACATTTTTGCTTTTGTCATCATGTTTAGGATAAACACATTTGGAATTTCATTTGAATTGGACCATATGATGGTATTTGCTTGTAGTAGCTCAATGATCCATATTTGAATTGAATGGACAATCTAAGTTTCGAGTTGGAGACATTGATTTTCAAAACTTGCACTTTTTTGCATGCAAAACAAACAAATTCTCGGCCATGATATCATAGTCGGCCGTACAAGAGTAGAATATAATTTCAGGCGCCAAAAGCTTTCAAACTTCCTGCTCACATCGAAATATCTCGAGCTCGAAAGTTTAGCCATGTGATATTCTTGTTTTACCCCTGCCACATGAACAGAAAAGGGCTGCTTTGGTAACTCCATTGTTTTCCCCTCTTTGCCCCCAACATTCTTCCCCGGAGCCCCTCCCCTTCCCCTCCCTGACCCCCCCAACCACGGCAAGCCGCCGAATCTAGTCCTCTGCCGCAGCGCTGGACCTCAAACCCCAACGGATCTACCTTCTGCTCCTTGGAACCCCCAACTGCCAACTCGCCACTTCACCGGAGCCGCTTCAGCGACTGGCTTGTACACCGCTCCAGATCTCCTTGACTGCCATCATGGTCCACCGCACCAGATCTGCTTAACCGGCACCCTCGTCCACCACAATGTAGGCCCTTCACTGACTCCCTCGTCCGTCCCTTCGCTGGCCCTTCATACAAGCCCTCGTCCGCCACCATAGATCCGCCTCACCGAAAGCATGGTACAACGCGCCCGCCGAAGCCTTCGTCCACTGCACCAGAGCCGCTCCACGGACGCCATATTCAACTCCACCGGCCCTGCTTCACCGACGCCGCAGCCTCATCAAGTTATTTTGATCTGAACTCCTTTGGTTTTTCTCTTTATCATGCAATTGTTCACTTACCACAGATGAGCTTTCTTGTATGTCGACAGGCGCCGCAACCGTAGCACTGGAGCCGCTTCAGCGATGGCGACAGCCGGCCCAAACTCAACCACAACACGAGCACCATCGACGATCCTTAGCTATCAAGTATGCCAATGATACCGATATGCCACCAAGAATCATGTACTATTATCCAACGGCCAGCGCCTACATTCACTTTCTTAGCATAAGCACCGCACCTTTGAATTTCTTCAGGGCGTCATTCAGTTTTTTCATGAGATGCGTTATTCTGCTTGCACCTGTTGGGCCATACTTCTGGCAGTGAACATGTTACATGTGCTAAATTACATACTAGTGCACATATAGTTAATATGCTTTAGCTTTGTCCTAAGTATTACTATACTTCCTAGATATCACTGCGTACTATTTTACTTCTTGCATGCTACATTTATGATAATTGTGTTGTTCTGTTCCCACCTGTTGGTTCCATCAGACTGCTTCATGTTCTCTATGCTTAATTACACATCAACAAACTAGCATGTGGTTCCGCTGGTTTTTGTTTGTTTTACCCTACATTTTCTGATGCTAGCTATTACATCACTGCTACGAGCCTCTGTTCATTACTTTTTTGTGTGTTCTGATCTTCCCAAGTTGCATGACTAATTTGATGCTTCTATTAATTATGGACCCCATCAAGCAAAATATTTGTTCTTTTGGGGCTGGCACCTTGAACAAGCATAAAAATAGAGGGAAGCATATATATATTGTCGTGTATGCACACACCCTTCTTTCATTAGTTTAGATGAACCATTGATGATCAATTTGAACCAGTGCATGCGATTAAAATTAATTTTACCTAAATAGAGGGTGCAGAATAAACTACAACAAGTAGATTTCCAACCACGGGATGCTGACGATATCTTCAAAGAACATTGCAACAGCAGCGAGGCTTCACAGCAACATATGGTAAGCCAGTGCGTTTTAGTACATGTGAAATGTAATGAGTGTGGGCTGCTTTCTTGGCTTGTGCCCTCAACTTGTAATCCTACAGAATGACAAATAGTTCAGTTGTCTGCTTTGGTGTATTGCTTGATTCGAATGCTTGTTTGTTACTTGTTACACTATACCTGAGTTGGCCAATATATCAGTATTGCCTGCTATACTATCGTAAAGAAATGCATGCCTAGTTCATTTGAGTCCTTAACTTTTCCTCTAAACTTCATCACAAGACTGTCTTCATAGTTTATATGAGGCCACACTGTTAAGTGCTCTCTCAGATTATTTCAACTGCTTAGATGCCTTGGCACCTTAAATATAGCGGTGGTACACTCCCTTTCAACTAGGGATATCAACTAGGTCCCGTTTAATCCCGATTAAAGTCCACTTGTGGTATGATAGTTCAAAAGAGTTTTTATATTTTGAGGAAAATGAACCAGGGAGCTAGCAAAAACTAACTAGATGGGATTGACGGATGTCGTTTGTTTGCCACTTATATCCCTAGTTTCATCTTACCATTTTAATTACTTTTCGGCTGATGCTGCTTCGAACCATTTAAATATAGCTTGCCATGCTCGACAATAATTCTTATATCGTTTACCATGTAAGCTTACTACCTGGACACGCGATAACTATCTCTTACTTATGTCTAGCGGATACCTTTCAGGATGCCGTTCACACTAGGACACAATGTACAACCCCATAATCTATTTGTGGAATCAGTGCGCCATCCATGTTACCAGATGGTAGCAGTCCAGAGGCAACACCGCCGAAGAGCAGTCTGAGCACACATATTATAGTTCTTGAGGCTTGTAAGTGCATCTAGTGCCACCCCTAGTTGGTTTTGGAGTATTGACGACAAACCTAGTTGAGGGACTAATGTGTTTGTGAGAATTGCAGGATAACACAGGTAGAAGTCCCTCATTGATTCAGTTTTCCTACCAGAGATGACCCCTAAAAATGTATGAAGACATTGATGTCAAAGGTGGTATATGAAGATATTCACATTGAAGACTATGACAAGAGAAGACACCGCATGAAGCCTATGGAGCTCGAAGACTTAGATCTTTTGTAGTTCTTTTTCTTCTGTGTTGAGTCATAGGAACCACCATACTGTTAAGTGGGGTCCAAGAGAACCAGTCAGAATGACTGAAGTGATGCTTAAACAAAACCTATGTCTTCGAGTGAAGACTATGAGAGCGAATCTTGTCCAGAGTCGGACAAGTCAGCTTTGCTTGTAGCCCAAGTAAACTTTCCGTGTGAGTTTGAAATCTGACCGTTGGAACACGTGTCAGTTCCTTAGTGACCCAGGGTCATTTCGGACAAATCAGGTCGGGTTGCCTAGTGGCTATAAATAGCCCACCCCCTACAACCATAAACGGTTGGCTGCTCAGATTCAGAGTACGACTTTTGTCGTTTGAGAGCAACCCACCTCGAAGCCTTTGAGAGAGAATTCCTTGCGAGGATAAAGCCCTAACCACCCAGAGCCAAATTGAATTAGGCATCACTTAAGTCTTCTTTTCTGTGTGATCTGAAGACTTATTACACTTGAGGACTGTGCATCCTCCAGCCGTTTAGGCGTTGCGTTCTGAGCATCCAAGAGACATTGTGGATTGCCGGTGAATGAAGTCTATGAAGGTTTGAGAGTCTACCTTGAAGACTTACCAGAGTGATTGGGCGAGGTCTGTGTGACCTTAGCTCAAGGGGAATACGGTGAGGACTGGGTGTCCTGAGCTGCATGTTCAGGACTGGGTGTCCGGGACTGTGTGTCCTAAGGTTTAAATACCTAGCCGCCCTAACCAGACGTATAGTTGTCACAGCAACTGGAACTGGTCCAACAAATCATTGTCTTCAACGAGTCACTGGTTTCATCCTTCCCTTCCCTTTACTTACTATTACTCCTTGTGAAGTCATTGTATGTTTGCACTATCTTTTGTCTTCACTGAGTGACTGTGTGTTTTGTGTGGCTTCACAATATCTTCCTACCTGATCCCTACTACATTGCTGCTATTAGTTATTCTGCTCTCACTTCATTGAATACTTGACTATGGTTTGCCTAGTGTTGTGTACCTTCCGCTGCATGGTAATAGGTTTATTTCTATCGTTTGTCTTCGAAACTTTCACGTTTTGAAGACTTTCATAAAAATCGCCTATTCACCCCCCTCTAGTCGATATAACGCACTTTCATTTGGTATCAGAGCAAGGTGCTCCCTTGTTCTGTGTGATTCGGTTTAACCACCTGGAGTTTTAGCTATGTCGACTGCAGGGATAATTAAAGTCTCCGCTGCGTGCCCCGTCTTCGATGGAACTGAATATCCCTACTGGAAGAATAAGATGCGCATGCATCTTGAAGCCATTGACATCGACCTATGGTATGTCGTCAAGAACGGCATTCCCAAGGCTGGAGAAGGTGTCACTGCTGCTGATGTCACGAAGTTCGTTCAACTGGACTCTACTGCCAAGAATATCATCTGTGGTCATCTGACCAAAGGACAGTATGGTCGTGTGAGTGCTTTGGAAACATCTAAGCTGGTCTGGGACTGGCTCTCCAAGGTCAATGAAGGCGTCTCAACCCAGAGAGATCAGAGAATCAGTGTCCTTCACAACTTCTTCAACCGCTTCAAGCGAAATGACAATGAGAATGTCCAGCTCACATTTGACCGACTCACTAACATCACAAATGAGCTTCAAGCCCTCGGCGCTACTGAGATCACCAAGCATGAAGTCGTCAAGACACTACTGAGATCACTTGACAGTTCGTTTGACACCCTAGCCCTGATGATTCAAGAACGACCTGATTTCAGGACACTCGATCCGTCCGACATACTTGAGAGGCTCAACACACATGAGTTTTAGCTTTTTGAGAAAAGAGATATCTACGGTCCAAACTATGGGCGAACTCATGCCTTGAAGGCAAAAGCTGTCTCCTCATCTGAAGAAGAATCTGACAGCAGTTCTGATGATCCTGAAGACATTGGAAAGGAACTTGCTATGCTTGTGAAGAAGTTCCAAAAATTCACCAAGAAGAAAGGCTTCAGAAAGTCTTCACGATCAAGCTCAAGGAATGATGAAGCTTCTGCTCATGACTACAAGAAGAAAACATGCCACAAGTGCAAGAAAACTGGCCACTTCATCTCTGAGTGTCCGCAGTGGGACAATGAGAACAGAAAGAAGAAGAAGAGGAAGGAATATGACTCCGACGACAAGAAGAAGAAGAAATACTCAAAGTCCTCTTCCAAGTCTTCCTCAAAGTATTCATCACACAAGAAGAGCTCATCTGGCAAGGCACATGCGTTTGTTGGCAAGGAAATGGATTCAGGGGAGGAGTCCGCTTCTGAGGAGGCGGAGGTGGAGTCTGAGGAGGAGTACGATTCTGGCGTTGCAAGTCTGGCTACAGCATACATTGCCAAGTCCATCTTCAACACTGAAGAGAATGACTTCACCACCGACACCGATGCAAATGACAAGGACTACTCTGCTCCTACCTACGGCTTCATGGCACGCGGTGCCGAGGTAAACACATGCACTACTCACTATCAAACATCTAGTGACGATGACTCTGATTGTGATTCAAGACCCAGCTACAAAACACTTGCTAAAATTGCAACTGAACAATAGAAAGCCACGGAACATATTCAAAAACTATTCGACAAAAGCGATGATCTGTTGGGCGCTGAAATGACTCGATCTGAGTCCTTAATTGAAGACATAAAAAATCTTCACGTTAAGTATGAGGAACTTGAAAGTCGTCATGAAACCCTCTCAACAACTCATGAAAAGCTTTCCTATGATTATCTTCAAAGGAAGCAAGATCTTGAGAAATTGAGAGCGGCTCATGAAGATCTTCAAAAGGAAAACGAGTCACTTCACGCCGAACAGATCAGTTCCGCTCAGGAAGGATTTGAACCACCATGTCTTAAATGCATTGAGCGTGATAATGCTACTTCTGTTGCTGAATGTTCTACTGCTGCTACTGTTGTAATATCTTCAACTGTTGATGTGGTAACTAACCCCTCTGCTGAGGATACCACTACTATTGCTGATGAGAATGCTAGGTTGAAGACATTGCTTGAAACAGGGATGTACAAAAGTCTTAAAGGGCATCAGACACTATGTGATGTCCTCAAAAGGCAGATTCTGAACCGAAACCCGAGGAAAGGGGGTGTTGGGTTCATAAGGAAAATCAATGCTGATGGCTCTTACTGGAAACCCGAGCAGTATCCCAAAACCACATGGGTTGCTGCAAAGGAACCTTCAGCAGATCCATCCAGTCTATCTGGCTTCACTTGTGCTAACCCCATTGTCATTGATGAATCCTTTGATGCAAACTATAAACTGTTTAAGAATCAGAATGGTGAAGTGTTTGCCAGGTACATTGGTACTAACTGCAGGAATGGACCGCCTATGAAGAAGATCTGGGTGCCCAAAAGGTGTTTGGAAAATCTTCCTGTGAATGTCGTCATGACACCACAGATGAAGAAGACTAACCCGAGACCACAGGATTCATACGGCCCAAAGGCTTCATACAGACAAAGGACTCACCTGAGTCGCACTAACGCAAATGTTTTGCAGGGAAACCATACTCAGGGCTATGAATATGAGCGCGGTTCATCGAACCGCCATGTTCATAAGACCAAAAACTATTCTGCTTATTCTTATGAGTATTATTGTCCGCCTGCAAGACTTTTTGCTAGGGCTCCAAAGCCAAAGTTTTCAGACGCTACACTTAGACTTATCGCTTCTAAGCCACCCTTGAAGATGTGGGAGGTTAAGAAGGCTTAACTCTCTTTTGCAGGGAAAGGTCTCCAGCAGAAAACCAAAATCGTCTGACGCTATTGCTGGGGACCTTAAACATCTTGTAGGGCGCAAGATCAAATGCCTGAATGGTCTTACTATGTACTTCGTTCCTGAATCGCTTGCTACTCTCCCTATCAGTCCTAATCTGGATCTAAGCTTACATAACCCACTGGTTTGTCAAATGTTTTTGCTTCACAATTCTCTTCGTGAAGCCTATCCCCCTAACTGCACTGTAGGGTACGACACTAGCGTCTATAGAATGGATTATTGATAGTGGGTGTACAAATCACATGACTCGCAAAAGAAGCCTTCTTATGGACTCAACCTTACATCCATCCGACAAGAGCCACATCACATTTGCTGACACTGGTAAAAGTAACGTATTGGGTCTAGGTAGAGTTGCAATCTCAAAGGATCAACACATGGATAAAGTCATGCTTGTTGAATCCCTTGGCTTCAACTTAATGTCTGTCTCAATGCTTTGCGATTTGAACATGATTGTAATATTTGGAAAATATCGTTGCCTTGTTCTAATGGAATCTGACAAGTCTCTTGTATTTGAAGGGTATCGAAAAGATGATTTGTACGTGGTAGATTTCTCAGCAGGACCACAGCTTGCCGTATGTCTTCTAGCAAAAGCTTCAGAATGCTGGCTCTGGCATCGGAGGCTTGGGCATGCTGGCATGAGGAACCTCCACACCCTTGCAAAGAAGAAGCATGTCATAGGAATCGAGGGCGTCAAGTTCAAGAAAGATCACTTATGTGGTGCCTGTGAAGCAGGAAAGATGACGAGGGCCAAACATCCCTCGAAGACAATCATGACTACTACTCGACCCTTCGAACTGCTTCACATGGTTCTTTTCGGTCCCACTCATTACTCAACTCTTACTACTACTGCTTGTCTCTATGGCTTTGTCATTGTTGATGATTATTCTAGATATACTTGGGTGCACATAATCCTTTACAAGACTGAAGTGCAGGATGTCTTCAGACGCTTCGCCAATCGAGCAATGAAAAACTATGGTGCCAAGATAAAGCACATCAGAAGTGACAATGGCACTGAATTCAGAACACTGGCCTTGATACATATCTTGATACCTTGGGCATCACACATGAATTCTCAGCCCCGAACACGCCACAGCAGAATGGCGTCATCGAACGCAAGAACAGATGTCAGGACCCCGATTCCAAGTCACATCGATCTAGCCGGTAACACCTCATGTCACTTTACGGCCTCACGCGCGGTATTCCCACAGGTGTCGCCTTACCATGGCCCGGGACCGTTTGCGCCTTTTGGCTCACGTATATGATAGTGTTGCTAGCATCCATATGACAGAGAACCCGGGCCGACATGGCTAGTCGTGAACCCAAAGCGGCACTAACCCATGGAGACAGGCATACATGAATCAACTTCGAGCATGTCGGTCAGCAACGTGTGAATCCGGGCTGTAGCACTGGGCTAACAGGACTCCGGGAACCCGGGCTGTAGCAGGCTAGGCAGGACTCCGGATGTCACCGCGTGACATTTCCTCGAAGGGATAGACACGGGAACAAAGTGAAACACATGCCGGCCAGTCAAGTGTCCTGAGCAGTAGTGCTGGGCTAGCAGGACTCCGGTGAACCGGGCTGTAGCGGACTACTATGGCTCATGGAAGCACTAGACTACATTTCCCCATAAGAGAGGCTGCCAGGGATAAACAACTAGATTGTCAGACCCCACACATACCAAGCATTTCAATCATACAAACAATATGCTCGATATGTGTAAATACAACATGGCATCACAACAAGACTCTACGACTCAAGTATTTACTCATTAGGCTCCGAGGAGCGAGATATTACAAACATGGGTCTCATGACCCAACATACAGAGCATACAAGCAACAAGCACATGCGGAAGCTTAACTTGTCTGAGTACAGACAACTACAAATGAAGAAGGCTCAGAAGCCTGACTATCTACAAGATCCTGCTGAGGGCACAAGATCGTAGCTGAGGTAACGAGCTAAACGTCGAAGTCCAAGAGGAACTACTAGCAGGACTGAAGTCTCTCTGCAAAACATAAATTAAGCAAACGTGAGTACAAATGTACTCAGCAAGACTTACATCAGAACTAACAACATATGCATCATTATCAATGAAGGGATGGTGGAGTTTAACTGCAGCAAGCCAACTTTGACTCGGTGGCTATCCTGAACTACGACTACAAGTAACTCTTTTGAGGTGGCGCACACGAGTCCACATATTCACCATATCAATACACCACTATGGATCCGCTCCCGTCTCCCTGCGAGAACGCCATCCATAGCATTCACACTTATCTTGCGCATTTTAGAGTATCCACTTTCACTTGTCTATGAACTATGCAAGGGGTCCAAGTTTCCATATCCGAGGAATCCGGCTATTCGAATAGATAATGATAACCCTGTAGGGGTGTACTTATTCACACACGCTCTCGCCACTTATCGCCCTGTACACATCATGTACCTCGGCAACCTTCAAGCGGAAGCCAGTGTCGGATCATGGGTTCCGGCAGACCCTTAAGGTTCGAACACTGGGGTGCATGCGAAGATCACGCCTTCTACCTCCCCGTCTCGCAAAGATCTAAACTACTGAAAGAAAAACACAAGGGACGCAAGATTTATACTGGTTCGGGCCACCGTTGTGGTGTAATACCCTACTCCAGTGTGTGGTTGGTGGATTACCTCCTGGGAGTGGTGATGATGAACAGTACAAGGAAGAACAGCCTCGCGAGGGTCTATTCTTGGCTGGGGCGATAAACTGCTAGGAGGAGTTCAGTCACCCTTCTCTCTCTCTCACTCACTCTTTCTGCTTGCGAACCGAACGAACCAACCCCCTTTCTCCTCTTCCCCCTACCCTGGGGGTGGCTAGTCCTATTTATAGGCAAAAGCCCTGGGCCTCTTCCCAAATATTGAGCGGGAAGGGCGCCAACAATTGGCCAATTCGAAGGGGAACATCTAGTACTCTTATCCTGACTAAAGTTGGTCTTCGCCTGCCAAAGGCACTGTGGTGACGCTGTGCTGGGCTCCATGGTGACCTCCGTCTCGTAGTCCTCCTGGTCTTGGCCTCGTTGCACCGAAACGGCAACCTTTGCCTGATGCCTCGGTACTCCGTGGCTGCGCTTGCCCCCTTTGCACCAAAGAGCAAAGAAGGACGCTGCGCGCACTGGCGCCCGCCTGGCACCCTCGATCGTCATGGCTTGCATCATGGGCACCTCGCGAGGTACCCTGCCTTGATCTCTCCGCCTCCTCGCGAGTCAGCCTGAGGAGGCTGCGCCTGAGGATGCGCCATCTCGTCCGCCCCGCGAGGCTTGGCCCCTCGCGAGGGTCTTGAGTCTTGTGTTGATGAAGATGGGCCGCACTGGGCCCCCTTTGAGCTACGCCGCAGGCCGCAGGCAGGCAAGTCTGGGGACCCCCGTTCCTAGAACGCCGACAGTAGCCCCGGGACCAAGGCGCGCATGGACTTGGCCGTGCCGAGGGGCGAAAGGGCAAGGGTGAAGCGCTGCGGGCCCTAACAGCCTGCGGCCTTGGGCGCCGCGTGGCGGTTGACGGGACATGGGCGTCTCCACTTCCCCATGATGCCTCGGTGATCGCGCGAGTTGGACAAGTCCCTGCATGCAAATCGTGTCATGATTACCTGTGATCGTGGAGGGCGACGGTTGGCCTTCGCCGTCAAGTACGGCACGGCGCGTGCCCTTCCAGTCCATCTCTTCTTGTTTTCTCCTTTGCCTCAATTCTTGCTCCGCCTTGGCGTGATGGCTCCATCGAGGAGGTACTCGGCTGCGGAGACGGGGAAGGCCCTCTAGGTCGATCCTGCCTCTCCCCCGCCCAAGCGCGGTCGTGGGCGCCATCGGAAGCATCCGGTGGCCGCCCCGGTAGCGTTTGGTGGTCATGGGGGCGGCCCCCAGCGCGGCGGCGGGCAAGCCGCTGTGGCCGAGGGACGCGCCTGGGTTGCACGCTCCCCCAGGCCGCGCTTTCGTGCTGCGCAGGTGCTGCCGGAGTTCGTCGTCTGGTCGGCGGAGCCGACTAGCGCCCGGCTCCAACTCCCTCGCTTCCTCCTTGGTGAACTCCCGGCCGGTGCTCCTGGTGGCCTCTGGCTCCAGGCGGAGGGCTGCTGCAGCAGGTCCTCATGGGCCGCGCTGGAGGTCTCCGCCAATGGGGGCTTGGCCTTAACTCGTGGCTGGCAGACGTTCGCCCGTGCTCGCGGCCTGGGGCGCCGGTGCACCCTGCACTTCAGGTTTGACGGCGACGCCACCCTCTATGTGAGGGTGTTTGGGGAAGATGGTCGCCACGCGGGGTGTTGCCCTGAGGACGACAACCGCGGCCGGGGGCCCCGCTCCGACGGTGATGGAGGAGATTGCGCCCGCGCGGATGGCTGCGTCCGAGACTCCCCAAGCTTCGTCAACTCTTCCTCAAGCGACTCCTCCAGCGGTGGCCGGAGTCAACCCCCGCGCCGTCGAGCTTGCTTGGGAGGTGGTGGCTCGTCCGCCCGCCGTCGTACCCCGGTGAAGCACGAGAGGGAGTCTTCCTGAGGCCCGGAGGTAGCCCGGGTCGCCTCCGCGGGCCGATGTGAGGAGGGCTGCATCGGGCTCGTCCTTTCCTGTTCCTTTTGTTTCCTGTGTAAGACAAAACAGCTGCATGGAGCCCCGCTGGGGCGTGTTGGGAATTATTGCCATTTTAGCCATTACCTTGATCTTATTTTTGCGCCTCTTCACTACACGCCTGTGCATAGATAGTTTTTGACCCCTGCAGGGGGGGCGACCGACCCAGGCCCTGTGTGCGCGTCACGGTGCCCGAGGGGCACGGACTAGAGGGGTGCTCCTGTAACGTGCCCGGGCCATGAAACCTTCCAGCGGCTAGAGCAGAAACGCTCACGAGGACGTTTGAGTACCATCCCTCGCGAGGTCGTTTATGAGAGAAACCAAAGCGAGGAGCAAAAATCGACGAACCACAAATCAGCAACAGCGATAACTTCGATAAGACTTCAAATGCAAGTAAACACGTCAACTGCGGAAAGCAAATGAAAAAGCCGCGTCCAGCACCTAATCTAGTCTTCGACGTCTTCTCACCAGCGCGGAGCTAAGTGCTGCCACTGGGCGTGGGAGGGAGCCCCAGGGCCTGAGGCCGGCGCTCCTAAGACTCCGGGGCGTGTACAGCCCCACTCATTATTACGTGAGAGTGTCACGGGGCGGCGAGCTTCATAGGCATTGGCCTTGCTTCACAGGCTCCGGGCCTTTTCCAAAACATGATAGCTTCACAGGCACTCGCCTTGCTTCACAGGCTCCGGGCCTTTATCAGGACGCGATAGCTTCACAGGCACTCGCCTTGCTTCATAGGCTCCGGGCCTTTCTTCTTAGAGGTAATCAACTTCACAGGCACTTGCCTTCTTCACAGGCTCCGGGCCTTTTCCAAAAAGGGAAGGTCTTCACAGGCGTTCGCCTTCTTCACAGGCTCTGGGCCTTTTCCAAAAAAGGAAGGTCTTCACAGGCGTTCACCTTCTTCACAGGCTGTGGGCCTTTTCCAAAAAGGGAAAGTCTTCACAGGCGTTCGCCTTCTTCACAGGCTCTGGGCCTTTTCCAAAAAGGGAAAGTCTTCACAGGCGTTCGGCTTCTTCACAGGCTCTGGGCCTTTTCCAAAAAGGGAAAGTCTTCACAGGCGTTCGCCTTCTTCACAGGCTCTGGGCCTTTTAGGGTAGAACCTCCGGAGGTGCTGGATGTTCCACGCGTTCTGGACCGGCTCCCCCTCTTGAATCTCCAAGCGCACGGAGCCTGGCCTGGAAACATGAACAACCTTGAACGGGCCCTCCCACATGGGAGAGAGCTTGTGCAGCCCCTCCCTGGAGAGAACCCGCCTAAGTACGAGGTCTCCTACCTCGAGGGTCCTGGGGCGGATGTTGCGGCAGTGATATCGTCGTAGCGCCTGTTGGTACCTTGCCGCTTGCAGCACGGCTTCCCGGTGGCGTTCCTCCCCTAGCACGAGGTCCATCCCCTGCATGGCATCCTGCTGCGCCTCGTCGAACGCCAGGACCCGTGCGGAGCGACGCCTGACCTCGTGAGGAAGGACTGCCTTGGCTCCATAGACCAGGAAGAACGGGGTCTCCCTAGTCGGTTTGGTCGCGGTTGTGCGGATGGACCACAACACGGACTGAAGCTCGTCATACCAACCTCCGCCGCAGGCCTCCAGCTTCTTCTTGAATGTCCTGGTCTTGAGGCCTCTCAGGACCTCCGCGTTGGCTCGTTCGGCCTGCCCATTGCTTCACGGGTGTGCCACCGAAGCGTAGCATATCTGCGTCCCAAGGTTAGCACAGTATGTTTGAAGAGATTACTGGTGAACTGCGAACCATTGTCCGTGATGATGCGATTCGGTACCCCGAACCGGCTCATGATACCCCTGATGAACTTGACCGCGGAGCCAGCGGGGCTGGTACGGACAGCCTCCACTTCTGCCCACTTGGTGAACTTGTCAATGGCGACGTAGAGGTAACGGTAGCCGCCTGGCGCCTGAGGGAACGGGCCCAGAATATCCAACCCCCAAACTGCGAAGGGCCACGAGATGGGTATAGTCTGTAGGCCCCCCGCCGGTTGATGGATCTGCTTGGAATGAAACTGGCAGGCCTCACAAGCCTTTACCAATTCGATTGCGTCGTTGAGCGCGGTGGGCCAATAAAACCCACTGCGGAATGCCTTGCCGATGAGGGTCCGTGATGATGAGTGGTGTCCGCAGTCTCCGCCGTGTATGTCCTTCAGTAGTTCCTTTCCTTGCTCCCTGGAGATGCAGCACAGAGATACATCATTTGGTCGCTTCCGGTAAAGTTCTCCATCTCTGATGCAGTATGCCGTGGCCTGCCGCGCCACATGCTCCGCTTCCTCTTCCTTTTCCGGTAGGGCCCCTTGCATTAAATAATTCCGGAGTTCTGCGATCTAGCACTCCTCCTGAGGTTCCATCGTCAGGAGCAGGCGTGCTCCTGAGGTCGGTCCACAGACCGGGGCTCCCGAGGATGGTGGCTGGGGGATCTCCTCTCGATACTGAGCGGTGTTTGATAACGTCGGCTGTGCTGAAGGTTTGAAGAGCAGCTCTTCGAAGACGCCGGGTTCCTGCGGCAATCGCCTGGATGCCCGCCCGGCTATGTCGTCAGCTTCCTGATTGGTGCCACGGGGCACGTGCTTCAGGTCCAGCCCCAAGAACTGCTTTTCCATCCTGCGTACCTCCACTAGGTAGGCCTCCATATGCTCGTCCTTCGGCTCGTACACCTTGTTGGAGAAGTTGACTAGGAGCTGCGAGTCGCCCTTGACGGTGAGGCGTTTCACTCCCAGGGCTACTGCGGCCTTCAACCCGGCTATCAGTCCCTCATATTCTGCTATGTTGGTGGAGACCTTTTCACCTTGCTGGAAACAGAGCTGTACGGCATAGTAGAGCTTATCCTGAGTGGGTGATATCAGCACCGCACCAGCCCCGGCGCCGTGTCTGGAGAACGCCCCATCGAAGTACATGACCCAGCCTTCCGGCGCCTCACTCCCCGGAGAAAGGGACCGATCCTCGTTGTCCATGATGCCTAGTCCCTCCGCCCATTCCGCTATGAAATCCGCCAACGCTGCTCCTTTGATGACCCTGGTTGTGCTGAACTCGAGCTGAAACGCCTGCAGCTCCATGTTCCACTCGGCGACCCTTCCGGCTGAGTTAGGGCTCCTGGGCACTCTCTCCAGGGGGTATGATGAGACGACTTTGATGGGATGAGCCTGGAAGTAGTGACGCAGCTTGCGCGAGGCTACCAGTAGCGCGAGGACGAGCTTCTAAGGCATTGGGTACCGTGCCCTCGCGTCCCGTAACACCGTGCTAACAAAGTAGATGGGATGCTCAACAAGGCTGAAAGCATCTGGGGTCGTGGCGCCCTCGGCAGGTAAGGGCGCCTCACGAGATGACGTGGCCTCGGGAGGTGGACCATCTGGGCGTGCGACCTCTCCTTCCTCCGGTGCATTCTTCGGCAGCTGACCCTCCCCAACTGCGGTTGTGGCTTCTGCAGGCTTTCCTTGTTCCCGTTTTGTCTTGTCTCGGGCTGCAGCTGCGGTCTTGACTTGTCGCTCCTCCCTAACCGCCACCAGGGCTGCGCTGGCAGAGTAGGGAGTGGCGTCGAGGTAAAGCAGCAGGGGCTCTTGAGGGTGCGGAGCCACCATGACTGGGGGATTGGTCAGGTACCTCTTGAGATCTTGAAACGCCTTATCTGCCTCTTCAGTCCATTCAAAGGGCCCCTTTTTCTTCATCAGCTAAAAGAAAGGCAACGCTCGCTCCCCTAATTTGGAGATGAAGCGCCCTAGCGCGGTCACGCACCCAGTGAGCTTCTGCATTTCTCTGAGGGTCTTTGGCGGACTCATGTCCTCGACCGCCTTGACCTTCTCGGGGCTGGCCTCGATGCCACGATGGGACACGAGGAACCCCAAAAGCTTGCCCGAGGGGACGCCAAAAGCTTGTCGAGCCGCAGGTTTACAGCGTCGAGGCTCGCGAAGGTCTCCTCCAGGTCTTGTATCAGGGTCTTGGCCTCCCGAGATTTTACTACAATGTCATCAACCTAGGCTTCGACATTCTTTCCGAGTTGCGGGCCCAAGGTGATGTGCATCAGCCGCTGAAAGGTTGCCCCTGCGTTCCGCAGTCTGAACGGCATGCATGTATAGCAGTATACCCCGCACGGGGTTAAGAAGGCGGTCTTCTCAACATCTTCTACCGCCATCTTGATCCGGTGATACCCGGAGAAGGCGTCCAGGAAGCATAGCAGGTCGCACTCCGCAGTGGAATCAATGATCTGGTCAATGCGGGGGAGCGGAAACGGATCTTGCGGGCATGCCTTGTTGAGGTTGGTGAAGTCGACACACATGCATTCCTTCCCCCCTTTCTTGGGCACAACGACAGGGTTGGCTAACCAATCCGGGTATCGGACCTCGCGAATGACCCCAGCGGCTTCTAGCTTGCGGGTCTCTTGGACAATGAAGGCCTGCTTCTCCACGGACTGCCGCCTGGCCTTCTGCTTCACGGGGCGCACATTTGGGCACACGTTGAGGTGATGCTCGATGACACTCCTGGGGATCCCCGCCAGCTGATCGGGCTCCCAAGCAAATACCTTCTTATTCACGCACAGGAACTTGACCAAGGCCTCCTCCTGCTTAGGCTCAAGGTTGGCGCCTATGGTGAAAGTGGCACTGGAGGACCCGTCCTCATCGACGGGTATCAGCTTGGTTTCTGCCTTATCCTGGGTGAACAACTGCTTCTTCTTGGCGGGCGCAGCCCCCTTGGGCTCAGGGGTCTCCGCGTTGACGGGTCGTGCCGTTGCCGCCGTCTTGAAGGCAAGCTTGAGTACTCGCAGGGCGTCCCCGGTGTCCCCGTGCACGGCGAGGGTACCGCTGCTCCCGGGCATCTTCATGAGGTTGTACGCCGGGTGCGTGGCGGCCATGAACTGAGCCAGTGCCGGGTAGCCGGGGATGGCGTTGTAAGGGAGGCCGATGGGGGCGATGTCGAAGTCGACCATCTCCGTGCGGAAGTTGTCGTAGGTGCCGAAGGTTACCGGGAGCCAGATCTGTCTCAGGGAGTCGGATGATCCGCCCCCGACGCCCGAGGAAGATCGGCTAGGTCGCGGCCGCTCCTGGGGTATGCAGAGGAGGTTGAAAGTCTCGACCGAAAGCACGCTGAGGCCCGCGCCGCCGTCAACGAGGGTTCTGGTGACGGCCACCTGGCAGATGGTGGGGGTGCACAACTGGGGGAGCGCGCCCGAGCCGACCAGGTTGGTGGGGTGGTCCTCCGAGCTGAAGGTCAGACCGACCTCGCGTGCCGCCCGGTCCGAGGGAGCCCCCTGTTGTCCGGAAACGGCGCTAACCCGGCGGGCAAAAGGCTTGATGTGGCGACTCGTGGGCGGCGCCTGCGAGCCACCCACGAGGGCCGCAACGACCGGAGGCGTCGATGTTGCGGTGCAGCTACTCTGCCGCGTAGGCAGATGCTGGGGGGGTGCTTGCCACTCGTTCCCCGCCGGGCCTGTGGCGGTGTTGACGGCGGGCGACGGGGGACAACGAGAGCGCCCACCGGCGAGGGCCGCCGGGGTGACGCGAGCTCGACTGGCGCCGTACATGGATGCGACGGCCAGAGGAGGACGGAGCGATGGAAGACAGATTCTGGCACACCCCTACCTGGCGCGCCAAATGTCTGATCACGGGTTCCGGTAGACCCTTAAGGTTCGAACACTGGGGTGCGCACGGAGATCACGCCTTCTACCTCCCCGTCTCGCAAAGATCTAAACTACTGAAAGAATTACACAAGGGACGCAAGATTTATACTGGTTCGGGCCACCGTTGTGGTGTAATACCCTACTCCAGTGTGTGGTTGGTGGATTGCCTCCTGGGGCTGGTGATGATGAACAGTACAAGGAAGAACAGCCTCGCGAGGGTCTGTTCTTGGCTGGGGCAATGAACTGCTAGGAGGAGTTCAGTCACCCTTCTCTCTCTCTCACTGACTCTCTCTGCTTGCGAACCGAACGAACCAACCCCCTTTCTCCACTTCCCCCTACCTGGGGGTGGCTAGTCCTCTTTATAGGCAAAGGCCCTAGGCCTCTTCCCAAATATTGAGCGGGAAGGGTGCCAACAATTGGCCAATTCGAAGGGGAACATCTAGTACTCTTATCCTGACTAAAGTTGTTCTTCGCTTGCCAAAGGCACTATGGTGACGCCGTGCTGGGCTCCATGGTGACCTCCATCTCGTAGTCCTCCTGGTCTTGGTCTCGTTGCAACGAAACGGAAACCTTTGCCTGATGCCTCGGTACTCCGCAGCTGCGCTTGCCCCCTTTGCACCAAAGAGGAAAGAAGGACGCTGCGCGCGCTGGCGCCCGCCTGGCACCCTCGATCATCATGGCTTGCGTCATGGGCACCTCGCGAGGTACCCTGCCTTGATCTCTCTACCTCCTCGCGAGCCAGCCTGAGGAGGCTGTGCCTGAGGATGCGCCGTGTCGTCCGCACCGCGAGGCTTGGCCCCTCGCGAGGGTCTTGAGTCTTGTGTTGATGAAGATGGGCCGCACTGGGCCCCCTTTGAGCCACGCCGCAGGCCGCAGGCAGGCAAGTCTGGGGACCCCCGTTCCCAGAACACAGACAACTAGGCAAGGGAGTCGGCCACGACCTGACTAACCAACAAGTCTCTATTCCAGGTTTATCGCCTATTCAGGTTCCATCCGCAAGGAGATCTGGCCGGGGTGTCGCTCACGGCCCCAAACGATGTGTGCAGGGTTCCCAAACCCACCATCCGGGTGCCACTTGGTACACCGTGCCACTGTGCCTAGTCTGTCCCAAGCCCACCTGTACCGGGTGCCACCTGGTAGACTACTAACACTACCTACAAACACCAGAAACTAGTTGCAACTCCTGGACAGAGATCGAGTTGATTAATAAGTCGAGAGAGCTTAGAGCGCCAGGAGCCCAATGTGTGGTAGTAACTGTTCATGGATCACAAACACAGAACTCAGTTCCTGAGGACGGCTGCAATGAGACAACCCACCATGTACTCCTACATGGCCTCTCACCGCTACCTTTACCAAATCGTGTTCACACACTTAGCTCTCAATGGTAGGACATGTTCACCACGTTCCAATTCATTCCCGATGAATCAGACCAAACTCAACTCTAAGCAGTAGCAGGCATGACAAACAAGCATGAATGAGTAGGCACATCAGGGCTCAAACGACTCCTACTCATGCTAGTGGGTTTCATCTATTTACTGTGGCAATGACAGGTCATGCAGAGGAAAGGGGTTCAACTACCGCATCATGTAACAGTTGAATCGGTGTTGTCCTTAATGCAGTAAAAGAGAGCAGGAGCGAGAGAGTGGGATTGTATCAGAATGAACAAGGGGTTTTGCTTGCCTGGCACTTGTGAAGATAACATTGAGTCTGCATCAGTGTCAACGATCACAGCATCGGAGCAGCGTCTACCGAGAGGGGACAATTACCGGCAAATAAGGAAGAACACAATCAATGCGATGCAACAATATGATGCATGATCATGACATGGCAATATGCTGTTGATTGAACTAATGCAACTAGCAACAAGTTAAATGGAGTTGTGTTGAACACTAGGTTCAAATTCAAATTCAAACTATGAATTCAAATAGTGCATTATCATGTTTTGGACTAAACAGTGAGGTTAAGTTGTTCAAACATGCATGAGAATGGTACAGATGGATTCATTGAATTTTTCTGATAATTTTTCATATATAAATTATTTCATTTGGAGTTACGGTTGAATTTCTATGATTTTTAGAAGTTGTAATTATTTTCTGGAATTTCTAAATCATTTCTGAATAAGAAAAACCAGAAAAGCATTTACTACGTCAGCATGACGTCGGTGTGACGTCAGCAAGTCAACAGGGCGCGGTCCAGGTCAAGCCTGACCAGTGGGACCCACTGGTCAGTGACTAACTAACTAACTTAAGTTAATTAGAGCCTTGGCCCGCATGTCAGTGTCTAATTTACTTAACTAAGTTAATTAGTACTAACTAAATCTAACACTAATTAAAAAGGGGCCTGGCCCACACGTCAGTCAACCAAGGGAGGTCAAACCCCTGGTCAACGGGTTCAAACCCGCCGGACTTGGTCCACGGCTCGACGCCGACGACGGCAGACGCGGCGGAGGGCGTCGGATTTTGTCGTCCGGTGACCGAACAAGCCGCGGAGAGGCTCTACGCGTAGCTGGCGTTCTTCCGCATCCAACGGGGCTGAAGTTGGCAGCTGGGGTGGCCGGAAACGGCGACAGCGACCTCAACGGTGGCGGCCGGAGCTTGGGCAACGACAACTGTGGCGCTACGATGCACGGCAAGGCGTTCTAGTGGACGCGTTCGTCTCCTGGGAGCAACTCAAGCACGACGATGAGCTCAGGTGCAAGCCACGGTGTCCCTAGCCACGACGGCGATGAAGCACAGCGCCGGCGAGCTTTAGAGCTCATGGGGGCGACGTCTATGATGAGGGATAGACCACGGGGTCAGGGGGAAACGGTGGCAGAGCTCACCGCGGTTGTAGGGGGCGTCGAAATGGGCTCGGGGAAGCACGGACGACATCGGGGCATTGCCGGCGATCTCGGAGGCCGGAGTTGAAGACGACGGTGGTGTCGGCATTCCCGGGCACCTGGCGTTGCGTGACTCGATGGAGAGAACGAGGACATCGTCGCGGATCTCAGGGGCACGTCTAGGGGCGTAGGGGAGGCCCGTGGCTATGCGAGCGGTGGACGGCGGCGACGGCGGTTCTCGGTCTCGCTTGGGGCTGAGAGATAGAGGAGGGGAGGAGCTCCAGGAAGAGAGGGTAAAGTGACAGGGGACCGAGGAGGGTCGCGTGGCGATGCTAGAAGGGCCGAGGCGTCGCAGTGGAAGCAGGAGGTGGCCGGGCGTGCGCCGGCACGCGGTGGCCACGCGCCTCTGTCCTTCTGTCAAAGGAGGAAGAAGACCGGGGAGCCCCTGCTGGGCTGGGCCAGATCATGAGCTGGGCCGGCTCTGCTGCAGGTGAGAGGCCAGGTGAGTCCTTCTCTCTCTCTCTCTCTCTTTTTTAATTGTTCTGTTTTTCTATTTTTGCTAATATGTTTTGATTCAGTTCAAAGACCAAACCATTTTCAAACTTCATGAAAATAATTGTGTGAACTAAATGGACTTATCCAAAGCTACACAACAATTTCTAGAATTATTGAACATATATTTATTATATAATAAATATAGATCCAATTCAAATAGTTATTGAATTAATTTCAAATGCCCAAAATAATATTTCTGAAACTCCAAAAATATTGGTTTGAATTTTACCTCTTGCCAATATTTTTACGGAATAACAAGAACATTTCCTTGGACTCATTTGAAAATATTTGAAATGTTGATTATTTCTGAAGTGATTTCTGAGGGTTTCAACTAACCTCAATTCAACTTTCACAATTTAGACATGATGCATGGATGCTCTCTTATGCAACTATTGCAAACAATTCTAGGGCTGTGACAACTCACCCCCACTAAACAAAAATCTCATCTCGAGATTCAAGTTGTGAGGTAGGAAGACAAAGTGACACAAGCTAACACAATCTGCACGATCCAGATGTCTTTCTCAAGGATGTTGACTCATTGCATCACCTTGATCTCGACGTCTTGCTTTGAGAACTACATCCAACATGACAAAGAGTAGAAAGGGAGAACTTAAGAAGAATCGATCTTCCTGAGGTTCGAGAAACTTAGTATGATCTTAATGATCACAAGATCAACTCATGGAATGAGACATAGAAACATCTCTAGAGCTGAGAGGCAAGATATGCATCAGGAGGGACGGAAGAAACAATTTGACGAGGGTTTCAAAGTAGCGGGGAAAAATTGCCATGATTCCATATCGGAGCACCTTAGGGAAAGGTGACTCGTAGAGCATTTCCCTTAAGTGGCAAAAAGAATTACTTTTGATACAAAGATCATTGAAACTCTTTATACCAGCCTGAGGTAATCACAATCGATCGTTGGAAGGGGTTCGAAAGAATGGCATACTCCGACTAGGATGGATGATGTGGACTACCTTGTTGAAGACAACGCAATGGATGATTTTTAGCTTATCACCGGAAATGGATGGGACCCATGGTAAGTCCACTTTTGAAGGTGATCCTGAACAAAAATTACTGAGGTGCAAGCTAGGAACAAAATGCAAATGTTGGGAATGATTCTGGTAACTGGGGATGAACTCAACAGTAGAGAGAGATTCCACTATTTGAAAGGTTATGGCATAATCGAAGAAACTGAGAACGGATCCCAGTTAATGCCGACGATAAATCCTAGTGCTTACGCGTGCTCTCAAGAACTTGAGCATTTCCGTATTAATCAAGGTTTTACCAGTATCCGTGTCAAGGATCCTGGCAACACAACATGCTACCATGATGAATAATGGTGGAAGATGCAGATGCAAAGAAAGATAACACTTTCTCAGATTTCACCTTAGCAAGGCCAAGGGATCAAAATCTGGATGATTGAGTGAGAGACATTTAGCGCTCCGCTTCTAATGTTCTCCTTGATGTGCTAGGATAACCCATTTATTGATATGGTTTGGTATCTAGGACATCAAGTAAAAGGTCGGACTTTGGGAGCACAAGAATCCGTAAGGATTAACTATGGAGGTAAATCCTACGAAATCCTCATGGGGAGGTGGCCAACTTTCTTCAATCGAGATGCTACAATAATAGGTCTTCCGGCTGGATGTGTTGGCCACGACATCCACTTTACCGGTTATCGTGGGACCAATATTATAGTTCTTGGAAAATGCTCCAACCATCATATCTTCCTGAGATTCAGATCTGGTTGGTGTCAGGATATTCCAAACTCATCGAGTCTAGAAAGGAAAATGAAAGTTTGCAACACGAATCGACGAGACGATGTTGCGAGATTCTCGGGGAATGAACTGCGATAGCAAGCTCCAAAAGTTGAGCTGGTTCTGCTACAACATGTGAACACGTTGTCCCAGACAAGTATGAACACATAGTAGTCTTATAATAAAACACTACCGAGTTCAGATGGGGAACCATCATTGAGGATATCGAAGTCCTTGTATACTTATCGATGAACTTCTTATCCTTGAACAGATCAATCAGTGGCTTGGTGTGTTAGGGAATACATATGGAATGAAGATGATCAGTCTAACAGACCACAAAATACTTCGCACATGCTTGACTGACTTGGGATGATTCCAGAGGAAGCAAAAAAAATGAACTTTCTTGAATTCACGGCGGCAACTTACACCTAATGCACGTGAACTTGGAGAAAGTCACTTCTTTCACCAAACATATACCTCATGAACGGGGCGTGAAGAAAATGATTACACAAGTTTCCAACACTAGCTGGATGTTCAACACAAATCATGGAGGAGACAAAATGCCGCTGATGGGCTCAACAGCAGTTCATCGGAATTTCCATATCACTGGACTTCCACCACTATGTGGACAATGTGATAGTATTGGTCAGGCCAAAGATGTAATGGTGTATGCTCGAGGAGTCAACCACGAGTAAGACAACATTACGAACATCGTTGGTTCTGGTTTGATTTGAGGATAGCCCACACTCAAAACAAAGTTTGGACAAGACAATAGATCCCACAACTGATCACGAGGTCCAATCGATGAAGATATCATCTTCCCTCAACACACACACACACATAAAAGATATCCCTTTAAAATGAACTATGTTAGGCAAGCTTTTATCTTCCAACTCTCCATGTTGTTGTTTTAGCTTAACAACTAGCTCAGGGGTATCCAACACAGATTCTTGGAGAAGGGGTGGTTTACAAGAAACCAGCTTGATCACGAGCTCAACATAGCGGTCAGGTGACAACCTGGTAACACTTCTAAGAAGATATTCGGAAATTCACGAAACACCGATATGTTACTAAGCTCAAGATCAATCTTGTTTTGCGAGGCAAGATGATGTGACCAATAGAGCAAGGGTTTGACACAATCCTAACTCATTGATCGAATAGTGCTCCTAAAATAAGGATTAGGTAGCATGATCAATCTTAGAATGATGATTCAATAACCAACATGCTAAGAATGAGTTTATTGTCCATTAACTACCAAGCAATGGGGTTGCTAGGAGGATTGATTTCACACATCACGATTCACTTGTCGGCGTTCCGGTTACAATAACATGGGGACCAAGGAATGAATAATGATGGCAAGAAGTATCACCGTATCAAGAGTTCATAGGATGGTGTGCAATTTCCATGACATTCTTGATATCAAGATGGTAATACTCCATGGTAGAACAGAATCAAAAGCTAGATTGGCATTTGATTTGCGGATTACAACTGTTTTGACCCAATCCTAAATATGGATGAGGTTCTGGACTTTGTTTCTCCTAGTCATTCTGGAATAGAATGGCTTGACGAACCACAAGAGTAATAGGCATCGATAACACGAGTGCACGACTACTCCTGACTATCAATTGATAGACGAGGGTTGGAAGACAACTAAAATGGGACAACTTAAAAGAACATATGATTTACTGAGTTGTGGATGCATGGACTAGCATGTCGAACGAGTTCAACATATTTCTTCCGGATAACCCATGCAGAAGGGTACAACTGGTAGAGTCACAATATAGAATCGAGAACTTCTGCCATATTGGTTCATGGTACTGGAAGAATGATATACCACGAACCTCGAGGTCTATCACAAGGTTTACTAATGTCCTAAGGAACTAGCAACACTATCAACATGAGGTAAGTAGGGTGAATCTCGGGTTCAAGAACCCATGAGTAGAATACCTACTACTAAATGGCATCACGGGATGCTTTCGAGAATGGTGGCCAGAATCATCACACCGGAACACAATCATGGCTAGATTACTAGGTAATCTTCTAAGACACTTAGGGTCGTAATAATAACTCCAACTTAAATGTTGAGGCAAAAAATTACCTCAACGCACCGGATAGTGTGGTTAGACTGGCCCAAAAGACATCGAACACAGGAGAAAGGGATTTGCAAATGCATCAGATTATTTAGAAACCTGGGATGACTCGGACAGCATAACGGCTGTAATGCTCAGAAAAAGGAGACATTCACAAGGATTTGCATAGTCACTTAACAACATCATATCAAGGTTCCGAGACCAACTATGAACACACGGAAGTAGTAGAAACTGAACTGGGGCTTAAATCCATCAATCCTATAAGTCTCTATCATAGTACTCGTCATCCTGATAGATAGATGAGAAGGCCTAGTTCTTAATCCCCGTAGAAAGGAAGAGGTTGACTCAGATCAGAAAGGCATAAGGTAAAGGAGTAAAAAGAGCCTTACGTGCCCTTCCACAATTGATTCCCTTATATAACTAAAGCATTTCTAGACTCAACTTCGACCAGTTTGGCTTGGTAATCCTACAGGCAGTCAGGCTCTGATACCAAAGCTGTTAGGACCCCGATTCCAAGTCACATCGATCTAGCCGGTAATATCTCATATCACTTTACGGCCTCACGCATGGTATTCCCACGGGTGTCGCCTTACCATGGCCCGGGACCATTTGCGCCTTTTGGCTCACGTATATGATAGTGTCGCTAGCATCCATATGACAGAGAACCCGGGTCGACATGGCTAGTCGTGAACCCAAAGCGGCACTAACCCATGGAGATAGGCATACATGAATCAACTTCGAGCATGTCTGTCAGCAGCGTGTGAATCTGGGCTGTAGCACTGGGCTAACAGGACTCCGGGAACCCGGGCTGTAGCAGGCTAGGCAGGACTCCGGATGTCACCGCGTGACATTTCCCCGAAGGGACATACATAGGAACGAAGTGAAACACATACCGGCCAGTCAAGTGTCCTGAGCAGTAGTGCTGGGCTAGCAGGACTACGGTGAACCGGGCTGTAGCGGACTACTATGGCTCATGGAAGCACTAGACTACATTTCCCCATAAGAGAGGCTGCCAAGGATAAACAACTAGATTGTCGGATCCCACACATACCAAGCATTTCAATCATACACACAATATGCTCGATATGTGTAAATACAACATGGCATCACAACAAGACTCTACGACTCAAGTATTTACTCATTAGGCTCCGAGGAGCGAGATATTACAAACATGGGTCTCATGACCCAACATACAGAGCATACAAGCAACAAGCACATGCGGAAGCTTAACTTGTCTGAGTACAGACAACTACAAATGAAGAAGGCTCAGAAGCCTGACTATCTACAAGATCCTGCTGAGGGCACAAGATCGTAGCTGAGGTAACGAGCTAAACGTCGAAGTCCAAGCGGAACTACTAGCAGGACTGAAGTCTCTCTGCAAAACATAAATTAAGCAAACGTGAGTACAAATGTACTCAGCAAGACTTACATCAGAACTAACTACATATGCATCATTATCAACGAAGGGATGGTGGAGTTTAACTGCAGCAAGCCAGCTTTGACTCGGTGGCTATCCTGAACTACGACTGCAAGTGACACTTTTGAGGTGGCGCACACGAGTCCACATATTCACCATATCAATACACCACTATGGATCCGCTCCCGTCTCCCTGCGAGAACGCCATCCATAGAACTCACACTTATCTTGCGCATTTTAGAGTATCCACTTTCGCTTGTCTATGAACTATGCAAGGGGTCCAAGTTTCCATATCCGAGGAATCCGGCTATTCGAATAGATAATGATAACCCTGCAGGGGTGTACTTCTTCACACACGCTCTCGCCACTTATCGCCCTGTACACGTCATGTACCTCGGCACCCTTCAAGCGGAAGCCCGGCGAGGGAGTCGGCCACGACCTGACTAACCAACAAGTCTCTATTACAGGTTTATCACCTATTCAGGTTCCATCCGCAAGGAGATCCGGCCGGGGTGTCGCTCACGGCCCCAAATGATGTGTGCAGGGTTCCCAAGCCCACCATCCGGGTGCCACTTGGTACACCGTGCCACTGTGCCTAGTCTGTCCCAAGCCCACCTGTATCGGGTGCAACCTGGTAGACTACTAACACTACCTACAAACACCAGAAACTAGTTGCAACTCCTGGACAGAGATCGAGTTGTTTAATAAGTCGAGAGAGCTTGGAGCGCCCGGAGCCCAATGTGTGGTAGTAACTGTTCATGGATCACAAACACAGAACTCAGTTCTTGAGGACGGCTACAATGAGACAACCCACCATGTACTCC
Source organism: Triticum monococcum (assembly GCA_034509565.1). Classification (NCBI taxonomy): domain Eukaryota; kingdom Viridiplantae; phylum Streptophyta; class Magnoliopsida; order Poales; family Poaceae; genus Triticum; species Triticum monococcum. The sequence goes on from CM067842.1 coordinate 154,410,875, forward strand.
TACATGGCCTCTCACCGCTACCTTTACCAAATCGTGTTCACACACTTAGCTCTCAACGGTAGGACATGTTCACCACGTTCCAATTCATTCCCGATGAATCAGACCAAACTCAACTCTAAGCAGTAGCAGGCATGACAAACAAGCATGAATGATTAGGCACATCAGGGCTCAAACAACTCCTACTCATGCTAGTGGGTTTCATCTATTTACTGTGGCAATGACAGGTCATGCAGAGGAAAGGGGTTCAACTACCGCATCATGTAACAGTTGAATCGGTGTTGTCCTTAATGCAGTAAAAGAGAGCAGGAGCGAGAGAGTGGGATTGTATCGGAATGAACAAGCGGGTTTTTCTTGCCTGGCACTTCTGAAGATAACATTGAGTCTTCATCAGTGTCAACGATCACAGCATCGGAGCAGCGTCTACCGAGAGGGGACAATTACCGGCAAACAAGGAAGAACACAATCAATGCGATGCAACAATATGATGCATGATCATTACATGGCAATATGCTGTTGATTGAGCTAATGCAACTAGCAACAAGTTAAATGGAGTTGGTTTGAACACTAGGTTCAAACTCAAATTCAAACTATGAATTCAAATAGTGCATTATCATGTTTTGGAGTAAACAGTGAGGTTAAGTTGTTCAAACATGCATGAGAATGGTACAGATGGATTCCGTGAATTTTTCTGATAATTTTTCATATATAAATTATTTCATTTCGAGTTACGGTTGAATTTCTATGATTTTTAGAAGTTTTAACTATTTTCTGGAATTTCTAAATCATTTCTGAATAAGAAAAACCAGAAAAGCATTTACTACGTCAGCATGACGTCGGTGTGACATCAGCAAGTCAACAGGGTGCGGTCCAGGTCAAACTTGACCAGTGGGACCCACTGGTCAGTGACTAACTAACTAACTTAAGTTAATTAGAGCCTGGGCCTGCATGTCAGTGTCTAATTTACTTAACTAAGTTAATTAGTACTAACTAAATCTAACACTAATTAAAAAGGGCCTGGCCCACACACCAGTCAACCAGGGGAGGTCAAACCCCTGGTCAACGGGTTCAAACCCGCCGGACTTGGTCCACGGCTCGACGCCGACGACGGCAGACGCGATGGAGGGCATCGGATTTTGTCGTCCGGTGACCAAACAAGCCGCGGAGAGGCTCTACGTGTAGCTGGCGTTCTTCCGCATCCAACGGGGCTTAAGTCAGCGGCTGGGGTGGCCGGAAACGGCGACAACGACCTCAACGGTGGCGGTCGAAGCTTGGGCAACGACAGTTGTGGTACTACGATGCACATCAAGGCGTTCTAGTGGCCGCGTTCGTCTCCTGGGAGCAACCCGAGCATGCCGATGAGCTCAGGTGCAAGCCATGGTGTCCCTAGCCACGACGGCGATGAATCACAGCGCAGGCGAGCTTCGGAGCTCATGGGGGTGACGTCTACGACGAGGGATAGACCACGCGGTCAGGGGGAAACGGTGGCAGAGCTCACCGCGGTTGTAGGGGGCGTCGAAATGGGCTCGGGGAAGCACGGATGACGTCGGGGCATTGCCGGCGATCTCAGAGGCCGGAGTTGAAGACGACAGTGGTGGCGGCATTCTCGGGCACCTGGCGTTGCGTGACTCAGTGGAGAGAATGAGGACGTCGTCGCGGATCTCAGGGCATGTCTAGGGGCGTAGGGGAGGTCGGTGGCTATGCGAGCGATGGACGGCAGCGACGGCGGTTCTCGGTCTCGCTTGGGGCCGAGAGATAGAGGAGGGGAGGTGCTCCAGGGAGAGAGGGGAAAGAGATAGGGGACCGAGGAGGGTCGCTTGGCGATGCTAGAAGGGCCAAGGCGTCGCGGTGGAAGCAGGAGTTGGCCGGGCGTGCGCCGGCGCGCGGTGGCCACGCGCCTCTGTCCTTCTGTCAAAGGAGGAAGAAGACCGGGGAGCCCCTGGTGGGCTGGGCCAGATCATGAGCTGGGCCGGCTCTGCTGCAGGTGAGAGGCCAGGTGAGTCCTTCTCTCTCTCTCTCTCTCTCTTTAATTGTTCTGTTTTTCTATTTTTGCTAATATGTTTTGATTCAGCTCAAAGACCAAACCATTTTCAAACTTAATGAAAATAATTGTCTGAACTAAATGGACTTATCCAAAGCTACACAACAATTTCTAAATTATTGAACATATATTTATTATATAATAAATATAGATCCAATTCAAATAGTTATTGAATTAATTTCAAATGCACAAAATAATATTTCTGAAACTCCAAAAATATTGGTTTGAATTTTACCTCTTGCCAATATTTTTACGGAATAACAGGAACATTTCCTTGGACTCATTTGAAAATATTTTTAATGTTGATTATTTCTGAAGTGATTTCTTAGGGTTTCAACTAACCTCAATTCAACTTTCAGAATTTAGACATGATGCATGGATGCTCTCTTATGCAACTATTGCAAACAATTCTAGGGCTGTGACAACAGTACACTCATTGAGATGGCCAAAACGATGCTAGATGAATACAAGACTCCAAGAAAATTCTGGCCTGAAGCCATTGATACTGCATGCCATACAATCAATCATGTTTATCTTCACAAGCTTCTGAACAAGACATCTTATGAGCTCCTTACTGGCAAGAAGCCAAATGTCAGTTACTTCAGAGTATTTGGCACCAGGTGCTGGATCAAGAACCCACATCACACTTCAAAGTTTGCACCAAAAGCACATGAGGGTTTTATGCTTGGAAATGGAAAGGATTCGCACTCCTACAGAGTCTTCAATCTCTTTCATTATAAAGTGGTTGAAACAGTGGATGTGCGGTTCGATGAGACAAACGGTTCACAAAGAGAGCACCTGCCAAATGTGCTAGATGAAGTTCCATCCAATGAATCAATCAAGCTAATGGGAACTGGAGAAATTATACCTTCTAAAGCTCATCCTAAAGAAGAACTTATCATCTCAGCACCTGATCAACCTGAAGACAATGCTCAGCCTGAAGACATTCCCTCTAACAACGACAATGATCAGCAAGAGCAAAATCTTCGCCCTGTACATCCTCGTGTTGCCAATGAAGTGCAAATTAAAAGAATAATTGATAGCATCAATGGACCCAGTCCACTCACTCGTTCAAGGGCAACTCAGCTAGCAAATTTCTGTGGGCACTTCGCATTCTCTCAATAACAGAACCCAAGAAAGTTGAAGAAGCCTTCATGGAACCTGAATGGATTCAAGCTATGCAAGAAGAGCTTCAACAGTTTGAGCTGAATAATGTACGGGAACTGGTTAAGCGTCCCGATCCTCGGAAGCACAACATAATAGGCACAAAATGGATATACCGCAACAAACAAGATGAGCATGGTCAAGTTGTCAGAAACAAAGCTCGTCTCGTTGCTCAAGGATATACTCAAGTGGAAGGCATTGACTTCGATGAAACATTTGCTCCCGTGGCTAGACTTGAAGCCATACGCATACTGCTGGCCTATGCAAATCATCACAACATTCTTCTTTATCAAATGGATGTGAAGAGCACCTTTCTCAATGGCAAGATTGAAGAAGAAGTGTATGTTGCACAACCACCTGGCTTTGAAGATCCAAAACATCCTGATATGGTATACAAGCTCAACAAGGCACTGTATGGCCTCAAACAAGCCCCTCGGGCCTGGTATGACACACTCAAATACTTCCTAAAGAGCAAAGGCTTCATACCTGGTTCCCTCGACCCCACTCTCTTCACGAAGACATATGATGGTGAACTTTTTGTGTGCCAAATATATGTGGATGACATTATCTTCGGCTGCACCAATCAGAAGTACAGTGATGAGTTTGGATATATGATGCAAGAGCAATATCAAATGTCTATGATGGGAGAGTTGAAGTTCTTTCTCAGTCTTCAAATACGACAGCAACGCAACGACATCTTCATATCTCAAGAGAAGTATCTCAAAGATTTCCTGAAGAAGTTCGGTATGCAAGACTGCAAAGGCTTCACAACGCCAATTCCAGCCAAGCATCATCTGGGTCCTGACGACAATGGTAAAGAGTTTGATCAAAAGGTATACCGCTCCATGATTGGTTCTTTGCTCTATCTATGTGCATCTAGGCCAGATATTATGCTTAGTGTTTGCATGTGTGCTCGATTTCAAGCGGCACCAAAGGAGTCGCATCACTTAGATGTGAAGCGAATTCTTCGATATTTGGCTCACACCCCAACTCTAGGATTATGGTATCCAAAGGGCTCAGAGTTTGATCTGGTTGGATTCTCGGATGCTGATTATGCTGGTGACAAAGTGGATCGCAAGTCTACATCAGGCACATGTCACTTTCTGGGACGATCACTTGTATGTTGGTCTTCTAAGAAGCAGAACTGTGTATCTTTCTCCACTGCTGAATCTAAATACATTGCTGCTGGATCTTGCTGCGCTCAGCTTCTGTGGATGAGGCAAACACTCAAGGACTATGGCATTCATCTAAGGCAAGTGCCACTTTACTGCGACAACGAAAGCGCCATCAAGATTGCCAACAACCCAGTTCAGCACTCGAAGACAAAGCACATTGAAATTCGTCTTCACTTTCTCAGAGATCATGTTGTGAAGGAAGATATTGATATCATACACGTCAACACTGAAGAGCAATTGGCAGATATCTTCACCAAGCCCTTAGATGAGAAGAGATTTTGCAAGTTACGGTGTGAGCTAAATATCCTGGAATCCTCAAATGTCCTGTGATCAGGCACACATCCTAACACTTATGCATATTGATGACTTAGATGTGCAACACACGAAGTAAAGTATATCTTCAATCAGTGAAGACATACATTCTAAGTGTGAATACATTAATGTGGAATTTGACTTTGGAGCGCCATGATAATTGTGCGCCGTGTCTGGCTCTAATACTTCCTATACGGTGGGTAACGCCACCACCAAATGTTCTGTCTGAAGTGTTTCACTCATGGCGTTCCATTTGCTATGTCTTCACATTTGGTTTGGCTTCAATCTCAACATGTCGTCATGATTATCTTCACTATGTTGATTATATATATATATATATATATATATATATATGTATACTAGTGTTCTGTCCTCTACAGCATTCACTTATAGCTATGTCTTCTTGTTGAATCTTTTGAACTAAGTGAATGTGATCGGACCCTAACATCTCTATGCTTTCTATCTCAAACTCTATCTCTCCAAATCATATGCATTCTATTGAAACTGTCGAATGTCTTCACTGCGTCCTTGTCAGCAGAAGATATGGAGACAAACATTTAGTCCCTTTTCAATGCTCATTCCTCCACATGAAACCCGGAGAAGTAGGAACAACCACCAGACAATCCAGGCGTGCGTGGGATGTGGAACAAACCCCAATATGCTGCATGATGGCCATGTGTTCCTCATATGCGAATCGCAGGGGCACCTGTGTAATAACGCAGTGCCGCCCCTGTACCTATAAATACACACTTCACAGCGGGCATTATCTCTTCTTCCACTCTCGCACAAACCCTAGCGCCACCGCTAGCCCTCGACGACGCCGGCGACGAAGCGCTTTGCTGCCGCAACCTCTCCGACGCCGTCTTCACGCCGACCGTGGACATTGTCCTCTCCGCCGTCGCCATAGGTGTCCTCCGTCGCCAAGTTAGGGCATGGAAGATCGAACTGCTCGGCCTCCTCTTCCACTCCGTCTAGCAGTTCTTAGTGTGGTAAATAAAACTTCCTTTTTATGGCCCCTTTGATCCTATGGCTTTGTCACTTTCTACCACAAGCATTTTCTATTCACACAAGTTGGATCTCTTTCATACTGCATCTCATAACATGCCTAGTATATTCACTTATGCTTCACAAAGTAGTTAGATTCCTCACTTGTACTGATCTCTGGATTCGTACAAATATGGAACCAACTCCTTATCTATGAGTGAATGTCTTTGCATGATGAGGTCAATGTCTTCTAAACTGATTTATATTCAAAATCTTCTGAGAATGCATATGACCTCTTCCCCTTCCCTCGCACCTTAATGATGTCATAGGTACATGTCCGTGGGAGAATCCCTTGGTTCTCATAGTCTGCATTCATTTGCAGAATTCTTACAGCATCATATAAATTCTCCCGAAGCCAGCTCTTGTCTGTCCAGCAAGCGAAAGCCCTTGAAGCCTTTGAACGTATTGAAGCCTTTCAGTTTAAAGTTCAAGGCTTCAGAGAAATCAGCAAGGAAGGGTGACAGAAAGCATCGTGGAGAAACATCAAGAGATCTGCCAGATGACCTCTCAAAACTGTACAAGACAGATCCTGAAGAGGATTACAATCAGCACAAAACACGAATCCAATGGATTCGACGCTATTGGGTAGAATAGTGGTTCAAGTACAGATTTGTGACAAAGGAATATGCTGAAAAGAATGCCATCAAGCGACCATGGGGAGACATCCTCTACAAAAATCTTCAACCCAGGACCAGAGATGAAGCCATTGAACAAGGCTTCTATCCCTGCATGGTCCGTGGACCACAACCTGCGGATGCTGACCCGTCGTCACTGCTATGGTGTCGTGACAACATTCTGTTCAAGCGCAACTTTCAGTTTGCCCAGAACTCAGCGAAGCAGAACAAGAAGACATTGGGACTAGACTTCAACCCTGGTCCTTCTGCTCCAAGGGCTGACGGCACACGGGACGCAGAACCCAATGTCGTCGGTCCTTTCTACAACCTTGAAGGTCTCATCACCCATATCTTGGTTCAAGGGACAGCCGTGAATGAGCCTGCAGCTGACGCTGAATCAGATGAAGCGCCTGCAGCACCGAAGCCAAAGAAGTTGAAGAAGCCTAAAGCTTCAAAGCCTGCCCCTTCACCAAAAATCTCACGGGCGAAGCCACTGGCAACTGCACCTCCTGAAGACAGTGTGCAGTCTGAAGATTTGTCACGCATCTCCAAGCCCCAGAAGGTCAAGATGCCTCTGCCACACACTGGCCAAGAGCTAAGTGCTGCTGCCATTCTGCGCAATGATGCCATTGATCTATCAAGTGATGAAGATCTTGCAGATGACGCTCTTGAGCAACTCATCAAGAGCAAAGAAGAAGCAGAAATCTTCAATGATCTGCCGCTCTTTGATGTAACAATCATCCACAACTTCATTGATGAGTGGTTTGACACGCCAAACATCAGCTTCGAAGATCTCCAACTACCCATTGGCCTCAGTGTCGCCTTCCATGGCGCCATTGCCTCAGAGTTAGCCATCGCCCAGCGCATTGTTGAACTGAAGCAGAAGATTGACTTTGAGAAATCTCAGTTCAAGAAGCATATGGCCAAGCTCAGCGTGCAAGACGTGAAGAACTTCAAGATTATGCTGCACGAGCTCAAGGAAGCCTTTCTAAAGAAACGTGCAGAAGCTCAGGGTTCTCGTGAGCGCATGAAGGTCCTGGCTGATAGGTGTGTGCAAGCCTACAATGAGGCTGAGAAGCGCAAGGCCCTTGGGCGTCCTGGCATCGACCCCAGGATGGCTGCCAAGAAGAAGAAGAAGCCCGCTATGGCTGAACCCGAAGCACCAAGGCAGGAAGCAGATCCCCTTGTCTTCCCAACTAGCATGACTGGCCCGAAGCCAAAGGCCAGGTCAACCGCTTCAGAACTGAAGAAGACCAGGACTGCTGAGGCTGAAGCAAGGAAGAGAAAACATCCTGAAGCCTCTGCTACTACCCCCGCCAAGAAGAAGAGAAAGACCAAGAAGGAACGGGCTGCTCCCACAGAGCCCTTGATTATTGAACCCATTTCCATCGTTCACCCGACGCTGATCCACAAGAACGTCAACTGACTGTCCATGAGCCTGCTTTCACAGAGGCTCATGAAGCTAAAGACTTTCCAGCAGCTGATCCCGTCGCTGCTGAATACATTGGTCACCATGACCATGTTGAAGATGATGCAGCCCTTCCTCAGCTAGAGCACCAACAGGTATCATCACCTGTGCTAATGCACAGCGAACTCATCAGCATTGGTCGTCCACTGAAGCCAATTGCACATGATGCTTCATGGGCGGATCGCCCACAAGAGGAAGAAGACTTTGAGGCCCAGCCAACACCAATTTCACAGGTGTCGCCCGCATTGCGCAGGCTTTGCGAAGGTCCAAGGCCTCAAGTCTCTGCGTCTGAAGATAAAACTGCTGAAGACAATCCGGCTGCATCAGCCGCTGAAGAAGAAGTCCCACAAGTTGCCACTCCCCTGTCCCACCAAGAAGCGGTTCTCGAGGAGAACGTAATCGTGACCGACCCTCCTGCTCGTCACGAAGAGGTTGAAAATCTTGAGGCTGCCACCACCAACACCATTGAAGCCACTAACGCTGTCATGGCTGAAGCTAATGTGGAGCCCTCACCAACAAAAGCACCAGAAGTCAGTGAAGCCACTGATCCCGCTGCTTCTATTCCTGCGTCTGTTGTCGGTCCCCAGTTCGACTATCATGTTGAGCACAGGCCTCAGGTACAAAAGCCAATCCCAAGATTGCCCAGGTTCCCAGGTCCTGCATCAGCACCTGGCTCCTTCAATATCAATGGCTTCAGAGCAGACAACACATTCTTCAATAGCTCCAGGAACCCCTACTCAAGGGAAAGAATATCATCTGATCGGTTCTAGAGCTATCCGCAGCGAAGCTATTACTCATGCATTCTTTACAACCAAGGTCGCATCTTCCTACACAAGCGCCTTGACATTGAAGCAATAGCTGGTCTGCCCTGTCTGGAAGAAGCTCTGGATTGCTTCAAAGAGGTTGTACTACTGCCGTTCGTCACTGACAAAGAGCATTGGAATGAAGAGTTGTTGCTCCAATTCTATGCCACACTTCACATCCGCGGGTATAACAAAGATCCAAAGACTTGGGTCCTAGAGTGGATGACAGGAAACGTTCATCACGAAGCCAAAGCCTTTGACATCATTGAGCTCACTGGTTTGCCCACTCCTGGCGATCTCTACGAGCATGGCTATCAGATTCATAGTGAAGCTGTTGAGAGCATCTTTCAGAAGATTGAACCTAATATGAGTCATATGCTCAGTATGATGGAGCCATTGCCCCAAGATGCTGCTTATCCCACGGAGTTCTTTGTTGAAGACCTTGAGTATCTGCCAAGGACCATTTATCACATCATAAGGCGAACTCTCTGGCCAATCAAAGGGCATTCTCCCCATACCAAGCTGGAAGGTGCAATGAAGACTTTGGTCTTCTATATTCTTCATGGCAAATGCTTCAATACATAGTATTTCTTCATTCGCCATCTTGCTGCATCTGGCTCTGATCTGTTTGGCTTGAAGTTCTACGCCCCATGGGTAATGCGGCTGATCAAACTTCACTCTGCTATCTCATATCAGCCATCTGCCCGCAATCATCGGATCTTTTTGCCTGATGTGGATATGTCTATTGAAGCCATCTATCCTGAGCCTGCCAAGGAACCTCTAAGTCTTCAGAATGCAGAGCATCAAAGTTTTTCTCAGAACGTTGAAGGCGTTGAAGCAGTAACTCGTGTGTATCCTTTGGCTGGCACTACACATGCACCGCATCCTGCTCTCACTGAAGCCACTGATAGCACCATTGCCCAACGACCCAAGAAGCGCACTCGTGTTCTCAATGACCGAGAGCTTCTGGTGGCTCTTCATCAGAAACAGGATAGGCATCATGACTGGCTGAAGCGTCAAATGCAAAGCCTCTTGGTGGATGTTAATCACATTCGCAATCTTGCCACCAAGAATGCCTTTGTTGCTCATGAAACCTCTCGACGCACATGGAAAGGGCTGATGCTGCTATGTTCTGAAGATAATCTTCAAGAGGATGGCTTCTCTGAGCGATTTAAGTTTGACTCCACACCTCCTCGAAGGGCAGTGTTGCAACGAACTCCATCCCTTGAAGACTCTGAGTTCTCTTCCTCTGCTGCAACTGTGAATGCCAGAGTGATCGAGGATGAAGACGATGCTACTTCATCGCCACCTCCTTCTTTTGCACCGCCGAACACCACTGATGACCCTGCTGCCTCACCTACTCTTCATGGGAACGAGTAGATGCTCTATGTCTTCGAACCTTTTTGGTCCTTACTGACAAAAGGGGGAGAAGCATATCAGTTTGATAGTCTTCAAGCGGGTCCATATGGGCGGGTGCTTTATATTTTGCTTTGTCCTTGCAACTCTCATTTTGATACATTTGGTTCCTTGAGTTGTAACACTTAAACTCAATGGTCGTCTGCTACTTATTTGCCACCTTGTGTTGCGATGATAAATTCTGCACGTGCGACGATAAATTCCATACTTAGATCATTTTGCAGACGTCCATTTTCCATTATGCATGTCATTATATTCACTTACTTTCACATGCATAGTGGATTGTCATCATAAGTTGAAGTGGATCTCCACGAGCACAACCTGCCATGTGCATTTGCATTCCAAAAGTAAATTACTTATATGCACATCTTCAGGGGGAGCCCTTGCAACTTATGAAGACAATTCCTTATCTTTTACAATTTCACATATTATATTCCCCGTTGAAAACTTCAACTAGTTTGTCATCAATCACCAAAAAGGGGGAGATTGTAAGTGCATCTAGTGCCACCCCTAGTTGGTTTTGGACTATTGACGACAAACCTAGTTGAGGGACTAATGTGTTTGTGAGAATTGCAGGATAACACAGGCAGAAGTCCCTTATTGATTCGGTTTTCCTACCAGAGATGACCCCTAAAAATGTATGAAGACATTGATGTCAAAGGTGGTATATGAAGATATTCACATTGAAGACTATGACAAGAGAAGACACCGCATGAAGCCTATGGAGCTCGAACACTTAGATCTTTCATAGTTCTTTTTCTTCTGTGTTGAGTCATAGGAACCACCGTACTATTAAGTGGGGTCCAAGAGAACCAGTCAGAATGACTGAAGTGATGCTTAAACAAAACCTATGTCTTCGAGTGAAGACTATGAGAGCGAATCTTGTCTAGAGTCGGACAAGTCAGCTTTGCTTGTAGCCCAAGTAAAGTTGCCGTGTGAGTTTGAAATCTGACCGTTGGAACACGTGTCAGTTCCTTAGTGACCCAGTGTCATTTCGGACAAATCCGGTCGGGTTGCCTAGTGTCTATAAATAGCCCACCCCCTACAACCATAAACGGTTGGCTGCTCAGATTCAGAGTACGGCTTTTGTCGTTTGAGAGCAACCCACCTCGAAGCCTTTGAGAGAGAATTCCTTGCAAGGATAAAGCTCTAACCACCCAGAGCCAAAGAGAATTAGGCATCACTTAAGTCTTCTTGTCTGTGTGATCTGAAGACTTATTACACTTAAGGATTGTGCATCCTCTAGCCGGTTAGGCATCGCGTTCTGAGCATCCAAGAGACATTGTGGATTGCCGGTGAACGAAGTCTGTGAAGGTTTGGGAGTCTACCTTGAAGACTTACCAGAGTGATTGGGCGAGGTCTGTGTGACCTTAGCTCAAGGGGAATATGGTGAGGACTGGGTGTCCTGAGCTGCGTGTTCAGAACTGGGTGTCCGGGACTGTGTGTCCTAAGGTTTAAATACCTAGCCACCCTAACCAGACATACAGTTGTCACAGCAACTGGAACTGGTCCAACAAATCATTGTCTTTAACGAGTCACTGGTTTCATCCTCCCCTTCCCTTTACTTACTATTACTCCTTGTGAAGTCATTGTATGTTTGCACTATCTTTTGTCTTCACTGAGTGACTGCGTGTTCTGTGTGGCTTCACAATATCTTCCTACATGATCCCTACTACATTGCTGCTATTAGTCATTGTGCTCTCACTTCATTGAATACTTGACTATGGTTTGCCTAGTGTAGTCTACCTTCCGCTGCATGGTAATAGGTTTATTTCTATCGTTTGTCTTCGAAACTTTCACGTTTTGAAGACTTTCATAAAGATCGCCTATTCACCCCCCGCCCTCTAGTCGATATAACGCACTTTCAAGGCTCTACTAGAGGCAGAAAGAGATGGTGCGGCTGCCATGAATGAGGTAATCTCGATCTTGAAGCTGGATTATGCATTTAGCTGTGCGCATTATGCAAGCAACCCAAGAATTGGAGGAAGTAAGATTGTTGCATTTGAAGACGGATGAGGTCCTGCTGCTTCTGCTATCTAAAGCCCAGGGTAATCCTAGTTCGTCTTTAGATAGCAGTTGAAATTGTCGTTAGATTATTGTACTTGCATGTTGCGTCATGTCTTTGAATGGATTATGTTGTAAGACCCCCTATGTTGTCCATGTGTTGTAATGATCCGAATTTTTTAGGCGAGGTAATCCTTAGTACTTGTATGATTGACATAAGGTGAACTGTTTTTCGTGTGAGCATATTGTATTGGATGAAATAACTGTTTGACTCAAAGTGTATCCAACCAACTGAATTCGAAGATCACGACATTTCTAAATCATAATCATATATAAAGGTGGAATAAATCTTTGTTGTGGTTTTGAAGAAATAAATAACAAAACATAGAATTATTTTTGGATACTCATAATCGAATAAAAATTGGATTTGGATTTAGTTGCCAGGGCCCAGGGCAAACGTGAATGCTAATTCTCCCAAGTTTTGAACGAAGCGGCTAAACACCCACTATCATTTGTGGGATGCCCGAAGCAAGTGTTTGTGAGATGGAAATTACTATATACCCCTGACACTTGACATCCTTATCGACCGGATTTACACTACTGTCGATAGGGGTAGACTAGTAACTTCAATCAGACGTGACACGACGACCTCTGAGCCCATTCAGACACGGTGGGCACCAAACGTGGGCGGCAAAACACATTTGATTCAAGCTCGTCCGAAAGACATGTGTCTCTCCCTCCATTTCCCCATTCATCCACGGTGGGCGGCAAAACAAACTCTCCTCGTCCGAAATCGATGTAGGCTAATATTTTAAATAGGGGCAGATGTGTAACTTCCCTCAGACGTGACACAACCGCCCTACCTGTCAGCCTCGTTCATACACCATGGGCGCCAACCGTGGGCGGCAAACCACCCTCTCATCGCCCAAAATCGTTACTGGCAAATATTTGGGAGATGCGAGATTACCGTCCTATCCCCAACCGACGTGATGTCCGAAATTTTAAACAGGGGATAAGTTTGTAACTTTCCCACATTTCAGACAAGCGCGTCCCAAAGTTTGAGATCCCCCCTCCCCCTCCATTTCCCCATTCATACACCGTCGGCGCCACGACAACCTCCCCACTGCGGCCATCCTCCTCCGTCCGCCACCCCATCCTCCACCTGCCGGAGCCGCTACCCCTACCCCGTCGTCCACTTCAAGAGATGGACGTCACTCATCCATGGCGCCGGACCAGGATCCTTTCATCACATCGTCTCGCTTCATCAGTGCCGTCGTCCACTTTGTTGTTGCCGCTCCTACGACCGCCTCGTCCACGGCAACAGGATTTATCCCCCAACCCGGCCGTCTGCCATCTAAAGTCTTCTTCCCCGCCGCCGACATCCATCGCACTCGTAGCACCCTCAACGTATCAGCAGGGGCCTACACGGCATCGCAAGAGAGGTGGTACTCTTCCATATGTGCTTAAGTTATTGATCTCACCCGGAAAATAGATCTTAAATTGTTTACTATACTTTTTTTGACCGTACCAAATCATAGCGGCTAGTTGAATGCAAACATTGGTTGTGAAGTAGCTTTGTCCGGTTTGCACCTTCAAATCCGCCATGTCACTGTCACTATACTCGTAAAGCTTATGGTTTCCCCCCTTTATATTCACTACCATCATCGTATGTGCTTCACTACTTCATGTCGTGCTAGCACTGCTCCTCAAGACCTCAACCCATCAAGCAAAACAACATGCCACTCATAATTCCAAAGCTTACGTGTTGAAATACGAATCTGATATGATGCTCATATTACTAAAATAGAGAGCGTTTAATTGGTCACCTAATGTTCCTATATTCGTTTCGAAAAGCATGTGCGCCACCCACTGGTCCAGCTAGTTCCACTTTCCTGATTTTACTCTTGATGCTTAGGGTTTTCCCCCTTTTATCTACTCTACTATGATATGCGTAGGTGCTTTCTATCATACTAGCATTACTCCACCCTTCAAGCTAAACAACACAACACTCAAAATTCCAAAGCTTAGTTGTTCAAATATGATTGTGATATGATACTGATATTAGTTAACAGACACATTTAATTGGTTAGCTAAAGGTCCCACTTGAGTTTCCAAATGCATGTCGCGACATATAGAGAGACAGCAGAATTGCATTTCTTTGTCACTTGTTGACTGTACTTTCTTGTCCATACCAAATCTTAGTTGTTATTTCAAAGAAAATATCGGTTTCTAACTACCGTTTCCACGGTTTGCAGCTTCAGATCTGCCATCCCACTGCCTCGGTCAACACTATACTCATCATGCTTACAGTTTCCCCATTTTATGATGACCATGATCAGCCTGCGTGGTTCATGTCGTAATAGCACTGCTCCACCCATCGAGCTAAACAAGCTTAGTTGTACAAATTCAAATATGATATTATGCTGATATTAGTAAAACTGATAGATGTTTAATTGGTCAGCTAAATGTTCCTACTTTAGTTTTGAAATGCATGTCAGCCACATATGGAGAGATCGGAAGGAATAGTATTTCTCTGTGCGCTCTGTTTCATCATGGGTGGCCAACCGACATTGTATAGAAAGACTTGTAATATCTTCAATCTATTTGCTCTTCTGCTCTTCTTTAAGATGACCCTCTTCTCTTGGGGTCGATTGGTCAGGTCAAGTTATTCTCCCTTAGTATATTTTGAATCTGTCAGGTTAGGTCGACTTGTTCTTCTTTACTATATGTTGAAGCTGTCATCTGCGAAGTATCATCACTTCTGGAGCTCTCATATTTCGAGTAGTAGGCCACATTATATTAATGCACACACCAAATTACGGCATGCATGGCACCTCTTAGAAGAATTGCAGAGATAGCACAAAGGGGTTAAAGGGAGGAAGTATTGGATTAGAATCACTTCTGCATTACAAAGATAATCTCACTTGTTTTTATGTTTTCATGCATGTCAGGTATTGAACATTATCAAAATGAATATGAGAATGGGCGCACGAGAGGAATATTGCGGAACAATCCACTGGCTAACAAACTTGGCATGGTGGAGGATGGCCTATCTTATTCACCCATCAAGGTGCATGCTCTAACTTGGCAAGGTTGTATTGGCCGCACATAATTTGCATATGACCTCTTGCATTACTTCTACTCTGTTACACCATCTGCTTAGTTTAAGCATCATATATGAGTATATGCCATACCTATCCAATTTCTGTACCTATTCCATGTGTCATCATACTATGTTTTTCCAGTCAAATGTTGTTCTTTCGTAATAGATGTCCAAAAGGAAGAGGGTGATTGCAGATCCTCAAGGAGTACAAACTAGGTATTTGGAAAAGGTAGTGATACCTGTTAAATCAGATAGATCAGCAACCACAGAAAACATAGGCCCAACTGTAACAAACTTTACCGCTACTCTAGTGGCCAAACCCCTATTAGAACTGCTGACAGCCCCGCGTCAGGTACTATCTATGATATCAATTCAAAATTTGAACTCCTAAATGTCTGCATGTGCCTTACCTTCTCTCTTGTATGAAAACTAATTTCAGATACCTCTTGCTAGTACTGGGCTCATAGGATCATAGGATCTCATGACAATACTGGGCTCTGCATTGCTCTTGTCAGTACCTCTTGCCCTTTGTCAGCATACTTACACTCATTGCTGTTTGATTATGTAGCATCACTATAAATGTTCGCTTCTTTATCCTCCCTTTGCTTGAAATTATAAGATCTATATTTACTCTTAGATAAATGTAGAATTAACACAATGGTTATGAACTTTTGGATTGCTCAGGTAAGTACCTGTTGTGATGTACTCCCTCTATATAGAATTAATTGTTGATCAATTAGATATATTTAGAACTTAATAGTGCTAGATACATCCATTTGAGTGACAACTAATAACGGACAGTGGTGGTATTACTGTACATGCATCGCAAGATAGTTGATTGTCTAGCATTACTCTGCATCTTATCTGCCCTGCCCTCCACTTTCTCCAAATTATCATATCTACATTTACTCTTACCAAAATGTTGAATAAAGCCAATGCCACTGCACATGTTGATGTCTGCATTCCTCTTGTCAGTACCTTTTGCCTTGTAACGCTGTACTTAATTAATTGCTATTTGATTATGTATCATCAGTCTGCACCTGAGCTTCATTATCCTCTATTTCTTCTAGTATTATTTGATCTATATTTACTCTTTGCAAAATGTAGAATAATGGCAACGCTTATAAAGAATTTTCTTTGGGGAATTTATTGAATAATATTTCCATCAACATGGAGAAGGGCTTTGTCCAGCCCGTGTTAACATGTAATGTAAGTTCATCCTTCTCAAGCCTTCAAACTTTTTTCTAGTATAGATTTGGATAGGCATCATTTCCTCCACTGTTGTTTACATCTGATTGGATGTTTGCAAGAACTACCAGTTTTAAATTGTAGTTGTAAAAACATGTTCCTTATGCAGAACAGATCCATTTATTTGCTTATATAATTGTGAAACCTGTTACGTGTCTCCTTGTTTCTCTTTCAGAGTCGTATCTCTTATGCCAGGCTAAACTTTAGGAAAGATAATGAGCCGAACCATCTTGAGGACAGCAAGATGACCCCAAGGTCCTGTCTTGATGAAGACAGTGAGTTGAAGCTACTCACCACCAGGTGTGAGACAACCTCTGTGCAGTCGCTGGCTCAATCAGTTCGACTTCTTCAGTCTCAACTTAAAGCGGAAAGGCTTGCTTCAGCTCAGCTCCGACTTGAAGTCAAAGATGTAATGAAGATGTCAGGGGACTGCCTTGCACACTATGGTGCCATACAACTAGGGATGAAGCACCTATTGTTGACACAACTAAGGTCTCATCAGCTTGTTCGGCTGCTTGCGGGGCCCGAGCTTGCCAGGTTTAGTGCCTTCTGAAGTGCTCTTAGTTTTGTATATTGTTTTGTCGGCGCATTTATATGCACTGGTGGCGACCTTTGATGCCCAATGTACGTAATTTGCGATCATGTTGCGCTTTATTATCACCGGTAGCGAACTTTGATTCCCAGTGGATGTAATATGCCGTAATTTCTTTGTTGTATAGTCTAGGTTTATTCTTTGGTCGGTATGTTGTAATTTAGGCCAGAAGGTTCAGTGGATCTCAGTGTTGTCGGTCTTCAGGCCGGCCCGTTACTCATATGGGCCAAAACGTGGGCCTATAATCATCTTGGGAAATTAGCAGGTCTAAACCTATAGTAGTTTTCCGCCTTTAACAGGCCATGGGATACATATTTGCTATAGTGACACTGGGCTTCCTACGAGCCATAGAAACAATGGGCCTTCTACGGGCCGTAGAAACAATGGGCCTTCTACGGGTCGTATCATCAATGGGCCTTAGACGGGCCGTATGATCGATTGGCCAAACATGGGCCAAAAATAGACCGCATTATGGCCGTAACCGGTCTAGAGTTGGAGTCGTCTGTTCATGGGCCGACCATAACGGGCCGTCGTTAATAGGCCGTATTTGATGACGCTATGAAAACGGCCCAATGTATTAACAGGCCACAAACGGGCCGACTATAACCACGGGCTGAATTTGGCCCACAAGCAGAAAATGGCAGTAACGGGCCGTAAGTTACCGAATGCTGGAAATGAGCCCAAGAATAAATGGGCCCTAAGAAGGCCGAAAGATAACATGGGCTGCAAACGGCCCAATGGATTAATGGGCCGTTAATGGGTATAAAGTGATACACTATTTAGTACGGGCCAGTTTCACCACGAGCCGTTAATGGGCTAAGAGTTACAAAGGGCCTCATGTGGGCTGAAAGACGTCATGGGCCATACATGGGCCAGAACTTAAAATGGGCTCGAATCATATTGGACGGCCCAGATGATGCTACTGGGCCTAATTTAGATAGGTCGTAACGGGCCCTGGGTTAGCGGGCTGTAAATGGGCTATATGCCAACAGGCCGTTAACAGGCTTTCTGTGGGCCGGGCCGCCACCTTTTGACCAAGTCAAATGGGCCGACCTTTTCACAGGAATGGGCCTCTGTTCGGCTGTGCCACGTGTCGGCGTATCATAGGCGCCTTCGGTCCAATGAGTGGATGACATATGTCCCAACAGTGAGCCGACACGTGTTTCCTCTAGCCGATGATGATTTTACACGTGGAAAATCCCCATTGGTCTGGGCTATTAGCGGGTTATCAGATCCAAAACCGGATGGGGTAGCTTAATGGCATTTTGTTATGATGGATGCCACGTGTAGGTCACCCTTGACGAAAGCACTTCTGTGATGCGTGATTTATCATCATGGAAGTGGACACTTCCGTGATGATAATTTTGGTAATGTCATGTAACACTTCTACGACAGCACAGGTATGACTATCTTGATTCTATCATAAAATTTTCATGGATGTACATGCATGACAGAAAATGTCACCTACTATGACAAACACGTATCACCACGGAAGTGTATTTTTTTGTAGTGCACCCTTCCACCATTGCTAGCCTCTCTAGTACCGCGCAACTTTCCCCGGTACCATAAACCCACCATTTACCTTCCTCAAAACAGCCACCATACCTACCTATTATGGCATTTCCATAGCCATTCCGAGATATATTGCCATGCAACTTTCCACCGTTCCATTTATTATGGCACGCTTCATCATTGTCATATTGCTTTGCATGATCATGTAGTTGACATCGTACTTGTGGGAAAGCCGCCATTCATAAATTTTTCATACATGTCACTCTTGATTCATTGCACATCCCGATACACCGCCGGAGGCATTCATATAGAGTCATATTTTGTTCTAAGTATCGAGTTGTAATCCTTGAGTTGTAAATAAATAGAAGTGTGATGATCATCATTATTAGAGCATTGTCCCATGTGAGGAAATAAAAAAAGAAGAGAGAAAAGGGAAAAAAAAGAGGAAAGGCCAAATAAAAAAGGCGCAAAAAACAAAAAAAAATGAGAGAATAAGAGAGAAGGGGCAATGCTACTATCCTTTAACCACACTTGTATTTCAAAGTAGCACCATGATCTTCATGATAGAGAGTCTCCTATGTTGTCACTTTCATATACTAGTGGGAAATGTTCATTATAGAACTTGGCTTGTATATTCCAACGATGGGCTTCCTCAAATGCCCTAGGTCTTCGTGAGCAAGCAAGTTGGATGCACACCCAGTTAGTTTCTTTTTTTGAGCTTTCGTACATTTATAGATCTAGTGCATCCATTGCATGGCAATCCCTACTCACTCACATTGATATCTATTGATGGGCATCTCCATAGCCCATTAATACGCCTAGTTGATATGAGACCATCATCCTCCTTTTTGTCTTCTCCACAACCACCACTCTATTCCACATATAGTGATATGTCCATGGCTCACGCTCATGTATTGCGTGAAAGTTGAAAAAGTTTGAGAATAGTAAAGTATGAAACAATTGGTTGGCTTGTCATCGGGGTTGTACATGATTTCAATATTTTGTTTGACAAAGATGGACCACAACCAAACTATATGATTTTGTAGGGATGAACTTTCTTTGGCCATGTTATTTTGAGAAGACATGATTACTTTGTTAGTATGCTTGAAGTATTATTATTTTTATGTCAATAATAAACGTTTGTTTTGAATCTTATGGATCTGAATATTCTTGCCACAATAGAGAAGATTACATTGATAAATATGCTAGGTAGCATTCCACATCAAAAATTCTGTTTTTATCATTTACCTACTCGAGGTTGAGCAGGAATTAAGCTTGGGGATGCTTGATACGTCTCCAACGTATCTATAATTTTTGATTGTCCATGCTATTATATTATCCATCTTGGATGTTTTATATGCATTTATATGCTATTTTATATGATTTTTGGGATTAACCTATTAACCTAGAGCCCAGTGCCAGTTTATGTTTTTTCCTTGTTTTTGAGTTTTATAGAAAAGGAATACCAAACGGAGTCCAATTGACGTGCCAATTTTTGATGATTTTTTATGGACCAAAAGAAGCCCTAGGAGTAAAATAGTTGGGCTAGAAGAGTCCTGAGCCATCCACGAGGGTGCAGGGCGCGCCCTACCCCCATGGGCTCGCCCCTTGCCTCGTGGACGACTCGGAGACCCCCCTGACGTGAGACCGACGCCAAAAAATCCTATAAATACATAAACCCCCGAAAAGAAACCTAGATCGGGAGTTCCGTCGCCGCAAACCTCCGTAGCCACCGAAAACCAATCTAGACCCGTTCCGGCACCCTACCGGAGGGGGGAATCCATCACCGGTGGCCATCTTCATCATCCCGGCGCTGTCCATGATGAGGAGGGAGTAGTTCACCCTCGGGGCTGAAGGTATGTAACAGTAGCTATGTGTTTGGTCTCTCTCTTTCATGTTCTTGATTCGGCACGATCTTTATGTATCGTGAGCTTTGCTATTATAGTTGGATCTTATGATGTTTCCCCCCCCCCTCTACTCTCTTGTAATGGATTGAGTTTTCCCTTTGAAGTTATCTTATCGGATTGAGTCTTTAAGGATTTCAGAACACTTGATGTATGTCTTGCATGTGCTTATCTATGGTGACAATGGGATATTCACGTGGTCCACTTGATGTATATTTTGGTGATCAACTTGCGAGTTCCGTGACCTTGTGAACTTATGCATAGGGGTTGGCACACGTTTTCATCTTGACTCTTCGGTAGAAACTTTGGGGCACTCTTTGAAGTTCTTTGTGTTGGTTGAATAGATGAATCTGAGATTGTGTGATTCATATCGTATAATCATACCCATGGATACTTGAGGTGACATTGAAGTATCTAGATGACATTAGTATTTTGGTTGATTTGTGTCTTAATGTGTTATTCTAGTACGAACTCTAGGATAGATCGAACATAAAGAATAGCTTCGTGTTATTTTACTACAGACTCTTGAATAGATCGATCAGAAAGGATAACTTTGAGGTCGTTTCATACCCTACAATAATCCCTTCGTTTGTTCTCCGCTATAAATGAATTTGGAGTGACTCTTTGTTGCATGTTGAGGGATAGTTATATGATCTAATTATGTCATTATTGTTGAGAGAACTTGCACTAGTGAAAGTATGAACCCTAGTCCTTGTTTCAACGCATTGTAATACCATTTTCGCTCACTTTTATCATTAGTTACCTTGCTGTTTTTATCATTTCAGATTATAAAAACCTTTATCTACCATCCATATTGCACTAGTATCACCATCTCTTCCCTGAACTAGTGCACCTATGCAATTTACCATTGTATTGGGTGTGTCGGGGACACAAGAGACTCTTTGTTATTTGGTTGCAGGGTTGTTTGAGAGAGACCATCTTCATCCTACGCCTCCCACGGATTGATCAACCTTAGGTCATCCACTTGAGGGAAATTTGATACTGTCCTACAAACCTCTGCACTTGGAGGCCCAACAACGTCTACAAGAAGAAGGTTGTGTAGTAGACATCACTTATCTGTGGTGAAAATGGGATATTGACATGATCCACTTGATGTATGTTTTGGTGATCAACTTGTGAGTTCCGTGACCTTGTGAACTTATGCATAGGGGTTGGCACACGTTTTGGTCTTGACTCTCCAGTAGAAACTTTGGGGCACTCTTTGAAGTTCTTTGTGTTGGTTGAATAGATGAATCTGAGATAGTGTGATGCATATCGTATAATCATACCTACGGATACTTGAGGTGACATTGGAGTATCTAGGTGACATTAGGGTTTTGGTTGATTTGTGTCTTAAGGTCTTATTCTAGTACGAACTCTAAGATAGATCGAACGAAAAGAATAGCTTCGTGTTATTTTACTACGGACTCTTGAATAGATCGATCAGAAAGAATAACTTGGAGGTGGTTTCATACCCTACAATAATCTCTTTGTTTGTTCTCCTCTATTAATGACTTTGGAGTGACTCTTTGTTGCATGTTGAGGGATTGTTATATGATCCAATTATGTTATCCTTGTTCAGAGAACTTGCACTAGTGAAAGTATGAACCTAGGCCTTGTTTCAAAGCATTGCTGTCGGCGTTCTGGAAACGGGGGGCCCCAGACTTGCCTGCCTGCGGCCTGCGGCGTGGCTCAAAGGGGGCCCAGCGCGGCCCATCTTCATCGACACAAGACTCAAGACCCTCGTGAGGGGCCAAGCCTCGCTGGGCGGACGACACGGTGCATCCTCAGGCGCAGCTTCCTCAGGCTGGCTCGCGAGGAGGCGGAGAGATCAAGGCAGGGTACCTCGCGAGGTGCTCATGACGCAAGCCATGACGACTCAGGGCGCCAGGCGGGCGCCAGTGCGCGCAGCGTCCTTCTTTCCTCTTTGGTGCAAAGGGGGCAAGCGCAGCCGCGGAGTACCGAGGCATCAGGCAAAGGTTGCCATTTCAGTGCAACGAGACCAAGACCAGGAGGACTACGAGAGGGAGGTCACCATGGAGCCCAGCACGGCGTCACCACAGAGCCTTTGGCAGGCGAAGATCAACTTTAGTCAGGACAAGTGTACTAGATGTTCCCCTTCGAATTGGCCAATTGTTGGCGCCCTTCCCGCTCAATATTTGGAAAGAGGCCCAGGGTCTTTGCTTATAAATAGGACTAGCCACCCCTAGGGTAGAGGGGCGGGAAGAAAGGCGTCTGGAAGAGACATTGGATCGAAATCAGAGAGAGAGAGAAGGGTGACTGAACTCCTCCTAGCAGTTCATCACCCCAGCCAAGAACAAACCCTCGCGAGGCTGTTCTTCCTTGTATTGTTCATCATCACCAGCCCCAGAAGGAAATCCACCAACCACACACTGGAGTAGGGTATTACACCACAACGGTGGCCCGAACCAGTATAAACCTTGTGTCTCTTGTGCAGTTCTTTCAGTAGTTTAGATCTTTGTGAGACGGGGAGGTAGAAGGCGTAATCTCCGCGTGCACCCCAGTGTTCGAACCTTAAGGGTCTGCCGGAACCCGTGATCCAACATTTGGCGCGCCAGGTAGGGGTGCGCCGGAATCCGTCTTCCACCGCTCCGTCCTCCTCCGGCCGCCGCATCCATGTACGGCGCCAGTCGAGCTCGCGTCGCCCCGGTGGCCCTCGCCGATGGGCGTTCTCATTGTCCCCCGTCGCCCGCCGTCAACACCGCCACTGGCCCGGCGGGCAACGAGCGGCAAGCACCCCCGAGCATCTGCCTACACGGCGGAGTAGCTGCACCGCAACATCGATGCCTCCGGTCGTTGCGGCCCTCCTGGGCGGCTCGCAGGCGCCGCCCACGAGTCGCCACGTCAAGCCTTTTGCCCGCCGGGTTAGCGCCGTTTCCGCACGGCAGGGGGCTCCCCCGGACCGGGCGGCGCGCGAGGTCGGTCTGACCTTCAGCTCGGAGGACCACCACACCAACCTGGTCAGCTCGGGCGCACTCCCCCTGTTGTGCACCCCCACCATCTGCTAGGTGGCCGTCACCAGAACCCTCATTGACGGCGGCGTGGGCCTCAGCATGCTTTCGGTCGAGACTTTCAACCTCCTCTGCATACCCCGGGAGCGGCTACGACCCAGCCGATCTTTCTCGGGCGTCGGGGACGGATCATTCGACTCCCTGGGACAGATCCGGCTCTCGGTAACCTTTGGCACCTACGACAACTTCCACACAGAGATGGTCGACTTCGACATCGCCCCCATCGGCCTCCCTTACAACGCCATCCTCGGCTACCCGGCGCTGGCTCAGTTCATGGCCCCCACGCACCCGGCGTACAACCTCATGAAGATGCCCGGGAGCAGCGGTACCCTCGCCGTGCACGAGGACACCGGGGACGCCCTGCGAGTACTCAAGCTCGCCTTCAAGACGGCGGCATCGGCACGGCCCGTCAACGCGGAGACCCCTGAGCCCAAGGGGGCTGCGCCCGCCAAGAAGAAGTTGTTCACCCAGGACAAGGCAGAAACCAAGCAGATACCCGTCGATGAGGACGGGTCCTCCAGTGCCACTTTCACCATAGGCGCCAACCTTGAGCCTGAGCAGGAGGAGGCCTTGGTCAAGTTCCTGCGCGCGAATAAGAAGGTATTTGCTTGGGAGCCCGATCAGCTGGCGGGGATCCCCAGGAGTGTCATCGAGCATCACCTCAACGTGTGCCCAAATGTGCGCCCCGTGAAGCAGAAGGCCAGGCGGCAGTCCGTGGAGAAGCAGGCCTTCATTGTCCAAGAGACCCGCAAGCTAGAAGCCGCTGGGGTCATTCGCGAGGTCCGATACCCGGAGTGGTTGGCCAACCCTGTCGTTGTGCCCAAGAAAGGGGGGAAGGAACGCATGTGTGTCGACTTCACCAACCTCAACAAGGCATGCCCGCAAGATCCGTTTCCGCTCCCCCGCATCGACCAGATCGTCGATTCCACTGTGGAGTGCGACCTGCTATGCTTCCTGGACGCCTTCTCCGGGTATCACCAAATCAAGATGTCGGTAGAAGACGTTGAGAAGACCGCCTTCTTAACCCCGTGCGGGGTATACTGCTATACATGCATGCCGTTCGTACTGCGTAACGCAGGGGCAACCTTTCAGCGGCTGATACACATCACCTTGGGCCCGCAACTCGGAAAGAATGTCGAAGCCTACGTTGATGACATTGTAGTAAAATCTCGGGAGGCCAAGACCCTGATACAAGACCTGGAGGAGACCTTCGCGAGCCTCGACGCAGTAAACCTGTGGCTCAACCCGGAGAAATGTGTGTTTGGCGTCCTCTCGGGCAAGCTTTTGGGATTCCTCGTGTCCCATCGTGGCATCGAGGCCAACCCCGAGAAGGTCAAGGCGGTCGAGGACATGAGTCCGCCAAAGACCCTCATAGAAATGCAAAAGCTCACTGGGCGCATGACCGCGCTAGGGCGCTTCATCTCCAAATTAGGGGAGCGAGCGCTGCCTTTCTTTCAGCTAATGAAGAAAAAGGGGCCCTTTGAATGGACTAAAGAGGCAGATAAGGCGTTTCAAGATCTCAAGAGGTACCTGACCAGTCCCCCAGTCATGGTGGCTCCGCGCCCTTAAGAGCCCCTGCTGCTTTACCTCGCTGCCACTCCCTACTCCGCCAGCGCAGCCTTGGTGGCGGTTAGCGAGGAGCGCCAAGTCAAGACCGCAGCGGCAGCCCGAGGCAAGACAAAACCGGAACAAGGAAAGCCTGCAGAAGCCACAACCGTAGTTGAGGAGGGTCAGCTGCCGAAGAATGCACCGGAGGCAGGAGAGGCCGCATGCCCGGATGGTCCACCTCCCGAGGCCACGTCATCTCGTGAGGCACCCTTACCTCCCGAGGGCGCCGCGACCCCAGATGCTCTCAGCCTTGTTGAGCATCCCGTCTACTTTGTTAGCGTGGTGTCACGGGACGCGAGGGCACGGTACCCAATGACTCAGAAGCTCCTCCTCGCGCTATTGGTAGCCTCGCGCAAGCTGCGTCACTACTTCCAGGCTCATCCCATCAAAGTTGTCTCATCATACCCCCTGGAGAGAGTGCTCAGGAGCCCTAACTCAGCCGGAAGGGTCGCCGAGTGGAACATGGAGCTACAGGCGTTTCAGCTCGAGTTCAGCACAACCAGGGTCATCAAAGGAGCAGCATTGGCGAATTTCATAGCGGAATGGGCGGAGGCACCAGGCCTCAGGGACAACGAGGATCGGTCCCTCTCTCCAGGGAGTGAGGCGCCGGAAGGTTGGGTCATGTACTTTGATGGGGCGTTCTCCAAACACGGCGCGGGGGCTGGTACGGTGCTGATATCACCCACTCAGGATAAGCTCTACTATGCCGTACAACTCTGTTTCCAGCAAGGTGAAAAGGTCTCCAACAACATAACAGAATATGAGGGACTGATAGCCGGGTTGAAGGCCGTAGTAGCCCTGGGAGTGAAACGCCTCACCGTCAAGGGCGACTCGCAGCTCCTAGTCAACTTCTCCAACAAGGTGTACGAGCCGAAGGACGAGCATATGGAGGCCTACCTAGCGGAGGTCCGTAGGATGGAAAAGCAGTTCTGGGGGCTGGAGCTGAAGCACGTGCCCCGTGGCACCAATCAGGAAGCCGATGACATAGCCGGGCGGGCATCCAGGCGGTTGCCGCAGGAACCCGGCATCTTCGAAGAGCGGCTCTTCAAACCTTCAGCACAGCTGACGTTATCAAACACCGCTCAGTCTCGAGAGGAGCTCCCCCAGCCGCCAGCCTCGGGAGCCCTGGTCTGCGAACCGACCTCGGGAGCACGCCTGCTCCTGACGATGGAACCTCAGGAGGAGTGCTGGATCGCAGAACTCTGGAGTTATTTAACGCAAGGGGCCCTACCGGAAAAGGAAGAGGAAGCGGAGCGTGTGGCGCGGCAGGCCACGGCATACTGCATCAGGGATGGGGAACTTTACCAGAAGCGACCAAACGATGTATCTCTGCGCTGCATCTCGAGGGAGCAAGGAAAGGAACTACTGAAGGACATACACGGCGGAGACTGCGGACACCACTCATCATCACGGACCCTCGTCGGCAAGGCATTCCGTAGTGGGTTCTATTGGCCCATCGCGCTCAATGACGCAATCGAATTGGTAAAGGCTTGTGAGGCCAGCCAGTTTCATTCCCAGCAGATCCATCAACCGGCGGGGGACCTACAGACTATACCCATCTCGTGGCCCTTCGTAGTTTGGGGGTTGGATATTCTGGGCCTGTTCCCTCGGGCGCCAGGGGGCTACCGTTACCTCTACGTCGCCATTGACAAGTTCACCAAGTGGGCAGAAGTGGAGGTTGTCCGTACCATCCCCGCTGGCTCCGTGGTCAAGTTCATCAGGGGTATCGTAAGCCGGTTCGGGGTACCGAATCGCATCATCACGGACAACGGCTCGCAGTTCACCAGTAATCTCTTCAAAACATACTGTGCTAACCTTGGGACGCAGATATGCTACGCTTCGGTGGCACACCCGCGGAGCAATGGGTAGGCCGAACGACCCAACGCGGAGGTCCTGAGAGGCCTCAAGACCAGGACGTTCAAGAAGAAGCTGGAGGCCTGCGGCAGAGGTTGGTACGACGAGTTTCAGTCCGTGTTGTGGTCCATCCGCACAACCGCGACCAAACCGACTGGGGAGACCCCGTTCTTCCTGGTCTATGGAGCCGAGGCAGTCCTCCCTCACGAGGTCAGGCGTCGCTCCGCACGGGTCCTGGCGTTCGACGAGGCGCAGCAGGATGCCATGCGGGGGATGGACCTCGTGCTAGGGGAGGAACGCCGCCGGGAAGCCGCGCTGCGAGCGGCAGGGTACCAACAGGCGCTACGATGATATCACTGCCGCAACATCCGCCCCAGGACCCTCGAGGTAGGAGACCTCGTGCTCAGGCAGGTTCTCTCCAGGGAGGGGCTGCACAAGCTCTCTCCCATGTGGGAGGGCCCGTTCAAGGTTGTTCATGTTTCCAGGCCAGGCTCCGTGCGCTTGGAGACTCAAGAGGGGGAGCTGGTCCAGAACGCGTGGAACATCCAGCACCTCCGGAGGTTCTACCCCTAAAAGGCCCAGAGCCTGTGAAGAAGGCGAATGCCTGTGAAGACTTTCCCTTTTTGGAAAAGGCCCAGAGCCTGTGAAGAAGGCGAACGCCTGTGAAGACATTCCCTTTTTGGAAAAGGCCCAGAGCCTGTGAAGAAGGCGAATGCCTGTGAAGACTTTCCCTTTTTGGAAAAGGCCTAGAGCCTGTGAAGAAGGCGAACGCCTGTGAAGACCTTCCCTTTTTGGAAAAGGCCCAGAGCCTGTGAAGAAGGCAAACGCCTGTGAAGACCTTCCCTTTTTGGAAAAGGCCCGGAGACTGTGAAGAAGGCAAGATCCTGTGAAGTTGATTACCTCTAAGAAGAAAGGCCCGGAGCCTGTGAAGAAGGCAAGTGCCTGTGAAGTTGATTACCTCTAAGAAGAAAGGCCCGGAGCCTGTGAAGAAGGCCAATGCCTGTGAAGCTCGCCGCCCCGTGACACTCTCACATAATAATGAGTGGGGCTGTGCACGCCCCGGAGTCTCAGGAGTGTCGGCCTCAGGCCCTGGGGCTCCCTCCCACGCCCAGTGGCAGCACTTAGCTCCGTGCTGGTGAGAAGACGTCGAAGACTAGATTAGGTGCCGGACGCGGCTTTTTCATTTGCTTTCCGCAGTTGACGTGTTTACTTGCATTTGAAGTCTTATCGAAGTTATCACTGTTGCTGATTTGTGGTTCGTCGATTTTCGCTCCTCGCTTTGGTTTCTCTCATAAACGACCTCGCGAGGGATGGTACTTAAACGTCCTCGCGAGCGTTTCTGCTCTAGCCGCTGGAAGGTTTCATGGCCCGGGCACGTTATAGGAGCACCCCTCTAGTTCGTGCCCCTCGGGCACCGCGACGCGCACACAGGGCCTGGGTCGGTCGCCCCCCCCCCCTGCAGGGGTCAAAAACTATCTACGCACAGGCGTGTAGTTAAGAGGCGCAAAAATAAGATCAAGGTAATGGCTAAAACGGCAATAATTCCCAACACGCCCCAGCGGGGCTCCATGCAGCTGTTTTGTCTTACACAGGAAACAAAAGGAAAAGGAAAGGACGAGCCTGGCGCAGCCCTCCTCACATCGGCCCGCGGAGGCGACTCGGGCTGCCTCTGGGCCTCAGGAAGACTCCCTCTCGCGCTTCATCGGGGCACGGCGGTGGGCGGACGAGCCACCACCTACCAAGCAAGCTCGACGGCGCGGGGGTTGACTGCGGCCACCGCTGGAGGAGTCGCTTGAGGAAGAGTTGACGAAGCTTGGGGAGTCTCGGGCGCCGCCATCCGCGCGGGCGCTATCTCCTCCATCACCATCGGAGCGGGGCCCCCGGCCGCGGTCGTCGTCCTCAGGGAAGCACCCCGTGCGGTGACCATCTTCCCCAAACACCCCACATAGAGGGTGGCATCGCCGTCAAACCTAAAGTGCAGGGTGCACCGGCGCCCCAGGCCGCGAGCGCGGGCGAACGCCTTCCAGCCACGAGTTAAGGCCAAGCCCCCGTTGGCGGAGACCTCCAGCACGGCCCACGAGGACCTGCTGCCGCAGCCCTCCGCCTGGAGCCAGACGCCACCAGGAGAACCCGCCGGGAGTTCACCAAGGAGGAAGCGAGGGAGTTGGAGCCGGGCGCTAGTCAGCTCCACCGACCAGATGACGAACTCCGGCAGCACCTGCGCAGCGTGAAAGCGCGGCCTGGGGGAGCGCGCAACCCAGGCGCGTCCCTCGGCCCCAGCGGCTCGCTCGCTGCCGCGCTGGGGGCCGCCCCCATGACCACCAAACGCTATCGGGGCGGCCATCGGATGCTTCCGAGGGCGCCCACGACCGTGCTTGGGCGAGGGAGAGGCAAGATCGACCTGGAGGGCCTTCCCCTTCTCCGCAGCCGAGTACCTCCTCGATGGAGCCACCACACCAAGGCGGAGCAAGAATTGAGGCAAAGGAGAAAACAAGAAGAGATCGACTGGAAGGGCACGCGCCGTGCCGTACTTATAGCCGGCGAAGACCAACCACCGGCCTCCACGATCATAGGTAATCATGACATGATCTGCATGCAGGGACTTGTCCAACTCGCGTGATCACCGAGGCATCGTGGGGAAGTGGAGACGCCCACGTCCCATCAACCGCCACGCGGCGCCCAAGGCCGCAGGCTATTAGGGCCCGCGGCGCTTCGCCCTTGCCCTTCCGCCTCTCGACGCGGCCAAGCCCATGCACGCCTTGGGCCCGGGGGCTACTGTCGGTGTTCTGGGAACGGGGGTCCCCAGACTTGCCTGCCTGCGGCCTGCGGCGTGGCTCAAAGGGGGCCCAGTGCGGCCCATCTTCATCGACACAAGACTCAAGACCCTCGCGAGGGGCCAAGCCTCGCGGGGCGGACGACACGGCGCATCCTCAGGCGCAGCCTCCTCAGGCTGGCTCGCGAGGAGGCGGAGAGATCAAGGCAGGGTACCTCGCGAGGTGCCCATGACGCAAGCCATGACGACTCAGGGCGCCAGGCGGGCGCCAGTGCACGCAGCGTCCTTCTTTCCTCTTTGGTGCAAAGGGGGCAACCGCAGCCGCGGAGTACCGAGGCATTAGGCAAAGGTTGCCATTTCGGTGCAACGAGACCAAGACCAGGAGGACTACGAGACGGAGGTCACCATGGAGCCCAGCACGGCGTCACCACAGAGCCTTTGGCAGGCGAAGACCAACTTTAGTCAGGATAAGTGTACTAGATGTTCCCCTTCGAATTGGCCAATTGTTGGCACCCTTCCCGCTCAATATTTGGGAAGAGGCCCAGGGCCTTTGCTTATAAATAGGACTAGCCACCCCAGGGTAGAGGGGCAGGAAGAAAGGCGTCTGGAAGAGACATTGGATCGAAATCAGAGAGAGAGAGAGAGAGAAGGGTGACTGAACTCCTCGTAGCAGTTCATCACCCCAGCCAAGAACAGACCCTCGCGAGGCTGTTCTTCCTTGTATTGTTCATCATCACCAGCCCCAGAAGGCAATCCACCAACCACACACTGGAGCAGGGTATTACACCACAACGGTGGCCCGAACCAGTATAAACCTTGTGTCTCTTGTGCAGTTCTTTCAGTAGTTTAGATCTTTGTGAGACGGGGAGGTAGAAGGCGTAATCGCCGCGCGCACCCTAGTGTTCGAACCTTAGGGGTCTGCCGGAACCCGTGATCCGACAATTGCAATACCGTTTGTGCTCACTTTTATCATTAGTTACCTTGTTGTTTTTGTATTTTCAGATTAAAAAACCTATGTCTACCATCCATATTGCACTTGTATCACCATCTCTTCGCCGAACTAGTGAACCTATACAATTTACCATTGTATTGGGTGAGTTGGGGACACAAGAGACTCTTTGCTATTTGGTTGCAGGGTTGTTTGAGAGAGACCATCTTCATCCTACGCCTCCCACGGATTGATAAACATTAGGTCATCCACTTGAGGGAAATTTGCTATTGTCCGACAAACCTCTGCACTTGGAGGCCCAACAACGTCTACAAGAAGAAGGTTGTGTAGTAGACATTACTTATCTGTGGTGAAAATGGGATATTCACATGATCCACTTGATGTATGTTTTGGTGATCAACTTGTGAGTTCCGTGACCTTGTGAACTTATGCATAGGGGTTGGCACACGTTTTCATCTCGACTCTCCGGTAGAAACTTTGAGGCACTCTTTGAAGTTCTTTGTGTTGGTTGAATAGATGAATCTGAGATTGTGTGATGCATATCGTATAATCATACCCACGGATACTTGAGGTGACATTGGAGTATCTAGGTGACATTAGGGTTTTGGTTGATTTGTGTCTTAAGGTGTTATTCTAGTACGAACTCTAGGATAGATCGAACAGAAAGAATAGCTTCGTGATAATTTACTACGGACTCTTGAATAGATCGATCAGAAAGAATAACTTGGAGGTGGTTTCATACCGTACAATAATCTCTTCGTTTGTTCTCCGCTATTAGTGACTTTGGAGTGACTCTTTGTTGCATGTTGAGGGATTGTTATATGATCCAATTATGTTATCCTTGTTCAGAGAATTTGCACTAGTGAAAGTATGAACCCTAGGCCTTGTTTCAAAGCATTGCAATACCGTTTGTGCTCACTTTTATCATTAGTTACCTTGCTGTTTTTGTATTTTTAGATTAAAAAACATATATCTACCATCCATATTGCACTTGTATCACCATATCTTTGCCAAACTAGTGAACCTATACAATTTACCATTGTATTGGGTGTGTTGGGGACACAAGAGACTCTTAGCTATTTGGTTGCAGGGTTGTTTGAGAGAGACCATCTTCATCCTACGGCTCCCACGGATTGATAAACGTTAGGTCATCCACTTGAGGGAAATTTGCTACTGCCTACAAACCTCTGCACTTGGAGGCCCAACAACGTATACAAGAAGAAGGTTGTGTAGTAGACATAACGTCTCAATGGATTTTTAGACGGTGCCCTTTTTAACATGAATGCAGCTGTCTCTAATGCATAACCCCAAAACGATAGTGGTAATTTGGTAAGAGACATCATAGATTGTACCGTATCTAATAAGTTACGGTTATGACGTTCGGACACACCGTTACATTGTGGTGTTCCAGGTGGCGTGAGTTATGAAACTATGCCACATTGTTTCAAATGAAGACCAAACTCGTAACACAAATATTTGTTTCCGTGATCAGATCATAGAAACTTTATTTTCTTGTTACAATGATTTTCAACTTCACTCTGAAATTCTTTGAACTTTTCAAAAGTTTCAGACTTATGTTTCATCAAGTAGATATACCCATATTTGCTCAAATTATCTGTGAAGGTCAGAAAATTGTTGGGGAACGTAGCAATAATTCAAAAAAATTCCTACGTGTCACCAAGATCAATCTAGGAGATACTAGCAAAGAGAGAGAGGGAGTGCATCTTCATACCCTTGAAGATCGCTAAGCGGAAGCGTTACAAGAACACGGTTGGTGGAGTCGTACACGCAGCCGTTCAGATCGCGGTCGATTCCGATCTAAGCACTGAACAACGGCGTCTCCGCGTTCAACACACGTACAGCCCAGGAACGTCTCCTCCTTCCTGATCCAACAAGGGGAGAGGAGAAGTTGAGGGAGAACTCTGACAGCACAACGGAGTGGTGGTGATGGAACTCGTGGTTCGCCGGCAGGGCTTCACCAAGCGCTACGGAGGAGGAGGAGGTGTAGGAGAGGTGGAGGGGCTGCGCCAGGGGAAGGGTGCGTCTGCCCTCTCTCTCCCTAACTATATATAGGGGGAAGGGGGTGGAGGAGGCGCCCTAGGGTTCCCTAGGGGAGGGGCGGCGGCCACAGGGGAAACCCTAGATGGGTGTGGGCGCCCCCACCCCTAGGAAACTTGCCCCCCAAGCCGGGAGGGGCAGCTGCCCTAGGGGAGGCGCCCCTACCTCTCCAAGTTACGTGAGAGGGGTTGGGAGGGGCGCTCAGCCCCTTAGTGGGCTGATGTGCCCCTTCCCTTGGCCCGTAAGGCCCCCCAACGCTAGCCCGGGCCTCCGAAACCCATTTCGGACACGATGGTCGTCACCCGGTACCCCCGGAACAATTCCGGACTCCAATACCCTTCGTCCAATATATCGATCTTCACCTCCGGACCATTCCAGAACTCCTCGTCACGTCCAGGATCTCATTCGGGACTCCTAACAACCTTCGGTAACCACATACTATTTCCCATAACAACTCTAGCGTCACCGAACCTTAAGTGTGTAGACCCTAGGGGTTCGGGAACCATGCAGACATGACCGAGACATCTCTCCGGTCAATAACCAATAGCGGGATCTGGATACCCATATTGGCTCCCACATGTTCCACGATGATCTCATCGGATGAACCATGATGTTGGGGATTCAATCAATCCCGTATACAATTCCCTCTGTCTATTGGTATGTTACTTGCCCGAGATTTGATCGTCGGCATCCCCATACCTCGTTCAATCTTGTTATTGGCAAGTCTCTTTACTCGTTCCATAACGCATTATCTCGTGGCTAACTCCTTAGTCACATTGAGCTCATTATGATGATGCATTACCGAGTGGGCCCAGAGATACCTCTCCGTCGTACGGAGTGACACATCCCAGTCTCGATTCATGGCAACCCAACAGACACTTTCGGAGATACCTGTAGTGCACCTTTATAGCCACCAAATTACGTTGTGATGTTTGGTACACCCAAAGCATTCCTACGGTATCCGAGAGTTGCACAATCTCATGGTCTAAGGAAATGATACTTGACATTAGAAAAGCTTTAGCAAACGAACTACACGATCTTGTGCTACACTTAAGATTGGGTCTTGTCCATCAAATCATTCTACTAATGATGTGATCCCGTTATCAATGACATCCAATGTCCATGGTCAGGAAACCATTACCATCTATTGATCAATGCGCTAGTCAACTAGAGGCTTACTAGGGACATATTACGATCTATGTATTCACACATGTATTACGGTTTCCGGTTAATACAATTATAACATGAACAATAGACAATTATCACGAACAAGGAAATATAATAATAACCAATTTATTATTTCCTCTAGGGCATATTTCCAATAGTCTCCCACTTGCACTAGAGTCAATAATCTAGTTCACATCGTTATGTGATTAACACTCATAGTTCACATCGCCATGTGACTAACACCCGTAGAGTTTACTAGAGTCAATAATCTAGTTCACACCGCCATGTGATTAACACCCAATAGTTTACTAGAGTCAATAATCTAGTTCACATCACCATGTGATTAACACTCAATGAGTTCTAGGGTTTGATCATGTTATGCTTACAAGAGAACTGTCAGTCAATGGGTCTGCAACATTCAGATCCGTGTGTTCTTCGCAAATCTCGATTTCATATTGTAGATGTTGCTACTATGCTCCACTTGGAGCTATTCCAAATGGTTTCTCCACTATATGTATCCGGTTTGCTACTCAGAGTCATCCGGATAGGTGTTAAAGCTTGCATCGACGTAACCCTTTACGCCGAACTCTTTATCACCTCCATAACCGAGAAACATTTCCTTATTCCTAAGGACAATTTTGACCGTTGTCCAATGATCCACTCCTGGATCACTCTTGTACCCCCTTGCTAGACATGTGGCAAGGCACATCGTGGTACATAGCATGGCATATCGTATAGAGCCTATGGCTAAGGCATAGGGGACAACTTTCGTCCTTTCTCTTTCTTCTGTCGTGGTCGAGCTTCAAGTCTTAACTTCACACCTCACAACTCAGGCAAGAACTCCTTCTTTGACTGATCCATCTTGAACTCCTTCAAGATCATGTCAAGGTATGTGATCTGTGAAAGTCTTATCAGGCGTCTTGATCTATCTCTATAGATCTTGATATCCAACATGTAAGCAGTTTTACATAGGTCTTCCTTTGAAAAACTCCATTCAAACAACCCTTTATGCTTGCTAGAAATTCTACATCATTTCCGATCAACAATATGTCATCCATATATACCTATCAGAAATGTTGTAGTGCTCCCACTCACTTTCTTGCAAATACAAGTTTCTTGCAAACTTTGTATAAACCCAAATGCTTTGATCGCCTCATCAAAGCGTACGTTCCAACTCCAAGATGCTTGCTCAAATCCATAGAAGGATCGCTGGAGTTTGCTGTCCTTTTAGCATCCTTAGGATTGACAAAAACTTCTAGTTGTATCACATACAACCTTCCCTCACGGAGACCGTTAAGGAAAATTTGTTTTGACATCCGTCTGCCAGATTTTGTAAATGAAAAATGCAGCAACTGCTAACACAATTTTAACAGACTTTAGCATCGCTATGATTGAGAAAAGTCTCATCATGGACAACTCCTTGAACTTGTCGGAAACTTCCTTAAGACAAGTCAATCTTCATAAATGGTGACATTACCATCAGCGTCTGTCTTCTTATTAAAGATCCATTTATTCTCAATGGCTTGCCGATCATCGGGAAAGTCCACCAAAGTCCATACTTTGTTCTCATACATGGATCCTATATTGTATTTCATGGCTTCTAGCCATTTGTTGGAATCCAGGCCCACCATCGCTTCTTCATAGCTCATAGGTTCATCATTGTCCAACAACATGACCTTTAAGACCGGGTTACCACTCATAAGTTGTACACACCCTTGTCGACCTACGATGTTTGGTAGTAATTTGATCTAAAGCTTCATGATCATCATCATTAGCTTTTTCCTCAACTGACGCAAGTGCCACAGAAACATCTTTCTGTGATGCGCTACTCTCTGGTTGAAGTGAAGGTTCGACAACCTCATCAAGTTCTATCTTCCTCCCACTCAATTCTTTCGAGAGAAAATCTTTCTCGAGAAAGGACATGTTCTTAGCGACAAACACTTTTCCCTCAGATCTGAGATAGAAGGTATACCCAATCGTCTTGTTTGGGTATTCTATGAAGATACAATTTTCTGCTTTGGGTTCGAGCTTTTCGGACCGAAGCCTATCGACATAAGCATCGTAGCCCCAAACCCAAAGAAACAACAACTTTGGTTTCTTGCCAAACCATAGTTCATACGGTGTTGTCTCCACGGACTTAGATGGTGCCCTATTTAAAGTGAATGTAATTTTCTTTAATGCATAACCCCCAAAAATAGCGGTAGATTGGTAAGAGACATCATACACCATATCCAATAAGGTTCGATTACGATGTTTGGACACACCATCATGCTATGGTGTTCCAGGCGGCGTCAATTGTGAAACGATTCCACCTTGTCTTTAGTGATTGCCAAACTCATAACTCAGATACTTTCCCTTTGATCAGATCGAAGGAACTTGATCTTCTTGTTACGATGATTCTCAACTTCACTCTAAAATTGCTTGAACTTTTCGAACACTTCAGACTTATGCTTCATTAAGTAAATATAACCATATCTATTCAATTCACCAGTGAAGGTGAGAAAATAACGATATCCACCGCATGCGTCAACACTCATCGGACCGCACACATCAACATGTATGATTTCCAACAAGTCACTTGCCCGTTCCATTGTTCCAAAGAACGGGGCTTTAGTCATCTTGCCAAAGATGCATGGTTCGCATGTGTCAAGTGATTCAAAATCAAGTGAATTCAAAAGTCCATTAGCATGGAGGTTCTTTCATGCGCTTTACACCAATATGACCTAAGCGGCAGTGCCACATGAAAGTGGTACTATCATTATCAACTCTACATCTTTTGGCATCAATGTTATGAACATGTGTATAACTACAAATGGGATTCAATAAACCATTCACATTGGGTGCATGACCATAGAAGGTATAATTCATTTAAACATAATAACCATTATTCTCTGACTTAAATGAATAACCGTATTGCAATAAACATGATCTAATCATGTTCATGCTCAATGCAGACACCAATGCAAACAACATTTATCTAGGTTCAACACTAATCCCGAAGGTAGAGGGAGCATGCGATGGTGATCACATCAACCTTGGAAACACTTCCAACAGACATCGTCACCTCACCCTTAGCTAGTCTCCATTAATTCCGTAGCTTTTGTTTCGAGTTATCAATATTAGCAACTGAACCGGTATCTAATACCCAGGTTCTACTAGGAGTACTAGTAAGGTACACATCAATAACACACATATATCAAATATACTTTTCTTGAAGTTGACAGCCTTCTTATTTACCAATTATTTGAGGCAGTTCCGCTACCAGTGACCGTTCCCCTACTAGAAGCACTTTGTCTTGGGTTTGGGTTCTTAGGTTTCTTCACTGGAGCGGCAACTGGCTTGCCATTCAAGAAGTTTCCCTTCTTGCCCTTGCCCTTCTTTGAAACCAGTGCTCTTGTTAACCATCAACACTTGATGCTCCTTCTTTATTTCTACCTTTGCGGCCTTAAGCACGATGAACAGCTCCGGGATTATCTCCCCTTGCATGTTATAGTTCATCATTAATCTCTAGTAGCTTGGTGATAGCGACTGGAGAACTTTTGTCAATCACTCTCTTATCTGGAAGATTAACTCCCACTTGATTCAAGTGATTGAAGTACCCAGACATTCTGAGCACATGCTCACTGGCTAAGCTATTCTCCTCTATCTTGTAGGCAAAGGTCTTGTTAGAGGTCTGAACCTCTCAACACGGGCATGAGCCTAAAATACCAATTTTAGCTCTTCGAACATCTCATATGTTCTATGGTGTTCAAAATGCTTTTGGAGCCCCGACTCTAAGCCATAAAGCATGGCGCACTAAACTATCAGGTAGTCATCAAAATGTGTCTACCAGATGTTCACAACATCCACAGACGACGCCAGAGGGGTTGGCACACCGAGCGGTGCATCAAGGACAGAAGCCTTCTGTGTAGCAGTGAGGACTATCCTCAGACTACGGCCCTAGTCCGCACAATTGCTTACAATATCTTTCAACTTAGTCTTTCTCTAGGAATGTATTAAAACAAAGAGTTAAAGCGTGTGAGCTATTAATCCACAACACAATTTGCAAAGACAATTTAAACTATGTTCATGATAATTTAGTTCATCTAATCAAATTATTCAATGAACTCCCACTCAGATAGACATCCCTCTAGTCATCTAAGTGATACATGATCCGAATCGACTAGGCAGTGTCTGATCATCACGTGAGACAGACTAGTCATCAACGGTGAACATCTCCATGTTGATCGTATCTACTATACGACTCATGTTCGACCTTTCGGTCTCTCGTGGTCCGAGGCCATGTCTGTACATGCTAGGCTCGTCAAGTCAACCTAAGTGTTTTGCATGTGTAAATCTGGCTTACACCCGTTGTATTCGAACGTTAAAATCTATCACACCCAATCATCACGTGGTGCTTCGAAACAATGAGCCTTCGCAACGGTGCATAGTTAGGGGGAACACTTTCTTGAAATTTTAGTGAGGGATCATCTTATTTATGCTACCGTCGTTATAAGCAAATAAGATGTAAACATGACTGTCGGTGTCAAAACCGGTGGATCTCGGGTAGGGGGTCCCGAACTGTGCGTCTAGGCCGAATGGTAACAGGAGGCAGGGGACATGATGTTTTACCCGGGTTCGGGCCCTCTTAATGGAGGTAAAACCCTACGTCCTGCTTAATTGACATTGATGATATGGGTAGTACAAGAGTAGATCTACCACGAGATCAGAGAGGCTAAACCCTAGAAGCTAGCCTATGGTATGATTGTATGTTATGGTTGTCGTTCTACGGACTAAAACCCTTCTGTTTATATAGACACCGGAGAGGGTTAGGGTTACACAAGGTCGGTTACAAAGGAGGAGATATCCATATTTGTATTGCCTAGCTTGCCAAGTAGAGTCCAATCCGGACACGAGACAAAGTCTTCAATCTTGTATCTTCATAGTCTAACAGTCCGGCCAATGGAGATAGTCCGGCTGTCCGGAGACCCCCTAATCCAGGACTACCTCAGTAGCCCCTGAACCAGGCTTCAATGACGATGAGTCTGGCGCGCAGTATCGTCTTCGGCATTGCAAGGCGGGTTCCTTCTCTGAATACATCATAGAAGAATTTGAATACGAGGATAGTGTTTGACCCTGCAAAATAAGTTCCACATACCGCCGTAGAGAGAATAATATTTTTGCAGATCTAATTCGCAGGCTAGTTTTGGCAGCATGACGTTATGTCATGGCCCGGTCATTATTCGAACCGTTTCCTTTAACCAGCCCTGCACATAATGCGAGGCAGTTTTTCAACACGTCTTGTCAAAGCAGAGATTGTGTCCCCTTATTATGGGATTCTCATCAATACGGGCGTGGGTAACCCAACCGCGCCACCAATTACGGCGCTTGGGGGATAAGCGAGTTTTACCAAGCAAGTGGGGACACTTAGCTTCGTCCGCCCATATAAAGGGATAAGGATTCACCTTTCTATCCACGCCTTCTTCCTCCTTTGCTCATCCGTTTTTGCACACTCGAGCTCTAGCGCCCAAGTCCACACTTCCCACCTCAACCTTCTCCAACCATGTCCGGAGCGGGAGGCAAGTGGATGGTCTCCTCCGTCACGGAGGGAGACATCAAGAAACTGAGGAGAGCCGGATACCTGCCCGACGACATCGCGCACCGGCTCCCAGATGAGGGGCAGCTCATCCCCACCCCCAGGCCCCATGAGAGGGTAGTATTCCTCACCCATTTCCTCCGCGGACTGGGATTCCCTCACCATCCATTTGTTCGGGGGCTCATGTTCTATTACGGTCTGGATTTACACGATCTGGCCCCGAACTTCATCCTCAACATCTCGGCGTTTATCGTCGTGTGTGAGGCTTTCCTCCGCATCAAGCCCCACTTCGGCTTATGGTTGAAGACCTTCAATGTCAAGCCGAAGGTGGTGGGCGGCCGCTAGGCGGAGTGCGGAGGCGCCATGGTGGGCAAGATTCCCAACGTAACATGGCTCGAGGGTGTAACACCCTGGACACACCCGCCGGTGGTCGTTACTCTTGACAGGATCTAGACTGGCCCCACAGATCAATACTAGTCTTTTCTGCGCACTTTGTCCTCACTCGTACGCACCCGGGAGCAACTTCCCGGTCGGTCACCCATCCTGACACTACTCCAAGCTGAGCATGCTTAACTTTGAAGTTCTGTCTGAATGGGCTCCCGGAAAAGAAGGAATTCCTTATTGATATGAGTAGTCTATCATCCCTAATAAGCCAGGCCATCACATACACCCCCACTTAGAGGAACCGACGTCCTCGTCGGGCCACAGGAACGTTCCCTCTTGGCACAAACGTCTGTGCTTCCAGTCCGGTACATGTGCCATGCCGGGTGCCATGACGGCTCACAAACATCATGAACAACATGACCACGCACCTGTCCGCAACCATCCGTGTAACCACGAGGGTCGGCTCTGATACCAACTTGTAACGCCCCGGACACACCCCCCGGTGGTCGTTACTCCTGACAGGATCTAGACTGGCCCCACAGATCAATACTAGTCTTTTCTGCGCACTTTGTCCTCACTCATGCGCACCCGGGAGCAACTTCCCGGTCGGTCACCCATCCTGACACTACTCCAAGCTGAGCACACTTAACTTTGAAGTTCTGTCTGAATGGGCTCCTGGAAAAGAAGGAATTCCTTATGGATATGAGTAGTCTATCATCCCTAATAAGCCAGGCCATCACAGAGGGCTCCTTTGTGGAAACCATAAAGGGGTGGCAATCGGGGTGGTTCTACATCACCGAGCCGCGCGACCCTGTATGGGCGGCGGCCCCCAAGTTCCGATCTGGCATCCCCACACGGCTCACCTCCTAGAAAGAGAAGGGCCTGTCCTAGGGTAGTTCGGAAGAGCTGACCGGACTCCAAACATGTATTCAAAACATGGTGAACAAGAAGCTCAAACTTGTCAACGTGGTCCAGGTCATGCTCCACCGCCGGATTCTCCCATGCCAACAACGGGAGTTCAACTTGTGGGAGTTCGACCCGGCGTGGCACCGGACTCTGAACAGGCTTTTCGACACAACTCACGAAGATGCCTGAAGGGTGCTGTTCAAAAGCGCCGAGGTCCCCCCTCCCATTACCGAGGATCATGGATTTAGCGCGAATCGCCAAGCCAAAGCGGTAAGCTGCTTTACCTCTCGCAGGATACTTATTTTTTATAGGTTGACTCCATGCAGGATCTAAACTCCCATACCTTTGACAGGACTGGCAGGAGACGGCCGGATAGATCGATTATCCGGCTCCTTTGCCCGAAGGCCCAGCAGACGCTCTTCTGCCGAAGATGCTGACTCCGGCTCCTTATATGGTGCCAGAGAAGACCAAGAAGGCCAAGGGAACCCGAAAGAGTTCCCGACGCCAGGCGTCGTCGGACTCACCGTCCGATGACTCTGCGGCGCACTCCTCCCCTGAAGACGAGGAAGAAGAGGAAGATGCTCCCCCTCCCGTAGGGGGAGATAAGAAAAGCAAGGCCGCACCAACTAGGGGGGGCGAAGGGTCCAAGAAGGGAAGGACTCTCCTTCCGGACAGCTCCACCGCCGCCGACGAAGACGAAGACGAGTGGTTTCCCAGGGCCAAGCCCCTGGGGAGATCGTAAGTATTCGGATACCAGAGTAACTCGTAGCATTCCTTTGTCGCACTGCTTTCCTTAACGCCGAACATGATTATGCAGACTGCCATGAACCAGCATCGATGTATCATCGGATGGCTCCCTGGGCTCGTCGGACATGGATAGAGGTCCAGTCCCGACCGCCACCTCCCCTCATCTTGCTGACGATGCCGAGGTGCTGTCTCAAGAGGCACCGGGTCGAGGGGAGACGGTCCTAGAGGCGCCTCAAGGCGACCTTCCGGACTCCGGGAGCCGAGGGGACGGGGCCCCTGAGAACTCCGAGTTCGGCCCTTAGCCAAACACCGCGTCGGACCCTCCAGCGGTTCCGGGCTCGGGCAGGCGGCATCCTTCTAAGAGGGGCAAGACGCCTGTGCCGGTGACCTCCGTCCATCCAGAGGCGCCAGACAATCTGCTGGAAGCGCTTCGCAGCGCTTCCATCGACGAGGAGCACCGCACTATCATGAGTGCTGTGATCTAGAAGGTTCAGTCCGCCCAGAGCGGATTGACTGAAGCCTGTGCCAGCCTTCTAACAGGCTTTGAGGTAAGTGTTTTAAAATGTAGTAGAAATATTACCACATAGACAGTAGCCCCGGATGCTTTGTTCGGTGTTCACAAAGAAAAGCCGAATAGAGGATCAAATAATATCGCAGGAGTCTAATATAAGTATGTCGATATGCATTTGCAGGCTTCACTGTTGGCGTCCGCCGCACTGACTGTGGAGGTCGCCGTACTTAAGCAGGACCTCGAGGGGTCCAGGAAAGAGCTCGGCCTTGCCAAGAGGCAGCTCGAGGAGAACAAGGGTAAGTAATACCCTATCTATAGATATGTATATATAAAAGAAGACATGATTGCAAAATGACAGGATCAACGTATATTTGCCAGGGGCCACGACCGAGGTGGCGACCCTAAAGCAAGCGCTAACCAAGGCCGAGGATATAGCGGCCAAGGAGCGCACCGAGCGAGAGAAG
Organism: Triticum monococcum; assembly: GCA_034509565.1. Classification (NCBI taxonomy): domain Eukaryota; kingdom Viridiplantae; phylum Streptophyta; class Magnoliopsida; order Poales; family Poaceae; genus Triticum; species Triticum monococcum. The sequence continues at coordinate 154,453,300 of CM067842.1, forward strand.
CACGAGGCTCGGGTGGGCGAGGTGCAGGAAGAGCTCCAGGCTCTCGTGGCGAAGCACGAGGCATTGGAGCTTGACTGAAAGACGCGGGAGTCTGAGCTTGCCGCGGCCCTCGAGAGCGCAAGAAGTGCCAAGGCCGAAGCCCAAAAGGCCCTCTAGGAGATCGATGTGATGAAGAAGATAGCGGCGGGTAAGGCTTTCTATATGCAAAGCAAGCATGTAAAAGTAAATTACCGATTACTTACCCGAATCCGGAGCTCTGCAGGAGCATTCACAGATTTGCCCCGCAGCGTGTCCGATGCCACACAATTTTACCAGGCCGAGGATGGAAGCTCAACAGAGAAGCTGTTCTGGTCTCAGTGTGCTGAGGCCGAACACCCGATGCCAATGAGCGACCAGCTGAAGCAGATGGTCGAGCTACATAAGGTGGCTGATCGGGCCATGAAGAGCTTTATAGTCCGGTGCCTGACGACGCCCTTCCGAACAGCTTCTTCGGCCTGGTGAGGCGGCTTGTGGATGCCTGCCCGCAGCTAGAGGTTGTCAAGCGATCTGTCTGAATTGAAGGTGCACGTCGGGCTTTCGCCCATGTGAAATTGCAGTGGGTCAAGCTAGACGCCGTGAAGCTTATCAAGGAAGGGCCGCCGGAGGGCAAGGAGCACCGCCACCCCAAGATGTACTACGAGGGTGTTCTGCCGGGTGCCCGTCTTATTGCAGACGAGTGTTCAAACGATGTAATATTTGAATGAGACTTGCTCGTTTTATCCTGTATTTATGAAAACTTGTTTCATATGCGCTAGGCAACACTTGTTTGAATTTAAAATATTACCTTCTGTTTGGCTGTTTATAATCTGAGAGATGGCTAGTCCTCGGCTTCTGCCCCCATGCCACGAGTGCTGGGGTGTTCGTGGTAAACCTGAGCACTCTTGTCCCCATGTTTGGGTCCTTCGAGGGAGGTGCTCAGCACAGTGAACAAGGCAACCGGACTAATAATGCTTTATCACTCTCACTTAGCCATAGAATTCTATAATTTTAAATTTCGGCGAAGCCCCTGGTATTCGGAAGGCCGAATTTGGGCCGCGATACACGCCTTTAAGCCGGACAAGGCCGGCCCCTCGCTCTAAGTGGCATAAGTCTTTAGGGACTCAAAAACCTCGCCGAATAGTGACCAATATCTCGCCTTATCATGACAGTCAGTTTTAGCTTTCTCTACTGAGGTGCTGAACCCAACAGAACCGGGGCACAATCGCAGTAGTTCTCCTAGCGCTACCTTAGCCGATAGAGCGGAACGTAAGGTACCAAAACATAGGAGCCGGGCAAACCCAACATTTGGCCAAAGACATGATTCGGAGCTGATGCATATAATGCTATAAGTTCGGGGTGCCGCATTTGTGAAAGTGTTCGGACTTTTCACACCGTATTGTGGGGTAAGTAAGCCCCTTGTGTATTGGCCGTACTAGAGTGTATGGTTGCAAGGCGTCATTAATGGACACACACACACACACACACACACATATATATATATATGACAAGAATGCAATAATAGTCGTAATGTCATGCATTGTTTATTCAAAAAATTGCGTTAAAGCAGAATGATACAGATAGTTCGATAAGCAAAGAGTAGGACTATGTCCCATCCAAGGGCAAGCTAAGGAATGATATTAAATCGAATATTTCGCTTGTTACTGTAATCAACCTGGGAATTCCGTGGTATGACGTAGCTGTGTGCCTCCTTGGTTGCTACATCATGTGTTCGGCAATAGTGCTGCCAGACAATGTTTCCAGAGATTAAGATCCTAAAAAAGAAAAATAGCCAAATGGGAAGCCCCTAGTGCGGTTTAAGCCGCGTCTTGGGGCGTGCCGCAGTTGTGCCCCCCTCCCCATCTGTGCCCATGCTATTTTTAATGCGTAATTATGTACGCGCGGCACGAGTTTCGCCGCTGGGCTGGGATTGGGGTGGCCGCCGTATTGCTACGCGAGCTCAGATCGCGCCAGATGGTCTATTTGCTGATTGCCCCAAGCGCGCTTGAAGGTGTCCGGGCTTTGAAGCGCCGAACTGGTTGATTGCCTTGAGAGGCTGCTTTGCATTTCTGCTGCGAGGGCTACGGTGTGCTCCTCTATTCGGAGAGAGCACTCTGTGTTCCCATTGACTGTAATAACTCCGTGAGGTCCTGGCATCTTGAGCTTGAGGTATGCATAATGCGGTACCGCATTGAATCTAGCAAATGCGGTTCACCCAAGCAGCGCGTGATAACCACTGCGGAACGAGACTATATCGAAGATTAACTCTTCGCTTCGGAAGTTATTCGGGGATCCGAAGACCACTTCCAGTGTAATTGAGCCTGTGCAATGGGCCTCCACACCTGGAATGACGCCTTTAAAGGTCGTTTTTGTGGGTTTGATCCTTGAGGGGTCTATACCCATTTTGCGCACTATGTCCTGATAAAGCAGGTTCAGTCTGCTACCGCCATCCATAAGGACTCAAGTGAGGTGAAATCCGTCAATGGTTGGATCTAGGACCAGTGCGACGAATCCGCCATGATGCATACTAGTGGGGTGGTCCCTGCGATCGAAGGTGATCAGACAGGAGGACCAAGGGTTGAACTTTGGGGCGACTGGCTCCAACGCATACACGTCCCTGAGCGCACGCTTCCACTCCCTCTTGGGGATGTGGGTTGCGTATATCATGTTCACCGTCCGCACTTGCGGGGGAAACCTCTTCTGTCCTCCAGTGTGCGGCTGCCGGGGCTCCTCCTCGTCATCGCTATGCAGCCCCTTGTCCTTGTTTTCGGCAATTAACTTGCCAGCCTATTTGAACACCCAACAATCCCTGTTGGTGCGATTGGCTGGCTTGTCTGAGGTGCCGTGTATTTGACACGAGCGATCGAGTATACGGTCCAACCTGGACGGACCCGGCGTACTTTGTTTGAATGGCTTTTTCCGCTGACCGGGTATAGAGCCTTTGAATCTGGCATTGACTGTCGTATCCTCTGTATTTTCGCTGTTAATGCGGCGCTTATGTTTGTTGTGACGTGACCTGCTATTGCCATCCTTGGTATCTGAGGTACCATGGTTCTTTGATATGTTATTACTGCGAGCCAGCCAGCTGTCTTCTCCCGCACAAAAGCGGGTCATGAGCGTCGTGAGAGCTGCCATAGATTTCGGTTTTTCCCAACCAAGGTGCCGAGCTAGGCACTCGTCTCGGATGTTGTGTTTGAAAGCCGCTAAGGCCTCCGCATCCGGACAGTCGACGATTTGATTTTTCTTTGTAAGGAACCGAGTCCAGAATTGCCTGGCTGACTCTTCTGGCTGCGGAATTATGTGGCTCAAGTCGTCGGCGTCTGGTGGTCGCACATAAGTGCCCTGAAAGTTGTCGAGGAATGCGGCTTCCAGATCTTCCCAACAGCGAATGGAGTCCGCTGGCAAGCTGTTAAACCAATGTCGTGCTGGTCCTTTGAGCTTTAGTGGGAGGTATTTGATGGCATGTAAGTCATCACCGCGGGCTGTCGGCGTTCTGGGAACGGGGGTCCCCAGACTTGCCTACCTGCGGCCTGCGGCGTGGCCCAAAGGAGGCCCAGCACGGCCCATCTTCATCAACACAAGACTCAAGACCCTCGCAAGGGGCAAAGCCTCGCGAGGCGGACGACATGGAGCTTCCTCAGGCACGGCCTCGTCAGGCTGGCTCGCGAGGAGGCGGAGAGATCAAGGCGGTGTACCTCGCGAGGTGCCCGTGACGCAAGCCATGACGACTCAGGGCGCCAGGCGGGTGCCAGCGCGCGCAGCGTCCTTATTTCCTCTTTGGTGCAAAGGGGGAAAGCGCGGCCGCGGAGTACCGAGGCATCAGGCAAAGGTTGCCATTTCGATGCAACGAGACCAAGGCCAGGAGGACTATGAGACGGAGGTCACCGTGGAGCCCAAGACGGCGCCATCACTGGAGCTTTGCGCAGGCGAAGACTGCTTTTGTTAGATTAGTTTGATCGCGGCCGCCGTTGGAGGAGTCGCCGCCTGAAGAAGAACCAGAGAAGCTTGAGGAACTCCGAGCGCCGCCAGCCGCGCGAGCGCTGCTCCCTCCATCGTCACTAGAGCTGGGTTCCCTGCCGCGGTCGTCACCCTCGGGGCAGCACCCCGCGCGGCGACCATCTTCCCCAAACACCCTCACGTAGAGGGTGGCGTCGCTGTCGAACTTGAAGTGTAGGGTGCACCGGCGGCCCAGGCCATGCGCACGGGCAAACGTCTGCCAACCGCGGGCCAGGGATAGGCTCCCGGCCGCGGAGACCTCCAGGGAGACCCATGAAGCCCGGCTGCAGTAGCCGTTGGCCTGGAGCCAGAGGCCGCCCGGGGCGCCGGCCGGGAGCTAGCTGGCTCCGCCGACCACACGACGAACTCCGGTAGCACTTCAGCAGCACGAACATGCGGCCTGGGGGGACGCGCAGCTAGAGCGCGCCCCCCGGCTGCAGCAACCCGCCCGTCGGCATGCTGAAGATCACCTCCACGGCCGCGAGGAGCCGCCGTGGTGGCCACAGGATGCTTGCGAGGGCGCCCTCTGCCGTGCTTGGGTGGGGGAGGACGGGTCCACCAACGCCACTTTCACCATAGGCGCCCACCTCAAACCCGAGCAGGAGGAGGCCCTGGTCAGGTTCCTGCGCGCAAACAAGAAGGTATTCGCTTGGGAGCCGGACCAGTTGGCAGGGATCCCCAGGAGTGTAATCGAGCATCACCTCAACATGTGCCCCAACGTGCACCCTGTGAAGCAGAAGGCCAGGCGGTAGTCCACAGAAAAGCAGACCTTTATCGTCCAGGAGACCCGCAAATTAGAGGCCGCTGGGGTCATCCGCGAGGTCCGATACCCAGATTGGTTGGCCAACCCTGTTGTTGTGCCGAAGAAAGGAGGGAAGGAGCGTATGTGTGTTGACTTCACCAACCTCAACAAAGCATGCCCGCAAGATCCGTTCCCGCTCCCCCTCATCGACCAGATTGTCGATTCGACTGCGGAATGCGATCTGTTATGCTTCCTGGATGCCTTCTCTGGATATCACCAGATCAAGATGGCGGTAGAAGACATTGAGAAGACAGCATTCCTAACCCCGTGCGGGGTATACTGCTACACATGCATGCCATTCGGGCTGCGTAATGCAGGGGCGACCTTTCAGCGGCTGATGCACATCACCTTGGGCCCGCAGCTCGGGAAGAATGTTGAAGCTTACATCGATGACATCATGGTAAAATCTCGGGATGCCGGGACCCTGATACAGGACTTGGAGGAAACCTTCGCGAGCCTCAACGCAGTGAACCTACGGCTCAACCCAGAGAAGTGTGTGTTCGGAGTCCCCTCGGGCAAGCTCTTGGGTTTCCTTGTGTCCCACCTGGGCATCGAGGCTAACCCAGAGAAGATCAAGGCGGTGGAAGACATGAGCCCGCCAAAGACCCTTAGAGAAATGCAGAAGCTCACGGGGCGCGTGACCGCGCTAGGGAGCTTCATCTCCAAGTTGGGAGAGCGAGCCCTCCCTTTCTTCCAGCTAATGAAGAAAAAGGGGCCCTTCGAGTGAACTGAAGAGGCCGACAAGGCGTTCCGGGATCTCAAGAGATACCTGACCAGTCCACCGGTCATGGTGGCCCCGTGCCCTCGGGAGCCCCTGGTGCTTTACCTCACTGCCACTCCTTACTCCGCCAGCGCAGCCTTGGTGGCAGTCAGAGAGGAGCGCCGAATCTAAACCACGGCAGCAGCCCAGGACAAGGCAGAGCAGGGACAAGGAAGGCCTACAGAAACCACCACTGCGGCTGAGGAGGATCAGCCGTTGCAGAGGGGTGCACCGAAGGCGGAAGAGGCCCCTCTTCCAGATGGCCAGTCTCAGGAGGCCTCATTGCCTCAAGAGGCGCCATGGTCTCCGAAAGGAGCCACCAGCACTGATGCACTCCGCCTCGTTGAGCACCCAGTGTACTTCGTCAGCACAGTGCTGCGGGATGCAAGAGCACGGTACCCCATGCCTCAGAAACTCCTCCTCGCGCTACTGGTGGCTTCGCGCAAGCTGCGACACGATTTTCAGGGTCACCCCATCAAGGTCGTCTCGTCGTACCCCCTGGAGAGAGTGCTCAGGAGCCCTAATTCAGCTGGACTGGTTGCTGAGTGGAACATAGAACTGCAAGTGTTTCAGCTCAAATTCAGCACGACCAGGGTCATCAAGGGAGCAGCGTTGGCAGATTTTGTGGCAGAGTGGATGGAGGCGCCAGGCCTCAAGGCTGATGAGGATCGGTCCCTATCCCCGGGAAGCGAAGCGCCAGAAGGCTGGGTCATGTACTTCGATGGGGCGTTCTCCAGGCATGGCACTGGAGCTGGGGTGGTGCTCATATCGCCCGCACAGGACAAGCTCTATTACGCCGTGCAACTCTGTTTCCAGCAAGGCGAAAAGGTCTCCAACAACATAGCGGAGTATGAAGGTTTAATAGCAGGCTTGAAGGCCACGGCCGCCCTGGGAGTGAAATGCCTCACCATCAAGGGCGATTCGCAGCTCCTCGTCAACTTCTCCAACAAGGTGTACGAGCCGAAGGATGAGCACATGGAAGCCTACCTTGCGGAAGTCCGCAGGATGGAGAAGCAATTCTGGGGGTTGGAGTTGCAGCATGTGCCCCGTGGCACCAATTAGGAGGCCGACGATATCGCCAAACGCGCGTCCAGACGGTTACCCCAGGAGCCCGGCGTTTTCGAGGAGCGGCTCTTCAAGCCCTCAGCTCTGCCGTCATTGTCAAACACGGCTCAGCCCTCGGAGGAGCTCCCCCAGCCACCTGCCTCCGGAGCTCCGGCCTGTGGCCTGGCCTCAGGAGCGCGCCTGCTCCTGAAGATGGAACCTCAGGAGGGATGTTGGATCGCGGGATCCGGAGCTACTTGACGCAAGGGACCTTGCCGGAGAAGGAGGAGGAGGCGGAGCGAGTGGCACGCCAGGCCACGGCATAATGCATCAGAGATGGAGAGCTCTACCGGAAGCGACCAAACGATGTATCCCTGCGCTGCATCTCCAGGGAGCAAGGGAAGGAGCTACTGGAAGATATACACAGCGGAGACTGCGGACATCATTCGTCATCGCGGACCCTCGTCGGCAAGGCGTTCCGCAGTGGGTTTTATTGGCCCACCGTGCTCAATGACACCGTGGAACTAGTGAAAGCTTGTGAAGCCTGCTAGTTCCACGCCAAGTAGATCCATCAGCCAGCAGGAGGCTTGTGTCGGATTTCAGGTTCCGGCAGACCCTTAAGGTTCGAACACTGGGGTGCGCGCGGAAATCACGTCCTCAACCTCCGCGTCTTGCAAAGATCTAAACTACTAAAGGAATCACACAAGAGACACAAGATTTATACTGGTTCGGGCCACCATTGTGGTGTAATACCCTACTCCAGTGTGTGGTGGATGGATTGCCTCCTGGGGCTGGTGATGATGAACAATACAAGGAAGAACAGCCTCCCGAGGGTCTGTTCTTGGCTGGGGTGATGAACTGCTGGGACGAGTTCGGTCACCTCTCTCTCTCTCACTCTCTCTCTCTCTCTATTTCTCTACTTTGTGTGCCTTCTCATCAAAACCGGACGGACCAACTGCTCGAACCGAACCCCTTGCTATGTGGGCGGCAGGTCCCTATTTATAGTGGCCCTGGTTGTAACGCCCCAAATGTGACTTTCCCAAATTGTACCCCCAACTCTTGTCGTTTCCGGCATTAAGTTATATTTATTTCTCGGGTTCGGGTCTTTGTCTCCATGTGTTGTTTTTGTTTTCGTGCATCTCATATCATGTCATCACGTGCATTGCATTTGCATACATGTTCATCTCATGCATTCGAGCATTTTCCCCGTTGTCCGTTTTGCATTCCGGCGCTTCGTTCTCCTCCGGTGGCCATTTCTAGCTTTCTTTCGTGTGTGGGGATTAAACATTTCTGGACTGGGCCGAGACTTGCCATGCGGCCTTGGTTTACTACAGGTAGACCGCCTGTCAAGTTTCGGGTCATTTGGACTTCGTTTGATACTCCAACGGTTAACCGAGGGACCGAAAAGGCCTCGTGTGTGTGCAGCCCAACACCCCTCCAATTTGGCCCAAAACCCACCAAACTCTGCTCCATCGTCTCGGTCGTTCGATCACGATCGTGTGAGCGAAAACCGCACCTCATTTGGACTCTCCTAGCTCCCTCTATGCCTATTTAAAGGTCCCCCATTTTTCGGATCTCGTCTTCCTCCCCGTCCCCCTCGAAAAAAAACAGATCAAACCCCCCACCCCCGCCCCCACCGACGGACGTGTCCGGATCCGACCGGACAACGTCCGCCCGATCCGCCCCGCCCAATCCGCATCCGCCACGTGGCCCGCCACCGCCGCCACCGACAGTCCCGGCGCGGGGCCCGAGGCCGCCGCCCGCGCCTACCTCCGCTGCCCTGTCGTCGTACCCCGCCGCCTGCGCCGCCGTACACCGCCGACCCCGCCGCCTCCACGCCGCGCCGCCGCGGGACGCCGGCCCCGCCGCCTCCACGCCGCACCGCCGCGGGACGCCGCCCCCGCCGACGCCCGGACCCCGCCGGCCTCTTCCTCCTCCCTCCACGCCGGCCTTCGTCCCCATCTCCGGCGAGCTACAGTAAAACCGGCGAACTCCGAAGTCCGTGCCCGATCTGGATCTCAGATCCAAAAATTCTCGGTTGACTTTTGACCTAATTTTTTCAGATTTTATGCCTACTTTGACCTGCCATATCTTTGCATCCGTAGCTCCGATTTGGGCATATGATATATCAAAATCTTCGTCTCGACGATTACATCATTTCATTCCATTGCATCATTTGCATTTGAGGTCATCTTGGTGCCCAAAATGCTGTTGGAAGGAGGCATCATGAGTTAAATTGCAGATCCGTTAGCCCTACATTGACTTTTGTCATTTTTGCCATGATTATTGTGTGCATGATATGCCTGTGCCCCTTTGGGATGAATTGTTAAGTTTTTTGTCTTCTTTCCAGAGGTGCCTCCCATGCATTTTTAGGATGTGTGTTTTGTCTTGTGCAAGCTTGCAAAGAGGGGTACCTGAGTTTACTGATTTCAGGGACTTAGTGAAAATCACTAAGTCCGGGATGTTTTAGTTCACGATGCTATATGTCCAGCTTGTTTCCTAGTGATCCGTGCCTCTTTTGAGGATGATCAGTAAGAGTGATTTGTTATGCTTGTTGTGCTTAATCCATCCATGTCTTTACTTGTTATGTTCGAGCACACTAGGTTGACTCAATCGAGCTCAACTTTTGCATAGTTGTTAATTTGGGCCGATCGTGAACTCTTTTGCGATTTTGCCGGAGCTATTGCTAGTGATCCATGCATACTATGCCATTGTTCTTGCCATGTCTAGCTAGCATTTTGTGCCTTCTTTATGGATATATGCTTGCCTTGCCATGACTTGCACCGTAGTGAGTGCATCGAGCTCGTTTACATGCCTCCGTGAGTTATAATTTCAGCATGTCCCAGTTTTCACTAAGTCTGAAAATTGATTGTGTTTCATCGATGTTCGTGTGCTCGGTAGAGTATTTTGTGAACCCTTTTGGCCCCAGGTCATTTTGGGTGTTTTGTTAAGCTTGTTGAGTAGCTCCATGCCATGCTCTTACTTGCCATGTTAAGGTTTTGCATCATGTTGTTTTGCTGCTCCGAAGAGAGCATCGTGGTCTGAAATTTCAGACTAGCGTTAATTTCGCTAAGTCTGAAATCTGTTTTGCTTACTCAGTTTTGCCATGCTTGTTTGAAGCCCTTAATGGATGAATTTGCCTATGCCTCAGTCCTAGTGATTTGTTAAGCTTCTTGAGTACATCACTTCCATGCAATTTGTTTTCATGTTTGGTAGCTGTAGCATGTTCATTTTGTTGCATCTAGGAGCCTACTTGCTGTAAATCGCAGATCGGTTCGTTTAGTAAATCGCTTGCCATTTCCAAACCGTAGCTCCGATTGCCATGATCTTTATATCGTTTTCAGGGGATTTCTTCCCCTCTATCCAGTGGCACACTTGTTTTTCCAAGTTGAGGCCAGGTTCATGCATTTCCTGTCACGTCTTGCATTTTTGCATCCCGCATCGCATCCGGCATAGCATATCGTCTTTGCATATTTCTGGTTGCCTTCGCACGTGGTTGATTGTATCCTTGTTGCTTGTTTGTGTTGTTGGATAGAGCCGGGAGACGAGTTTGCTAACAAGGAGCCCGTTGAGTTTGCTTTTGAGGATCCAGTCAACTCTGACAACTGTGCAGGCAAGATGATCACACCCTTGAAATCACTACTATCTTTGCTATGCTAGTTTGCTCGCTCTTTTGCTTTGCCAATGCTACGATGCCTACCACTTGCTTTTTAGCCTCCCAATTGCCATGATTGAGCCTCTAACCCACCTTTGTCCTAGCAAACCATTGATTGGCTATGTTACCGCTTTGCTCAGCCCTTCTTATAGCGTTGTTAGTTGCATGTGAAGATTGGAGCCGTTCCTTGTTGGAACACTTATTTACTTGTTGGGATATCATTATATTGCTATGTTATCTTTACTCATCTATATACTTGGTAAAGGGTGGAAGGCTCGGCCTCTCGCCTAGTGTTTTGTTCCACTCTTGCCGCCCTAGTTTCCGTCATATCGGTGTTATGTTCCCGGATTGTTGCGTCCCTTACGCGGTTGGGCTATATGGGAACCCCTTGATAGTTCGCCTTGATTAAAGCTTTTCCAGCAATGCCCAACTTTGGTTTTACCATTTGCCACCTAGCCTCTTTTTCCCTTGGGTTTCCGGAGCCCGAGGGTCATTTTATTTTACCCCCCCCCCCCCCGGGGGCCAGTGCTCCTCTGAGTGTTGGTCCACCCTAGAGCACCGTGCGGGGCCGTCCCTTGGCAACTTGGGTTACGTTGGCTCCCGTATGCTTAGCTTATCCGGTGTGCCCTGAGAACGAGATATGTGCAGCTCCTATCGGGATTTGTCGGCACAGCGGGTGGTGTTGCTGGACTAGTTTTGACCTGTTGAATCATCTTGTTGTACCGGGATACCGAGTCTGATCGGTGGGTCCTGGGTGGAGGTCTATTCCTTCGTTGACCGTGAGAGCTTGTTATGGGCTAAGTTGGGACCCCCCTGCAGGGATTGATCTTTCGAAAGCCGTGCCCGCGGTTATGGGCAGATGGGAATTTGTTAATGTCCGGTTGTAGATAACTTGAACCGTAAATAATTAAAATGAATCAACTGAGTGTGTTGCCGTGATGGCCTCTTCTCGGCGGAGTCCAGGAAGTGGACACGGCGTTGGAGTTATGTTTGCGTAGGCTGCTCTATATAGTTTTCCGCTCGTGCTTTGCCTCCTCTTCTCGCTCTCCTTTGCGAATAAGTTAGCCACCATATATGCTAGTCGCTTGCTGCAGCTCCACTTACATTACCCCTTTCCTACCTATTAAGTTTAAATAGTCTTGATCGCGAGGGTGCGAGATTGCTGAGTCCTTTGTGGCTCACAGATTACTATTACACCAGATGCAGGAACAGATGATACCTCTTCGGATGGCGCGCTCGAGCTGAAGTGGGAGTACGACGAGGACTCTCAGTGTTACTATGTGTCGTTCCCTGATGATCAGTAGGGATGCCTATTCGGGGTTAGATTCAGGGCCTAGTCGCTTGTTGGGGGTCTTTTCTATTTTGGCGCCGTAGTCGGGCCATGAGTGATTGTATGATGGATGTTATTTATGTACTTTGGTGTAATGTGGCGAGTGTAAGCCAACTATGCTATTATTCCCCTTTATATTATATATGTACTTGGGTTGTGTTATGATTCCTGACTTGCGACATTGCTTTCAATGCGCCTATGTCTCTAAGTCGTGCCTCGACACGTGGGAGACATAGCCGCATCGAGGGCGTTACAAGTTGGTAATCAGAGCCTTCCCCGACCTTAGGAGCCCCCATTGCTTGATCGTTTTTAGCAGCCGAGTTGTGTCTAGCAAAAATGTTTTGAGTCCTTAGGAATTATATATCGGAGAGCTTAGGAATTCTTTTTACTTCCCAGTCTCCTCATCGCTCTGGTAAGGCATCCTGACGTAGAGTTTTGACTCTTCTCTTCTCAAATTTCACTAAAAAAAGTTAGGATCACGCGAGTATCTTGGTTTTGTTCCGATGGCTTATGATGAGAATACTGTCTTGGTGCCTCCTGTCAGGGGTTTAGTGGAAGTGTCCCGGGGAGTTGACCTCTGAGGTGTTGTCATCATAATTCTATCGTTGCAATTCTGGCATACTTGAGATATGTGCGCGACATCGAAAATCTCCTTTATGCAGTTCGTTGGTGAGATAACCTCGACGCCACCCAGTACTGGGGTGGGAGTTCGGGAGTATCGCCATAACTTGTATAACGGATGCTTTTCGAAGGTTGAGATAGATGGTTTCCGAAGGTTTCTTGGTTATGTGTTGAAGGATGGATGCAGCTGGATGTAGGATTTGCTAGCTTGGGTGAGATATTATGCTTCCCCTGTATCCCCAACACCTGATTACATAACCGGAAAGTTTCGGGAGTTTCATAGGTGGGAATTCAAGTAGCCTTAGGATATCTTTCCAACAGATGTGTGATATGAAATTGGGGTTCGACGTCTAGTGGTTCGCCTATTCACGGTCGATTTTACAGTGGTCTCGTTGTGTCTTAAAGAGTTCTTGGCTATGCTGACTCGGGGACGCTTCGTATGTCATGTGCACTGCCTTGTACATGATGGTGCTGTACGGTCGAGCCCGTGTAGGTCCTACCACGAAAACTTCGGACGAAATTTCTATCATGTGTTTGTTCCGGCTTATTCCGCAAGCCAACCCTTGGTTTTATTTCGAGTAGTGGTATTCATTCTGCTTCGACGTCATATGTTGATTCCATCCCTCGTTGATGTACCTCTTCTACCTGATTCTTCGTGGCTTCGCAATTTAGGAATATGTGACCACTTCAAGAGAAGTGCATTCGTTCATTTTGTTCGGATGTGAAGACTTTATGTTGCAATTTTCATTCTGTTGGTTTCACCTTCAATATTTCTCTATTTGTGTGCTAATGGTGGTCAACCTCTTCAGGATGGCTCCCGCTAAGAGCACCAGTCAGAACCAGAATCAAGATCCTCCGCCACCTCCGCCTCCTCCGGAAGCATGGCAAGCTGTGATGGCCGCTACTAATGCAAATACACAGCTGATCATGCAAATCATCCAAGAGCGGAATCAAAGCAGTCAAGCGAATCAAGGCAACAACCAGAACCATTTTGCAACTCTGAATCGGTTCCTCGCAAATGGTCCAAAGACGTTCAGCAACTGCGTTGAGGCTACCGATGCTGATGATTGGTTAGTCGATCTGGGCAAGCATTTTGAATGTAGCAATGTCAGACCTGAAGATTTCGTCAAGTTCGCGTCTTTACAGCTCAAGGATCAGGCCGCAGAGTGGTTTCAGCAGTACCGGGATTCCAGAGGTGGACGTTTGATCACTTGGGATGATTTCCGTCGTGATTTTCGAGCTCATCACATCCCTCAAAGTGTGACTGAAAGCAAACGTGAAGAATTCCGCAATCTGAAGCAAGGCTCTTTGTCTGTCTATGACTACAACAAGTTGTTTCAGAAGCTTGCCCGTTTTGCCAAGCAGGATGTTCCTGATGAGAAGAGCATGATCTATCAGTTCAGGGGTGGTCTTCGTGAAGAAATTCAGCTCGCTCTTGTCCTCTTCGAGCCGGTGAGATACGATGAGTTCTACAACATGGCACTGAAGCAAGAGGCTGCTTAGCTAGATGTGTGATGCTTCCAGGAAGCGAGTCAGAGACACTACGCCTTCTTCCTCTACTCAAGTGGCCAAGCAGCAGAAGTATTGGCTTCCTCCTCCTCCGTTCCGTCAGCCGTATCAGCAGCAGAGCAAAGGTGGCAGTGGTTCATCCCACCCACCCAACCCAGGCTTCCAGAACAAGACTTCGTCTCAAGCTTCAAGATCGAGTGCTCCGTACCATCGTCCGCTCTCAGAGGTCACGTGCAACAAGTGCCAACAGAAGGGTCACTATGCCAACAAGTGTTTCAACCAGAGGCGTCTTCCTCCTCCTCCTCCTGTTAGATCGGCAAGTACAGCTGTGGTCAAGCATAACCCCAAGTCCGCCAAGGTCAACTTGATGAACACAGCTCAGGCAGAGGATTCGTCAGATGTGATCATGGGTAACTTTCCAGTTAATTCTATTCCCGCAAGAGTTCTTTTTGACATGGGTGCATCGCATTGTTTCATGTCAAGATCTTTTGTTTCCAAGCATGACTTTGTTTCGAAGATGTTGGGTAAACCTATGGGAGTGGTTTCTCCAGCTAAGTCTATGAGGGCTACTTCAATAGTCCCGGATATTTCTATCATGTTGGGTGATTTCAAGTTCCTCGCTTCTCCAATGGTTCTTGGCAATTCTGATATCGATCTTATTCTTGGGATGGACTGGCTCTCTAAACACAAGGCTCACCTCGATTGCGCAGCCAAGCAGATTCAATTGACTCATTCGTCTGAGGAAGTAATTGTCTTTGCTGCTCAGGATAATACCATCCGGTTGTTCTCTCTCAATGAGAAGGGTGAATTGGATGCTATTTCGGAGATTCCGGTTGTTTGTGAGTATCAAGATGTCTTCCCAGAAGAACTCCCAGGCATGCCTCCAAACCGGCCGGTTGAATTTGTTATTGAACTTGAGCCTGGTACGGAACCTGTGTGCAGACGTCCCTACAAGCTCGGCCCCGAAGAGTTGAAGGAGTTGAAGAAACAACTCGATGTTCAAGAAAGAATGGTTCTCATTCGGCCTAGTACTTCTCCGTGGGGTTGTGGTGTTCTTTTTGTGAAGAAGAAGGATGGAACGGACCGACTTTGTGTTGATTACCGTCCATCGAACAAGAAGACCATCAAGAACAAATACCCACTTCCCAACATTAATGAGCTGTTTGAACAACTCAAGGGTGCCCAAGTATTCTCCAAGCTTGACCTCCGTATGGGTTATCACCAAATTCGCATTCGTGAGCAAGATATTCCCAAGACGGCGTTCAGAACAAGCTATGGGTCATATGAATACACTGACATGTCTTTTGGCCTCGCCAACGCTCCTTCGACATTCTCTCGCATGATGAACTTCATCTTCAACCCCTACACCAATGACTTTGTTTTGGTCTATCTCGACGATATTCTGGTTTTCTCGAAGAACAAGGAAGATCATGCCAAGCACTTGCGTTTGGTTCTTGACAAGCTCAGGGAACATCAGTTCTACGCCAAGTTTTCCAAGTGTGAATTTTGGCTCGATGAGGTTCTTTATCTTGGCCATATCATCTCAGCCAAGGGCATTTCCGTGGAGCCTGAGAAGGTGTCTGCAATCGTTAATTGGGAACCTCCTCAGAACGTGAAGCAACTCCGTAGCTTCCTCGGTCTCGCAAGCTACTGCCGAAGATTCGTTGAAAACTTTTCCAAGATCGCGAAGCCTCTCTCAAATCTTCTTCAGAAGCACATCAAGTACGTTTGGTCTCCGGAGTGTGATATTGCTTTCAACGCTTTGAAAGAGAAATTGATCACTGCTCCAGTTCTAACTCCGCCTGATGAAGCCAAGCCGTACGAGGTCTTTTGTGATGCCTCTCTCCAAGGTCTAGGTGCTGTACTGATGCAAGAGAAGAAAGTTGTTGCTTATACCTCTCGCCAGTTGAAGCCTAATGAGAAGAACTACCCCACTCATGATCTCGAGTTGGCGGCAGTTGTGCACGCATTGTTGACTTGGAGACATCTTCTATTGGGAAGAAAAGTGGACATTTTCACTGATCACAAGAGTCTCAAGTACATCTTCACTCAGCCTAATCTCAACCTCAGGCAGACTCGATGGGTCGAAATGATTCAAGAGTACAATCCGAGTATTGAGTATACTCCAGGCAAGGCTAATGTGATTGCTGACGCTTTGAGCAGAAAAGCATATTGCAACAGTCTGATTCTCAAGCCTTATCAACCCGAGCTTTGTGAAGCTTTCCGCAAACTTAATCTGCAAGTTGTTCCTCAAGGGTTCCTCGCCAACCTTCAAGTTTCTCCTACCTTGGAAGACCAGATTCGCCAAGCCCAGCTTCTTGATGCTATGGTGAAAAGGTGAAGATTGGTATTGCAAAGAGTCAGTCCAAGTACAAGTGCTACCGACTTGATGACAAGGACACTCTCTTCTTCGAGGATCGAATTGTTGTGCACAAAGGTGAACTTCGTAAAGTGATCATGAATGAGGCTCACAACTCTCTCCTCTCCATCCACCCTGGTAGCACGAAGATGTATCAAGATCTGAAGCAAACCTATTGGTGGACTCGAATGAAGCGCGAGATCGCTCAATTCGTGAATGAATGTGATGTCTGCAGAAGAGTGAAAGCAGAACACCAAAGGCTAGCAGGTCTCCTCCAACCTCTCGCCATTCCGGAATGGAAGTTTGACCACATTGAAATGGACTTCGTGACTGGGTTTCCAAAGTCCAAGCGTGGCAATGATGCTATATTCGTTGTCATCGACGAGCTCACCAAAGTGGCTCATTTCCTGCCTATCAAAGAGTCAATCACTGCAGCTCAATTGGCGGAGCTCTACACCTCTCGAATTGTCTCTCTGCACGGTATTCCTCAAGTGATATCTTCAGACCGTGGCAGCATCTTTACCTCCAAGTTTTGGGATTCTTTTCAGAAGGCCATGGGCACCAACATTCGCTTCAGCACTGCTTTCCATCCTCAAACAAGCGGTCAAGTCGAGCGTGTCAACCAGATTCTTGAAGATATGCTCAGGGCTTGTGTTATCTCCTTCGGCATGAAGTGGGAGGATTGCCTTCCTTATGCTGAATTCTCGTACAATAACAGTTTCCAAGCAAGTTCCGGCAAGGCCCCATTTGAAATTCTGTATGGTAGGAAGTGTCGTACACCTCTCAACTGGTCTGAAACCGGTGAACGTCAGCTGCTGGGTAATGACCTAATCACAAAGGCAGAAGAAATGTGCAAGGTCATTCGTGATAACCTCAAAGCAGCCCAATCTCGTTAGAAGAGCTACTATGATAGCAAGCACCATGATTTGGCCTTCGAGATTGGAGATCATGTCTACCTCCGCGTCTCTCCTATGAAAGGGACTCGTCACTTCGGTATCAAAGGGAAGCTTGCCCCCAGATACGTCGGGCCTTTCAAGATCGTCAGCAAGAGAGGCGACCTCGCCTATCAACTCGAGCTTCCTGCAAACTTTGCCAATGTTCATGATGTGTTCCATGTCTCGCAACTCCGTAAGTGCTTCAAGACGCCTGAGCGCACAGTCAACTTCGAGGACATTGAGCTCCAAGAAGATCTCTCTTACCGTGAGCACCCAGTTGCAATCCTTGAAGAGACCGAACGCAAAACTTGCAACAAGTCAATCAAATTTCTCAAAATCAAGTGGTCACACCATTCCGACCGTGAAGCTACCTAGGAACGCGAGGATCACCTCCGTTCTGAGTACCCGGAGTTCTTTCAGTCCTAGATCTCGGGACGAGATCTTTTCGTAGTGGTTGAGTGTTGTAACGCCCCATATGTGACTTTCCCAAATTGTACCCCCAACTCTTGTCGTTTCCGGCATTAAGTTATATTTATTTCTCGGGTTCGGGTCTTTGTCTCCGTGTGTTGTTTTTGTTTTCGTGCATCTCATATCATGTCATCACGTGCATTGCATTTGCATACATGTTCATCTCATGCATTCGAGCATTTTCCCCGTTGTCCGTTTTGCATTCCGGCGCTTCGTTCTCCTCCGGTGGCCATTTCTAGCTTTCTTTCGTGTGTGGGGATTAAACATTTCTGGACTGGGCCGAGACTTGCCATGCGGCCTTGGTTTACTACCGGTAGACCGCCTGTCAAGTTTCGGGTCATTTGGACTTCGTTTGATACTCCAACAGTTAACCGAGGGACCGAAAAGGCCTCGTGTGTGTGCAGCCCAACACCCCTCCAATTTGGCCCAAAACACACCAAACTCTGCTCCATCGTCTCGGTCGTTCGATCACGATCGTGTGGGCGAAAACCGCACCTCATTTGGACTCTCCTAGCTCCCTCTATGCCTATTTAAAGGCCCCCCATTTTTCGGATCTCGTCTTCCTCCCCGTCCTCCTCGAAAAAAAACAGATCAACCCCCCCTCCCCCTCCCCCACCGATGGACGTGTCCGGATCCGACCGGACAACGTCCGCCCGATCCGCCCCGCCCAATCCGCATCCGCCACTCGCCTAGTGTTTTGTTCCACTCTTGCCGCCCTAGTTTCCGTCATATCGGTGTTATGTTCCCGGATTGTTGCGTCCCTTACGCAGTTGGGCTATATGGGAACCCCTTGATAGTTCGCCTTGATTAAAGCTTTTCCAGCAATGCCCAACTTTGGTTTTACCATTTGCCACCTAGCCTCTTTTTCCCTTGGGTTTCCGGAGCCCGAGGGTCATCTTATTTTAGCCCCCCCGGGCCAGTGCTCCTCTGAGTGTTGGTCCACCCTAGAGCACCGTGCGGGGCCGTCCCTTGGCAACTTGGGTTACGTTGGCTCCCGTATGCTTAGCTTATCCGGTGTGCCCTGAGAACGAGATATGTGCAGCTCCTATCGGGATTTGTCGGCACAGCGGGTGGTGTTGCTGGACTAGTTTTGACCTGTCGAATCATCTTGTTGTGCCGGGATACCGAGTCTGATCGGTGGGTCCTGGGTGGAGGTCTATTCCTTCGTTGACCGTGAGAGCTTGTTATGGGCTAAGTTGGGACCCCCCTGCAGGGATTGATCTTTCGAAAACGTGCCCGCAGTTATGGGCAGATGGGAATTTGTTAATGTCCGGTTGTAGATACCTTGAATCGTAAATAATTAAAATGAATCAACTGAGTGTGTTGCCGTGATGGCCTCTTCTCGACGGAGTCCAGGAAGTGGACACGGCGTTGGAGTTATGTTTGCGTAGGCTGCTCTATATAGTTTTCCGCTCGTGCTTTGCCTCCTCTTCTCGCTCTCCTTTGCGAATAAGTTAGCCACCATATATGCTAGTCGCTTGCTGCAGCTCCACTTACATTACCCCTTTCCTACCTATTAAGCTTAAATAGTCTTGATCGCGAGGGTGCGAGATTGCTGAGTCCTTTGTGGCTCACAGATTACTATTACACCAGATGCAGGAACAGATGATACCTCTCCGGATGGCGCGCTCGAGCTGAAGTGGGAGTACGATGAGGACTCTCAGCGTTACTATGTGTCGTTCCCTGATGATCGGTAGGGATGCCTATTCGGGGTTAGATTCAGGGCCTAGTCGCTTGTTGGGGGTCTTTTCTATTTTGGCGCCGTAGTCGGGCCATGAGTGATTGTATGATGGATGTTATTTATGTACTTTGGTGTGACGTGGCGAGTGTAAGCCAACTGTGCTATTATTCCCCTTTATATTATATATGTGCTTGGGTTGTGTTATGATTCCGGGACTTGCGACATTGCTTTCAATGCGCCTATGTCTCTAAGTCGTGCCTCGACACGTGGGAGACATAGCCGCATCGAGGGCGTTACACTGGTCCTCTTCCCAAATATCGAGCGGGAAGGGAGCCAACAATGGCGGGCTAATTTGAAGGGGGACAACATGTACTCTTATCCTGACTAAAGGTGGTCTTCGCCTGCGAAAGACTCTGCGGTGACGCCGTGCTGGGCTCCATGGTGACCTCCGTCTCGTAGTCCACTTGGTCCTGGTCTCGTTGCACCGAAATGGCAACCTTTGCCTGATGCCTCGGTACTCCGCGGATGCGCTTGCCCCCTTTGCACCAAAGAGGAAAGGAGGACGCTGCGCGTGCTTGCGCCCGCCTGGCGCCCTCGATCGTCATGGCTTGCGTCACTGGCACCTCGCGAGGCACCCCGCCTTGATATCTCCGTCTCCTCGCGAGCCAGCCCGAGGAGGCTGCCTGAGGATGCGCCATGTCGTCCGCCTCGCGAGGCTTGGCCCCTCGGGAGGGTCTTGAGTCTTGTGTTGATGAAGATGGGCCATGTTGGGCCCCCATTCGAGCCACACCGCAGGCCGCAGGCAGGCAAGTCTGGGGACCCCCGTTCCCAGAACGCCGATAGTAGCCCCCGGGCCTGTGGCGCGCATGGGCTTGGCCATGCCAAGAGGCGAAAGGGCAAGGGCGAAGCGCCGCGGGCCCTAACAGCCTGCGGCCTTGGGCGCCGCGTGGCGGTTGATGGGACGTGAGTGCTTCAGCAACCACGCGGGTTGGTAAAGGAGCGGCATCTGCCCAGACTTCGCCTTTTGCTCTCTCCGGTCCTTGCTCAGATCCCCTTTCTTGCGCCTTCCCTTTCTTCCTCTAAACTTCCAGATCTACTCTAGCTGCGAGACCTAGGAAGCCATGGCGCCTCGCCAGCCTCCGGCCAAAGCTTGGTACTCCCCTGCTCTGGATCCGCCGAATGTGTCCAAGGCGAGCTTCGCCTGGCTGTGCCGGATGGCGATGGCGCAGGGCATCAATGGGATGGAGGTGTTCAAGGCCGGCTCCACCACCCCTGAGGACCGAGGGAGCACCTTTTGTCCTCTCTTTGTAAGCTCCATTGCTGCGGGCCTGGTGCCTCCCTTCTCCGAGTTCTTCCTCTCTGTCCTCCGCCACTACAACTTGCAGGCTCTACATCTCCATCCCAACTCTGTCCTTCTCCTGGCGATCTTCGCTTACTACTGTGAGGCCCACGTAGGGTGCAGCCTTCGGTGGCCTTGCTGCGCCACTACTTCTCCCTTCGGGTCTCCGTCAGCTCTCTTTCTGGGTGTGCGGGCTTCGTCGCGTATAGCGGCACCATTGCCATCTCGAATCCCGGGAAGAGGATTAAGGGCTTCAGGAGCAAGTGGGTCTTGGCAGATGTCGGGCGCATCCACCCTCGACTGATCTTGCCCACGGAGCAACCCGTGAGCACCAGCGACTGGTGCCGAGCGGAGCTCACGGACTCCCGCGCAAAGCCGGTCTTGGAGAAGATGGATGCGGACCTGAGGCCGGCCAACATGGCGACGGCGAAGTTGACCGGTGCGTCGCTGCTGAAGGAATTCCTGGAGCACCAGCAGGCCCCGCTCCGGGAGTACTCTCCTCCAACGTGGAGGCCTCATCCGTGCCCCGAGGCTGTGGACGAAGAGGATGTGACCGCGGTTCTCCAATCTCTGGTCGGGGGCGAGGTGGCAAGGCCGAAGGGTGCTCCCAAGCCCTTGTTCCTTCGCGATGACTGGAAGCGGGTGGTGAAGTCCATGCCCGTTTTTAACGGGCACGGGCTCGTGCCCGCGCTGGCCTCTGAAGGGCCGGTGGATGTGCCCTCCGGCGACTCCAGCGATGAGGAGGAGGAAGAGGAGCGGGGAGAGGGGCCCGACTCTGGGGCGACTGATGGAGAGTCGAGGGCTCCCCTCTCCCAGCGCATGTCCCGCACTCTCCGCCTTTCGCCGAGCGACGACGATGATGATGATGATGATGATGATGATGATGATGATGATGATGTGCTGGGCAGCGGGAGCTCGCCCCCGATTCTGAAGAAGGACAGGACCTCGCTGATCTCCCACGGGTCCGTCCTGACTCTGGGGCGAACCGTGGATGCGCCTTCTGCTTCTGAGGTCGACCCTTCTAGCCGGCTGCCAGGCTTCAAGTTAGGTCGAAGGCTGCCCGAGCTCGCCGGCGAAGACCCGTAAGTGCTGGATCCTTGCTCTTTTGTTTCTCGTTCCGCCGACGAGGCTTGATGATTGCTTCTCCTGAACAGGGTGGCGCCCGCGGCGAAGAAGCCGAAGGGAGCTCCTGAGGTCCCACCTGCGGCGACGCCTTCGCCTGCAGGGGAGGGAGATCATGACGCGCGGGCCTCTCCTGCCCGCACATCCTTGTGGGGTTTGGCCGAGCTGGCTGGGGCGAGCTCAGCCCCCATGGCCCAAGTGACTCCGGAGGTGCCCTCGTCTGGCGCCGCTGCTACGGCTACGGAGGCGCAGTGGACTCTGCTTCGGGACACTACAGCCTCGCCGCCGTTACCTTCTCCTCCCGTTCTACTGGCCGTTGCTTCCTCAGCTCCTCTTGTTGTCCTGGAGTGTGCCGATGCTACTCCGTCTTCTTCTTCCATCTTGGAGCGTGCCGCCGCTGAACTGGACTGGCTGCGGCAGGACCTTCTCGGCGCCGACCCTCGCCTGGTGGCCGGGCGCCTGGAACTGGCTTCGGGGTGGATTCGCTCTAATGCTTCGATTCGGGCGGTGTTGGTTCAGTCCTCAACAGCCTGGGACGGAGAGAGGGAAGCCACCCTCGAAGCGAAGGCTGCTCGTGACGCAGCCCTGGGGGAAGTGGTCGAAGTCCGCGGCCGTTGCAAGGCACTGGAGGACGAGCTGCAAGGCCTGCGGGGCCAGCTTGCGGAGGAGGTCCGCCTGCGCCAAGAGCTGGAGAAGGGGGCGAAGGCACGCGAGGCGGCACTCGAGGACTAGGAGGCCAAGCTCAAGAAGCGCCGCGACCACTTAGGCGCGTTGAAGAAGGAGCTGGAGGTGACGAAGGCCGAGCTGGACGCCAAGGCTCAGGTCCTCGCCGAGGATCGCGTGGCCTTCGCGGACATGGAGAAAGATGCCCGTGCTTCACTGAAGATGCTTTACGAGAGCGGCCTGGACAGCCCACTAGCTGGTGACGAGGACGGCCCTGCCAAGCTGCTTCCCTTCCTGGTCAAGGCCCTTGGAGATGCCGCCCTTGGCATCGGCCCCGCGGCCGAGGCCGAGGCGCATGTCTTGTCTTCTGCTGCGCTGACGCGGGTCTTCGCCCACGTCTACCTTCGTGATCCCAATGCCGACCTCGACGGCCTGCTGGAACCGGTGAGCGGCAAGGGTGCTGCCGCCACTGTCGAAGCCGTGAAGGGGCGCGCGGAGGCGCTGCTGGAGAAGTTCCGGGCCTTCAGCACCAGGCCAAGGCATGGTGCTGCCGGCCCCGCTCCTCCATGAGGCGAAGCCGCTCCGCACAGCTTCACCGCCGACAAGTGACTCCGTTTCATCCCTGTTCTTCTTTCAATTCCTGCACATGCACCACGCCTCGGGGAGGCATTTAAACTTGCGTTTGGTATTGAGACGACAGTATGGACTGTAATATTTGCTTTTAAGTTCCTTGAATTTTATGCTTTTCTTCCCTACTTGCTTGTGTTCTGCGCCGGCAGGGCCCGGCCCCACGCGTGCCTCACCCAGCATTAGCCCCGACTGGAAACCAGGACGGGACCAAAGGAGTGAGGGGCTACGTGACAAGTTAGGCTCCTGAGTCGTGATGCTCAGGAGTCCCCCTTGGCATGCGAACAACAAGTAGGGAGGCGCGATGTAGGTGTATCTTTTGTTCTATGTCTGCAGAGCCCGACTCCGCACGTACCTCACCCAGCATAGCCTTTCGGAACTAAGGAGTGAGGGGCTACGGAGCCAGTTAGGCTCCTGAGTCGCGATGCTCAGGAGTCCCCCTTGACGCGCGAACAGCGGGTGATGAGGTGCGATGTAAGCGGGGCTACCATTCTACGTCTGCAGAGCCCGGCCCCGCGCGTACCTCACCCAGCATAGCCTTTCGGAACTAAGGAGTGAGGGGCTATGGGACCAGTTAGGCTCCTGAGTTGCGATCCTCAGGAGTCCCCCTTGATGCGCAAACGGCCTTCATACCTTGGCTCCGCTCGGGGAGAGACGCGCGGCGAACCAGGCCCGAGGGGCCTGGCTGGGCGGCGTACGCCTGGGCGTGACCTAGTCGTAGCCCCCGTGCCTAGCCCCCTCGCGCGGCACTCCCGAGGGGACGTGTTGCGACGAGGCCAACCACTGAGCTCTGGGCTCCCTGAGGTTAATGCGGCTCGGAAGCCACCCCCAGTTGTTTATCACCAGCGCGGAGCATAGCGCTTCCGTATGTGTACGGGCATAGCCGTGCCTCGGCAGTGTCGTCAGCCAGGGCGGAGCATGGTGCTTCCACTGGTACGTGGAAGGGGGCTCCCCTCCGGGAGGAGCCCCCGGGGCGTATACAGCCCCACCCTGACACGTGACCGGCACGGTAGGGCTAGGTGAGGTGTATCTGGGCACCCGTGAGCCAGCGCGGGACTCACGAGGCCCTACCTCTGGGCAGGTTGCGCCCGACACTGGGACGTATCTTGAGATGTGTCCCTGCAAAATTTGGTTAGATGCCGGTACTCTATGTCCTCGGGTCCCGGCCCTCGAGCTTGTCTCAGCCGTCGCTGGTATGCCAGGTCGCGATGCCATGGACAAGGCCAGAGGGTGAGGGCTGGAGAGCCAGTAAGAGCCCTGAGTCGCGATGCTCAGGCACCCCCCCCCCTTTAACGTGCAAGTAGTCGACATGGAGAAGAAGGGATGCCACGGACGGGCATCATGCAATCAAGCGTGATAGGCAAATGCATAGTTGGAAATAAACACTAGGGAGATACACGTCGTTGGGTCCGGCCCGAGCGGCTTGGGGATGATGCAGCCTGAGGGGCGCCCCCAACAAGGCAAACTAACAACGGAAGGTAAATGCAGATACATGCCGCGGGGACGGACCCACGCGGCCTGGGAGTGATGCAACCCTGGGAGGGTGCTCCCATCTGGGAATGAGGCTTGGAAGATGTCACCTGAGAATGTTGTTGGCGAAGTGGCGTTGGTGCAGTAGGCTCGGTGGGCTGTGGAAGCTGATCCTCACGAGCCCCCAGGCCCCGGGGCCTCGGGAGGCTCCGGAGGCACTGGTGACTCCTCGTGAGCTGCCTTCATCTCTGCCAAGGCCGCGGAACGCCTATCTTCTTGAGCCTCCATGATGCCGCTCATGAGGCGCTGGTACGCCGCAGCCATGCTCGGCAGGCCGTAGGGCATGCGAACATAGCTGTGGGGTGGACCTCCGCAGCGCCCCACTTGCAAGGGCCAGAGACGCTCCGTCGTGGCAATCTGATTGAGCCCTGGTACGTCGACACAGACGCGCAGCCCACCATCCTCGCCTGGATGCGGGGCCACGGCTGGCAGGCGGCGGCAACCTCTCATGATCCTTGTCTCCTGTAGTTCTTGAATGGCCTTGTCAACGAACTCTTGCTGGTCTGACCTTCCTGGCGCGACTCCCTCTCGAGGGAAACGTGCTGCGAAGCACGCCTCCACATGGTGCCCAAGCGCCTCCCTCGTGACCCTGGCTAGGTCGGTGGCCCTCCAGGTGAGAGCCCCCGAGCCCTGCCTGAGGAGGGCGCTGGGCGCGCTTCCCTATGCGATGGAAGGAGGGTCCCCCTGGGCAGACATGGGCCCTGAGGGGCCTGCCTCCTGAGGGGCCGAGCCTGACGATGTCTTCTTCTTCTAGGGGGTGGTCTCAGGAAGCCTCCTGCTTCCGCGATCTAGGTCTTCTAGCGACGCGGCCTGATAGGCCCGCTCCAGGGAACACACTGCATCCTTCTCTTCACAGGGCACCGTGATGATGTCGCCACTTCCTGGCATCTTGAGGACATTGTAGCCGTGGTGAGTCGCAGCCATGAACTTGGCCAGCGCTATGTACCCGAGGATGGCGTTGTACGGCAGGCGGATGTGGGCGACGTCAAAGTCGATGAGCTCGGTGCGGTAGTTGCTGCGAGCCCCAAAGGTGACAGGGAGGCGGACCTGCCCGATCGGGACTGTGGAACCGTCAGTGATCCCGGAGAAAGGCTTGGTTGGCTGAAGCTGGTCATAGGGCACTTGGAGATTGTTCAATGTTTCCATGGACAGGACGTTGAGCCCTGCCCCGCCATCGATGAGGGTCTTGGTGACCAACACGTTGCTGATGACTGGGGAGCAGAGCATCGGGAGGACTCCTGTCGTGGCTGCACACTTGAGCTGGTCTGCCGAGCTGAACGCGATGGCGCACGCTGACCACCTGAGGGGGCGCGTTGCTTCGAGCTTGGGGAGAACTGCATTCACTTCGCGGGCAAACTGCTTGAAGATACGTTGGGAGGCTGGGGCTTGAGCTCCGCCTAGGATGCAGGCGATTGCGCGCGGCTCCTGGAAGCCCCCAGCCCCCTCGTCTTGATGGCGGTCTTCGTTCCTTCTTGGTGGAGGCGACAGAGGAGGTAGGCCTGCGTTGCCATGAGGGCGATCCTCACGAGGCTGATCCCTCCAGTCCCCCTCGCGAGGCAGGTCCCGCCAGTGGTCCTTGCGAGGTTGGTCGCGCCACCCCTGACGCGGGCCATGATCTTCCCAGCGTCCTGGGTTTCTTCCTCCTCCTCGGCCGTAGCCCTGGTCAGCACGGTCAGGGCGACAGCCGATCCTTCCTTCTCGCACGGCGCGGAGCTCTTGACATTCGTTGGTGTTGTGGGTGTGGAGGTCGTGGCACACGCAGTACCGGCTGCCTCTGGAGGGTTCGGGCACATCCTTGCCCCGCTTTGTGTCTGGTTCTGCCGCGAGTACGGCAGACCCCTTGTGCTTCGCGTCCTTGGCTTTGGGCTTCTTCTCTTCTGGGTCCGCGGCAGGCAGCTCGAGGAGGGAGAGACGTCCCTGCTCAGCCCTGGCTCACTTGTTTGCCAAGTTGAACAGCTCCAGGGAGGTGCAGAGGTCTTCATCGCCAGCTCCTCCTTCATCTTGACGTCGCGCACGCCGTAGGAGAAGGCCGAGATGATGGCCTCCTCGGACACCTTGGGGATCTTGAGGCGCGCATTGTTGAAGCGATGGATGTACTTTTTCAGGGTCTCTCCGGGTTGTTGCTTGATGCGGCGCATGTCGCTCACGGCGGGCGGCCGGTCGCGAGTCCCTTGGAAGTTGGCGATGAAGCGGGCGTGCATCTGGTCCCAGGAGGAGATCGTGCCTAGAGCCAGATTCAGGAGCCAGGTTCGAGCTCCTTCCTTGAGCGCCATGGGGAACCAGTTCGCCATGACCTTCTCATTCCCGCCGGCAGCCTCGATGCCCAGCTCATAGAGCTGGAGGAATTCCGCGGGATCGGTTGTGCCATCGTAGCAAGGAGGCAGGTCAGGCTTAAACTTGCCGGGCCACGCGACGCTGCGCAGCTCAGTGGTGTAGGCGTGGCAGCCCGCGGTGGCCACGTAAGGCCTCGGTTGGTGGAGAGCTTGGTCTTGTGGGTCCCCACGCGCTGCAGCTAGGGGAAGGGCGGGGTCTTGGCGCGCCGGAGCTGGAGCAGGCTCGCGGTGCGCTGGAGCAGGGAGCGCCCTGGCAGCCCCTTGCGGGCGAGGAACTTCTTGGCAGCTCCGCTCTTGCTGCGCTGGCGCCTAACGGAGCGGGTTCCGCCCAGGGGCCAAGCGCCTTGGAGCCATGGCATCTTCTTGGAGGGGAGGCGGCTGGTGCGCCTCTGGAGCTTCGTTGCCCGCGCGGGGCGGAGTGTGGCGTAGAGGGACGGACGGCGCGGGAGAGCCCCCTGCGGCGCGGACAAGCTCGGCGACGCGCTCGAGCCACTCTTCGTAGACGTTGTCGACGGGGCGGTAGCGCAGGAGCTCGTTTGCCGCGAGGAGCGCAGCTCGAGCCTCCAAGGGTGCGCGGAGCGCGCAGGATGAAGAACCAGCCGGTGCGAGCGATGGAGTGGTGGTGCGGCCGTCTTGCCGCACGGACGGGTGCTGAGACGATGCTTGCTGTTCGCCCCCCGCCGGGCCGGTGGCTGCGTTGACAGCGAGCGACGGGGAACAACGAGGACGCCCACCGACGGGGGCCGTCTGGGCGACGCGAGAAGCAATGGCGGCCCGGCGCTCAGCGCGGGCCCGACGAGCGTCAGACATGGATGCGACGGTCGGAGGAGAACGGAGCGGTGGAAGACGAATTCCGGCGCACCCCTACCTGGCGCGCCAAATGTCGGATTTCGGGTTCCGGCAGACCCTTAAGGTTCGAACACTGGGGTGCGCGTGGAAATCACGTCATCAACCTCCGCATCTCGCAAAGATCTAACCTACTAAAGGAATCACACAAGATTTATACTGGTTCGGGCCACCATTGTGGTGTAATACCCTACTCCAGTGCGTGGTGGATGGATTGCCTCCTGGGGCTGGTGATGATGAACAATACAAGGAAGAACAGCCTCCCGAGGGTCTGTTCTTGGCTGGGGTGATGAACTGCTGGGAGGAGTTCGGTCACCTCTCTCTCTCTCTCTCTCTCTCTCTCTCTCTCT
Source organism: Triticum monococcum (assembly GCA_034509565.1). Classification (NCBI taxonomy): domain Eukaryota; kingdom Viridiplantae; phylum Streptophyta; class Magnoliopsida; order Poales; family Poaceae; genus Triticum; species Triticum monococcum. The sequence goes on from CM067842.1 coordinate 154,481,285, forward strand.
CTCTCTCTTTCTCTACTCTGTGTGCCTTCTCATCAAAACCGGACGGACCAACTGCTCGAACCGAACCCCTTGCTATGTGGGCGGCTGGTCCCTATTTATAGAGGCCCTGGTCCTCTTCCCAAATATCGAGCGGGAAGGGAGCCAACAATGGCGGGCTAATTTGAAGGGGGACAGCAAGTACTCTTATCCTGACTAAAGGTGGTCTTCGCCTGCGAAAGACTCTACGGTGACGCCGTGCTGGGCTCCATGGTGACCTTTGTCTCGTAGTCCGCTTGGTCCTGGTCTCGTTGCACCGAAATGGCAACCTTTGGCTGATGCCTCGGTACTCCGCGGATGCGCTTGCCCCCTTTGCACCAAAGAGGAAAGGAGGACGCTGCGCGCGCTGGCGCCCGCCTGGCGCCCTCGATCGTCATGGCTTGCGTCACTAGCACCTCGCGAGGCACCCCGCCTTGATATCTCCGTCTCCTCGCGAGCCAGCCCGAGGAGGCTGCCTGAGGATGCGCCGTGTCGTCCGCCTCGCGAGGCTTGGCCCCTCGCGAGGGTCTTGAGTCTTGTGTTGATGAAGATGGGCCATGTTGGGCCCCCATTCGAGCCACGCCGCAGGCCGCAGGCAGGCAAGTCTGGGGACCCCCGTTCCCAGAACGCCGATAGCTTGCAGACTATTCCCCTTTCGTGGCCATTCGCAGTCTGGGGGCTGGACATCTTGGGCCCGTTTCCTCGGCCGCCAGGGGGCTATCGTTACCTCTACGTTGCCGTGGAAAAATTCACCAAGTGGGCTGAAGTAGAGGCCGTCCGCACCATCCCCGTGGGTTCCACGGTCAAGTTCATCAAGGGCATCGTAAGCCGGTTCGGGGTGCCGAATCGCATCATCACAGACAACGGTTTGCAGTTCACCAGTAACCTCTTCAAAACATATTGTGCTAACCTTGGAACGCAGATATGCTATGCCTCAGTAGCGCATCCCCGAAATAACGGCCAGGCCGAGCTAGCCAACGCGGAGGTCCTGAGGGGCCTCAAGACCAGGATGTTCAAGAAGAAGCTGGAAGCCTGTGGCAGAGGTTGGTACGACGAGCTTCAGTCCGTGCTGTGGTCCATCCGCACCACCGCGACCAAACCGACTGGGAGACCCCGTTCTTCCTGGTCTGCGGAGCGGAAGCGGTCCTCCCTCACGAGGTCAGACGTCGCTCCGCACGGATCCTGGCGTTCGACGAGGCGCAGCAGGACGCCATGCGGGGGATGGACCTCATGCTGGTGGAGGAACGCCGCCGAGAAGCCGCGCTGCGAGCGGGGAGGTACCAGGAAGCGCTGCGGCGATATCACTGCCGCAACATCCGCCCCAGGACTCTTGAGGTAGGGGACCTCGTGCTCAGGCGGGTTCTCTCCAGGGAGGGGCTGCACAAGCTCTCTCCCATGTGGGAGGGCCCGTTCAAGGTTGTTCATGTTTCCAGGCCCGGCTCCGCACGCTTGGAGACTCAGGAGGGAGTGCCGGTCCAGAATGCATGGAACATCCAGCACCTCCGGAGGTTCTACCCCTGAAAAGGCCCAGAGCCTGTGAAGCAAGGCGCGTGCCTGTGAAGCTATCGCGTTTCGGAAACGGCCCAGAGCCTATGAAGCAAGGCGAGTGCCTGTGAAGCTATCGCGTTTTGGAAAAGGCCCAGAGCCTGTGAAGCAAGGCGAGTGTCTGTGAAGCTATCGCGTTTTGGAAAAGGCCCAGAGCCTGTGAAGCAAGGCGAGTGCCTGTGAAGCTATCGCGTTTTGGAAAAGGCCCGGAGCCTGTGAAGAAGGCCAATGCCTGTGAAGCTCGCCGCCCATGACACTCTCACGTAATAATGAGTTGGGGTTGTACACGCCCCGGAGTCTCAGGAGCGCCGGCCTCAGGCCCTGGGGCTCCCTCCCATGCCCAGTGGCAGCACTTAGCTCCGCACTGGTGAGAAGACGTCGAAGACTAGATTAGGTGCCGGACGCGGCTTTTCATTTGCTTTCCACAGTTGGCTTTTTCCTTCTCATTTGAGGTTTTATTGAAGTTGTTGCCGTCTATGGCTTGCGGTTCTTCGGATTTTCGCTCTCCTGTCTCATTTTCTCTTGCGTAAGGCCTCGCGAGGGGGGCAGCTAAGCGCCCTCGTGAGCGTTCCTATCCTAGTCATTCAAAGAGTTCGCGACCTGGGCCCCTTTCAGGAGCAACCCTCCAGTCCGAGCCCCGCGGGCGTCCCGGCACAAACAAAGGGCCTGGGTCGGTCCCCCCCCCCCCCCCCCCACGGCCGCGGTCGGGAACTATCCACGCTCGGGCACATAGCCGGAAGGAACAGTAACAAAGCAAAACGATGATTAACAGCAATAACCCAAACACGCCCCTGCGGGGCTCCGCACTATTGTCTTTGTTGCGCAGGAAGAATGGAAAAAGAAAGAACAAATCTGGCGCGGCTCGCCTCACACCGGCCCGCAGGGAAGGCCCGGGCTGCCTCCGGAGCTCAGGCGGACTCCCTCTCGCGCCTCACCAGGGCGCGGTGGCGTGGAGGCTGATCGCGGCCGCCGCTGGAGGAGTCGCCGCCTGAAGAAGAACCAGAGAAGCTTGAGGAACTCCGAGCGCCACCAGCCGCGCGAGCGCTGCTCCCTCCATCGTCACTGGAGCTTGGTTCCCAGCCGTGGTCGTCACCCTCGGGGCTGCACCCCGCACGGCGACCATCTTCCCCAAACACCCTCACGTAGAGGGTGGCGTCGCCGTCGAACTTGAAGTGTAGGGTGCACCGGCGGCCCAGGCCACGCGCACGGGCAAACGTCTGCCAACCGCGGGCCAGGGACAGGCTCCCGGCCGCGGAGACCTCCAGGGAGACCCATGAGGCCCGGCTGCAGCAGCCGTCGGCCTGGAGCCAGAGGCCGCCCGGGGCGCCGGCCGGGAGCTCGCCTAGGAGGAAGCAAGGAAGCGGGAGCCGGGTGCTAGCCGGCTCCGCCGACCACACGACGAACTCTGGTAGCACTTCAGCAGCACGAACGCGCAGCCTGGGGGGACGCGCAGCTGGAGCGCGCCCCCCGGCTGCAGCAACCCGCCCGTCGGCGTGCTGAAGATCACCTCCACGGCCGCGAGGAGCCGCCATGGTGGCCACAGGATGCTTGCGAGGGCGCCCTCTGCCGCGCTTGGGTGGGGGAGAGGCGGGCTCAACCCGGCAAGCCTTCCCCTTCTCGGCGGCCGAGAATCTCTTCGATAGGGCCATGAAGAAGAAGGAGAAGCAAGGAGGAATGGACTGGAAGGGCACACGCAGTTCCGTACTTATAGCCGGCGAAGGCCAACCACCGGCCTCCACGATCACAGGTAATCATGACACGATCCGCATGCAGGGACTTGTCCAACTCACGCGATCTCCGAGGCATCATGGGGAAGTGGAGACGCCCACGTCCCATCAACTGCCACGCGGCGCCCGAGGCCGCAGGCTGTTAGGGCCCGCGGCGCTTCGCCCTTGCCCTTTCGCCTCTCGACACGGCCAAGCCCGGGCGCGCCTTGGGCCCGGGGGCTACTGTCAGCGTTCTGGGAACGGGGGTCCCCAGACTTGCCTGCCTGCGACCTGCGGCGTGGCTCAAAGGAGGCCCAGCACGGCCCATCTTCATCAACACAAGACTCAAGACCCTCACGAGGGGAAAAGCCTCGCGAGGCGGACGACACGGAGCTTCCTCGGGCACGGCCTCGTCAGGCTGGCTCGCGAGGAGGCGGAGAGATCAAGGCGGTGTACCTCGCGAGGTGCCCGTGACGCAAGCCATGACGACTCAGGGCGCCAGGCGGGTGCCAGCGCGCGCAGCGTCCTTCTTTCCCCTTTGGTCCAAAGGGGGCAAGCGCAGCCACGGAGTACCGAGGCATCAGGCAAAGGTTGCCATTTTGGTGCAACGAGACCAAGACCAGGAGGACTACGAGACGGAGGTCACCGTGGAGCCCAAGACGGCGTCATCACCGGAGCTTTGCGCAGGCGAAGACTGCTTTTGTCAGATTAGTTGATACTTGATGTCCCCCTTCAAATTAGCCCGCCATTGTTGGCTCCCTTCCCGCTCAATATTTGGGAAGAGGACCAGGGCCTCTATAAATAGGGCCAGCCGCCCACGTAGCAAGGGGTTCGTTCGTTCGGTTGGCTAGTAAGAGTAAGGGAGAGAAAGAGAGAGAGAAAGAGAAGGGTGGCTGAACTCCTCCTAGCAGTTCATCACCCCAGCCAAGAACAGACCCTCGCGAGGCTGTTCTTCCTTGTACTGTTCATCATCATCAGCCCAGGAGGCAATCCACCAACCACACACTGGAATAGGGTATTACACCACAACGGTGGCCTGAACCAGTATAGATCTTGCGTCCCTTGTGTAGTTCTTTTAGTAGTTTAGATCTCTGCGAGGCGGGGAGGTGGAAGGCGTAATCTCCGCACGCACCCCAGTGTTCGAACCTTAAGGGTCTGCCGGAACCCGGAATCCGACACGGGCATGTGGATGTGGAGGAGGAAATCTTCAATCCATACTGCGGGATCTGTTGTGCCGACGTATGATTCAATATTTACAGGTTTGAAACCTTCTAGGAATTGATGTTCCATTACTTCGTCTGTGAAGCATAAGGGGTGTGCAGCGCCTCTGTATTGGGCTATATAGCGGCGCAGCTCGAATGGGTCTTGCCCGCTGTGTTCGGCCCGGTCGGATTTGCTTTTACTATATCCGGCGTGACGTTTATCGTCTCGTAGAGTGGTGGGCCGTCATGATCCGTAGATCGATCTTGCATGCTTTGCTTTGTCCTCCAATATGTCTTGCAAGTCTGGCGTATCTCCCCATGCCTCTCTATCGGGGTGGAGGCTGAGCTTTTGGCTGGAATGCCTCTCTGTCGCGGGCACGAGGTGGCCGATCAGTCATATCATACGCTTCTTCCTCCAGTCGGGGTAGTAACCTGCACTTTGGGTAATTCTTGGAGGGGTGCTCGAGTTTATATTCCTCGGACGCGAGGACTTCAGTCCATCTGTCAGCTAGCAGATCTTGATCAGCTTGAAGCTGCTGCTGCTTTTTCTTCAGGCTATTTGCCGTGGCCATAAGCCGGCGCTTGAAGCGCTCTTGTTCGATGGGATCCTCTGGTACGGCGAACTCATCGTCGCTGAGGCTTGCCTCGTCTTCGGAGGGGGGGATGTAATTGTCATCCTCCTCCTCTCCTTCTGCCGCTCTCTCAGGAGAGCTGCCTCCTTCATCCTCCTGCTCTAAATCTTGCTGGAGGGGATTGTTGTTGTCTTCGGCACTATCCGGAGTGTTATTATCTCATGTGCCGGTATCACCACTTTTGCTTTGGGGGGACTTAGAGCGGCACCGCTGACGTTGGCGCTTGGGTTGCTTCTTGGAGGGGTCATCCTCCACTATCTCGTCGCCATTGCCTTCGTTGGGTGTATCCACCATGTATATGTCATATGACGAGGTGGCTTTCCAGTGCCCTATAGGCGTTGGTTCATGTTCGTCTCCTACATCGTCGTCCATACCGTCGATCTCTTCGGAGTCGAAGTCGAGCATGTCGGTTAAATCATCGAGTGGCTACGAAGTGGGTGGTGGGTGGGCGTCGAATTTCTTCGTCGTCCGCATCCCAATCATGTTGGCCATAGTCCGGCCAGGGCTCTCCTAACAAAGAGAGAGACCTTGGTGCATTCAGAATGACGCCGAAGGGCGGGTGCTGAAAGATATCCGCGGTGCTGAATTCCATGATCGGCGCCCAATCGGATTCGATTGGCAGAGGCGCGGATGGTTCGGAGTCCGGAAAAGAGTCCGGCACCTTGGAGTCACTGGCTGCGCAGAGGGTTAGGCTTGTGTTCGGCTCGATCGCCGTTGGGACTGCAGCCCCTGATGCGGTGTCTAACCACCCGTCCTCGATTGGCGCAGTTGGCTCGGATCTAAGGGTCAGAGCTGATGCGGGCGCGGCCTCTGGGGTACGGTTCGGCGGCAGAGCTAGGTCATACCCATCGTGATAGTGCGGCACGCCCGGCTGTGGCTCGGATCCGTCGAAGATCAAGTCTCCGCGGATGTCGACCGTGTAGTTCAAACTTCCAAATCTGGCCTGATGGCCAGGGGCGTAGCTTTCAATCTGGTCCAGATGGCCAAGCGAATTAGCCCGCAGTGCAAAGCCGCCGAATACGAAGATCTGTCCGGGGAGAAAAGTCTCACCCTGGACCGCATCGCTATCGATGATAGTAGGAGCCATCAAGCCTAACAGCAACGACACAAAGGAACTCTCAATGAAAGCACCAATGTCGGTGTCAAAACCGGCGGATCTCGGGTAGGGGGTCCCGAACTGTGAGTCTAGGCCGGATGGTAACAGGAGGCAGGGGACACAATGTTTTACCCAGGTTCGGGCCCTCTTGATGGAGGTAAAACCCTACGTCCTGCTTGATTGATATTGATGATATGGGTAGTACAAGAGTAGATCTACCACGAGATCAGAGAGAATAAACCCTAGAAGCTAGCCTATGGTATGATTGTATGTTATGGTTGTTGTTCTACGGACTAAAACTCTTTGGTTTATATAGACACCGGAGAGGGTTAGGGTTACACAAGGTCGGTAACAAAGGAGGAGATATCCATATCCGTATTGCCTATCTTGCCTTCCACGCCAAGTAGAGTCCCATTCGGACACGAGATGAAGTCTTCAATCTTGTATCTTCATAGTCTAACAGTCCGTCCAATGGAGATAGTCCGGCTATCCAGAGACCCCCTAATCCAGGACTCCCTCAATGACAAACATCACATGCAAATCATAAAGTGACATGATATGGCCAATATCATCTTGCGCCTTTGATCTCCATCTTCAAGGCGCGGCATGAACACCATCGTCACCGGCATGACACCATGATCTCCGTCATCATGATCTCCATCATCGTGTCTTCATGAAGTTGCCTCGCCAACTATTACTTCTAATACTATGGCTAATAGTTAGCAATAAAGTAAAGTAATTACATGGCATTTTCATTGACACGCAGGTCATAAATAAATTAAGGCAACTCCTATGGCTCCTGCCGGTTGTCATACTCATCGACATGTAAGTTGTGATTCCTATGACAAGAACATGATCAATCTCATACATCACATATATCATTCATCACATCCTTTTGGCCATATCACATCACATAGCATACCCTTCTAAAACAAGTTAGACGTTCTCTAATTGTTGTTGCATGTTTTACGTGGCTGCTATGGGTTTCTAGCAAGAACGTTTCTTACCTACGCAAAACCACAACTGTGATATGCCAATTGCTATTTACCGTTCATAAGGACCCTTTTCATCGAATCCGATCCGACTAAAGTGGGAGAGACAGACACCCGCCATCCACCTTATGCATCAAGTGCAAGTCAGTCGGTGGAACCGGTCTCACGTAAGCGTACGTGTATGGTCGGTCCGGGCCGCTTCATCCCACAATGCCGCCAAATCAAGATAAGACTAGTAACGGTAAGCATATTGAACAAACCAACGCCCACAACTACTTGTGTTCTACTCGTGCATAGAATCTACGATAGACCTAGCTCATGATACCACTGTTGGGGAACGTAGCAATAATTCAAAAAAAATCCTACGTGTCACCAAGATTAATCTAGGAGATACTAGCAACGAGAGAGAGGGAGTGCATCTTCATACCCTTGAAGATCGCTAAATGGAAGCGTTACAAGAACGCGGTTGGTGGAGTCGTACATGTAGCGATTCAGATCGCGGTCGATTCCGATCTAAGTGCTAAACAACGACACCTCCGTGTTCAACACACGTACAGCCCGGGAACGTCTCCTCCTTCTTGATCCAGCAAGGGGAGAGGAGAAGTTGAGGGAGAACTCCGACAGCACGACGGCGTGGTGGTGATGGAGCTCATGGTTCTCCGGCAGGGCTTCGCCAAGCGCTACGGAGGAGGAGGAGGTGTAGGAGAGGGGGAGGGGCTGCGCCAGGGGAAGGGTGCGGCTGCCCTCTCTCTCCCTCACTATATATAGGGAGAAGGGGGTGGAGGAGGCGCCCTAGGGTTCCCTAGGGGAGGGGCGGCGGCCACATGGGAAACCCTAGATGGGTATGGGCGCCCCCACACCTAGGAAACTTTCCCCCCAAGCCGGGAGGGGCGGCTGCCCTAGGGGAGGCGCCCCCACCTCTCCAGGTTATGTGAGAGGGGTTGGGAGGGGTGCTCAGTCCCTTGGTGGGCGGATGTGCCCCCTCCCCTTGGCCCATAAGGCCCCCCAACGCTTGTCGGGGCCTCCGAAACCCCTTTCGGACACGCTGGTCGTCACCCGGTACCCCCGGAACAATTCCAGACTCCAATACCCTTCGTCCAATATATCGATCTTCACCTCCGGACCATTCCAGAACTCCTCGTCACGTTCGGGATCTCATCCGGGACTCCAAAAAACCTTCGGTAACCACATACTATTTCCCATAACAACTCTGGCGTCACCGAACCTTAAGTGTGTAGACCCTACAGGTTTGGGAACCATGCAGACATGACCAAGACATCTCTCCAGTCAATAACCAATAGCGGGATCTGGATACCCATATTGGCTCCCACATGTTCCACGATGATCTCATCGGATGACCACGATGTCGGGGATTCAATCAATCCCGTATACAATTCCCTTTGTCTATCGGTATGTTACTTGCCCGAGATTCAATCGTTGGTATCCCCATACCTCGTTCAATCTTGTTACTGGAAAGTCTCTTTACTCATTCTGTAATGCATGATCCCGTGGCTAACTCCTTAGTCACATTGAGCTCATTATGATGATGCATTACCGAGTGGGCCCAAAGATACCTCTCCGTCATACACAGTGACAAATCCTAGTCTCGATTCGTGCCAACCTAACAGACACTTTCGGAGATACCTGTAGTGCACCTTTATAGCCAACCAGTTATGTTGTGATGTTTGGTACACCCAAAGCATTCCTACGATATCCGGGAGTTGCACAATCTCATGATCTAAGGAAATGATACTTGACATTAGAAAAGCTTTAGAAAACGAACTACACGATCTTGTGCTACGCTTAAGATTGGGTCTTGTCCATCACATCATTGTCCTAATGATGTGATCCCGTTAGCAATGACATCTAATGTCCATGGTCAGGAAACCATGACTATCTATTGATCAACGAGCTAGTCAACTAGAGGCTTACTAGGGACATATTACGATCTATGTATTCATACATGTATTACGGTTTCTGGTTAATATAATTATAGCATGAACAATAGACAATTATCATGAACAAGGAAATATAATAATAACCATTTTATTATTGCCTCTAGGGCATATTTCCAACAAAAATAACAACACCCGCCACGAGCCTCAACACTCATTGCACCACGAACATCAGTATGTATTATTTCCAACAAGTCTGTTGCTCGCTCCATTGTTCCGAAGAACAGAGTCTTAGTCATCTTGCCCTTGAGGCATGGTTCGCAAGCATCAAGTGATTCATAATCAAGTGATTCCAAAAGTCCATCAACAGGGAGTTTCTTCATGCGCTTTACACCAATATGACCTAAACGGCAGTGCCACATATAATTTGCACTATCATTATTAACTTTGCATCTTTTGGCTTCAATATTATGAATATGTGTATCACTACGAACGAGATTCAATAAACCATTTATATTGAGTGTATGGCCATAGAAGGGTTTATTCATGCAAATAGAACAAAAAAACTCTTTGACTTAAATGAATAACCGTATTGCAATAAACATGATCCAATCATATTTATGCTCAACGCAAACACCAAATAACATTTATTTTAGGTTCAACACTAATTCCGAAGGTAAAGGGAGTGTGCGATGGTGATCTTATCAACCTTGGAATCACTTCCAACTCACATCATCACCTCGCCCTTAACTAGTCTCTATTTATTTTGCAACTCCCGTTTCGAGTTACTACTCTTAGCAACTGAACCCGTATCAAATACCGAGGGGTTGCTATAAACACTAGTAAAGTACACATCAATAACATGTATACCAAATATACCTTTATTCACTTTTCCATCCTTCTTATCCGCCAAGTATCTAGGGCAGTTCCACTTCTAGTGACCATTTCCTTTGCATTAGAAGCACTCAGTTTCAGGCTTAGGTCTAGCTTTGGGCTTCTTCATGGGAGTGGCAACTTGCTTGCCATTCTTCTTGAAGTTCCCTTTCTTTCCATTTCCCGTTTACTTGAAACTAGTGGTCTTGTTAACCATCAACACTTGATACTTTTCTTGATTTCTACCTTCGCTGATTTCAGCATCACTGAGGGAGTCCTGGATTAGGGGGTCTCCGGACAGCCGGACTATTGGACTATGAAGATACAAGATTGAAGACTTCGCCCCGTGTCCGGATGGGACTCTGCTTGGCGTGGAAGGCAAGCTTGGCGGTACGGATATGTAGATCTCCTCCCTTGTAATCGACTTTGTGTAACCCTAGCCCCCTCCGGTGTCTGTATAAACCGGAGGGTTTAGTCCGTAGGACAATATACAATCATACCATAGGCTAGCTTCTAGGGTTTAGCCTCTATGATCTCGTGGTAGATCAACTCTTGTAATACTCATATCATCAAGAACAATCAAGCAGGACGTAGGGTATTACCTCCATCAAGAGGGCCCGAACCTGGGTAAACATCATGTCCCCTGCCTCCTGTTACCATCCACCTTAGACGCACAGTTCGGGAACCCCTACCCGAGATCTTCCGGTTTTGACACCGACATTGGTGCTTTCATTGAGAGTTCCACTGTGTCGTCGTCATAGGGCAGGATGGATCGTCTCGTTGTCAAGGACAACATCACCTCTGGGGAGCCCTGGCTGTAGGCCAAACCCTCCGACTAGGCGGCTTCTTCATGACTGCCCGCTCGGCCGCTGCGCCGATGATGACTTCTCTGGTCATCGAAAATAGCCTCCACATCGGCTCAAAATTCACCGAGTAGATGGATCCAATGGAGCTCTCTGATTTGAACGAGCTCTTGGATCGCATCGCCACTCTGGGAGTCGCTACGGACTAGGATCGGATTGGGCTTAAACCTGACCAAATGGAAATTAACTCTCCACCGGTCACCCATCAGATAGCAGTGGCGGAGGAGTAGTGCGGTGATTCTCCCTCTATCCTGAGGACGAACTATGTCCGGATTCCCGAGCTCTCCGAGCCGGATACCCTCTCACGGGAGGACATCGCCTTAACCCTGAACCTAGAATCAGGATACATACCGAACCTACAGGGCAACATACCGGAGCCCAAACTTCCAAGATCAGAAAATCCCTCGCCCCAGGGTCTCAGATTGGGTCAAGGACTGGACTTAAATCCACCCACCCACCCAGACACAAACAATCTTTCCCACATTAGGCAAGAGCCCCAAGAGACAGTACATCACTATTGGGCCAGATTCCTCCTTGTAATGAACAAGGCCAAGGACTGTCGCGAGGAAGACGCAATTTCGTTCTTTTGCAACAATTGCACGGACAAGGGAATCCTCAACGCCATAAGTCGCCATGACATATCACACTTCGCTGACTTGGTGGCCATAGTACGGAAGTACTGTGCGACGGAAAGCGCCTGGAAAACCCAAACAAAATTTTGGGATAATACGGCTCTAACAAAACCCCCAGTCCGAACTAAAAGGGTGCACTCTCATAAGTCGCCCGACTCAATTACAAAGAAAAAAAGCCCACTACACACTACAAAAAAAGACACATCTGTGACATTTTGGGCCGAACGAAATTTTTTTCTGTCATACATATGACACTTCTATGATGATAACTGTGACAAAACCCGGTATGATCATAGATGTGGTGGGCTCCTACTTCTATGACAAAAAATCATGACAAAAAATGGGCTTTTCGTCCTGGGCAGGCCGGAGACGCAACTGCATGACATTCTTTGGGCCATCCATGACGGAAAAAACCGTGGTAGAAGCGAGGGGAGGAAAATTTCGGGGAGTTCCCGGTTACGGTGGGAGGTCGGGGGCCGAGCGATGGGCGTTTCTCTCGTACACGTACGCGCGTGTGTGCGAGGCATTGGCTCTAACTGAACCCGAGAAAGGCGTTGGGCTCTAACTAAACCCGAGCGATTGCACTGCAGGCTACGCGTTACTGACCAGAACGATTGATCGATGGCTGTTAACTGAACCCGATCGAGCGATCCCTTCGCTACTGCTGCTAACTGAAGCCGATCGATGCTGCCTCTGGATGAACAATGAGCGTTGCAGGGGGGTTTGGATGAATAGTTCCCGGTGGGGGTGGATGAACAGGACCCCGTGGTGTTGCCTCTGGATGAACAGGACCCCGATCGATCGAGCCGGTTGGGGCTGGATGAACAGGACCCCGTGGAGGGCTGGATGAACAGGACCACCCCATGGAGGGCAGAATGAAGAGTAGACGGTGGAGGGCAGGATGAATAGTAGCCCATGGAGGGGTGGTTGAACAGGAGCCCGTGGAGAGGCCTAGTTGAATAGTAGTCGGTGGAGTAACACGCGGTGGAGGCTTGATGAACAGGAGCCCGTGGATGAACAGTCGCAGGTGGAGGTTGGAGGAGGTCGACGGTGGATGAACAGTAGCTCATGGAGGCTGGAGGGGGTCGATGGTGGAGATGAACAGTATCCCGTGGAGTCCCGTTTTGCGGTACGGCACACCCCTCCCAATGAACAGGACCCCTATTTCGACCGTAGCGCTCCAACACAAGTCCATTTCGTCCATTTTACGGTACGCCACACCCCTCCCGATCAACAGGACCCCCATTTCGACCGTAGGAGGTCCGTTTCCTCCATTTTGCAGTACGCCAGACCCCTCTCGATCAACAGGATCCCGTTTCGAACGTGGCCGGTCAAACACATGGCCGTTCCTCCGTCCTGCGGTACGCTAGGCCTCGTTTCCATCGCATGTTCCGTCCAAGCCCTCCCGATGAACACGACGCATTCTGTTGCCTCCCCATGCACACGATGCATTCCATTGCCTCCCCATGAACACGACGCATTCCGTTGCCTCCCCATGAACACGACGACGATGTTGTTTCTCTGTTCCGACCTAGCCATGTACACGAGCCCTGGCCGTATGTATGCGCGAGTAGGCGTTCGAGACCCCGCCCGTATGTACACATAAGTGGCCATATTTTCTTTCTTGCACCCTGGCCATTGTACGTACGTGTACATGCTACGTGCGCGCCTCTACTACGACACGTGTGCGCTTCTACATCGACTAGTATATACAAGGTTGTCAAAATCGCGATTTTGAATCGGATCGGACCTCTGATGGTAGGATCGCAAATCGTAGAATCTTCACTATCAGGATCGTAAAAACGTAGATTCTATGAACTAAAATCGTAGAATCAGAGGAGTTAGTTTGGATCGTAAAGTCGTAGAATCGTATAACAGAATCACGATTCTGACAACCTTGAGTATATATGTACGTATACGTTCGCGACCAGAATGACAACGCTACGTACGCTTCGACCAGGTGGGTCCCGACTGTCAGGCACTTCCTTTTGTGCAAAGATGTAGCTGGTGGGTCCCAACAGTCGGGGGGCAAACATTTTTTTTCACGAAATACGGTGGCCCGTCCGATTGGTCCCCGCTATCAGGTGGAGGAATAATCATTTTGCGCATAATAAGGAGGCACTTCCTTGCTGCGACCGTGGACCCAGCTATCAGCATCTCCACGCATAGTAATCTTCCGATGGAAGTCGGTCGTTGACCACATTGACCATGCCGCTCCGAGAGCGCCACGGCGGTGGATGATGGCGAGGCCAAGGAAGGGGACGACGCGGAGCCGGGGAAGACGCGGCAGTGGAAGCCCGTGCGGAGAGGAGTACGAGGGTTCACTAGTTCGGCTGCGGTGTGAGGCTGTCGTCGCCGCAGGGCCTGGCCAGCGGTAGGAATAGTAGGGGCGGTGAGGCCTCCGCGGAAGCACAGCCGACCACGGGAGGCAGGAGCATGCGGCACGACCGGCGCTGCTTTGGGCGGCTGGAGCAAGAAGACCAGAGGTTGAAGAAGCACTACGGCCGTTGGATGGACATCGTATGGTCACTGGAGCGAGAATCGTTCATATTGACTAAGTTTAAAAAGCCCTTCATCCCCGTCAACTTAGTAGGCCCACAAGTCAGCCTCCCACCAAGGTGGGTCCCAGCTAGCTGGGGGAGTATTCATTTTTTTGTGTGTAATAAGGAGGCACTTCCGGTGGGTCTGAGCTGACAGCGGGGGGAATGTTTTTTTCGCAAAATACGGTGGCCCATCTGGTGGGTCCCAGCAGTCAGGGGGAAATGATTTTTTCGCAAAATACTGGTGGCCCGTCCGGTGGGTCCCCGCTATCGGGTGGAGGAATAATTATTTTGCGCGTAATAAGGAGGCACTTCCTTGCGGCTGTCGTGGACCCAGCTGTCAGCCTCTCCGCGTACAGTACTCTTCCGATGGAAGTCGGTCGGTTACCACATTGACCACGCCGCGCCGAGAGCACCACGGTGGTGGACGACGGCGAGGCATAGGAAGGGGACGACGTGGAGCCGGGGAAGACGCGACAGTGGATGGCCACGCGGAGAGGAGTACGAGCGTTCACCGGTTCGGCTGCGGTGTGAGGCTGTCGTCGCCGCAGAATAACAGGGGGTGTGGGTGAGTAGAGGGATGCCCTGGCCAGCGGTAGGAGTAGTAGGGGGCGCTGAGGCCTGCGCGGCAGCACAGTCGGCCATGGGAGACGGGAGTAGGCGGTCCCGCCGGCGCTGCTTTGGCGGCTGGAGCAAGAAGATCAGAGATTGAAGAAACACGACGGCCGTTGGATTGACATCCAACGGTTATGACTGCTAGAATCGTTTGTTGATGTATATAATAACTAAACAAATCTTGCATACGCGTCAACTAAACAGGCCCACAAGTCAGACCACTCCCTCTTTTTTTAACAATTTATATATAGCACATGGCAACTTCTTATGCAATTTATTGCAGTCGTTTTTTTGGTTGGCCAGGGCCAATTTCGCATATTTCTGTGGGTTCCAAACTATTTTTAATACCGAAATGTCCAGCCAGATTTAAAGTACTTTGAAGATATATTTAAATTAGGTTAATGCCCGGTGAAATAGGAATGTGAAAATGTAATAAAATTCAGAAATTATAAAGTAATTACCAATTTGTCATCTGTTTTTATATTTACAACCCATTTCATATTACTTTCAAGATTTGCAGGCGTCTTGAAAGAGTTGCAACCCATCAGGGCGTAGAAAAATAAGTAGGCCTGGACTAGGTATTCTTCAGAAAAAATAAATTGGGCTCATTTTCACAAAGAAAAAATAGCTGGGCTGGTCACATGGTGAACATAAAATATAAGCCTAGGCTAGACGGGCCACAACCCAGTTCAAACCCTGCTCCGTCTCAACAATACCAAACAAAAAAATACTGCTCGAGTAGCTACGTCCCAGGTGTCAGCCGATCTTATGATGTTCTCTTGTCTATTGACTATATACGCTCCCAATGTCGTGGGTCCCAGATGTCAGGAAAACACTAGGAGGAAGCATTTTTTCCATACGCTGACGTGGTGGGCCCCTACTGTCATCCTCTCCACGTACTTCTGCCGATTCCTGGTGTTTCTTGACCATGTTGACAACGCGAGAGGGCGGCACCGTGGCGAGCGCACCAAAGCGCGCGGAGGACGTCGGCGTTAACGATTTAGGAGACAGTGGGGCGGCGATGCGTGCGCTGAGGCGCAGCCAGCCATGGGAGGCAGAAGCAGGTGGCCCCGCTGGCGCTGGTTTGGTTTTGGCGGCTGGACGAAGACAGGACTGAAGAAACACGACAGACTGTAGTACTTAACAACCTTAACTGAAACAAGCAGGGGCGCTTAACAACCAAAGCTGAAAGTAGTATGAGTACTTATACAAGTTCAACCGTACAAAGCACGCCTCGAACAGTGCTTCTTTGCCTACAGTTAACCAAGGGTGAGGCCGCCAAGCCCCAGGACAAGGCCCATGCGCCACCCCGCGCATCCACAACCTTCTGAAAGCGGCCTCATCTCGCAACGTGGTCAATAAACAGGATATTCGCTTTAGAGCCATGGAAAAGCATGAACATAATCTTCTGTCCTATTCTCCAAGATGGACGGGCCTTCATTATTTGAGACCACCCATGAATAAGTATCTTTTCACCTCCAAGGGGAATTGAGTAGGTCGACATAAACATCATGTTGTGACCAAGCGCAAGTCTGACCCGACCATGGTCAGGCATCTGTATAGGAACAATAGAACTCGGCAGTTCCTGTTTCAAGAAGATCACAGCTGTAAAACCGTGTATAAGCAATAGTTTATGAACAACATATATAACAAAAAACAGCTCGTACCATAAGTTTCTCGACACAGTTGAACATGTTCAACGAGTGCAGCAGTGGCACACATATCCCACGTGGCCTTCCACCATTGAAACGCCCCACGAGGACCTCAAGACGATCAATAAAGTGTAGGAACTTGTGGATGTTGATCCAGTCAACTTCAGTGCCATTAGTAACAGCCGAGTTATTATAGAGTAACAAACGAGCAGACTGCTTTACTTTGAAAAAACCTACACGTGCCACCAATTATAAGAAAATATTAGTTAGAAGTAGCATCTTCGGGAGAGATTCGTTGCTACTTCTAAAGTTAAATTGTGATTAGTTAGATAGAATAGGTGGATTAAGAAGTAATCGAAACAACAAGCAAGAACCAGATACAAAACTAACATGGATGAACAATTGGAACAACGTTGGGGTGGAAGATCGCAGTGAAGATGAGACCAGGTTCTGCTATTTCCATCAACATTCGTGCGCCAACTTTTAGTCCGTAACACTTGAGAAAGTTTATCCAAGTTCGGCCATAAAAAAAGCAGCGATCTTCTTGGTTCATGAACCCAACTTGGAACTTATATCCATGGCTTGTCTTCACTGTGACCATTAAACTAGTGTATTCAGTTATGGCAAGGCCGAGCATCTTGAGTACATGTGTTCTAGAGAGCAAATAATACACTGCAGGAAAAATAATATGAGAACACAGCATGTTCAAAAAAACCCCACCCTCCCAGATAGAAAAGAGGATTCTAGGAACATACTGTGCACGTTTCAAAATGTTGTGTTAGGATGAGAAGGAACAAGTGTGGCATCTCGCCGAGGGCGCAGAAACCTATAGGGTACTCACACTTTGGGAACTGCAAAAGAAACACACTAGATTCAGTAGGAAGAAAAATGCATCAACGGCGGCGGCTGCCATCCTAGGATTACCTGCGACCAAGGGACTTGGGTTTATCGGGGATGGATGAAGAATTTGTACCTGGTTCTCCATGAGAAAACCCTATGCAATCGTCGAGAGGGGGTTTTCTCTGAACAAGCAGACAAGGGAGAAAGGGATTCAGTCCCAGTGAAATATTGCCGCTTCGTCCGTCCAGCTTACTGCTAAAGATGGAAAGGGGGGGTTGTGATTTGACGGCTCATTGGGCATTACTGTGGTGCTACGACCGGGGTGTGTCTACCGTGAAGTTGTGCACTCTAATTTGTGCATATGGCACATGGACCCTGTTGCCGGTTGCCCCACATATCAGCGAAAGGAAGTAACAAGACAGGAGTAACTAGTTACACATAAATATATTTTTTTGACAGAGATACTCCCTCTGTAAAGAAATATACAAATCTTTTATATCACAGGCTCACCTTGCCGAGAAAAATACTCCCTCTGCAATGCACGGGCATTATGGGGGTTCAGCTGAGAATATAATACTCAGATGTTTTTTTGAGGGATAAAAGCTGCTTTATTGAAGATTAACAGTCATAGGTATACAAATAATTTCGGGGGTTCCTGTGAGCCAAAGATGGCGTCTACATGGCAAAGAAGTAGCAGCTTTTGCGAGCACACGCGCTTCAACATTACACTCGCATTTTCATGTATGATCTCCATGGTTTGGAACATATTCTTCTTCATCTTGATCTCGTCCATAATAACTTTGCTGGGCCCCAAGTATGCCTCTCCGATATGCTTGACTGTTGCTAAACAATCGGTGCTAATCTGAACTTGTTGCAGGTTTAAGTCAAGAGCCAGAGATAGCCCCTCGCAACATGCCATTGCCTCTAGGATCTCTGGATCAGTAACACTTTCGCACACCAGTGCCGATGCTCCAAGGAAGAAGCCTGTATGATCCCAGCTCACAACTGCCAGGGCTCCCCTTTCACCATTGCGAGATAACGCAGCATCAACATTCATCTTCGCCCAACCCACAGCAGAAGGAGGACGCCACTTCTGCACTGAGCTAGTGCTTCTCGAAACCAAGTTCTGGACTTTGGGCCGCAGGCCGACCCTGCATGTTTGGGGGGCCATGTGTTCTACCTCAGTGCTTTTCATATTGCAAGCGATCGGTACGGCGCTGGTTTTAGATGCTGTCGCAAGGCGAATACACAAAATTGAATAAAGCACGGCGGCTGTTGGAATGAAATCGAACGATAGTTCCTAACCAGCAATCAGAGTTGCAATTCTATCAACGATATACCATGTGATAAATAATACTATTGTACTACTTATACACACAGCACACTTGTTTCACCATGCCAGTGTAACATCCCAAATTTTCAATTTGGAATGTTATATATTAGATCATCATTGCATATTATATTTTATTTTGCATTTTGGTTGATCCTAGAAAATTCTACGCAACTCAAGGACCCACAGAGAGAGTTGGGGATTTCGTTATTTTCATATTTGAGTTTTTCTCAAATTTTGAGAATAGGATCATTTGATTTTATTTATTTTATCATCAATTATTTCTATTACAAAAAATATTAGAGAGGGAATAAAATGAATTTCCCAAAATAAAGAAATATTGAGTATTTAATAATAAAATCAAATAAGATTTATTTCGGAGTTTTTCGGTGTTTTATTTGAATTTAGGAAAAATGTGCGTTTTTCAAAATTACATTTAGGTCCCAAATAAATGTTCACCTTGTGCGGCTTGATTTTAGAAGCCCGTGAAAATTTATTTCGGAATTTTTGGAGTCCATTTAGTATTTCTTTTTATTTTTCTTCCGAGGAGAATTATTTAAAAAAATGTGAACCGACTTAACGGGCAGTGTCCGACCCGGACTCCTGGCCCGGACGGCTTTATAAGCCGGGGGGAGCCAGCCCGAGGCCCAGCCGCCGCCCCCAAACCCTAGCTCCCCGCCGCCTCGAGCCCCGCGCCGCCCGCCGCCGCCCGCCGCCACGCCGTCGGACGCCGCCGCCGCCGGATTCCGCCGCCCGAGGTTCGCCGAGCCTCGACTTCCGTGCCATCGTGTTTTTTAAAAAAAACCGATCGGTTTTCGTCGGTTTATTTTTTTGGTTTTTTTTCTTTAAATAGATCGGTTTTTCCGGTTTATTTATTTTTAGCGAGTGTTCGTCGTTTTTCTTTTTCTCGGATTAAATCCGTGATTTTTCTGATCGCGATTCCTGATCCGATTTTCGTTTTAGTATAACTTTTCGCTCGTTTATCGGAATCAGGCGTTTCAAGCGCCTAGAGTTTCATCTCGAAACCCTCTATCCGTTTAACCAACTTAAACAAGTTTTTGCTACTGTAAAATTTGCCTTAGATTCAGATTACTAGAACGAAGTTGTTTTCTTTCGCCGTTTGACTTTCGTTGCTTCGTTCGATTTGATTCTTTTTGCCAACCGGAGTTCTTAAGTTGAACCTTCTTGTTAGATCTCTTATTTGAGTTTTACCTGTGCATTACATGAGTACTTATTGTATGCTTGTTTGTTTGTCTGCAATAGAATACCCGGAGTGCGCCGCTTGTTACTTCGAATCTCTAGGTTTCCCGGATCATCAGCAAGGCAAGTAACACTTTGATCATACCCTTTTCTACTAGCCAGTTTTATTGCATTAGATCAATCCTCACACATTGCATGACTAGGATCTAATTAAGTTGTGGGATGGGAAGTAGATGAGGTAGTACCTATTACCTGTTTATTTTCAAACATTTGGGAGTTACTTCTACGTTTGCTTATTATGCCATGCTATGCTAGTAGACGTGGATTGGTGAGTGATATCCATGACAGATGTGAGTTTTGTTAATTAATGGTTTATCTAAGGTGGCAACTTAAACACACATCTGGATGGATTGAGGCACCTGGGTATTCCAGGACTTGCCTGTTTTTATTTTGGACCGCCACCCAGGCTCAAAGGGATCATGAGATTATTCATACTAGAAACTTCCGTGTGCAACCACAAGCTATTATAGGCTCTAGCATAGTTGACTAAGTCGTGCGAACTCTTACAGTGGTAGACTAGCAGATGTAGGGGATGTAGGTGGTACGGTCTACCCGATCGTAAGGTGCTAGCGCTTCTGAAAGACTATGTCTCGGTCATCCGTCTTCTCAAACACCATGTAGTGCGAGAAACCAAACGGAAGCAATCGAGTCTTGTGGGGAAAAGTGCGCAAACCTCTGCAGAGTGTAATAAACTAATCATGGTTAGCCGTGTCCCGGTTATGGACATCTTGAGTATCTAGTACCTGGATTATCATGTGAATCTCAACATGTTACTCTAAATTAATTTTGTTGGGTTATGTTTAATGATGATGCTTAATTGGGATTGAGAATGCTGTCAACCATTCTCAATGTTTAACAACTACCATGATAGTTAAATAAAATTATTCCTTTGGAGTAGGGAAAAATTGGCTTTACGCAAAACTGTAACCATAGAGCTTTCCACCAGCCAAATATGCATATAGTATAGCTGTTTCATTCCATTACTCTCTATGTGTTACCTTGCCAGCATATTCCATGTGCTGACCCGTTTCGGGCTGCAACGTTAATGTTGCAGACTTTTCAGATGACGATTAAGGAGTTTTTAGGTCGTGGTTCTATACTCAGTGATGCCGTTGGAGTTGATGGACTCACTTATCTTCCAAGCCTTCCGCTGTTATCGTTATTAGATGGCCTTAAGCCATAATTATTGTAATAAGTTCTCTTTTAAGACACTCGATGTAATAAGGGTCTGATTGCTACTCTGCTATAAATCCTCCGAGTACTGTGTGGTGTCAGCATTACTGATCCAGGGATGACACCGGAGCACAGAGATCAGACTGTTTGAGGTCTGGTCGCTACAGCCAGATTATTACATCAAAATCTCTCGGAAGATAGATAGGTTAGGCAGTTGCGTGCTGCTACTGAAGAATTTCAAAGTTGATTTGGACCAGCTCTCCTTGCCGAGAAAGTTCAATTTTGACATCATCCCCTACCGCAAGATATGATTTAGATTTGAACCTTGACCATCCTTTAGCATCAATCATCATGCGACCATCCTGTGTACTTACGATATATTGAGCAGGTTCATTCACACCAAGGCTGCGCATGGTAAGAAAACTTGGCCGCGGTCGCCCGGATTGTTGAACGTCTCCCTCGTTGCTCTAGGAATTCTCTATTTGCTAACAAGAAGACATACCCAAACAGTTAGATCAACACAGTGAATCATGTGAAACAACATGGAAAGAAAAAAGAACGAAGCACTTGGGCGGTCAATGCTTACCAAGAAGGTGGACATGTCGGTTTTTGTAAAGACTTTGGTATATGAAGTGCGAACTGCAGCCCAGTCTTTTGCCGGTGCAACTGCACGGGCCGGAGCAGATGCAAGTGCAAGTGTTGGTGCAGCTGCCGAAGCCGCTGCTGCTGCCGGAGATGGTGCTCCTTGTAGAGTTGGTGCCGGTGTCGGAGCAGGTGCCAATGTCGATGCCCGATCCTCCGGTAGATCAGACTGATCTGCTGACGCGGTCGGTGCCCAATCCTTAGTTGGATCAGACTGAGCTACTGCCGCTGTCAGTGCTAGAGCAACTGTCGGTGCTCGATCTATGCGAGACAGTGGCGATCGTGTCTGGTCTGCTATGATCATCTTTCTAACTTGACTAGGATCCGTGACCGTGATCCAGTCTTTTTCTTCATTTCTTTTCAACGCGAGAAGGACTAATTGTGGCATTTTTGTTAAACCAAACTGCAGTTCATCATAGGGATTCAGCTTGTACTCAGACAACAGACTGATCCAATTTTTTCGAGTAATATAAGTGATGGATAGTGCCTTCGTTATTGACACGACATAAGAAGTGAAACCTGCAAAAATAGCCATCGTAGAGCAAACCAAACGGTTTATTCTGTGATGAATGTCACATGGCAAAACCTGCATCGTAAAATTGCAAGAAAAGAAAGAAAACATGGCATTAAATCAATAAGATTTACTTGATGTGACACGAGTGAATCCTTACCAGGAAATCACTATGTTGAAGTACTAAACAGAAGATTGATCGTTCAACTACGCGTGGCATGCAGGGGCCCCGCCTACTCCCACAAGCAGGATAGTCCAAAGGTCGTGACAAATCGTATGGATCGAACATCCATGGGGCTGGAAATCCTGGTGGGTGCGATAAACCCTGCAATGCATACAGATATTGGAGTGAAACCATAATTGATAGACCGTCCTCACAAAAAATATGATATGGATACTTCAAAATATACATGCTGAATTGAGTGGACAGACATTAACATGCACCGTTCTCAGGACTGACCACACACCAAAAGCGGCAGTACTAATAAACAATACAGGGTTCGCAAACACAAATCAAGTACTGAACAATAGTACTTACTACAGACAAGCAAAGTTGCACTAACTAAACTCTGCAGACAATTTTTTGCCACCGACCTATGGGATGAACCCCGCATAACTAACTAGGCCATGGACTTCGTGTGAGATGTCTACATGCACCATCACCATCTTGTCAACCTTGGAGAACCTAATAGAGTGGTCTTTCCACTCATAAACATGATGATGAAGATAGGCCGCATCAGATTTGTTGGGAAGCTTTACAAGAACCACACCCTTCATAATCGAAGGCACAGCTAGGAAATTGTTGTGGTCAAGTACAGCCTCGAGAACACGCCTGACAACAATGCTACAGGAAAACACTAGTTCAGGACACATGGCAACAAGGACACGGCAGCTGGATAGTTCAGCAGTAGAACTCATCATCAAGTCTTCCTGTTCACATGGCATGACTTTGAGAACTTCATCTCCACCGCGGACCTGGTTCTAATTCAAATAGAAACCATATTTTATTACTACCTCCGTTCAGAAATATAAGATGATTTTCGATATTATACTCCATATATGACTACATGTACGCACAGAAATGAGTGAACAAAGACACTAGAACATGTCTTCAAAGGCATGAGAGCAGAGGGATTACATGCAATATCCATAACACAAGTTACTGAGGCAAATATACCCTCTTAAAAAGTAGCATTGATGTTCATAAAGTACTAGTTGAAAGTAATCTATAAGAAATCAGTGTCAACCTCTCACATGTTTTGGTCAAAAGAGGAATTTAGAACCGTCATTTGGCACACAAAAATCACATGCAAGATCACCCAGAAAGTTGTACTACTAGTACTAGTACTGCGTGTTAGATGAAAAAACACGATCAAGACCGAGAAAAAGATCGCCAAGAAGAGATATTACCTGGGCTTGCTTAATGAGGGATCCCGGAGAGGGGGCTTGGACAGGGCGATGGCTTTGAGCTTGTCTGCGGTAGTCTCGGCGAGGTGCTTGCGCTTCTTCGTACCATCAGCCTCGACGGTTTTGGCCAAAGCCATAGACATCACTTCGGCCAGTGCTCCAGCGTCCATCAAGAAACTGTCAAATAGAAATAAAAGAAAAGAAACCATAATCAAAAACCCAAAAGAAGAAAAGAGAGGGAGTTATAGGATCAGTCTCGGGGTTGCAAGACAGGGCCTTGGCCAGAATCAACACCACTAATGCGCTCACCTTTCCTTCTTTGGGAGAGAAGAACAATGGCAGAAGCAGGTCGGGGTTTTCTTGAAGAAATGAGGAAAAAGATGAGGCAGAAGCGAGCGTTGGGTAGAGACGAAGCTGAGAGAGAAGAGCGAAATGATGGTTGCTTCGTCCGTCCAATTTACTACTGGAAAGGAGGGGGTTTTGTGATTTGACGGCTCATTGGGCATTACTGTGGCGCTTCGATCGGGGTAGTCTACCGTCACTCTACTACGGAGTAATTTAGTGCATGGCTGGTGGACCCCGATGATGGCTGTCCCACATGTCGGTGAAAGTGAGTAATTTAGTGCATGGCTGGAGGAGGATCCGCATGGTAGAGCGTGTCCACTGTTTTTCAGAAGAAGAAAATGATTACAGCAAGTGTTTCAACTCTTACGACGAAGGAGTGCGAAACACGGCAGCCACTTGACCATACACAGTGCTCCTACTACTAGGCATGTGCAGTGGTTCATTGATGTCTACTACACAACCTTCTTCTTGTAGACGTTGTTGGGCCTGCAAGTGCACAGGTTTGTAGGACAGTAGCAAATTTCCCTCGATTGGATGACCTAAGGTTTATCAATCCGTAGGAGGCATAGGATGAAGATGGTCTCTCTCAAGCAACCCTGCAACCAAATAACAAAGAGTCTCTTGTGTCCCCAACACACCCAATACAATGGTAAATTGTATAGGTGCACTAGTTCGGCGAAGAGATGGTGATACATGGTATATGGATAGTAGATAAAGGTATTTGTAATCTGAAATTATAAAAACGGCAACGTAACGAATGATAAAAGTGAGCATAAACGGTATTGCAATGATAGGAAATAAGGCCTAGGGTTCATACTTTCACTAGTGTAGGTCCTCTCAACAATACTAACATAATTGGATCATAAAACTATCCCTCAACATGCAACAAAGAGTCACTCCAAAGTCACTAATAGCGGAGAATGAACGAAGAGATTATGGTAGGGTACGAAACCACCTCAAAGTTATTCTTTCCAATCAATCCGTTGGGCTATTCCCATAAGTGTCACAAACAGCCCTAGAGTTCGTACTAGAATAACACCTTAAGATACAAATCAACCAAAACCCTAATGTCACCTAGATACTCCAATGTCACCTCAAGTATCCCTGGGCATGATTATACAATATGCATCACACAATCTCATATTCATCTATTCAACCAACACAAAGGACCTCAAAGAGTGCCCCAAAGTTCTATCGAAGAATCACGACGAAAACGTGTGCCAACCCCTATGCATAGGTTCATGGGCGGAACCCGCAAGTTGGTCACCAAAACATACAACAAGTGAATCACGTGATATCCCATTGTCACCACAGATATCTACGGCAAGACATACATCAAGTGTTCTCAAATCTTTAAAGACTCAGTCCGATAAGATAACTTCAAAGGGGAACTCAATTAATTACAAGAGAGTAGAGGGGGGAGAAAACATCATAGGATCCAAATATAATAACAAAGCTCGCGATACATCAAGATCGTATCATCTCAAGAACACGAGAGAGAGAGAGAGATCAAACACATAGCTACTGGTACATACCCTCAGCCCCGAGGGAGAACTACTCCCTCCTCATCATGGAGAGCACCGGGATGATGAAGATGGCCATCGGAGAAGAATTGCCCCCTCCGGCAGGGTGCCGGAACGGGTCTAGATTGGTTTTTGGTGGCTACGAAGGCTTCTGGCGGCGGAACTCCCGATCTATGTTGCGTTCTGGAAGTTTTAGGTCACGTAGGTATATATGGGTGCAGGAGGTACGTCGGGGGAGCCAAGAGGGCCCCACGAGACAGGGGGCGCGCCCTAGGGGGGTGTAACACCCTCGATGCGATTATATCTCCCACGTGTCAAGGCACGACTTAGAGGCATAATCGCATTGAAGGCATATGTCGCAAATGAGGTAATCTTCACACAACCCATGTAATATAATAAGGAAAAGGATACATAATTGGCTTACAATCGCCACTTCACACAATTATATGAATAAAGCATTACATCAACCAATTACACTCATGGTCCGACTACGGAACCAAAATAAAAGAGGAACCCCAAATGCGACAAAGGTCCCCGATCGACCCCAACTGGGCTCCACTACTGATCAACTAGAACGAAACAACACAAATGAACAAGGTCTTCAACGAGCTCCTCCTGAGCTGGGTTGCGTCATCTGCACGGACTCATCGGCACCTGCAAACTGGTTTTGGAAGTATCTGTGAGCCACGGGGACTCAGCAATCTCGCACCCTCGCGATCAAGACTATTTAAGCTTATGGGTAAGGTAAAGGTATGAGGTGGAGCTGCAGCAAGCGACTAGCATATATGGTGGCTAACCTACTCGCAAAAGAGAGCGAGAAGAGAAGGCAAAGCACGGTCGATAAAATATGATCAAGAAGTGATCCCAGGCTACCTACGTCAAGCATAACTCCAACAACCGTGTTCACTTCCCGGACTCCGCCGGAAAGAGACCATCACGGTTACACACGCGGTTGATTCATTTTAATTAAGGTCAACTTTAGGTTTTCTACAACCGGACGTTAACAAATTCCCATCTGCCCATAACCGCGGGCACGGCTTTCGAAAGTTCAAATCCCTGCAGGGGTGTCCCAACTTAGCCCATCACAAGCTCTCACGGTCAACGAAGGAATAGACCTCCACCCGAGACGTTCCGATCAGACTCGGTATCCCAGTACAACAAGACATTTCGACAGGGTAAAACTAAACCAGCAACACCGCCCGAATGTGCCGACAAATCCCGATAGGAGCTGCACATATCTCTTTCTCAGGGCACACTCAGATTGTCTTAAGTACGGGCAAGCCAGCCCAGAGTTGCCCCTGGTGGCCACCGGCAGCTGACAGGTGGACCAACACTCAGAGGAGCACTAGCCCGAGGGGGGAAAAATAAAGATGACCCTTGAGTCTGCAGAACACAAGGGAAAGAAAAGGCTAGGTGGCAAATGGTAAAACCAATGTTGGGCATTGCTGGAGAAGCTTTACTTAAGGCGAACTGTCAAGGGGTTCCCATTATAGCCCAACCGCGTAAGGGACGCAAAATCCAGGAACATAACACCGATATGACGGAAACTAGGGCAGCAAGAGTGGAACAAAACACCAGGCATAAGGCCGAGCCTTCCACCCTTTACCAAGTATATAGATCCATTAATTAAATAAGATATATGGTGATATCCCAACAAGTAAAATAACTGTTCCAACAAGGAACAACATCTCCATGTTCCAACAAGGAACAAACTTCAATCTTCACCTGCAACTAACAACGCTATAAGAGGGGCTGAGCAAAGCGTAACATAGCCAATCAACGGTTTGCTAGGACAATGGTGGGTTAGAGGCTGAACATGGCAATTTGGGAGGCTGACAAGCAAGTGGTAGGCATCATAGCAATGGCATAGCAAAGAGCGAGCAAACTAGCGTAACAAAGATAGTAGTGATTTCGAGGGTATGATCATCTTGCCTGAAATCCCGCAAGGAAGAAGAACGAGTCCATGAGGAAGACAAACGGACGTAGTCGAACGGTTCCTCACAAACTCGACGTTATCGGAACCAACCCGAAGAAGCAATCACCGGAAAAGAAGCACTCAACATAGTAAACAACCAACACATCAACATGGCATGATGCACAATCGAGTATGATGCATGTCTGGTTTAAAGAGGGCATGGCATGGCAAAATGCACAAGCAATTCTACAAATTAAGTGGAGCACAATATGCAACGAGTTGCATATTGACGAAACACCACATCAATTATTTAGTTCTCTCTCGTTTATGTACCCAACAATATTAAATGTTGATTAACATGGCAAGAGGTGAAACATGATGAAACTATCTAATCTAGGCATGTTTAAATGAGGCCGGAACAACAAAACAACAAGTCCGGAAAATCCTCATAGCATAATTTAAGGTTTGGTCCTGATCTGCCCTAAACACAATTTTAGAGTTGTTAAACATGCAAGATGATGCCACCACGTTAAACTAGGCAAAATTCTACCCCATTTACATATAAAGATTATTAAATTCGGAGTAACGGTTATTTAGTTATGAATTAAATCATTTTAGCATGGCATAGAGCAAATTTAATGCAAACAACATTTTAAACATTTTAAACATGGATGAAAGTTGGATATTATTAATCTACACAAAATTCTGAGCAAGTTTCATATATAAACCATTTTAATCCGATGCACGGTTTGTGAGTTATTAAATGCATGAACATGGGGGACTATTCTGCAAAACTGCTGCTCTCTGGATAAAAGGAAAAACATTCAGGCAGGAAAAAATAGAGCTGGGCCGAATCTGGGGCAAGCCCACAGCAGCAAGGGGAAAAAACAGAGGCGGGCGCTGGGGGCTGCTCACCCTAGGCCTGGCCCGGTCGGAGGGGAAGGAGAGGTAGCAGGCCGGGGCAACGCTGGGCCTTGGCGCGCTACGCGCTGGGCCGAAGGCGGGGCCCACGAGGAGGGTCTTCCTCCTCCCGATCCCCACCTGGACCGGGGAGGAAGGAGGCAGCGATGACGGCTGCCGGCATGGGGAGGTGCCGGGGTGGCGCTGCAGCACCGGATCCGGACGGATCTGGCCGCGGTGGTCCCGTTCCCGGTGACGGCAAGGTCGGCTGGCGACGAGCGGAGCTCCAAGGCGGTGGGTCACGAAGGCGGGTGCTACGGGCGCGGCGTTGGTGCAAGGAACAAGCAGGAGGCGGGGCTCGAACTCCGGCGAAGGTTGCAGGCGACGGCGGAGGCCGGCAACGGAGGAGCGGCGAAGTCAGGCGGCGCGGAAGCCGAGACGAAATCCGGCGAGGCCATGCTGGCGAGCTCCGGTTCTTCCTGGCAGGATAGAGAGAAACTCCGGCGACGCTCCGGTGATGCTCCGGCGCGGGCGGAACCGGGAGACGGGCGGCGCCGTGGCTCGGGCAGATCTGGCCCGATGCGGCCTGTGGCGGGCTCCCGATGGGCTCCGGTGGCCCGGGCGGTGGGAGGCGGCGCGCGGGACACATGGCGGCACACGGTTGGACGAGGGCGGTGGCCGGCTGAGGTGTCGGCCTTTGATTGGCTGGAGTGAGGTGGCGCGCGGGGGGCGGACGTGTCCGGCGCGCCGCGGACGCGTCCAGATGCGCGGTGGGGAAGAAGACTAGGGTTTGATCCGGGATTTCGGGGAGGAGGCTATATTTATAGGTAGAGGGAGCTAGGAGAGTCCAAACGAGGTGCGGTTTGCGACCACGCGATCGTGATCGAACGACCGAGATGATGGAGCAAGGTTAGGTGGGGTTTGGGCCACTTTGGAAGGGTGTTGGGCTGCAACACACACGAGGCCTTCTCGGTCCCTCGGTTAACCGTTGGAGTATCAAACGAAGTCCAAATGATATGAAACTTGACAGGCGGTCTACCGGTAGTAAACCAAGGCCGCATGGCAAGTCTCGGCCCAATCCGGAAATGTTTAATCCCCAAACACGAAAGAAAGGTAGAAATGACCACCGGAGGAGAATGAAGCGCCGGATTGCAAAACGGACAACGGGGAAAATGCTCGGATGCGAGAGACGAATACGTATGCAAATGCAATGCACATGATGACATGATATGAGATGCATGACACGCAAGCAATGACAACGCAACAACAGGGAATAAGTACACGACACCTGGCACATCGGTCTCGGGGCGTCACAACACTCCACCACTACGAGAGGATCTCGTCCCGAGATCTAGAATGGCACCGGAGGGAAAATGGAAGAGAAAGAGAAGAGGTAAAACTAAGTTGCTTCTTTGGCAAATGAGTGAAACCAAAGAACCTTGCGAGGTTGAACAAATTCGAGAAAGGAATACCACGAAGGTGAACTAGGTCGAAAACACTCCTTTAGGAACGAGGGACAAGGAGCATTGCGAACCCTTGAGGTTGAAGGGAAGATATATATAGAAAAACACTCCGGTTAGGGAAGTGGTTCAAGGAAAACCAAAGTTCGGGCACCACTCCGGTTGAAAAGAAAAAGAATTGAATAAGGTCTTGATAAGATGAGAAGATATTTGATGAAATCAACACACTGCCTCCATAACTATTGAATGGGTGGAACAAGGGGTAAGAAAGATCTCAGACCGCACTCCGGTTGAGAAGGGAGTCAAAATTTGATAAGATGAGAGAGCTCAAATGAAAACACGACACTCCTGTTGAGAAAGGGATGCAAGACTTGATAAGGCGAAAAGAACTTGAACAAAGGGGCACAATGCTCCGGTTAAGCAAGATAGGGAAGGAATAAGAGTGATATAATTTGGACAGCACTCCGTCTGTAAATGGAAGGAATTGAACTTGACAAGATGAGAGGATACTTGAAAAGAGGACACAACACTCCAATAAAGTATAGGCATGGAAAGATCATGATCTTTGACAAAACGAGATGATGGGTTGAAAAGATGAACATCACAATACCTCCGGAACAAAAGAATACAAGATAGATAATTGAGATAGAAGAATGGAGAAGAAAATGCCAACTTCTGCCACAAAAGAGCTTGAGAAGGCATTCTTAGGAGAAGGGTCGAACGGAATTGTTGGAAATCCAACAACGAAAAGAGTAGCTTGATATGGGCTTAAGGAATACATCTCAAATTATAAGGTGACAACCTGCCACTCACGGGAAGAAGAATTGGATTGGAATGAACAAGGAGACGAGAAGCTTATTTCACCGAGAGGGTAGATGAAGAACTTGGATCATACATGAGCACCATTATAGCAACAATCCTTAGGAAAGGCTTTAGGTGAAATATAAGCCAAGATAACTCCAATGACGAGATTGATGGATTTAAAATACCTCATTCTTGATAGCTTGAGAAACATGAAGCGCGAAGGAAAATTATCAAGAATGACCTAATACCACCTCCAATGATACGGAAGAAAGAATGCACTCCGGATTACAATATGAAGAAAGCTGAAGCTCCTTAGAAAAGAATCTTGATGAAAACTTCGAGAAAGAATTAAATCCTTGATGAACCATCATGTAGAACCTTCATGAGGAACTCCGTAGATAAAAGAAATGATCAAAATAATTGAATGATGAAAAGAATAAGATTGAAGCCTCGCAATGATTTAGATAGAGATCTCCGTGATAATATAATTGAAAGAGGTTAGAACTCCGGGAAAGAAAGATGAGCACTTGAACCCAAGAATTTAATCATCGAGAACAAACTCCGGTAAACGAAAGGATGAACAAACGGAAGGAAAAGAAGTTGAAAACATAAAGCGTGTCGAACCAAGAATGTGATATGATGCACCTCCGGAATAAGGAATTAAATCACTTGGATGGAACAAGAGTAAGAATTACATTATGCTTATCCTTCACCAATTAAATTGATGACAAGCAATGGAATTGGCATACTACTTATTCTCGTAGAAAGGATTAAGATAGATATAGCGCCAACTTGAGAAGGTCTTCAACAAACCACCGGAGGATTGAAAACAACAAATAATTGATAAGGAAGAGAAATCTTGAGCAAACCACCGTAAGAATTAAGCATGAACAAAGAGAAGATAAAGAACACACCGGGAAGAATTAAGCAAAATAAACGAAGATGCTTGAGAGACTTTAGATCCATGAGAACGAAGAGATCACGAACTGATTAAAGATCACTTGAACGAAGCACCGGTAAAATTAGGAGGGTGAGAGCTGAAATCTAGAGTTGATAAATCTTAGATGATTGGCTCCGGATAAACAAACTGAGAATACTCTCGAATTGCTCCGGAAGGGTAAAAAGAATTCTCACAGTCAAACAATTATGAGAGGATGGCAACAAGCTAGCACCATGAATCTTGAAGAGAATGGAGCAAGATTAAAGAGAAACTCTTCTTCGGTCTTCAAATGATGAGAATGACGACAAGAAACACCACCAATAATTATTGAGGCACTCCGGAATAAAGAGAATATATAAAAGTTGAATCAACGATGAAATTAATTTGAAAGATCTTGGGGAAGGACATTTGACTAATGATAATTCATTCTTACGTCAAACTTCGAAAGGAATTTGAGAATACCTCGGGGAAAATAAGAAGAGTCAGGTAAGATCCTGGAAAAAGACCTGTGGGTTAGGGCCCACTCGAAAGAAAAACACCGTTGAAATGATATTAAAAGGGAGGTTGCACCGGTTGAAATAAATGGCTAGAATGATATAACATCCTCGAAAGAGCTTGAACGAATGCAGAGTGGAAACAAGAATCTTCGAGATATCTTGAGCACCCCGAAACAATTGAATAGCGAGAAGTGAACGATTAAGAACTACACCGGCATGAGAAAACATTGAAATACGGAAAAAGAGTATGATCAACACCGAAAGCTTGAATTGGTTCCACCGGAGAAGAAAAAGAATGAAGAATGACGAACTAGAAACTCCATTAGAATCTTCATGAGAATCACCGGATAAGAACATAGAAGTAAAAGAATGGAGGGACTTCCCATCAATAAGATTAATACTCGTTTAAGAAATCTGAGTCCTTGAAGAAAACAAGGGTGGGTGGGCGGGAAAAACAAAGGCAACTTGGAGACGGGTGAAACAAACACCGTTGAGAAGAAGTGATAATTGATCTTGCGGGAGTTGAAATGATCGGATCCACTTGAAGAGAAACACGCCGGTTTAAAAGAAATTGGCATGACAATCTCGACTATCATGAAGGATTAGTATTCACATATAGGTATGAGAACACCATTTAGGAAAGGTATGGAATCAACATTTGACTTCGAAGCAACTCGAATACCACAACTCAAAACAAAAACAAAAGATTGGCTTGCAAAATAAGCCGGAACAAACACATGATAGAAATTTCGTCTGAAGTGTTCGTGGTAGGACCTACACGGGCTCGACCGTACAGCACCATCATGTACAAGGCAGTGCACATGACATACGAAGCGTCCCCGAGTCAGCATAGCCAAGGACTCTTTAAGACACAACGAGACCACTGTAAAATCGACCGTGAATAGGCGAACCACTGGACGTCGAACCCCAATTTCATATCACACATCTGTTGGAAAGATATCCTATGGCTACTTGAATTCCCACCTATGAAATTCCCGAAACTTTCCAGTTATGCAATCAGGTGTTGAGGATACAGGGGAAGCATAATATCTCACCCAAGCTAGCAAATCCTACATCCAGCTGCATCCATCCTTCAACACATAACCAAGAAACCTTCGAAAACCATCTACCTCAACCTTCGAAAAGCATCCGTTATACAAGTTATGGCGATACTCCCGAACTCCCGCCCCAGTACTGGGTGGCGTCGAGGTTATCTCACCAACGAACTGCATAAAGGAGATTTTTGATGTCGCGAACATATCTCAAGTATACCAGAATTGCAACGATAAAATTATGATGACAACACCTCAGAGCTCAACTCCCCGGGACACTTCCACTAAACCCCTGACAGGAGGCACCAAGACAGTATTCTCATCATAAGCCATCGGAACAAAACCAAGATACTCGCGTGATCCTAAAAAAATTTAGTGAAATTTGAGAAGAGAAGAGTCAAAACTCTACGTCAGGATGCCTTACCAGAGCGATGAAGAGACTGGGAAGTAAAAAGAATTCCTAAGCTCTCCGATATAAAATTCCTAAGGACTCAAAACATTTTTCTAGACACAACTCGGCTGCTAAAAACGATCAAGCAATGGGGGCTCCTAAGGTCGGGGAAGGCTCTGATTACCAACTTGTAACACCCTCGATGCGATTATATCTCCCACGTGTCGAGGCACGACTTAGAGGCATAATCGCATTGAAGGCATATGTCGCAAATGAGGTAATCTTCACACAACCCATGTAATATAACAAGGAAAAGGATACATAGTTGACTTACAATCGCCACTTCACACAATTACATGAATAAAGCATTACATCAACCAATTACACTCATGGTCCGACTACGGAACCAAAATAAAAGAGGAACCCCAAATGCGACAAAGGTCCCCGATCGACCCCAACTGGGCTCCAGTACTGATCAACTAGAACGAAACAACACAAATGAACAAGGTCTTCAACGAGCTCCTCCTGAGCTGGGTTGCGTCATCTGCACGGACTCATCACCGGGGAGGAAGGAGGCAGCGATGACGGCTGCCGGCGTGGGGAGGTGCCGGGGCGGCGCTGCAGCACCGGATCCGGACGGATCTAGCCGCGGTGGTCCCGTTCCCGGTGATGGCAAGGTCGGCTGGCGACGAGCGGAGCTCCAAGGCGGCGGGTCACGAAGGCGGGTGCTACGGGCGCGGCGTTGGTGCAAGGGACGAGCAGGAGGCGGGGCTCGAACTCCGGCGAAGGTTGCAGGCGACGGCGGAGGCCGGCAACGGAGGAGCGGCGAAGTCAGGCGGCGCGGAAGCCGAGACGAAATCCGGCGAGGCCATGCTGGCGAGCTCCGGTTCTTCCTGGCAGGATAGAGAGAAACTCCGGCGACACTCCGGTGATGCTCCGGCGCGGGCGGAACCGGGAGACGGGCGGCGCCGTGGCTCGGGCAGATCTGGCCCGATGCGGCCTGTGGCGGGCTCCCGATGGGCTCCGGTGGCCCGGGCGGTGGGAGGCGGTGCGCGGGACACATGGCGGCATGCGGTTGGACGAGGGCGGTGGCCGGCTGAGGTGTCGGCCTTTGATTGGCTGGAGTGAGGTGGCGCGCGGGGGGCGGACGTGTCCGGCGCGCCGCGGACGCGTCCGGATGCGCGGTGGGGAAGAAGACTAGGGTTTGATCCGGGATTTCGGGGAGGAGGCTATATTTATAGGTAGAGGGAGCTAGGAGAGTCCAAACAAGGTGCGGTTTGCGACCACGCAATCGTGATCGAACGACCGAGATGATGGAGCAAGGTTAGGTGGGGTTTGGGCCACTTTGGAAGGGTGTTGAGCTGCAACACACACGAGGCCTTCTCGGTCCCTCGGTTAACCGTTGGAGTATCAAACGAAGTCCAAATGGTATGAAACTTGACAGGCGGTCTACCGGTAGTAAACCAAGGCCGCATGGCAAGTCTCGGCCCAATCCGGAAATGTTTAATCCCCAAACACGAAAGAAAGGTAGAAATGACCACCGGAGGAGAATGAAGCGCCGGATTGCAAAACGGACAACGGGGAAAATGCTCGGATGCGAGAGACGAATACGTATGCAAATGCAATGCACATGATGACATGATATGAGAAGCATGACACGCAAGCAATGATAACGCAACAACAGCGAATAACTACACGACACCTGGCACATCGGTCTCGGGGCGTCACAGGGGGTGGGCGCGCCCCCACCCTCTTGGGCAGCTCCCGTATCTTCTGACGTGGGGTCCAAGTCCATCATGTGTGTTTCCTTCCAAAAATTACTTCTCCAGTTGATTTCATTCCGTTTAGACTCGTCTGATATTCCTTTTCTTCAAAACACTGAAATAGGCATAAAACAGCAAATCTGGGCTGGGCCTCCGGTTAATAGGTTAGTCCCAAAAATAATATAAAAGTGGATAATAAAGCCCAATATTGCCCAAAACAGTAGATAATATAGCATGGAGCAATCAAAAATTATAGATACGTTGGAGACGTATCAAGCATCCCCAAGCTTAATTCCTGCTCGTCCTCGAGTAGGTAAATGATAATTTTTGATGTGGAATGCTAGTTGGCATAATTTCAATGTAATTCTTCTTACTTGTGATATGAATATTCAGATCTGAAAGATTCAAGACAAGAGTTCATATTGACATAAAAATGATAATACTTCAAGCATACTAACTAAGCAATTATGTCTTCTCAAAATAACATGGCCAAAGAAAGTTCATCCCTACAAAATCATATAGTTTAGTCATGTTTCATTTTCGTCACACAAGAATGCTCTCATCATGCACAACCCTGATGACAAGCCAAGCAATTGTTTCATACCTTAATAATTTCAAACTCATAAACTTTCACGCAATACATGAGCGTGAGCCATGGATATAGCACTATGGGTGGAATAGAATATAATGATGGGGGTTGTGTGGAGAAGACAAAAAAGGAGAAAGTCTCACATCAACGAGGCTAATCAATGGGCTAGGGAGATGCCCATCAATTGATGTTAATGCGAGGAGTAGGGATTGCCATGCAACGGATGCACTAGAGCTATAAATGTATGAAAGCTCAACAAAAGAAACTAAGTGGGTGTGCATCCAACTTGCTTGCTCATGAAGACCTAGGGCACTTGAGGAGGCCCATTGTTGGAATATACAAGCCAAGTTCCATAATGAAAAATTCCCACTACTATATGAAAGTAATAACTCAAGAGACTCTCTATATGAAGAACATGGTGCGACTTTGAAGCACAATATATGAGACTCGCTATATCATGGTGCTACTTTGAAGCACAAGTGTGGAAAAAAGGATAGTAACATTGCCCCCTTTTTTTGGGCCTTCTTTTTTTTCCTTTGGCCTTTTTTTGGGACAATGCTCTATTGAATGATGATCATCACACTTCTATTTATTTACAACTCAATGATTACAACTCGATACTAGAACAAAGTATGACTCTATATGAATGCCTCCGGCGGTGTACCGGGATATGCAATGAATCAAGAGTGACAAGCATGAAAAATTATGAACGGTGCCTTTGCCACAAATACTATGTCAACTACATGATCATGCTAAGCAATATGACAATGATGAATGTGTCATGATAAACTGGATGGTGGAAAGTTGCTGGCAATATATCTCGGAATGGCTATGGAAATGCCATAATAGGTAGGTATGGTGGTTGTTTTGAGGAAGATATAAGGAGGTTTATGTGTGAAAGAGCATATCATATCACGGGGTTTGGATGCACCGGCAAAGTTTGCACCAACTCTGAATGTGAGAAAGGGCAATGCACGGTACCGTAGAGGCTAGCAATGATGGAAGGGTGAGAGTGCGTATAATCCATGGACTCAACATTAGTCATAAAGAACACACATACTTATTGCAAAAATCTACAAGTCATCAAAAACCTCGGCACTACGTGCATGCTCCTAGGGGGATAGATTGGTAGGAAAAGACCATCGCTCGTCCCCGACCGCCACTCATAAGGAGGACAATCAAATAACACCTCATGTTTCAAATTTGTTACACAACGTTTACCATACGTGCATGCTACGGGACTTGCAAACTTCAACACAAGCATTTCACAACTACTCAACTAGCACGACTTTGATATTATTACCTCCATATCTCAAAACAATCATCAAGTATCAAACTTCTCTTAGTATTCAACACACTCATAAGAGAATTTTATTATTCTTGAATACCTAGCATATTAGGATTTTAAGCAAATTACCATGCTATTTAAGACTCTCAAAATAATATAAGTGAAGCATGAGAGTTCATCTATTTCTTCAAAATAAAACTACCACCATGCTCTAAAAGATATAAGTGAAGCACTAGAGCAAACGACAAACTACTCCGAAAGATATAAGTGAAGATCTGTCGGATTTCGGGTTCCGGCAGACCCTTAAGGTTCGAACACTGGGGTGCGCACGGAGATTACGCCTTCTACCTCCCTGCCTTGCAAAGATCTAAGCTACTCAAAGAACTGCACAAGGGACACAAGATTTATACTGGTTCGGGACACCGTTGTGGTGTAATACCCTACTCCAGTGGGTTGTTGGTGGATTGCCTCCTGGGGCTGGTGATGATGAACAATACAAGGAAGAACAGCCTCGTGAGGGTCTGTTCTTGGCTGGGGGGACGAACTGCTAGGAGTAGTTCAGCCTCCCTTCTCTTTCTCTCTCTCTCTTACTCTTACTAGCCAACCGAACCCAAAGTTCGAACCCCCAAAGTTTGAACCCCCAAAGTTCGAACACTTTGCTACGTGGGCGGCTGGTCCTATTTATAGAGGCCCTGGTCCTCCTCCCAAATATTGAGCGGGAAGGGAGCTAACAATGGCGGGCTAATTTGAAGGGGAACAGCAAGTATCAACTACCCTGACAAAAGCAGTCTTCGCCTGCGCAAAGCTCTGGTGATGACGCCGTCTTGGGCTCCATAGTGACCTCCGTCTCATAGTCCTCTTGGTCTTGGTCTCGTTGCACCGAAACGGCAACCTTTGCCTGATGCATCAGTACTCCGCGGCTGCGCTTGCCCCCTTTGCACCGAAGAGGAAAGAAGGACGCTGCGCGCGCTGGCACCCGCCTGGCGCCCTAAGTCGTCATGGCTTGCGTCATGGGCACCTCGCGAGGTACCCCGCCTTGATCTCTCCACCTCCTCGTGAGCCAGCCTGATGTGGCCGTGCCTGAGGAAGCTCCGTGTCGTCCGCCTCGCGAGGCTTGGCCCCTCGAAAGGGTCTTGAGTCTTGTGCTGATGAAGGTGGGCCATGCTGGGCCTCTTCCGAGCCACGCCGCAGGCCGTAGGCAGGCAAGTCTGGGGACCCCCGTTCCCAGGACGCCGACAGTAGCCCCCTGGCCCAAGGCGCGCCCGGCTTGGCCGTGCCGAGAGGCGAAAGGGCAAGGGTGAAGCGCCGCGGGCCCTAACAGCCTGCGGCCTTGGGCGCCGCATGGCGGTTGATGGGACGCCAGTGCCTCAACAACCGTGCAGGTTGATAAAGGAGCGGCATCTGCCCAGACTTTGCCTTTTGCTTTCTCCAGTTGCTGCTCAGATCCCCTTTCTTGCGCCTCCCCTTTCTTCCTCCAAACCTCCAGATCTACCCCGGTTGCGTGACCTAGGAAGGCATGGCGCCTCGCCAGCCTCCGGCCAAAGCTTGGTACTCTCCTGCTCTGGACTCGCCGAATGTGTCCAAGGCCGGCCTTGCCCGGCTGCGCCGGATGGCGGAGGCGCAGGGCATCGACGGGACGAAGGTGTTCAAGGCCGGCTCCGCCACCCCTGAGGGCCGAGGGAGCACCTTTTATCCTCTCTTTATAAGCTCCATTGCTGCGGGCATGGTGCCTCCCTTCTCCGAGTTCTTCTTCTCTGTCCTCTGCCATTACAACATGCAGGCTCAGCATCTCCACCCCAACTCCGTTCTTCTTTTGGAGATCTTCGCTTACTACTGTGAGGCCCACGTAGGGGTGCGGCCTTCAGTAGCCTTGCTGCGCCATTATTTCTCCCTCCGGGTCACTCGCAGTTCTCCTTCCGCGTGCGTGGGCTTTGTCGCGTACGGCGGCACCATTGCCATCCCGAATCCTGGGAAGAGGATTGAGGGCTTCCGGAGCAAGTGGGTCTTGGGTGATGCCGGGCGCGTCCATCCTAGGCTGATCTTGCCCGCGGAGCCGCCCGCAAGCTCTGGCGACCTGGGCCGAGTGGAGCTCACGGACCCCCGCGCAAAACTGGTGTTGGAGAGGATGGACGCGGACCTGAGGCCAGCCAGCACGGCGGCGGCGAAGTTGACCGGTGCGTCGCTGCTGAGGGAGTTCCTGGAGCACCAGCTGGCTCCACTCCGGTGGTACTCACCTCCGATGTGGAGGCCTCACCCGAGCCCCACGGCCTTGAGCGACGAAGATTTGACCGTGGTCCTCCAATCTCTGGTCGGGAGCGAGGTGGCAAGGTTGGAGGGCGCTCCCAAGCCCTTGTTCCTTCGCGACGACTGGGAGCCGGTGGTGAAGTCCATGCCCGTTTTTAACAGGGACGGGCTCGTGCCCGTGGAGGCTTCCGAGGGACCGGTGGACGTGCCGTCCGGCGACTCCAACAAGGAGGAGGACAAAGAGGAGCGGGGAAAGGGGCCCGACTCCGAGGCGACCGATGGAGAGTCGAGGGCCCCCCTCCCCCGGCGCAGGCCCCGCAGTCTCCGCCTTTCCTCGAGCGATGATGACGAGGATGAAGACGAGCAGGCCGGCGGGAGCTTGCCCCCGATCCTGAAGAAGGACAGGACCGGGCTGATCCCCCGCGGGCCTGTCCCTGCCCCGCTGCAGTCCGCAGATGCACCTTCTGCTTCCGAGGTCGACCCTTCTAGCCGGCTGTCAGGCTTCAAGTTTGGCCGGAGGCTGCCCGAGCTCGCCGGCGATGACCCGTAAGTGCCCGACCCTTGTCTTTATTTCTTGTTCCGCTGCCGAGGTTTGACGTTCACATTTCTTGAATAGGCTGGAGCCCGTGGCGAAAAAGCTGAAGGGGGCTCCTAAGGCTCCATCCGCGGCAGCGCCTCCGCCTGCGGAGGAGGGTGACCACGGTGCGCGGGCTTCTCCTGCCCCGTCGGCCTCGCGAGGCCTGGTCGAGCTGGCTGGGGCGAGCTCAGCCCCCATGGCCCAAGCGACTCCTGTGGTGCCTTTGCCCGCTGCCGCCACCATAGCCGCTGTGGTGCAGCGGGCTCCACCTCAGGACGCTGTGGTGTTGACGTTGCTGCCTTCTTCCTCCGTTCCGATGGCTGCTGCTTCCCCACCTCCTCCTGCCGTCCTGGAGCGTGCTGTTGCTGGTATGGACCGGCTGCGGTAGGATCTTGTCGGTGCCGACCCTCGCCTGGTGGCCAGGCGCTTGGAGCTGGCTTCGGGGTGGATTCGCTCCGACGCCTCAATCCGGGCGGCGCTGGTTCAAGCCTCGACGGCCTGCAACGAGGATAGGCAGGCCCTCCTTGAGACGAAGGCTGCTCGTGACGCAACCCTGGGGGAGGTGGTTGAAGCCCGCGGTCGTTGCAAGGTGTTGGAGGATGAGCTGCAAGGCCTGTGGGGCCAGCTCGCGAAGGAGGTTCATCTTCGCCAGGAGCAAGAAGAAGGCATGAAGGCTCACGAGGCGGCCATCGAGGGCCGGGAGGCCAAGCTCAAGAAGCGCTGCGACCGCCTAGGCGCGCTGGGAGAGGAGCTGGAGGCGACGAAGGTCGAGCTGGCCCGCAAAGCGAAGGTTCTTGCCGAGGATCGCGCGGCCTTCGCGGACATGGAGAAGAAGGCTCGTGCTTCGCTAAAGATGCTCTACGCCAGTGGCCTGGAGAGCCCGCTGGCCGGCGCCGAGGACGGCCCCGCCAAGCTGCTTCCCTTCCTGGTTCGTGCCCTTGAGGATGTCACCCTTGGCCTTGGCCCCACGGCCGAGGCCGCGGTGCGTGTCCTGTCTTCTGCTGCGCTGACGCGGGTCTTCACCCACATCTACCTTCGTGACCCCAGCGCCGACCTCGACAGCCTGCTGGAGCCAGTAAGCGGCGAGGGCGCTGCTGCCGCTGCCGAGGCCGTGAAGGGTCGCGCGGAAGCTCTGCTGGGGAAGTTCCGGGCCTTCAGTACCAAGCCGAAGCAGGGTGCTTCCGGTTCTGCTGCTCCGTGAGGCGGGGCCACCCGCGCTGCTCCACCGCCGCCAAGCCACTCCGCTACTGCTCCCGCCCTGCTTTTAATTCCTGCATCATGCACCATGCCTCGGGGAGGCGTTTAAACTTGCGTTTGGTATTGAGACAATCAGTATGGACTATAATATTTGCTTTTAAGTTCCTTGAATTTTATGCTTTCCCTCCCTACTTGCTTGTGTTCTACGCCGGCAGAGCCCGGCCCCGCGGGTACCTCACCCAGCATTAGCCCCGACCAGAAACTAGGACGGGACCAAAGGAGTGAGGGGCTACGGAGCCAGTTAGGCTCCTGAGTCGCGATGCTCAGGAGTCCCCCTTGGCGCACGAACAACGAGTAGGGAGGTGTGATGTAGGAGGGTCTTTCGTTCTACGTCTGCGGAGCCCGGCCCCGCGCGTACCTCACCCAGCATAGCCTTTTGGAACTAAGGAGTGAGGGGCTACGGGACCAGTTAGGCTCCTGAGTCATGATGCTCAGGAGTCCCCCTTGACGCGCAAACAGCCAGTGATTAGGTGAGATGCGAGTGGGACCACCGTTCTACGTCTGCAGAGCCCGGCCCCGCACGTGCCTCACCCAGCATAGCCTTTCGGAACTAAGGAGTGAGGGGCTACGGGACCAGTTAGGCTCCTGAGTCGCGATGCTCAGGAGTCCCCCTTGACGCTCAAACGGCCTTCGTACCTTGGCCCCACTCGGGGAGAGGCACGCGACGAACCAGGCCCGAGGGGCCTGGCTGGGTGGCGTACGTCCGGGCATGACCCAGGCGCAGCCACCGTGCCTAGCCCCCTCGCGTGGCGCTCCCGAGGGGAGGCGTTGCGATGAGGCTAGACACTGAGCTCTGGGCTCCCTGAGGTTGACACGGCCCGGGGGCCACCCTCAGTTATTTATCACCAGCGCGGACCATAGCGCTTCCGCATGTGTACGGGCATAGCCGCTCCTCGGCAGTGTCGTCAGCCAACACGGAGCATGGTGCTTCCACTAGTACGTGGGAGGGGGCTCCCCTCCGGGAGGAGCCCCCGGGGCGTGTACAGCCCCACCCTGACACGTGGCCGGCACGGTAGGGCTAGGTGAGATGTATCTGGGCACCCGTGAGCCAGCGCAGGACTCACGGGGCCCTACCTCTAGGAGGGTTGCGCCTGGCACTGGGCCTTATCTTGGGCTGCGTTCCTGCAAACTTGGTTAGATGTCGGCACTCTACATCCTCGGGTCCCGGCCCTCGAGCTTGTCTCAGCCGTCGCTGGTATGCCAGGTCACGATGCCGTGGACATAGCCAGAGGGTGAGGGCCGGAGAGCCAGTAAGAGCCCTGAGTCGCGATGCTCAGGTACCCCCCCCCCCTTTAACGTGCAATTGGTCGACATGGAGAAGAAGAGGTGCCATGGGCAGGCATCAAGTAATCAAGCATGATGGGCGAATGCATAACCGGAAATAAATGCAAGGGAGATACATGCCGCTGGGCCTGGCCCGAGCGACTTGGGGATGATGCAGCCCAAGGGGCGCCCCCAACAAAGCAAGCTAATGACATGAAATAAAGGGATACACACCGCAGGGACGGACCCATGCGGCCTAGGAACGATGTAGCCCTGGGAGGGCGCTCCCAGCTGAGAATGAAACTGGTAAGATGTCACCGGAGGGTGTCGCGGGCGAAGGGGTGTTGGTGCAGCAGACTCGGGAGGCCGCGGAAGCCGATCCTCACGAGCCCCCAGGCCCAGGGGCCTCGGGAGGCTCCGGGGGCACTGGCAGCTCTTCGCGAATCGCCTCCATCTCCGCCAGGGCCGCGAAACGCCTGTCTTCTTGACCCTCCATGATGCCCCTCATGAGGCGCTGGCGCGTAGCAACCACGCCCGGCAGGCCGTAAGGCATGCGAACGTAGCTGTGGAGCGGACCCCAGCAGCGCGCCACTCGCAAGGGCTAGAGGCCCTC
Source organism: Triticum monococcum (assembly GCA_034509565.1). Lineage (NCBI taxonomy): Eukaryota > Viridiplantae > Streptophyta > Magnoliopsida > Poales > Poaceae > Triticum > Triticum monococcum. The sequence continues at coordinate 154,524,127 of CM067842.1, forward strand.
CATCGTAGTGGCTTGGTTCAGCCCTGGCACATCGACGCAGATGCGCAGCTCACCATCCTCGCCTGGATGGGCAGCCGCAGTCGGCAGACGGCGGCAACCTCTCATGATCCTTGATTCCTGTAGTTCTTGAATGGCTTTGTCGATGAACTCCTGCGGGTCCGACCTTCCTCGCCTTGCTCCTTCTTGAGGAAAACGTGCTTCGAAACACGCCTCCACGTGGTGCCCAAGCGCCTTCCTCGTGACCCTGGCCAGGTCGAAGGCCCTCCAGGGGAGAGCCCCCGAGCCCTGCCTGAGGAGGGCGCCGGGCGCACTTTCCTATGCGATGGAAGGAGGCTCCCCCTGGGCAGGCGCGGGCCCTGAGGGGCCTGCCTCCCGAGGGGCTGGTTCAGGCGATGTCTTCTTCTTCTTGGGGGTGGCCTCGGGAAGCCTCCTGCTCCCGCGATCCGGGTCTTCCAGTGACGCGGCCTGAAAGGCTCGCTCCAGGGAACACACTGCATCCCTCTCTTCGCAGGGCACCATGATGACTCCACCACTCCCTAGCATCTTGAGGACGTTGTAGCCATGGTGAGTCATGGCCATGAACTTGGCCAGCGCTGGGTACCCGAGGATGGCGTTGTACGGCAGGCAGATGTGGGCGACATTGAAGTCGATGAGCTCAGTGCGGTAGTTGTCGCGTGCCCCGAAGGTGACAGGGAGGCGGACCTGCCCAATCGGGACCGTGGAGCCGTCGGTGATTCCGGAGAAGGGCTTGGTTGGCTGAAGCTGGTCGTAGGGCACTTGGAGATTGTTGAACGTTTCCACGGACAGGACGTTGAGCCCTGCCCCACCATCGATGAGGGTCTTGGTGACTAGTACATTGCTGATGACTGGGGAGCAGAGCATCCGGAGGACGCCAGCTGTGGCCGCACACTTGAGTTGATCCGCTAAGCTGAACGTGATGGCGCACGCCGACCACTTGAGAGGACGCGATGCTTCGAGCCTGGGGAGGGCTGCGTTCACCTCGCGAGCAAACTGCTTGAAGATGCGTTGGGAGGCTGGGGCTTGAGCTCCGCCCAGGATGCAGGCGATTGCGCGTGGCTCCTGGAAGCCCCCAGCCCCCTCATCTTGATGGCGGTCCTCGTTCTTCCTTGGTTGAGGCGGCAGTGGGGGAGGCCTGCGTTGCCTTGTGGGCGATCCTCACGAGGCTGATCCCTCCAGTCCCCCTCGCGAGGCAGGTCTCGCCAGCAGTCCTCGCGAGGCTGATCACGCCACCCTTGGCGCGGGCCACGGTCTTCCCAGCGTCCTGCGTTCCTTCCTCCTCCTCGGTCGTAGCCCCGATTGGCGCGGTCGGGACGACGTCCGATCCTTCCTTCTCGCACGGCGCGGAGTTCTTGGCATTCGTTGGTGTTGTGGTTGTGGAGGTCGTGGTACACACAGTACCGGCTGCCCCTGGTGGACTCAGGCAGATCTTTGCCCGCTTGGTGTCTGGTTCTGCTGCGAGCACGGCAGCCCCCTTGCGCTTCACGTCCTTGGTCTTGGGCTTCTTCTCCTCTAGTTCTGCGGCAGGCAGCTCAAGGAGGGAGAGGCATCCCTCCTCAACCCTGGCGCACTTGGTCGCCAGGTTGAACAGCTCCAGGGAGGTGCACAGGTCTTCATGCATCGCCAGCTCCTCCTTCATCTTGACGTCGCGCACGCCATCGGAGAAGGCCGAGATGATGGCCTCCTCGAACACCTTGGGGATCTTGAGGCGCGCGCTGTTGAAGTGCTGGATGTACTTTTGTAGGGTCTCTCCGGGTTGTTGCTTGATGCGGCGCATGTCGCTCACGGCGGGCGGCCGGTCGTGAGTACCTTGGAAGTTGGCGATGAAGCGGGTGCGCATCTGGTCCCAGGAAGAGATCGTGCCTGGAGCCAGATTCAGGAGCCAGGTGCGAGCTCCTTCCTTGAGCGCCATGGGGAACCAGTTCGCCATGACCTTTTCGTCCCCGCTGGCAGCATCGATGCCCAGCTCATAGAGCTGGAGGAACTCTGCAGGGTCAGTCGTGCCATCGTAACGAGGAGGCAGGTCTGGCTTGAATTTGCCGGGCCACGCAACGCTACGTAGCTCGATGGTGTAGGCACGGCAGCCTGCGGTGGCCACAACAGGCCTTGGTTGGTGGAGAGCTTGGTCTTGAGGGTCCCCACGCGCTGCCACTAGGAGCAGTGTGGGGTCTTGGCGTGCCGGAGCTGGAGCGGGGTCGCGGCGTGCTGGAGCAGGGAGCGCCCGGGCAGCCCCTTGGGGGCGTGGGATCTCTTGGCAACTCTGTTCTTGCTGCGCTAGCGCCTGACGGGGCGGGTTCTGCCAGGGGCCACGCGCCTTGGAGCCATGGCGTCTTCTTGGAGAGGAGGCGGCTGGTACGCCTCCGGGGCTTCGTTGCCCGCGCGGGGCGGGGTGCGGCACAGCAGAATGGAACGGGCGGCACGGGAGAGCCCCCTGCGGCGCGGACAAGCTCGGCGACGCGGTCGAGCCACTCCTCGTAGACGTCATCGACGGGACGGTAGCGCAGGAGCTCATTTGCCGCAAGGAGCGCAGCTCGAGCCTCCAAGGGTGCGCGGAGCGTGCGGGACGAAGAACCAGCTGGTGCGAGCGATGGAGTAGCGGTGTGGCCGTCCTGCCGCACGGAGGGATGCTGAGACGATGCTTGCTGCTCGCCCCCTGCCGGGCCGGTGGCGGCGTTGATGGCGGGCGACGGGGAACGACGAGGGCGTCCGCCGACGGGCGCCGTCTGGGCGACGCGAGAGGCGACGGTGGCCCGGCGCTCGGCACGGGCCCGACGAGCATCAGACATGGATGCGACGGTCGGAGGAGAATGGGGCGGTGGACGACGAATTCCGGCGCACCCCTACCTGGCGCGCCAAATGTCGGATTTTGGGTTCCGGCAGACCCTTAAGGTTCGAACACTAGGGTGCGCGCGGAGATTACGCCTTCTACCTCCCCGCCTCGCAAAGATCTAAGCAACTCAAAGAACTGCACAAGGGACACAAGATTTATACTGGTTCGGGCCACCGTTGTGGTGTAATACCCTACTCCAGTGGGTGGTTGGTGGATTGCCTCCTAGGGCTGGCGATGATGAACAATACAAGGAAGAACAGCCTCGCGAGGGTCTGTTCTTGGCTGGGGGACGAACTGCTAGGAGGAGTTCAGCCTCCCTTCTCTTTCTCTCTCTCTCTTACTCTTACTAGCCAACCGAACCCAAAGTTCGAACCCCAAAGTTTGAACCCTTTGCTACGTGGGCGGCTGGTCCTATTTATAGAGGCCCTGGTCCTCCTCCCAAATATTGAGCGGGAAGGGAGCCAACAATGGCGGGCTAATTTGAAGGGGAACAGCAAGTGTCAACTACCCTAACAAAAGCAGTCTTCGCCTGCGCAAAGCTCTGGTGATGACGCCGTCTTGGGCTCCACAGTGACCTCCGTCTCGTAGTCCTCTTGGTCTTGGTCTCGTTGCACCGAAACGGCAACCTTTGCCTGATGCCTCGGTACTCCGCGGCTACGCTTTCCCCCTTTGCACCAAAGAGGAAAGAAGGACGTTGCGCGCACTGGCACCCGCCTGGCGCCCTGAGTCGTCATGGCTTGCGTCATGGGCACCTCGCAAGGTACCCCGCCTTGATCCCTCCGCCTCCTCACGAGCCAGCCTGACGTGGCCGTGCCTGAGGAAGCTCCGTGTCGTCCGCCTCGCGAGGCTTGGCCCCTCGCGAGGGTCTTGAGTCTTGTGCTGATGAAGGTGGGCCATGCTGGGCCTCTTCCGAGCCACGCCGCAGGCCGCAGGCAGGCAAGTCTGGGGACCCCCGTTCCCAGGACGCCGACAAGATCAATGAGTAGTCGAATAATTATGCAACTATGTGAAGACTCTCTAACATTTAAGATTTCAGAGCTTTGTATTTTACTCAATCAGCAAGCAAAGGAAAATAAAATGACATGACGCTCCAAGCAAAACACATATCATGTGGCCAATAAAAATATAGCTCCAAGTAAAGTTACCGATGAACGAAGACGAAAGAGGGGATGCCTTCCGGGGAATCCCCAATCTTAGGCTCTAGCCACTCCTTATTCCATAGTACATCGAATCTTTACCCAAAACTTGAAAACTTCACAACACAAAACTTAACAGAAAACTCGTAAGCTCCGTTAGCGAAAGAAACCAAAACACTACTTCAAGGTACTATAATGAACTCATTCTTTATTTATAATGGTGTTAAACCTACTGTATTCCAACTTCTCTATGGTTTATAAGCTATTTTATAAGCCATAGATTCATCAAAATAAGTAAACAACACATGAAAAATAGAATCTGTCAAAAACAAAACAGTCTGTAGTAATCTGGATCAAACGTATACTTATGGAACTCATAAAATTCTCAAATAAATTGCTGGACCTGAGGAATTTATCTATTAATCAAATGCAAAAAATAATTAACTAAATAGCACTCTATTCCTTTTCTTCAAAACACTGAAATAGGCATAAAACAGCAAATCTGGGCTGGGCCTCCGGTTAATAGGTTAGTCCCAAAAATAATATAAAAGTGGATAATAAAGCCCAATATTGCCCAAAACAGTAGATAATATAGCATGGAGCAATCAAAAATTATAGATACGTTGGAGATGTATCAAGCATCCCCAAGCTTAATTCCTGCTCGTCCTCGAGTAGGTAAATGATAATTTTTGATGTGGAATGCTAGTTGGCATAATTTCAATGTAATTCTTCTTACTTGTCATATGAATATTCAGATCCGAAAGATTCAAGACAAGAGTTCATATTGACATAAAAATGATAATACTTCAAGCATACTAACTAAGCAATTATGTCTTCTCAAAATAACATGGCCAAAGAAAGTTCATCCCTACAAAATCATATAGTTTAGTCATGTTTCATTTTCATCACACAAGAATGCTCTCATCATGCACAACCCCGATGACAAGCCAAGCAATTGTTTCATACCTTAATAATTTCAAACTCATAAACTTTCACGCAATACATGAGCGTGAGCCATGGATATAGCACTATGGGTGGAATATAATATAATGATGGGGGTTGTGTGGAGAAGACAAAAAAGGAGAAAGTCTCACATCAACGAGGCTAATCAATGGGCTAGGAAGATGCCCATCGATTGATGTTAATGCGAGGAGTAGGGATTGCCATGCAACGGATGCACTAGAGCTATAAATGTATGAAAGCTCAACAAAAGAAACTAAGTGGGTGTGCATCCAACTTGCTTGCTCATAAAGACCTAGGGCACTTGAGGAGGCCCATTGTTGGAATATACAAGCCAAGTTCTATAATGAAAAATTCCCACTACTATATGAAAGTAATAACTCAAGAGACTCTCTATATGAAGAACATGGTGCTACTTTGAAGCACAATATATGAGACTCGCTATATCATCGTGCTACTTTGAAGCACAAGTGTGGAAAAAAGGATAGTAACATTGCCCCCTTTTTTTGGGCCTTCTTTTTTTTCCTTTGGCCTTTTTTTGGGACAATGCTCTATTGAATGATGATCATCACACTTCTATTTATTTACAACTCAATGATTACAACTCGATACTAGAACAAAGTATGACTCTATATGAATGCCTCCGGCGGTGTACCGGGATATGCAATGAATCAAGAGTGACAAGCATGAAAAATTATGAACGGTGCCTTTGCCACAAATACTATGTCAACTACATGATCATGCTAAGCAATATGACAATGATGAATGTGTCATGATAAACTGGATGGTGGAAAGTTGCATGGCAATATATCTCGGAATGGCTATGGAAATGCCATAATAGGTAGGTATGGTGGCTGTTTTGAGGAAGATATAAGGAGGTTTATGTGTGAAAGAGCATATCATGTCACGGGGTTTGGATGCACCGGCGAAGTTTGCACCAACTCTCAATGTGAGAAAGGGCAATGCACGGTACCGTAGAGGCTAGCAATCATGGAAGGGTGAGAGTGCGTATAATCCATGGACTCGACATTAGTCATAAAGAACTCACATACTTATTGCAAAAATCTACAAGTCATCAAAAACCTCGGCACTACGCGCATGCTCCTGGGGGGATAGATTGGTAGGAAAAGACCATCGCTTGTCCCCAACCGCCACTCATAAGGAGGACAATCAAATAACACCTCATGTTTCAAATTTGTTACACAACGTTTACCATACGTGCATGCTACGGGACTTGCAAACTTCAACACAAGCATTTCTATTTCACAACTACTCAACTAGCACGACTTTGATATTATTACCTCCATATCTCAAAACAATCATCAAGTATCAAACTTCTCTTAGTATTCAACACACTCATAAGAGAATTTTATTATTCTTGAATACCTAGCATATTAGGATTTTAAGCAAATTACCATGCTATTTAAGACTCTCAAAATAATATAAGTGAATCATGAGAGTTCATCTATTTCTTCAAAATAAAATTACCACCATGCTCTAAAAGATATAAGTGAAGCACTAGAGCAAACGATAAACTACTCCGAAAGATATAAGTGAAGATCAATGAGTATTCGAATAATTATGCAACTATGTGAAGACTCTCTAACATTTAAGAATTTCAGATCTTGGTATTTTACTCAAACAGCAAGCAAAGGAAAATAAAATGACATGACGCTCCAAGCAAAACACATATCATGTGGCGAATAAAAATATAGCTCCAAGTAAAGTTACCGATGAACGAAGACGAAAGAGGGGATGCCTTCCGGGGCATCCCCAAGCTTAGGCTCTTGGCTATACTTGAATATTACCTTGGGGTACCTTGGGAATCCCCAATCTTAGGCTCTAGCCACTCCTTATTCCATAGTACATCGAATCTTTACCCAAAACTTGAAAACTTCACAACACAAAACTTAACAGAAAACTCGTAAGCTCCGTTAGCGAAAGAAACCAAAACACTACTTCAAGGTACTGTAATGAACTCATTCTTTATTTATAATGGTGTTAAACCTACTGTATTCCAACTTCTATATGGTTTATAAACTATTTACAAGCCATACATTCATCAAAATAAGTAAACAACACATGAAAAACAGAATCTGTCAAAAACAGAACAGTCTGTAGTAATCTGGATCAAACGTATACTTATGCAAATCATAAAATTCTCAAATAAATTGCTGGACCTGAGGAATTTATCTATTAATCATATGAAAAAAATAATTAACTAAATAGCACTCTCCAAATAAAAATGGCAGCAATTCTCGTGAGCGCTAAAGTTTCTGTTTTTTACAGCATGATCAACAAGACTCTCCCCAAGTCTTCCCAAAGGTTCTACTTGGCACAAACACTAATTAAAAGCATAAAACCACATCTAAACAGAGGCTAGATGAATTATTTATTACTAAACAAGAACAAAAAGCAAGGAACAAAAATAAAATTGGGTTGCCTCCCAACAAGCGCTATCGTTTAACGCCCCTAGCTAGGCATGATGATTTCAATGATGCTCACATAAAGGATAAGAATTGTAACATAAAAAGAGCATCATGAAGAATATGACTAGCACATTTAAGTCTAACGTACTTCCTATGCATAGGGATTTTGTGAGCAAGCAATTTATGGGAACAATAATCAACTAGCATAGGAGAGCAAAACAAGCATAACTTCAAAAATTTAAGCACATAGAGAGGAAACTCGATATTATTGCAATTCCTACAAGCATGTGTTCCTCCCTCATAATAATTTTCAGTAGCATCATGAATGAATTTAACTATATAACCAGCACCTAAAGCATTATTCTCATGATCTACAAGCATAGAAAATTTACTACTCTCCACATAAGCAAAATTCTTCTCATTAATAGTAGTGGGAGCAAACTCAACAAAGTAACTATCATGGGATTGAAAATTGAAATCAAGATGACAAGTTTCATTATTATTATTCTTCTTTAAAGCATATGTGTCATCACAATAATCATCATAGATAGGAGGCATGCTTTCATCATAATAAATTTGCTCATCAAAACTTGGGGGACCAAAAATATCATCTTCATCAAACATAGCTTCCCCAAGCTTGTGGCTTTGCATATCATTAGCATCGTGGATATTCAAGGAATTCATACTAACAACATTGCAATCATGCTCATCATTCAAATATTTAGTGTCAAACATTCTAATGCATTCTTATTCTAGCACTTGAGCACAATTTTCCTTCCCATCATACTCACAAAAGATATTAAAAAGATGAAGCGTATGAGGTAAACTCAATTCCATTTTTTATAGTTTTCTTTTATAAACTAAACTAGTGATAAAACAAGAAACTAAAAGACTCGATTGCAAGATCTAAAGATATACCTTCAAGAGCTAACATCCCCGGCAACGGCGCCAGAAAAGAGCTTGATGTATACTACACAACCTTCTTCTTGTAGACGTTGTTGGGCCTCCAAGTGCAGAGGTTTATAGGACGGTAGCAAATTTCCCTCAAGTGGATGACCTAAGGTTTATCAATCCGTAGGAGGTGTAGGATGAAGATGGTCTCTCTCAAGCAACCCTACAACCAAATAACAAAGAGTCTCTTGTGTCCCCAACACACCCAATACAATGGCAAATTGTATAGGTGCACTAGTTCGGCGAAGAGATGGTGATACAAGTGGTATATGGATAGTAGATAAAGGTATTTGTAATCTGAAATTATAAAAACATCAAGGTAACGAATGATAAAAGTGAGCGTAAATGGTATTGCAATGATAGGAAATAAGGCCTAGGGTTCGTACTTTCACTAGTGTAAGTCCTCTCAACAATACTAACATAATTGGATCATAAAACTCTCCCTCAACATGCAACAAAGAGTCACTCCAAAGTCACTAATAGCGGAGAACGAATGAAGAGATTATGGTAGGGTACGAAACCACCTCAAAGTTATTCTTTCCAATCAATCCGTTGGGCTATTCCTATAAGTGTCACAAACAGCCCTAGAGTTCGTACTAGAATAACACCTTAAGATACAAATCAACCAAAACCCTAATGTCACCTAGATACTCCAATGTCACCTCAAGTATCCGTGGGCATGATTATACGATATGCATCACACAATCTCAGATTCATCTATTCAACCAACACAAAGGACCTCAAAGAGTGCCCCAAAGTTCTACCGGAGAATCACGACGAAAATGTGTGCCAACCCCTATGCATAGGTTCATGGGCGGAACCTGCAAGTTGGTCACCAAAACATACATCAACTGAATCACGTGATATCCCATTGTCACCACAGATATCTACGGCAAGACATACATCAAGTGTTCTCAAATCTTTAAAGACTCGATCCGATAAGATAACTTCAAAGGGGAAACTCAATTCATTACAAGAGAGTAGAGGGGGGAGAAAACATCATAGGATCCAAATGTAATAGCAAAGCTAGCGATACATCAAGATCGTATCATCTCAAGAACACGAGAGAGAGATCAAACACATAGCTACTGGTACATACCCTCAGCCCCGAGGAAGAACTACTCCATCCTCGTCATGGAGAGCACCGGGATGATGAAGATGGCCACCGGAGAAGGATTGCCCCCTCCGGTAGGGTGCCAGAACGGGTCTAGATTGGTTTTTGGTGGCTATGGAGGCTTCTGGCGACGGAACTCCCGATCTATGTTGCGTTCTGGAAGTTTTAGGTCACGTAGGTATATATGGGTGCAGGTGGTACGTCAGGGGAGCCACGAGGGCCCCATGAGACAGGGGGCGCGCCCTAGGGGGTGGGCGCGCCCCCCACCCTCGAGGGAAGCTCTCGTATCTTCTGACGTGGGGTCCAAGTCCATCAGGTGTGTTTCCTTCCAAAAATAACTTCTCTAGTTGATTTCGTTCCGTTTCGACTCCGTCTGATATTCCTTTTCTTCAAAACACTGAAATAAGCATAAAACAACAAATCTGGGTTGGGCCCCCGGTTAATAGGTTAGTCCCAAAAATAATATAAACGTGGATAATAAAGCCCAATATTGCCCAAAACAGTAGATAATATAGCATGGAGCAATCAAAAATTATAGATACGTTGGAGACGTATCATTCATACGTCAGTACTACACATACGTTGGAGACGTATCATTCATACGTCAGTACTACACAATCTTGTTGCTAGTGTAGTAAGATATTATGATAACAAATGATGTTGTGCGCATGTCAACTACTCCTATATGTAACATAGTACCGCTTTTTCGACTGTCCGATCGAGAATGGACGGTGAGATCAATGTTAACAGAACTAGGTCCACAGCGCACGGAGAGTACGGTGCTACATTACTCCACAAAACATGAAGCACGAATAGTGTTAGGCAGGGTGTATGAAGGGTGCACGGGATGGGAGCAAAAGTTCCCTTCTCGACTCACTTTTGGGTGTTTGGCAGAGTCCATGAAGGGTGCATGAGTCCACACTAGTAGGTTGACAAAAATACACGAAGAGGAAACAACTATATTGAGATGAGAATGCAACCAAACACACCCACACGCTTTGTGCTACAGTGACTGATCTGCACCGTCTGAGTTTGATCCAAGGGTCATGTTGCATCGAGACATGGACATGCCCATGCAGAGGGTTTAGCCCGACGGCCGGCATCGTCGCGCTGGCACGACGGTAGGCATCGCACAGCCGCAACATGTGCGTGGCAACTTGGTTCACCAAGTGGCTGAGGCGATCCTGGACCTCGTCACGATCGGCCGCTCACGCTCCAGCCGGCTCCCCTGACGGCCTATCGTATCTCCCGCTTTCTGCAACAAAGCCGCCAACGCCTCGAGCATCTTTGTGGTGGACGCCTGCCGCTTTTGAAGCTCTGTGAACTCCCGCACATAACGGAGGAGCATGGCACTCCTCTCCTCCTTGAGCTCACGGGGCTCCACGTCCTTGGTCCTGAGCTCCGCATCCTTGGCATGGAGCTCCTGTGTCAGGAGCCTCACCTCAGACTCCGTGATCTGCTGCGCCGCCATGGCACCAGGTAGAAGCAATGGGGAGAAGAAGCGAAGGGGGCGAAATGGCTGAAAGGCAATGCAATCTACGGGAAGGCGGTGGGAGCGGGGAATCTTTTGGTTTTCACCACGGTAAAACACCAGTCGACGACTTCTCGCATCAAGGAGCGGTGGGTACAGGCGGAGTCATCGTGACTAATTGCTGCCGCGCCTGCTCCCGTCAATCAAAAAATTAAAAATCCTGCCGCGCCCGCTCCCTTCAATCAAAAAATTAAAAATCCTGCCACACCCAAACACCAGAGCAACGCCGTGGTGGATATTTAAATTTACCTGCCGGCAAGTAGATAAAAAAAGGGGGTGAAAAAACAAATGTGGCGGCGGCCTAGCTAATCGTTCGAACTAGCCCAACTAGCTAGCCACCATGCTTCACTGATGTACTCGGTGCGAAAGGTGGTCTTTCATGATTTGACGACTCATTTACTTGCTTCGGCGCTACGACCGAGGAGGACCCAGAAAATGCGCGGTAGGGCGTCCCACGTTAGGAAGAATATATGCGTGCACCACCCGGGAGGACCCCGAAACCGCACGGTAGGGTGTGCCACGTCTCGGCGCGGAGGAAAAATGTGCGTGTAAAAATATACTGTATCAGACGTAGTAGAGTACCTATGGTTCGACCTCGGGACCTAGCCAGTCGGTTGAAAACACCCCACTAGCCACACAGCTTCATCATGCAAACGTGGCACGGAGGATAGATGTGGTTAGCTCCGTCTCGACCAGCCACAACTTGTCTTGTTCTAGGTGATTCTTCTATTTTCCAAGTTTTTTTTAGTTGTAATAACACCACAGCAAGCTAGCGCCACTCTTCGTGTGTGCCCGTGCAAAGGTTAGACGATGGAGAGAAGAGAGATTGAGATCGCAGACCTGGGACCCACCAGTAAGTGAGATAACGGTCATGCACGTGTTGACGAGGCACTCCCTCTACTCTACTCAACGCAAGTACTGTATAAAATCAAGTTATGGGACAAAGCCAACAACCGTTCATTTTTTTCAGTTTATTGACTTACGCTTTGTAGTCCAGGTTGCTAGTTCGAATCTCGTCTTTCAGATTTGTTAGTTTTAGGTCCAAATTTGATTAATGACAAGTGGGACCCCCGTGTGTTGTTCCGATATTTCAGTGTAGGACGGTTTTTGAACAAACACTTTGCGCGGTTAGACAAGTAACGGCACGAGTTACACATTTTTTGCAAGTTTACGAACAAAAATGACAGCGGCATAGAATATCACATCCACCCTGCAGCTTAGATACTATGGTGATACAAGTTTTTACACCGTTGGAAGTGAGATCCAATGGCTTGGGAGTAGTCTTTGTAATTATGCGCAATCTCCTAACTCTCCAAAGGTTTTTTTGCAAATAAAACATTCAGGCCTCGTGTGTGCCGCTGCATCTTTGATCCAACAGCTCCCCGGTGCTCATATTAGGTGCTCCCCGTAGCTTAATTACCCACTACGGTGATTGGAGTAGTTGTGGGCCGAATGCTACGAAAATATAATCTAAACCGACCGGAATAAATGCCTACACAAATTAATCCAAGGTTGGAGTGCCCCTCACAATGTAAATAGCTCCGGCTTTGCGAGGGATGGAGAGGTAGTAGCTTCAACGTGTGGAAGATACGGTGTGAGAAAGCAAGGTCGATCGAGAGACATATAGATAGAGAGACAAAGTGAGTGTGGTCCGATATTCATTGAACAAATATATATATATATGCTCTGGAGAGATATTGTCCGATTGAGCTTCTTGGCAAGGGTGAGGGCTGTAAGATAGAGCTTGATAGATGATCCAGTCATAGACGTGTAGATATATTTTGTGTGTGAGAGGAAGCAAGGTCAACCGATCACATAGGGTCGCCGTGCGATCGAAAGAGTGAGACGGGTTGGAGAGAGTGACCTAGATAGACGATGTGCATGAGAGAGTATACAATGTGAATAGGTCGAATTGGGCTCAACATGGTGATATATCGTTTTTGTCCGAGAAAGAGCGAGGTCAATCGAGACATACGAAGAGAGAGAGAGAGAGAGAGAGAGAGAGAGATTGAGTGAGCGTGGCCCACCATGAGGTCGAAAGAGTGGTGGCGGCTTGGATGGACTGACCTAGATAGACAATCTGTGTGAGAGAGTATAGAGTGTGTTGATCGAGGCCCGAACAGGGAGATATATCATTTGTGTGTGAAAGAAAATGAGGTTAAATGAGACTCAGATAAAGAGAGCGAGATTGAGCGAGTGTGGCCCGCCGTGTGGAAGAAAGAGTGAGACAGTCTCGAGGGAGTGACCTAGATATACAACGTGCGTGCGTGCGCATGCACGAGAGGTTGGGGGTTAGATAGGCAATACATGTATTTAGCACGAGGGGGTGAGAGGGAGAGGGGGGAGAGAGAGAGCTCGGCATGGGGTGCAATGGCGGGTGTGTGAGGTAAATACATTTGGTAACAGAGTGGAAGAAGGGGTTGTGTAGTTGAGAGACTAAGAGATCGAAACATGGAGAGAAAGAATGAACGTGTGTTGGAAACCGATAGCTTCGTAAGGTGGTTAGGAGAGGAAGATTGACCGATACATGAAGTATGTAGGGTTTGTGCGGGGGGGCTAAAAACAACATTTGAATGTACATAGTGCAAGACTTAATATCGATGTTTCAGTTCGGTGTACATTGTAAGATTTGAACCGAGGACCAGGCATACGGGTAATTATTTCGAATTCATGCCATACTAAGTTTCGAAAAGTTGACATTGACTCAGTTTGTTGTGCTATTTTGTAGGTCATATGTTTGAGTCCATCCAAAAGTTTTCTCACTACCATGGTGTTCATCATATACATATGATTTTGTATTAAAAAAAGTAGCGTGGATATAGTGAAATGTGAAATCCACGTTAGAATTGGAGATCGCTACGTGACACACACTCTAATTCAAATAACTAACTACATGACACACACTCTAATTCAAATAACTAATTATGTGACACACACTCTAATCCACGTTAGCGTGGGTACCGTTTCGATTTTTTTCAAATAACTCCTCATTAATTAATTTATAGTACTCCCTCTGTTCACTTTTATAAGACATTTCAGACAATGTGCAAAACAATTCATTTTAAGTTGTCTGAAACGACTTACAAAAGTGAACGGATGGAGTATCTCGTTTCGAATGACTAATTATTGCAAGGAAAACACGGGCATGGTAATACATACAGATTCGTTTGCAAATGAAAGAAGATTCGTTTGCATTCTCAAATGTAGGCGCACCAGGCAAACCAGGGTCGTGTCGGGGTGGACGCTGCTTCGGTGCCTTAAAGGCAACTGCCTTTGGGTCACTGACATGTGGGCCAGCCACCTGTTGGGCCCATATGTCAGGGACACAAAGGCAGGTGCCTTAAGGCACCAAAGCATAGTCCTGTCAGGGTGGTCATGTGTGTTGGATGGACGCGTAGCACCCAGCCACCCACCCCCTCCCCCCCCCCCCCCCAAAAAGGACGACGAAAATATAAGTTCACGCTTCCACGTTTCGGATTGAAATATCTGGCCGCCCCAATTCCAGCCCTGAAAAATCTCTCTTCTCCACCGTCCCCTTCCGCGCCCAGATTACTCAAATCCCTAATTCGCCGCCAACCCTCGAATCGCCCCTCGTCTCGTCTCTTTCCCCACCGTTCCCCACCTCTGTGCCGGACGACGAAGACGAAGACGACGGTCGCGCTTCACCACCGCACCGGAGCTACCTCATCTACGCCCTCGTCCACCGTACTGGGTGGTCCACCGACAACATCGGCCGCCGCAACCGACGTGCCTCACAGACACCGAGTTCCACCGCAACAGGTGCGCATCACCGACGCCGTCTCCCAGCTCACCGGGGCTACTTCAGCGAGCACATCGTCGCACCTCCGCCCCCCGAGGCCGTTGGGGCCTCACCAACGGTCTCGTCCACCGCATCATAGCGCTCCGCTGCCACTCAAGATCTGCATTCGTGCGCGGCCAGCCAACTCCAGCGCATCACCCTCAACGGCTCTGAAGTGACCCGCACTCTAGCTAGGCGAGCATGCCCAAACACCGGCCCGAACTAGGTATCCACACATCACTCCCTTGTGCACTGTTCCGACGATGTTTGTATATCCTTTCACTGCTCTCTTAGCTTGCACACCTATGCAACTCTGACCTTAACTCTTATTTCTTCTGGAGATATCATCTGAAACAAGCAAATCCATATTTTAGCGAAGCATGACGGCGCTACGGGATCTGGTACATATCCTGCACACCCGTATAACCTTGTAAGTATCTGTCCTCCGGTACAACATCAAGGTCGATTCCTCTTATTTGATCAACCATTTGCCGTGTCAAAAATGCAGAGGGGGATGCAAGGAGCACAAGGCCTGCACATCCAAGCAAGTGGTAACATGGACTTCTACATGGAACATCCCAAGCGCAAGCAGAGCTGCAGTGAGCCTGTACAACAAGCTAGCGTAAGTCCCTGCATTTCATTTAATTCGTACTGGTATTCGTGTATGATTTGTGTGCAGTGGTTGATCCACGAATTCAAGTTACCAGGGGCAAACATTTAACTTAAAAAATATGAAGGCACTTGCACTCCGGAAATCAACATAACTTGAGAAATGTGAAGCTACATGCACTTTGAAAACCAGCTAATGATCCAAAGTAGTTCAGATTATAAACACTAAATGATGCAAGCACCAAAAAACACAAAATGCAACATGATGTACAAGGACTACAAACATGGTCTGTACCTGCTTGAATTATTCATTCTCTGGCTGAAAATATCGAAGTGTAATTGCACGTATAACCAGTGCGCAAACTGCATATCAATATATCTATCCTACACAAGTATGCCAATAGTTTCAAACAACAGATTAGAAAAGTATTTATGCTATGTTGTCATGATACGGGGACTTTCTGGTAGATGGCCTCGACGTTTCCTCAAGCTATGAAAATGCACTATAATTTGCTTGTCATCAATGCCTGCAAATCTCTGTCTCTCTCAACATAGTAGATCATCATTAGACACTAAATCCTTCAATGAGCTTGCAAAATGCTTGCATTAGATCCCTCATTAGACACTATATGTTCATCACCAGGAGCATGTAAAATGTTTGCATCAAATCCTTCATTAGCAGTCTGTTCATTAGACACTTCAGGCTCAAGAACAACATGAGCTTGTATGTTTGCACCGGAAACTTGATTAGATACATCAGATTCAGTCAGTTCAGTATTGATTGGGGGAGTTATAAAATAAGTAGAAATTGGTTTCATTTTCTCATAGATTTCCTATATACAAGCAGTTTTACAACACCGTTAGGTTTAACTATTGGCCAGAAATTGAAGAGTTGAATTAGATATAATCAGGGATGTGATGTACCTGCTCGTTGCGCATGCTACTCTTGCAAGCTGCGACTGTCCGTTTGCGCAAGCTCGATGCCATGCCCGTGCTGCCGCCGCTGCCTCCCACGCAGGCTACACCCAGGGTTGGATCTTCATCTTCTTGTCCTTCCGTTCGCTTGAAGCCCGGCGACCGCCCTCCAACGAGGGCGCGAGGAAGTGCTGCGTCGGTCTGTCCAGCGGCGGCTAGGTTAGGAGCGAACCAGACTGGAGGCTGGAGCAAATGAATTGGGATTTTTCCTGTTGTTGATCGATATGGGAGGCGCTCGTTTGGGTTGCGAGCCTGCTATAGGGCCTGCCTTGCACTTATGTTATTGGCCCATCCAAATTGAAACATTTTTCTTCATTTTTTACATTGCCTGCTCGTGCGTTAGGAAGAACAAAACTAGTGTGGGCCAACCTGGACGACTCAAACTAGGTGCACACTTTCCAGCCACCTGTGGCGGCCGCCCATACCAGCCCCTATGGTGGCGTCGCCCCTTTTTGCGTGTATGATTGGATAATGAAAAATATTCCAGTGGCGCTTTTGATTTACCCATAGAATGGTTGAATTGCTTGTTTCTATGAACTGAGTTCACCAATAATGTGAAGGATGCCGGTCTTTTCATCCTATTGTAGATTGCTTAGATCTTGATATGCCAAAAGTAATCGCATGAAATATACAGTAAAAGCCAGTGTGATGTGTTTGGCTACAACTAGTCTGACTACATGTCCTCATATAACATATCAAGGACGCACCATCTTACCAGATTAACCATTCGACTTACCCATGCAGTGTGGGAAGAAAGAAGTATTGGGACTGCATATCCAAGCAATTGATGCCATGGACTCCTTCGTACAACCTTGTAAGCGAAAAAGAAGTTGCAGTGTGCCTGTACAAAGAACTAGCATAAGTTCAGTTGCCTGCTTCTCGGAATTTTAGTTAGCCACTTATTGCAAAATTGTTCAATTGCGTTGCTTGGCTTAATTTAGTTTGCTACTGATTACATAATGGCACAGCCTACTAATCATATTGTAGACTGCGCCTATCTATGTGTTTGATACTTACTGTTAAGAATTACCTGTTTTCCTTAACTTAAATATCTACTTGTTTGTTTAACTGCTTTGTTGCTACAACATCGGGTTACAATGATGTTAATAACTACTTTTCAGCATCCAATTGAAACTCTTTAATTCCTTGTTTGTTTAACTGGTTTGCTGTTATAACTCCCAGTTGAGATGTTTTGCTAACTTCAACTTTTCTGAATCCAATCGGAACTTTAATGGCAAAACAGGTTAGCCCAAGATCAAAGAGCGAGGTCCCCATGGACGTTGCATCATCCCACTGAAGGAAATATGCCCTAGAGGCAATAATAAAGTTATTATTTATTTCCTTATATCATGATAAATGTTTATTATTCATGCTAGAATTGTATTAACCGGAAACATAATACATGTGTGAATACATAGACAAACTTAGTGTCACTAGTATGCCTCTACTAGACTAGCTCGTTAATCAAAGATGGTTATGTTTCCTAACCATGAACAATGTGTTTTATTTCATTAACGAGGTCACATCATTAGTTGAATGATCTGATTGACATGACCCATTTCATTAGCTTAGCACCCGATCATTTAGTATGCTGCTATTGCTTTCTTCATGACTTATACATGTTCCTATGACTATCAGATTATGCAACTCCCGTTTACCGGAGGAACACTTTGTGTGCTACCAAACATCACAACGTAACTGGGTGATTATAAAGGAGCTCTACAGGTGTCTCCAAAGGTAGATGTTGGGTTGGCGTATTTCGAGATTAGGATTTGTCACTCCGATTGTCGGAGAGGTATCTCTGGGCCCTCTCGGTAATACACATCACATAAGCCTTGCAAGCATTGTGACTAATGAGTTAGTTGCGAGATGATGTATTACGGAACGAGTAAAGAGACTTGCCGGTAACGAGATTGAACTAGGTATTGGATACCGACGATCGAATCTCGGACAAGTAACATACCGATGACAAAGGGAACAACGTATGTTGTTATGCGGTCTGGCCGATAAAGATCTTCGTAGAATATGTAGGAGCCAATATGGGCATCCAGGTCCCGCTATTTGTTATTGACCGGAGATATGTCTCAGTCATGTCTACATTGTTCTCGAACCGTAGGGTCCGCACGCTTAACGTTACGATGACAGTTATTATGAGTTTATGCATTTTGATGTACCGAAGTTAGTTCGGAGTCCCGGATATGATCACGGACATGACGAGGAGTCTCGGAATGGTCGAGACATAAAGATTTATATATTGGATGACTATATTCGGACACCGGAAGTGTTCCGGGTGATTTCGGAGAAAACCGGAGAGCCGGAGGGTTACCGGAACCCTACCGGGAGAAGTAATGGGCCTTATGGGCTTTAGTGGAGAGAGAGAAGGGCTGCCAGAGGTGGGCCGCGCGCCACCTCCTCCCTGGTCCGAATTGGACTAGGGGAGGGGGGCGGCGCCCCCCCCCCCTTTCCTTCTCCCACTCCACCTCTTTCCCCCTCCTAGTAGGAGTCCTACTCCTAGTAGGAGGAGGACTCCTCCTTGGCGCGCCACACCTGGCCGGCCGGCCTCCTCCCCTTGCTCCTTTATATACGGGGGCAGGGGCACCCCAAGACACACAAGTTGATCCACGTGATCGTTCCTTAGCCGTGTGCGGTGCCCCCTCCCACCATATTCCACCTCGATCATATCGTTGTAGTGCTTAGGCGAAGCCCTGCGTCGGTAGAACATCAAGATCGTCATCACGCCATCGTGCTGACGGAACTCCTCCCCGAAGCTTTGCTGGATCGGAGCTTGGGGATCGTCATCGAGCTGTACGTGTGCTAAGAACTCGGAGGTGCCGGAGTAACGGTGCTTGGATCGGTCGGATCGGGAAGAAGACGTACGACTACTTCCTCTACGTTGTGTCAACGCTTCCGTTGTGATATACAAGGGTACGTGGATCAGACTCTTCCCCTCGTTGCTATGCATCACCATGATCTTGCGTGTGCGTAGGAAAATTTTGAAATTACTACGTTCCCCAACAGTGGCATCCGAGCCTAGGTTTTATGGTTTGATGTTATTTGCATGAGTAGAACACAAGTGAGTTGTGGGAGATACAAGTCATACTGCCTACCAGCATGTCATACTTTGGTTCAGCGGTATTGTTGGACGAGACGACCCGGACCAACCTTACGCGTAGGCTTACGCGAGACCGGTTCCCTCGACGTGCGTTGCACATAGATGGCTTGCGGGCGACTGTCTCTCCAACTTTAGTTGAACCGAGTATGGCTACGCCCGGTCCTTGAGAAGGTTAAAACAAAGTCTATTTGACAAACTATCGTTGTGGTTTTGATGCGTAGGTGAGATTGGTTCTTGCTTAAGCCCGTAGCAGCCACGTAAAACTTGCAACAACAAAGTAGAGGACGTCTAACTTGTTTTTGCAGGGCATGTTGTGATGTGATATGGTCAAGACATGATGCTAAATTTTATTGTATGAGATGATCATGTTTTGTAACCGAGTTATCGGCAACTGGCAGGAGCCATATGGTTGTCGCTTTATTGTATGCAATGCAATCGCGATGTAATGCTTTACTTTATCACTAAACGGTAGCGATAGTCGTGGAAGCATAAGATTGGCGAGACGACAACGATGCTACGATGGAGATCAAGGTGTCGTGCCGGTGATGATGGTGATCATGACGGTGCTTCGGAGATGGAGATCACAAGCACAAGATGATGATGGCCATATCATATCACTTATATTGATTGCATGTGATGTTTATCTTTTTTATGCACCTTATCTTGCTTTGATTGACGGTAGCATTATAAGATAATCTCTCACTAAATTATCAAGAAGTGTTCTCCTTGAGTATGCACCGTTGCGAAAGTTCTTCGTGCTGAGACACCACGTGATGATCGGGTGTGATAGGCTCTACGTTCAAATACAACGGGTGCAAAACAGTTGCACACGCGGAATACTCGGGTTATACTTGACGAGCCAAGCATATACAGATATGGCCTCGGAACACGGAGACCGAAAGGTCGAGCGTGAATCATATAGTAGATATGATCAACATAATGATGTTCACCGATGAAACTACTCCATCTCACGTGATGATCGGACATGGTTTAGTTGATTTGGATCACGTGATCACTTAGAAGACTAGAGGGATGTCTATCTAAGTGGGAGTTCTTAAGTAATATGATTAATTGAACTTAAATTTATCATGAACTTAGTACCTGATGGTATCTTGCTTGTTTATGTTGATTGTAGATAGATGGCTCGTGCTGTTGTTCCGTTGAATTTTAATGCGTTCCTTGAGAAAGCAAAGTTGAAAGATGATGGTAGCAATTACACGGACTGGGTCCGTAACTTGAGGATTATCCTCATTGCTGCACAGAAGAATTACGTCCTGGAAGCACCGCTGGGTGCCAGGCCTGCTGCTGGAGCAACACCAGATGTTATGAACGTCTGGCAGAGCAAAGCTGATGACTACTCGATAGTTCAGTGTGACATGCTTTACGGCTTAGAATCGGGACTTCAACGATGTTTTGAACGTCATCGAGCATATGAGATGTTTCAGGAGTTGAAGTTAATATTTCAAACAAATGCCCGGAGAGATATGAAGTCTCCAATAAGTTCTATAGCTGCAAGATGGAAGAGAACAGTTCTGTCAGTGAGCATATACTCAAAATGTCTGGGTATAATAATCACTTGATTCAATTGGGAGTTAATCTTCCAGATGATTGCATCATTGACAGAATTCTCCAATCACTGCTACCAAGCTACAAGAGCTTCGTGATGAACTATAATATGCAAGGGATGAACAAGACTATTCCCGAGCTCTTCGCAATGCTGAAATCTGCGGAGGTAGAAATCAAAAAGGAGCATCAAGTGTTGATGGTTAACAAAACCACTAGTTTCAAGAAAAAGGGCAAAGGGAAGAAGAAAGGGAACTTCAAGAAGAACGGCAAGCAAGTTGCTGCTCAGGAGAAGAAACCCAAGTCTGGACCTAAGCCTGAAACTGAGTGCTTCTACTGCAAGCAGACTGGTCACTTAAAGCGGAACTGCCCCAAGTATTTGGCGGATAAGAAGGATGGCAAGGTGAACAAAGGTATATGTGATATACATGTTATTGATGTGTACCTTACTAATGCTCGCAGTAGCACCTGGGTATTTGATACTGGTTATGTTGCTAATATTTGCAACTCGAAACAGGGACTATGGATTAAGCGAAGATTGGCTAAGGACGAGGTGACGATGCGTGTGGGAAACGGTTCCAAAGTCGATGTGATCGCGGTCGGCACGCTACCTCTACATCTACCTTCGGGATTAATATTAGACCTAAATAATTGTTATTTGGTGCCAGCGTTGAGCATGAACATTATATCTGGATCTTGTTTAATGCGAGACGGTTATTCATTTAAATCAGAGAATAATGGTTGTTCTATTTATATGATTAATATCTTTTATGGTCATGCACCCTTGAAGAGTGGTCTATTCTTGTTAAATCTCGATAGTAGTGATACACATATTCATAATGTAGAAGCCAAAAGATGCAGAGTTGATAATGATAGTGCAACTTATTTGTGGCACTGCCGTTTAGGTCATATCGGTGTAAAGCGCATGAAGAAACTCCATACTGATGGACTTTTGGAACCACTTGATTATGAATCACTTGGTACTTGCGAACCATGCCTCATGGGCAAGATGACTAAAACACCGTTCTCCGGTACTATGGAGAGAGCAACAGATTTGTTGGAAATCATACATACAGATGTATGCGGTCCAATGAATATTGAGGCTCGTGGCGGATATCGTTATTTTCTCACCTTCATAGATGATTTAAGCAGATATGGGTATATCTACTTAATGAAACATAAGTCTGAAACATTTGAAAAGTTCAAAGATTTTCAGAGTGAAGTGGAAAATCATCGTAACAAGAAAATAAAGTTTCTACGATCTGATCGTGGAGGAGAATATTTGAGTTACGAGTTTGGTTACATTTGAAAAATTGTGGAATAGTTTCGCAACTCACGCCACCCGGAACACCACAGTGTAATGGTGTGTCCGAACGTCGTAATCGTACTTTACTAGATATGGTGCGATCTATGATGTCTCTTACTTACCGCTATCATTTTGGGGATACGCTCTAGAGACGGCCGCATTCACGTTAAATAGGGCACCATCAAAATCCGTTGAGACGACGCCTTATGAACTATGGTTTGGCAAGAAACCAAAGTTGTCATTTCTGAAAGTTTGGGGCTGCGATGCTTATGTGAAAAAGCTTCAACCTGATAAGCTCGAACCCAAATCGGAGAAATGTGTCTTCATAGGATATCCAAAGGAAACTATTGGATACACCTTCTATCACAGATCCAAAGGCAAAACTTTTGTTGCTAAATTCGGAAACTTTCTTGAGAAGGAGTTTCTCTCGAAAGAAGTGAGTGGGAGGAAAGTAGAACTTGACGAGGTAACTGTACCCGCTCCCTTATTGGAAAGTAGTACATCACAGAAAACTGTTTCTGCAACACCTACACCAATAAGTGAGGAAGCTAATGATAATGATCATGAAACTTCAGAACAAGATACTACTGAACCTCGTAGATCAACCAGAGCAAGATCCGCGCCAGAGTGGTACGGTAATCCAGTTCTGGAAGTCATGCTGCTAGATCATGATGAACCTACGAACTATGAAGAAGCGATGGTGAGCCCAGATTCTGCAAAGTGGCTTGAAGCCTTGAAATCTGAGATGGGATCCATGTATGAGAACAAAGTATGGACTTTGGTTGACTTCCCCAATGATCGACAAGCAATTGAGAATAAATGGATCTTCAAGAAAAAGACTGACGTTGATGGTAATGTTACTGTCTATAAAGCTCGACTTGTCGCAAAAGGTTTTCGACAAGTTCAAGGGGTTGACTACGATGAGACCTTCTCACTCGTAGCGATGCTTAAGTCTTTCCGAATCATGTTAGCAATTGCCGCGTTTTATGATTATGAAATATGGCAGATGGATGTCAAAACTGCATTCCTGAATGGATTTCTAGAAGAAGAGTTGTATATGATGCAACCGGAAGGTTTTGTCAATCCAAAGGGAGCTAACAAAGTGTGCAAGCTCCAGCGATCCATTTATGGACTGGTGCAAGCATCTCGGAGTTGGAATAAACGCTTTGATAGTGTGATCAAAGCATTTGGTTTTATACAGACTTTTGGAGAAACCTGTATTTACAAGAAAGTGAGTGGGAGCTCTATAGCATTTCTGATATTATATGTGGATGACATATTGCTGATTGGAAATGATATAGAATTTCTGGATAGCATAAAGGGATACTTGAATAAGAGTTTTTCAATGAAAGACCTCGGTGAAGCTGCTTACATATTGGGCATTAAGATCTATAGAGATAGATCGAGACGCTTAATTGGACTTTCACAAAGCACATACCTTGACAAAATTTTGAAAAAGTTCAAAATGGATCAAGCAAAGAAAGGGTTCTTGCCTGTGTTACAAGGTGTGAAGTTGAGTCAGACTCAATGCCCGACCACTGCAGAAGATAGAGAGAAAATGAAAGATGTTCCCTATGCTTCAGCCATAGGCTCTATCATGTATGCAATGCTGTGTACCAGACCTGATGTGTGCCTTGCTATAAGTTTAGCAGGGAGGTACCAAAGTAATCCAGGAATGGATCACTGGACAGCGGTCAAGAACATCCTGAAATACCTGAAAAGGACTAAGGATATGTTTCTCGTATATGGAGGTGACAAAGAGCTCACTGTAAGAGGTTACGTTGATGCAAGCTTTGACACTGATCCGGACGATTCTAAATCGCAAACCGGATACGTGTTTACATTAAACGGTGGAGCTGTCAGTTGGTGCAGTTCTAAACAAAGCGTCGTAGCAGGATCTACATGTGAAGCGGAGTACATAGCTACTTCGGAAGCAGCGAACGAAGGAGTCTGGATGAAGGAGTTCATATCCGATCTAGGTGTCATACCTAGTGCATCGGGTCCAATAAAAATCTTTTGTGACAATACTGGTGCAATTGCCTTGGCAAAGGAATCCAGATTTCACAAGAGGACCAAGCACATCAAGAGACGCTTCAATTCCATCAGGGATCTAGTCCAGGTGGGAGACATAGAGATTTGCAAGATACATACGGATCTGAATGTTGCAGACCCATTGACTAAGCCTCTTCCACGAGCAAAACATGATCAGCACCAAGGCTCCATGGGTGTTAGAATCATTACTGTGTAATCTAGATTATTGACTCTAGTGCAAGTGGGAGACTGAAGGAAATATGCCCTAGAGGCAATAATAAAGTTATTATTTATTTCCTTATATCATGATAAATGTTTATTATTCATGCTAGAATTGTATTAACCGGAAACATAATACATGTGTGAATACATAGACAAACTTAGTGTCACTAGTATGCCTCTACTAGACTAGTTCGTTAATCAAAGATGGTTATGTTTCCTAACCATGAACAATGTGTTGTTATTTCATTAACGAGGTCACATCATTAGTTGAGTGATCTGATTGACATGACCCATTTCATTAGCTTAGCACCCGATCGTTTAGTATGCTGCTATTGCTTTCTTCATGACTTATACATGTTCCTATGACTATGAGATTATGCAACTCCCGTTTACCGGAGGAACACTTTGTGTGCTACCAAACGTCACAACATAACTGGGTGATTATAAAGGAGCTCTACAGGTGTCTCCAAAGGTAGATGTTGGGTTGGCGTATTTCGAGATTAGGATTTGTCACTCCGATTGTCGGAGAGGTATCTCTGGGCCCTCTCGGTAATACACATCACATAAGCCTTGCAAGCATTGTGACTAATGAGTTAGTTGCGAGATGATGTATTACGGAACGAGTAAAGAGACTTGCCGGTAACGAGATTGAACTAGGTATTGGATATCGACGATCGAATCTCGGGCAAGTAACATAGCGATGACAAAGGTAACAACGTATGTTGTTATGCGGTCTGACCGATAAAGATCTTCGTAGAATATGTAGGAGCCAATATGGGCATCCAGGTCCCGCTATTGGTTATTGACCGGAGATATGTCTCAGTCATGTCTACATTGTTCTCGAACCGTAGGGTCCGCACGCATAACGTTACGATGACAGTTATTATGAGTTTATGCATTTTGATGTACCGAAGTTAGTTCGGAGTCCCGGATATGATCACGGACATGACGAGGAGTCTCGGAATGGTCGAGACATAAAGATTGATATATTGGATGACTATATTCGGACACCGGAAGTGTTCCGGGTGATTTCGGAGAAAACCGGAGAGCCGGAGGGTTACCGGAACCCTACCGGGAGAAGTAATGGGCCTTATGGGCTTTAGTGGAGAGAGAGAGAAGGGCTGCCAGAGGTGGGCCGCGCGCCACCTCCTCCCTGGTCCGAATTGGACTAGGGGAGAGGGGCGGCGCCCCCCCCCCCTTTCCTTCTCCCACTCCACCTCTTTCCCCCTCCTAGTAGGAGTCCTACTCCTACTAGGAGGAGGACTCCTCCTTGGCGCGCCACACCTGGCCGGCCGGCCTCCTCCCCTTGCTCCTTTATATACGGGGGCAGGGGCACCCCAAGACACACAAGTTGATCCACGTGATCGTTCCTTAGCCGTGTGCGGTGCCCCCTGCCACCATATTCCACCTCGATCATATCGTTGTAGTGCTTAGGCGAAGCCCTGCGTCGGTAGAACATCAAGATCGTCATCACGCCATCGTGCTGACAGAACTCCTCCCCGAAACTTTGCTGGATCGGAGCCCG
Source organism: Triticum monococcum (assembly GCA_034509565.1). Classification (NCBI taxonomy): domain Eukaryota; kingdom Viridiplantae; phylum Streptophyta; class Magnoliopsida; order Poales; family Poaceae; genus Triticum; species Triticum monococcum. The sequence goes on from CM067842.1 coordinate 154,550,238, forward strand.
GGGATCGTCATCGAGCTGTACGTGTGCTAAGAACTCGGAGGTGCCGGAGTAACGGTGCTTGGATTGGTCGGATCGGGAAGAAGACGTACGACTACTTCCTCTATGTTGTGTCAACGCTTCCGTTGCGATCTACAAGGGTACGTAGATCAGACTCTTCCCCTCATTGCAATGCATCACCATGATCTTGCGTGTGCGTAGGAAAATTTTGAAATTACTACGTTCCCCAACACCCACAGCAGTGGCACCGGCCCAATCGTGCATTATGAATTGCCAACTGTTGATGCTCTAGAGGCTAAACTAGTGGTAGAAAGAGATTCTACTTCTGTACTTAGAGATGAAGTTGACATGTTGAGGAAGCAAACAGCACAATCACAAGCAGTACTCAAGACAACCATTAAATATTTGGTGGATTTCAAGACGAAGCAAGCTGAGACTGACCAGATTGTTAAGGTCCTGAAGGAAAAAAGGAAATTAAATTCCTACTTGGTAAATCATAGGTGAAATGTTCTTTCCATAGTTGAATAACCTTTGTGTTGTCTGTTCATGCAATCAATCAAACCATTTGTTTTAGAGATCATGTAATATTTTTTTTTGTAATTTTATTTGAGCACAAGTCTGTATTAATTGATAAGACTCGGAGACATTTCATTTGGATTGCTGTGCCAGACCTACAATGCCAATCGGGGCGAATGTGCATTTAGCAATAGTAGTATAGATGGACCATAAGTGGCACGCATCGGAAAGGGCCAAGATGCTGGCAAAAAAAAGGATGTTGTTGTAGCCAAAAAAAGTACAGCGGCCTGGCTTATGTATGTTAGTTGATATTATTGATCCATATACTCTATAAGTGTTTATATGTCTATTAGTTCCGTACATTCTTGGTTGATTGACTCGGTATTTGAATCTTGATACATCGCTTGTGTACATATCTAAATGGGAGTACACATTATGCTGCGTGTGATATTTGAGTTGGACATGAAGTGTTCCAAATATTCGAATTCACCTTAAACTGGATTCTAGTTTCTGAATTTGAGTATCGGCATTTGTATATCCATATATGACAGTGGAATACATCTTTTTCATCCTTTTGAAGATATATAAAAACACATAGAATGATTTATAAAGATTCATATAGGAATACAAAATGGATTCGAATTTAGTTGCCAGGGTAAACGTGGATGCTTATTGTCCCAAAATTCGAAAGAAACAGCAAAATCTCCACTCCCACATCGGCTGCCCGAAGCCAAGTGTTTGGGAGATGGAAATTACTGTCTACCCATTACACGAACAATCCATCGGCCCGATTTCCACTGCTCTAAATAGGGGTAGGTTAGTAACTTCAATTAGACGTGACACGACAACCTCTGAGCCCATTCCGACACGGTGGGTGTCAAACATGGGTGGCAAAACTCATTTGATTCAAGCTCGTCCGAAAGACCTCTGTTTCTCCCTCCATTCCCCATTCATACACGGTGGGCGGCAAAACACCCTCTCCTCGTTTGAAATAGATGTAGGCTAATATTTTAAATAGGGGCAGATGTGTAACTTCCATCAGACATGACACAACCGCCCTACCTATCAGCCCCGTTCATACACCGTGGGCGCCAACCATGGGCGGCAAAACACCCTCTCCTCGCCCGAAATAGTTACCGGCAAATATTTGGGAGAAGCGAGATTACCGTCCTATCCCCAACCGACGAGACGTCCAAATTTGAAACGGGGGATAAGTTCGTAACTTTCCCATATTTCAGACAGGCGCGTCCCAAAAATATGGTTCCACGTACCTCTCCCTCCATTTTCCCATTCATACACCGCCCGCGCTAGAACACCCCATTCCCACACCAGCCTCCGTCCGCCACCCCATCCATCGCCGCCGTCCTCCACCACATCCATCGCCACCATCCTCCACCATGCTGGAGCGCCTACCAAGACCGCGTCGTCCACTGCTAGAGATGGACGTTTCTCATCCACGGTGACGGACCAATAGCCTTGCATCGCGTCCTCTCACTTCATCGGCGTCGTCGTCCTCTTTGTCGGGGCCGCTCACACGACCTTCTCTTCCACCGCAACGGGACTTATCCCCCGATGCACCCGTCTACCGTCGTAGATCTGCTTCAACGCCACCGACAGCCATCGCACCCCCGATGCCTACACGGCGCCGCAAGAGAGGTGGTACTTCATATCTCCTCAACTTTTTGATCTCAACCAGAAAATATATCTTAACTTGGTTACTCTACTTTCTTTTCAGCTCTTAGAATTTAGTTCTTAGTTCGAAGCAAACAATGGATGCTAAATATCATTTCTCCAGTTTGCAGCTTCAAATCTGCCATGGCACAGCCATAATACGGTTTAATTGATCATGCTTAGGGTTGAATTGATCATGTTGGTTCCGTGGTGGTTTCTTTAATAGAAATCAGAGGGGAAACCCTCTTTTGCTAAAAAAATATATGCTTAGAGTTTCCCCCTTTTATGATCACTATACAATCAGAACACATGCTTTGTGTCATAATAACACTGCTCCACCCATCAAGCTAAACAAGCTTCGTTGTTCAAATACGAATCTGATATTATTAAAACGGAGCTGTTTAATTAGTCAGCTAAATGTTCCTAAATTAGTTTCAAAAATGCATGTTCGCCGCTCGGGTGTGTATTTCTGTGTGTGGTCTGGTCAGCACGGTTGGGGAGGTGAACTTTGCATATGCAGGGGTTTATAGGGAGACACTCTCTGAGTTGAAACCGCAATGCATTCCATAGATAATCTGACTACTTTTTATGTTTTCATGAATCTCGGATTCTGAACAGCATCACATTGATTATGAGCTTGCACGCATGAAAATAATAAAGCAGAACAACGCCATGGCTGTCAAACTTGGCATTAAGGGACTGAAATCAAGTCTGGATGCAATGCAATGCAAACACTCTCCACCTACAGATTCATGCTCAGAATATGATCCTAACAGTGATTCGGAGCTAGAGGGAGACCTAAGTCAATGTAGCTCCCTAGTGGAGGAGTCAGAGGAAGATGCCCTATCTTATTCACCCATCAAGGTACTTGCTCTAACTTTCCAAGGTTACATTGCTCGCACATATCTTGCAACTGATGCTTTGCATTGCTTCTACTTTGTTGAACTGCCATTAGCTTAGTTTACACATCGTGTATGTGAATACGCCCTGCCTATCCATTTTCAGTACATATTCCATCTTTTATCATACCATATTTATCCATTCAAATGTTGTTCTTGTGTATCAGACGTTCAAAAGGAAGAGGGTGATTGCTGATCATGGAGGAGCACAAGCAAAGTGTTTGGAAAAGGTAGTGGCACCTGATAAATCAAATAGCCCATTAGGTGTAGTTGCAATATCACCTGACCCACAAAATACCCCAACTCTAGCAGACTCTAGCCCTACTACACTGGTCATTTCTGATGCCCCAACTCAGCAGACCCCAACTGCAGCAAACAGTATGATTATGCCAGTTGACATAGCACCAGCTGTACAACGCAAAACCCCCATTCCAGCAAAGTGTACACCAAATCCAGTTGCCAAATCCCTTTTCGAACCAGAGAGAGCCCCAATTGCAGCAAATAGGACCCCTGTTCCATTTCTTCCCAGTTTAGAAGACGAAGCTTATGTTGTTGTCAGGAACTTTGTGCGCATCTTTCCTTCATGGAAAGATTATACCGCAGACACAGAACAATTCCAGTTTTCCTCCGCAACTTACGCGTAAGTAATGTACTAATGTTATTCATGGTCATTACTGCATATGTTTCTGCTGACAGAAGACACAAGATTTCATTCTTTTAAATAGGCGAGGCGCAAACTGGATTGTGATGACGAGCAAGGGTTGGTTGCACTTTTCAAGCACTCGTTGATGAAGTATCGTTCCTACCTGAGGCAAGCGCACTTCGATGGCAAGCCTCTGAACGAAATTTCTGTAAAGTCTCTGGTGCTACATTTATCCGACGGTGACTGGAATAATCTTGTTACACATTGGTCTCGGCTGCAGCGTAAGGTACTGTCTATGATATCACATCACAATTTGAACTGCATTTCTGCATTTGCCTTAATGTCTCACTTGTATGAAAACTGTTAGCAGAAGAACATTCGTTCTCAAGGGACCACAGAATCTCGCAACTATACTGCACACTGCATTGCTCTTGTGAGTACCTCTTGCCTTGTATGACCATACTTACTTTCATAGCTGTTTGATTATGTAGCATCACTGCACATGTTAGCCTCGTAATCGTCCATTTGGTGGACATTATAAGATCCGTATGGACTCTTACATAAATTTAGAATCAACCCAATGATTTTGAAGAGGTTTAGCTCTGCAGTCCTCTTGTAAGGACTGAACGTGGTCTATCACTATAGTTACATTAACAGCTACTCCCTCCGTCCCATAATATAAGAACGTTTTGTACAGTACACCAGTGTTCAAAACACTCTTGTATTATGGGAAGAGGGGTTGGTTCATTTTGTAGCATTCTGCATCTTATCTCCCTCGCCCACCATTTACTAAAAAAGATCAGATCTATATTTAATCTTACCAACAAGTAGAATACACAGACAATGCCAGTGCAGAAGTGTAGCCCATTACTCTTGTCAGTACATTTTGTCCTGTAACGCTTGTACTTCCAGGGATTGGTAGTTGATTATGTAGCATCAATCTGCATCTTATCTTCATTATCCTCTATCCCTTCCAGTATTATCATATCTATAATTACTCTCTACAAAATGTAGAGTACAGGCAATGCTTATGAAGAAGATTATGTGCTGAAATTCTTCAGTTATCCTTCCCTTGCCATGGAGAAGGGCATTATAAAGCCGGTGTTAACTGTTAATGTAAGTCAGTCCTCCTAAAGCCTTTATCCTCAACTGCTGTTTAATTTGCTCATACTCCTTATCGTTTACTGCTGTTTAGTTTGCTGTTTCTACCAAAATGCATGTTCGTAAGAACCATAAGTTCTAAGTTTTACTTGTAAAACCAAATTCCTTATTCATACCATGCACATTACTTAATACTCCCTATATGTATGCTTGTTTTTGTGGATCTATAATCCAGTGTGTGGTGAAGCAGCCCACGTTTGCACCTTGTCATCTCTTGTTTTATCTTACTGATGTGGCTGGTGATATGAACAACATGCCATGCACATTATCCAAAATAAACACAATGATTTTCTTTGCCCTCCATCTATGCTTGTTATGTTGACATGGTAATCCAGTAGTGTGGTGAAGCTCCCCGCATTATGAACAATGCCAAATTATGCTATTGATATTTTGAACATACTCTTTATTTTCTAATTTGAAATTGGATAGAATTGATAGAACAGCTATCATCTTTGTTTATACACATGCAAAACTTGTCATCTCTCTGCTTTGTTTCAGGGTGATATGCCTGATGGCATGCACAAGCCTGCTGAAGGCTGTGAGACAAACCCAACATATATTGCAACAAAGAAGGCAAAACATCTTGAAGATAGCGAGACAACCCCAAAGTCTTGTCTTGATGTAGTGTTCAAGTTATTTGAGACTAATAGTCAGACAAGCTCACAGAATTCGTTGTCTGAATCAGTTCGACTTCTTCAGTCCCAAGTTCTAGCAGAAAGGCATTCTGCAACTCAACTTCGACTTGAAGTCCTATCTCTAAGAAAGATTGCGGAGAACACCAATGAGAACCTCATCGCTAAACAGCTACACCTGGAAGCTATGACCGACATGCTAGGCCGGTCTCACAGCCTTGCTCAGCAGCTTGCGCAGCAGTTCCCCGCAAGGCTAACCTTTCTTGAACTATCTTGGAAGTGGTCTCGGTTCAGTATTATTTTGTTACGCTGCAATGGTGCCCAGTTTTTGTAATCTTCTTCTTCGTTGCGCTTTATGATCACTGGTGGCGAACTTTGATGCCCAGTGGATGTAATATACCTTAAATCCTTTATTGTGTAGTGTAGGTTTATTCTTAGTTACTATGCCATAATTTCTTTATTCTATAGAGTAGGTTTGTTCTTAATTCCTACTAGTTACATAGCAGCCCGAAATGAACCCCGGCCCATGATTGTGCGAATCAAATCACGGGCTTTTAACAGGCCAAAATTGTCTGGGTCCTTGTTAAGCCCAATCAGATATCGGCTGCGAGCAGGCCGGATGCAAACCGGGCCGTAGTTAGGCCCAACTATATGACGGGCTTTTAACAGGCCGAAATTAATATAGGGCCGAAATGTTAAACGGGCCCTTAACATGCCAAAACTAATATCAGGCCGAATTACTAAGTGGGCCTTTAGCAAGTGAGCCCAAAAGCATAGTGTCCAGTTGACGGGCCGAATCTGATATGGGCCATAATTGAGCCGAAGGCCTCTTAAAGGGCCGGACCTGATCTGGGCCGTAATTTGGCCTAGAACATGGTAGGCTTTTAACGGGCCGGATCTCATATGGGCCACTATTAGGCCCGGAGCGTGGCAGGCCATTAATGGACCGGATCAAATATGGGCCGGCATTTGGCCCAAAACATGGCAGCCAGTTGATGGGCCGGCCTAATAGGGTCCTCAAAATCTTGTGGGCCTACAGCTGGGCCGGCCCATTAATGTCGGTGAAATCTCGTGGGCCTTTAGCTGGGCCGGCCCATTATGACCCGCAAGAATCTTATGGGCCTTTACTTGGGCCGGCCCATTATGGCACAAAAAAATCATGTGGGCCTTTACCTGGGCCGGCCCATTATGGCCCGCAAAATCTTGTGGGCCTTTAGCTGGGCCAGCCCATTATGGTCCGCAAAATTTCGTGGGCCTTTAGCTGGGCCGGCCCATTATGGTCCGCAACATCTTGTGGGCCTCTAGTTGGGCCGGCCCATTTAAACTTGTTGGGTCGTGCCACGTGTCGATGTATCATGGGCGCCTTCTGTCCAGTGAGTGGATGACATCTGTCCCGACGATTAGCCGACACATGTTTCCTCTAGCCAATGATGATTTTACACATGGAAATCCCCATTGGTCAGGGCTGTTAACGGGTTATCGGATCCAAAACCCGACCCAATAGCTTAACGACGTTCCGTTACGGTGGATGCCACGTGTCGGTCACCCTTGATGAAAGCACTTCTGTGATGCGCGATTTATCGTCATGGAAGTGGACACTTCCGTGATGATAATTTTGGTAATGTCATGGAACACTTCTACGACAGCACAGGTATGACTATCTTGATTCTGTCATAAATTTGTCATGGATGTACATGCATGACAAAAAAAGCGACCTACTGTGACAAACACGTATCATCACAGAAGTGTATTTTTTTTTAGTGACAGGGTGTGGAACTGTATTGGAGGGATGGCTTAATGGGCCCTGCAAAATTCATAGTACATCGGATACCATACCAACACACAGCCTTAGAGCATGTTGGGTACTCCGGCAGGTAGCCAAGAGCGGTGAGGATCTCCTCATCCACACCTCAGAGCACCATCCCGTTGATAACAATACAGTATTGACAGTCTTCGAGACCTTCGCCTCAAATAATAGGCATAAGCGAGCACTCTGCAGCCTTGCCGAAGTCTACCATGTGGCAACAATAAATCCATGGAGCGACACGGCTATCACCTTCAATGCCAATGACGAACCTAAATTCCGAACAGCCCGAGCACCAGCCGCCTTGGTCCTCAGTCCAATTGTGGACGGCTTTCGGCTCACTAAAGTGCTCATGGACGGCGGCAGCGGATTAAACCTCATTTATGAGGAGACTCTTCAAAAAATGGAAATAGACAGAAACCGTATCGAGCAAAGCAGCACAACTTTCCGAGGAATCATCCCTAGTCGGGAGGCACGTTGCGCTAGGAAAATCACACTAGATGTGGTATTCGGCACTCCGGAGAACTACAGGTCCGAAGAAATCACATTCCAAGTGGCCCCGTTCAGTAGCGGATACCACGCCCTTCTAGGGCGGGAGGCATTCACATTCTTCCAAGCCATACCCGATTACGGATACATGAAGCTCAAAATGCCCGGGCCCAATGGTATCATCACTCTAGCTAGTGACCCGGACATAGCACTCTGCGCCGAGAACAAAACAGCCGCACTGGCCCTCGAGGCATTATCCAAAGCCCTTGTGGCGGACGAATTAACCGCGCTGCGCTCCACGGTGGACAGGGACGACATGATACTAGACAAAAGATCCAAGTCCAGTTCTTTCAAACCAGCAGATGAAATAGTCAAATTCCAAGTCCATCCAACGGACCCTTCAAAAACAGCATCCATCGGGGCACAGTTAAACCCCGCTATAGACACCGCACTATGGGAGTTCCTGCGCGAGAATTGGGACATATTCGCCTGGCATCCTTTAGATATTCCAGGAATCCCATGCAGGCTGGCCGAGCATAGCCTTAACATTCTAAAAGGATTCAAGCCGGTCAAGCATACCCTTCGGCGTTTCTCTGAACCTAAGCGACAAGCCATGGGAGAGGAGCTAGCCAAGTTACTGGAGGCTGGATTCATTAGAGAAATCAAGCATCTGGACTGGCTAGCAAACCTGGTGATGGTACCAAAGAAGGACAAATCTTGGCGCATATGCGTCGACTTCAAGGACCTCAATAAGGCTTGCCCAAAGGATCCCTTCCCCCTCCCCCGCATCGATCAAATTATCGATGCTACCGCAGGACACGACTCATTGTGCTTCCTCGATGCATACTCCGGTTACCACCAAATTAAGATGGCGGAGTCCAATCAAGCCGCAACGGCATTTATCACTCCATATGACCCCTTCTGTTTTAACACAATGCCCTTCGGGCTCAAAAAACCCGGCGCAACGTATCAGCGCATGATTCAGACATGTCTGGAAAAGCAGATCGGCAAAACAGTGGAGGCATACGTAGACGATGTGGTCGTTAAAACCAGACACGTCGACTCCTTAATAGACGACTTGAGCCTCATGTTCGACAATCTCCGAACATATGACATTAAAGCTCAATCCAGAAGAATGTGTTTTCGGCGTACCCGCCAGAAAGCTCCTGGGCTTTATCATCTCCGATAGAGGAATTAAAGCAAATCCGGCTAAAATTCGAGCTTTGTCGCAGTTGGCTATCCCAACTGACCTCAAGCAAATCCAGAAGTTAACTGGATGTGTGGCGGCCTTAAGCCACTTTATCTCCCGATTAGGAGAAAAGGCACTCCCCCTTTATCGCCTTCTTCGACGCACCGAACACTTTGAGTGGACGGACGCAGCCACAGCCGGATTAGAAGAAATAAAATCCATCTTGGCCACCAACCCAATCTTGGTCGCGCCAAATGTCGGCGAACCAATGTTGTTATATATAGCGGCAACTCACCAAGTTGTAAGCGCAGTGCTCGTCGTCGAACGAGAGATGGACGGACACAAATTCCCACTTCAAAAGTCGGTCTATTATCTGTCCATTGTCCTCACTCCATGCAAATCACGGTACCCACATTATCAAAAGATAGCATACGCGGTATTTATGGCATCCCGGAAATTACGACACTACTTTCAAGAGTGTTCAATCATGGTGGCTTCAGAAGTACCACTCAGTGACATAATAAACAACTGTGATGCCACGGGCCGGATTGCCAAATGGGCTATCGAGCTCCTCCCGCTCGACATAACACATAGACCACGGCGAGCCATTAAGTCACAAGTACTGGCCAATTTCGTCGCTGAATGGACAGAAGCTGAACTCCCTAAAGAGTACGGCGCATACTCCAATTGGATCATGCACTTTGACGGCTCTAAAATGCTGGCTGGTCTGGGGGCTGGCGTCGTCCTGACGTCCCCCGCCGGAGATACAGTCCAATACGTACTCCAAATACTATATACAGACACCAACAACGCAGCCGAATACGAGTCCCTATTACATGGTCTCCGGATGGCAATTTCCATGTGCATTCAATGCCTAGAGGTGCGTGGGGACTCGAACCTCGCAATATTTCAAATAAATGGAGACTTTGATGCCAAGGATCCGAAAATGGCGGCATATCGCAACGCCGTCCTCAAAATGTCAGCTCGGTTCGAGGGGCTTGAATTCCACCATGTGGCTCGGGAACACAATCAAGCGACGGATATCCTCGCCCGTATCGGTGCTAAGCGCGACCCTGTCCCACCTAACATCTTCCTGGAAAAGCTGTTTAAGCCATCCGTAGTATGGGAAGGGGACATCGGTAACAATAGTCCGGACCTGGCCACAACACCAGATACCGAATACTCTGACACAATCGGAGGCCCTGCCATCAAAATAACACCTTCAGCCCATGTGATAATAGCCGTTATCGCCCTGTGGACAGAACCATTCCTGCCCTACCTAACCAGACAGGAACTACCCGAGGACCAAAATGAGGCACGCTGCATAGTGCGGCGATCTAAAGCCTACAAGGTCCATGAGGGAGAGCTTTATAAGAAAAGCACCACCAGAGTCCTTCAAAGGTGCATCTCCGAAGAGGAAGGGCGGAAGCTTTTGGCACAAATCCATGCTGGACTCGGCGGCCATCACGCCGCAGCCCAGGCCCTTGTAAGCAAGGCCTTCCATACATGTTTCTATTGGCCGACGGCCTAAGCAGATGCACAACATCTGGTCCAACATTGCGTCGGTTGCCAGCTTTTTGCAAACCAAAGCCATATGCCGCCTACCGCTCTCCAAACAATCCCCATTACTTGGACCTTTGCGGTCTGGGGGCTTGATATGGTCGGACCCCTTAAAGGGGGAACCCATAAGAAAAAATATTTACTGGTCATGGTGGATAAATTCACCAAATGGATAGAAGCCAAACCTGTCAAAACGGCTGAATCCAGACCGATGATAGACTTCATATCTAGGGTCGTACACCATTATGGCATCCCCCACAGCATCATCACTGACAACGGCACAAACTTTACAGCCGACGAGGTGAAACTTTGGTGCAGCAACATGGGCATCAAGCTCGATTATGCTTCTATCTATCACCCGCAAACTAACGGTCAAGTCGAGCGAGCAAATGGTCTTATCATGAGCGGCATTAAACCCAGATTAGTGCGGTCCTTAAAGGAATCAAACACGCACTGGGTAGAGGAGCTCGACTCCATACTATGGGGGCTACGGACCACGTCGAATCGCACTACCGGATACACACCGTTTTTTATGGTGTACGGCGCAGAGGCAGTTCTGCCTTGCGACATAATTCATGACTCACCTCGAGTGCGCATGTATGAAGAAAAAGAGGCCGAGCTCGATCGGCAGGACAGCTTGGACGCCCTGGAGGAGGAGCGCGACGTGGCAAAAGCCCGTCCGGCATTCTATCAGCAACAGGCTCGAAGGTATCAAAGCAGAGAAGTACGGGCCAAAACCTATAACTTTGGCGAACTCGTTCTACGCCTGCCAGAGAAGAAAAAGAACAAGCTCAAGCCCAAAAGGGAAGGTCCCTTCATTATTGACTAGGTTCTGACCGGTGGAGCGTACCGTCTGCAGGATGCATCGGACAATCGACTCGAGCCAAACCCATGGAACACAGCCAGACTCCAAAGATTCTACGCCTAATGCCAGACTCTATGTTCATCTCCTTACCTCCGTCAATTTTTTGCATATCAATTATCTTTCTTTTCTGTCTTTCTCTCTTTTATTTTCCTCAAGGCCCTAAAAGGCTACACTTGTTTCTTGGTTACACAATCTTGATGCGCTAGCCGCGCTCATTATACCTGGGGGCTTCTTATACAGAAGCTTAATATAATTACTTTTCTGGGCTTTTACGCCCCACACATGTGTTATTCTTACGCATGTACCTTTTTCGCCATTATATGCATCGATATGACTTAAGTTTTGGCCAAGATGGGTTGCCTGGCTCTTGTATTTATGCCCTACGTTCCCGTTAATTCGGCTAGGACATAAGGGGAGCACCTCTGCGATTGTTACTGCCGGGTCAGCCGGATGTGTACCTCAGACTGGGTGAAGCCGAAATCTAGCATTCTTAAGGGAATATTCGGTCGGTGAACAAAAGATGACTTTTATTAATTTGACACATGCCCCCAGATGTTTATAGCATGCGTCTCTTTTCGCAGTTCAGACATGCACATTAGGGCATGCGTACCCAGGGAAAGGAACCCTTAACGGAACTATTCTCCCTGGAAGATTTTCTTACTACCCATGTAATATAACATAGCTAGTTGGGTACTTGTCTGTTCAAGCACTTATGACCCCTACGCCTGGTTTCCATGCATACCCTGGTTTTTACATAACCGAGCGGGTATTCGGATACACTCCGGACTATCGGGTCCAGAGGTTGAAGCGAAAAGGTCCGCCATGACAAATGATTTACAATCCGGCTAGGGACATCATATATGTCACTTGAAGTACATAGTCACTAAGACTAATTAAATTCTTCTTCTATACCATCCAACAGGCTGTCTAGCCTACAATCCTGTTGGGAATACTTTGCGGCTAATTCTACTTGGTCATACACCAAACTGACGGGGATCTCTTTCCCATCGGGCCCCACAGGTCCGACATCGGCCATGTGGTTTGGGTCAGCTTTGGTATATCGCGTCTTCACCATAGCCCAGGCTTCCCTTGCACCTTGTCGGCAGGCTGATATCTTCCATAATTGGAAGTGTCACCGCGCTCCCTTGAGCTTCTCTACAAGCTCCCCCATGCCTCCTGGCGGGGACGCGGAAGGCCACAAGGCTTGGGTAATACCCTGCATCACCTGCCGAACTTGTTCGTCCAGTTGTGAGAGCTCTGGTAGAAGATCACCCGCAGACCCGAGCATCTCCTACGCGGGACGACCCGTCAGCATACCTGGAGACATAACTCTGTTAGCCGGCTTCTTCGCCGAACACCTTCAAAAGTTCGTTCAAGCACTTACTAAAAATGCCGCATCGAAGCCACTTATTCTCCTTTACGGAGTCCGCAAGCTGGGCTCGAACGTATTTCAGTTCCATGTCCAGCCTGGTATTGGCCTCCTGGAGATTATTTTTCTCCTTCCTGACCCGCATAAGTACGCGCTCGCCAGCATTTAGCTGTCATTAGCACGTTGCGCATCCTCCGGCACGGCCTCCGGATTCACTCCAGGGTCATCTGCAACATCCACTGTTAGATTTGCATGCATGGCGCATACTATCTGGTACCTGTAATTCTTTGCAATAGAAGCAAATGTTACCAGAGGGGGCCTTCTCAGACTCCTTCAACGCGGCCTGTAGCTGGGCTTTGCACTCTGCCAGCTCTTGAGACAATTGGGTATTCTTCTCTGTAAGAACCTGCACAAATAATGATCCTTAAATTAGTTGTGTCAACTGTTTCAAGTCTTAGGGGCTATTGATATATATAATCATCAGATTTTCCTACCCGTATATCCTTTACATGCTGGTCCGTGGCTCTGGCAAGACCATTTTGAGCAGCACAGATGTACGCATCTCCTGAGTTGAAGGCATCGAACGCCTCTTAGGAGAAACAAGCGTCACGGAGTATGGCCCGGCGACGCCTGTGATTCATGGCGCTCTCCACTTCGGAATTTGTAGCGGATAGTATGTCCGCATCCACTGTAGGAGAAGCATCCGGCGTCCGCCCCATGTTAGCTTCCACCTCTATCTCCGGCCCTGGAGCCCGACTGGTGGAGGCGTGATCGGCGGCCTCTCCGGGTATAGTCCGGCGAGCGTTTTTCTTGCTAGGAAACATGGACGTCGTTATATTTTAAAGAAAGACGACAACCACGGAGCGAGGTTTTGTATCATACCTCTGCGCCGGCATCTCAGTCCTGACCGCCTTCCTTTTTGGCCTACCCGGCTTCGGTGCCCCTTGTTGGCGAGTCACTGCGGGTTCGGCATGGCATCCCGAAGGCCTTCCCTGTAAAACACCATATGTGTACGGTAGGTGCACTGCATAAAAGGGGATCCTTCTTGGAAGTTGGGACTCCAGTTTTTCCTTACATGCGATGCAGGGAGTAGCCTAGGATAGTCGGCCATGATGGCCACCATGGTGTCATTGCAGCTCAATTGATAGAATGCCCTGTCTATCAGCTCCACAAATATGTCCGGATCCTCTTCGAGTCCGGGATCGAGGGCCCGGTCAGGGTCCTCCGGCTGTGGAGGTGGGTTGTTGACCTCCCTTATGGCTTTTCGCAGCTCCTACCGATAAACAGCAAGGTGAGTATTTACGATGAAGAATTCGAAAAGGTTGGGAGTACGGAGTGACAGCTTACCCAGCTTGGAGGGTTGTACATAGAAAATCCATCACGTGGCTTAATACGGATGAACTCCTCTTCCTCTCCCTTGAACAACTCAGACAGAATTTTTGCTAGAGCGGCAGCAGAGTCCGGCCCCTTATGCCCGCGGCGGGTGGCATCATCTTCCCCGTTAAAGCGCCACAGGGGGTGCCCTCGATATTGAAGCAGCTGCACCCCCCGCATTATGCATATTGACATAACCTCGGTTATTGACAATCCTGATTGAGCCAACACTTTAATCCAGTCCATCAGGTAAAGGACTTCTCTGTTGTCTTCCTCCTGGGGGCTGCGTGGGCGCCAGCTTCGGCGTTTCTTCATAGGAGCATTGTTGAACTCGGGAAGACCCCTCCGAATAGAATCTGGAAGGGGGATGTCCTCCATGTAAAACCACTCCGAAGGCCAGTCCTTGGACGTCTTCTTCGGGGTACCGGACAGGTATCCGGTCCCAGCGATGTGCCATATTTCGGCTCCACCCACTTGATATAGTGACCCTTCCTGTGTACGGGGCACAAGGCAGAATAGCCTCTTCCACGGCTCGAAATGAGCCTCGCAGCCCAGAAACAGCTCACAAAGGGCAACATAACCAACAATGTGTAATATGGAAGTGGGGGTAAAATTATGCAACTGGAGGCCGTAAAACTCCAGGAGCCGGCGGAGGAACAGGTGGATTGGAAATCCGAGTCCCCTTAGTAAATAAGGGACAAGGCATACCCGCTCCCCCTTGGAGGGATTAGGGAAGCTCTCCGCTTGCTTCCCGCCATTATAGGTGACGAGCCCGGCTCGAACAGGGACCAAATATGCTGGAGGGAGAAATCCCTGGGTCTGCAGCTCTACTAATTGGCTGTGCGGGATGGAACACTTCTCCCAATCACCGGGCTTAGGGCTGCCGGAGCGGGAGGAGGAGCTGCGATGGCCAGCCATGTTGGAATGGATTTTTCCGAGTGCGCTCCGATGGATACTCGCCGTGGGAGGATGGTGTGGTTTGGATCTAAGAATCCCCGTCCCTTTAATAGACAGTTTACTTACATGGCTAGGGTGGCGAATGTAAAAATGCCCCGGCTCCTCGCATTCGCTCGACACGTGGAAGATAGCCCTTATTGGGCGTGAAAGCCAAGAAGTGCAACATTTATGGTGAGCCGGACACTACTCAGCAGATATTCAGAATTTGGAGAAGAACCCGCCTTGCAATGCCGAAGACGATCTGCGCGCCGGACTCATCGTCATTGAAGCCTGGTTCGGGGGCTACTGAGGGAGTCCTGGATTAGGGGGTCTCCGGACAGCCGGACTATATCCTTTGGCCGGACTATTGGACTATGAAGATACAAGATTGAAGACTTCGTCCCGTGCCCAGATGGGACTCTCCTTGGCGTGGAAGGCAAGCTTGGCAGTATGGATATGTAGATCTCCTCCCTTGTAACCGACTTTGTGTAACCCTAGCCCCCTCCAGTGTCTATATAAACCGGAGGGTTTAGTCCGTAGGACAATATACAATCATACCATAGGCTAGCTTCTAGGGTTTAGCCTCTATGATCTCGTGGTAGATCAACTCTTGTAATACTCATATCATCAAGAACAATCAAGCAGGACGTAGGGTATTACCTCCATCAAGAGGGCCCGAACCTAGGTCAACATCGTGTCCCCTGCCTCCTGTTACCATCCGCCTTAGACGCACAGTTCGGGACCCCCTACCCGAGATCTGTCGGTTTTGACACCGACAATTGCGAAGAGCTCGGGAATCGTTTTCGTCATCCCTTACATATTATAGTTCATCATGAAGTTCCAGTAACTTGGTGATAGTGACTAGAGAACTCTGTCAATCACTATCTTATCTAGAAGATTAAGTCCCACTTGATTCAAGCGATTGTAGTACTCATACATTCTGAGCACATGCTCGCTGGTTGAGCTATTCTCCTCCATCTTGTAGGCTAAGTACTTGTCAGAGATCTCATACCTCTCGACTCGGGCATGAGTCTGAAATACCAATTTCAGCTCTTGGAACATCTTATATGCTGCGTGGCATTCAAAACGTTTTTGAATTCCCGGTTCTAAGCCGTAAAGCATGGCGCACTAAACTATCAATTAGTCATCATACCGAGCTTGCCAAAATTTCATAACGTCTGTATCTGCTCCTGCAATAGGTATGTCACCTAGCGGTGCGTCAAGGACATAATTCTTCTGTGCAGCAATGAGGATAATCCTCAGATCACGGAGCTAGTCCACATCATTGCTACTAACATCTTTCAACATAGTTTTCTCTAGGAACATATCATAAATAAAATGGGGAAGCTATACGCGAGCAATTGATCTACAACATAGATATGCAAATACTATCAGGACTAAGTTCATGATAAATTTAAGTTCAATTAATCATATTACTTAAGAACACCCACTTAGATAGACATCCCTCTAATCATCTAAGTGATCACGTGATCCATATCAACTAAACCATGTTCGATCATCACGTGAGATGGAGTAGCTTTCAATGGTGAACATCACTATGTTGATCATATATACTATATGATTCACACTCGACCTTTCGGTCTCAGTGTTCCGAGGCCATATCTGCATATGCTAGGCTCGTCAAGTTTAACCCAAGTATTCTGCATGTGCAGAACTGACTGGCACCCGTTGTATGTGAACGTAGAGCTTATCACACCCGATCACCACGTGGTGTCTCGGCACGACGAACTGTCGCAATGGTGCATACTCAGGGAGAACAATTATACCTTGAAATTTTAGTAAGGGGTCATCTCATAATGCTACCGTCGTACTAAGCAAAATAGGATGTATAAAAGATAAACATCACATGCAATCAAAATATGTGACATGATATGGTCATCATCATCTTGTGCCTTTGATCTCCATCTCCAAAGTACCGTCATGATCTCCATCGTCGCCGGCATGACACCATGATCTCCATCATCTTGATCTTTATCAACGTGTCATCACATGGTCGTCTCGCCAACTATTGCTTTTGCAACTATTGCTATCACATAGCGATAAAGTAAAGCAATTATATGGCGCTTGCATCTTATGCAATAAAGAGACAACCATAAGGCTCCTGTGAGTTGCCGATAACTATAACAAAATATGATTATCTTATACAACAATTTATATCTCATCACGTCTTGACCATATCACATCACAACATGCCCTGCAAAAACAAGTTAAACGTCCTCTACTTTGTTGTTGCAAGTTTTACGTGGCTGCTACGGGCTTAGCAAGAACCGTTCTTACCTACGGCATAAAAACCACAACGTGGTATAGTGATTGCTTTTTGATCTTCAGAAAGAACCATGTTCATTGAGTCTGATTCAACTAAAGTTGGAGAAACAGACACCAGCCAGCCACCTATGTGCAAAGCACGCCGGTAGAACCAGTCTCATGAACGCGGTCATGTAATGTCGGTCCGGGCCGCTTCATCCAACAATATTGCCGAATCAAGAAACAACTAGTGACGGCAAGCAATATGTATATATTCACGCCCACAACTCTTTTGTGTTCTACTCGTGCATATAACATCTACGCATAGACCTGGCTCTGATACCACTGTTGGGGAACGCAGTAATTTCAAAAAAAAATCCTACGCACACACAAGATCCATCTAGGTGATGCATAGCAACGAGAGGGGAGAGTGTTGTCCATGTACCCTCTTAGACCGTAAGGAGAAGCATTATGACAATGCGGTTGATGTAGTCGTACGTCTCCATGATCCAACTGATCCTAGCACCGAAGGTACGGCACCTCCACGATCTGCACACGTTCAGCTCGGTGATGTCCCACAAACTCTAGATCCAGCTGAGGTCGAGGGAGAGTTTTGTCAGCACAACGGCGTGATGAGGGTGATGATGAAGTTACCGACACAGGGCTTCGCCTAAGCTCTACAATGATATGACCGAGGTGGAAATCTGTGGAGGGGGGCACCGCACACGGCTAAACAAATCTTGGAGTGTCTATGGGGTGCCCCCTCCCCCGTATATAAAGGAGTGAAGGAGGGGGAGGGTCTGCCCTCTCATGGCACGCCCAAGGGAAGGATTCCTACTCCTAGTAGGAGTAGGTTTCCCCCTTTCCTAGTCCAAGTAGCAGAAGAAGGAAGGAGAGGGAGCGGGAGAAGGAAAGAGGGGGGCGCCCCCTCCTAGTCCAATTCGGACCAACCCATGGGGGGCGCGCGGCCACCCCTTGAGGCCCTTCTCTCCTGTAACAGCCTGCATTTTGGCCCTTTTCTTTTTCTTTTAATTTAATTGGTTTTTGCTTTGTTTTTTTCTTTTTGAAGTGGTTTTGTGGCCTTGTCACCTGGGAAATCATCTTCATTTCCTCTCCCAAGTGGCTCATCATCCTAAAAACTTTGCCAAGATCATATCACTCCACTGCTTGACCAAACCCTAATTCCTTTTTCTCGGGAAAATTCCTTTTTCTATTAAAGGAATAACCATGTCTGCCCTAGGTTGTGAAGCAACCTATATTTTTGCCCATCCAAAAATCCCCAAATAATTCTTATAAATTTTTTGGGTCATATCTTCCTCAAATATGGTAAAATATTTCATTGGCCATATTTCTCATCATGCTCAATAAATTCATTTCCTATTTTGTCCTAAATGGCACATTGTGAAGCAAGTGCTATTTATATTTGCCCATTTGACCCCAAACTTTTTGGACATCTTTTCCTGTCCAAATAATGACCTTTGCCAAAATTCAACTTTATTTTCCTAGCCAATCTTCCTCAACAATTTTTCAAACTTTCTGTCAGATAGAAGGCATTGTGAAGGAAGTACTATCTAGGGTTATCCAAATGCGTTTAAACTTTTCACACTCCTTCATGCGATCATATTAGCACACTCCTCCAAATTTAAGCCCCATCCAATCATCTATATGAGCACAGGACCAAATCTTTGATTCTGGCAATATTTTCAGATTGTGAAGCAAGTAAATTTTATATTGCTTCATTTTGCCTGAAAATTTACCATAGCATTAACATACCCCCAATAACATCTCTCCACCAAATTTGGAACCTTTTCACCTAGCTAATATTTCTCTAGAATTATTGCAAGATTCTAGTCAGTGAAGATAGCTATGAGGGAAGTACCATTTTGGTAAATCCATTTGGTATGAAACTTTTACAGAACCTTCATATGATCAAATCATTAGGCCTTGCCAAATTTCAGCTCAACTTGCCTCTCCATGTGAGTGCATCATCCAAATCCCTAATTCTGGCCATTGTAGTGGTTTCTACAGCAACCCTCATCTAAACTCCTCCTCTTAGTCTGATTTTTGGTAATCAACATCACCTTAGTTTGTGATCATCACTGGACAAACTATTTACTGCGTTACCAAGCTGGTGTCCCCACTGCACAGCACAAACACTTGGCTTCTGTCTTGCTCTGTGGCCATCTGCAAATCTCTTATTCGCCCCTGGACCCAATTCTTTCTTCATTTCGACTGAGGACACGGCGGTCTATCTACTAGACATGGTTGGCCCGGCCAGAACGTGCCGTTTGCACCAGTGCCGTGGTGATCACGCTGGCGTCACACATAGTGCAAGCTCTGGCTCGGTCCGGCCACTATGCTCGTCTCCTCCCTCCTCGTCTCGACCTCAAACGTTGTCCAGGACCTTACCCATGCTCGAATGCATATCCCTGCATCTCTTCTTCGTCCTCGTTCGCCATCAATGCGCCGCTAGAGCCACGCCCGTGCCGCGTCCAGCCTCTGCCCGCTATTAAAGCTTGGTCGGGAGCTCGTCCGTGAGCTCTAGAGCCCTCCTCCGCTCCTATATAAGGACCCCCGAGTCCCTCCGCACCTCAACCATCTCTCCCTCGCCTCATTTGCCCTATGGAGTCGCCTCATCTCATCGTTGTTCGCCGTCATCCACCATGGCCGCCTCGGCCTCGGCATGATTCCGGCCAACCCGAGCCTCATCTCCTCCTCTCCTCCTCCCACCACGTCCACCGAGTCCCCCTCGTTCCATTCAGCTGCCCCACCCACTTGCCCCCTCGCTGGAGTGCCTGCTTCACCAAAGAGCACCAGCGCCCGCCCGTCCCGGTCCTCCTCCTAGCGCCACCTCTCCCCTCCACCCCTCTCCTCCCCGGCGGCCATGATCCCTCTGAATGGGACCCCCTCGCTGCCATGGTCCCGTCGGTGCCCTCGGCTCGGCCAGAGATGGTCGGAGCTGGCCGGCCCCCTCGCCGCTTCCTCCCCTGCTCATCCTCTGTCCTGCACGGGAGCACAGGAGTGGGAGGAAGGAGACGAACTCCCGTGCCCCCTCCCCCTACGCCTGGGCCCCGCCTGGAAGTGGCTCCAGCCACGGGTCCACGTGGATAAGTGGAGACGGGTTTCCCCTGGGTACGCTTTCCTGTTCCGAAAACGTATACTCAATCTACTTTGGTTCAGAATACGCTTTCTGTTACAGAAAACGTATTTCCCCTTATGCACTTTCAGTTTTTCCTCCCAGGGACCCGTTGGTGATGAAAATATTCACAGGTTGGTCCCTGATCTTCAACTCCTCACAACTTTTCAACCGTAACTCTGATCGAGGTGAAACCAGCGCTCACTTCTTCGTCTCGTCGAGCTCTATCTTTTGGTAACATTTTCACTAGGTGGTCTGATGTCTACTACACAACCTTCTTCTTGTAGACGTTGTTGGGCCTCCAAGTGCACAGGTTTGTAGGACAGTAGCAAATTTCCCTCAGGTGGATGACTTAAGGTTTATCAATCCGTAGGAGGCGTAGGATGAAGATGGTCTCTCTCAAGCAACCCTACAACCAAATAACAAAGAGTCTCTTGTGTCCCCAACACACCCAATACAATGGTAAATTGTATAGTTGCACTAGTTCGGCGAAGAGATGGTGATACAAGTGGTATATGGATAGTAGATAATAGTTTTTGTAATCTAAAAATATAAAAACAGCAAGGTAACGAATGATAAAAGTGAGCATAAACGGTATTGCAATGTGTGGAAATAAGGCCTAGGGTTCATACTTTCGCTAGTGTAAGTCCTCTCAACAATAATAACATAATTGGATCACATAACTATCCCTCAACATGCAACAAAGAGTCACTCCAAAGTCACTAATAGCGGAGAACGAACGAAGAGATTATGGTAGGTACGAAACCACCTCAAAGTTATTCTTTCCAATCAATCCGTTGGGCTATTCCTATAAGTGTCACAAACATCCCTAGAGTTTGTACTAGAATAACACCTTAAGACACAAATCAATCAAAACCCTAATGTCACCTAGATACTCCAATGTCACCTCAAGTATCCCTGGGTATGATTATACGATATGCGTCACACAATCTCAGATTCATCTATTCAACCAACACATAGAACCTCAAAGAGTGCCCCAAAGTTCCTACCGGAGAATCACGACGAAAACATGTGCCAACCCCTATGCATAGGTTCATGGACGGAACCCGCAAGTTGATCACCAAAACATACATCAAGTGAATCACGTGATATCCCATTGTCACCATAGATACGCACGGCAAGACATACATCAAGTGTTCTCAAATCTTTAAAGACTCAATCCGATAAGATAACTTCAAAGGGGAAACTCAATCTATTACAAGAGAGTAGAGGGGGAGAAAACATCATAAGATCCAACTATAATAGCAAAGCTCGCGATACATCAAGATCGTGCCAAATCAAGAACACGAGAGAGGGAGAGAGAGAGATCAAACACATAGCTACTGGTACATACCTCAGCCCCGAGGGAGAACTACTCCCTCCTCGTCATGGAGAGCACCGGGATGATGAAGATGGCCACCGGAGAGAGATTCCCCCTCCGGCAGGATGCCGGAACGGGTCTAGATTGGCTTTCGGTGGCTATGGAGGCTTCTGGCGGCGGAACTCCCGATCTATTGTGCTCCCCGATCGTTTTAGGGTATATGGAGATATATAGGCGGAAGAAGTACATCAGGGGAGCCACAAGGGGCCCATGAGGGTGGGAGGCACGCCCAGTGGGGTGGGCGCGCCCCCCTGCCTTGTGGCTTCCTCATTGCTTCCCTTACGTGGACTCCAAGTCTCCCGGGTTGCTTTCCTTCCAAAAATAAGTTCCGTGAAGTTTCAGGTCAATTGGACTCCGTTTGATTTTCCTTTTCTGTGATACTCTAAAACAAGGAAAAAACAAAAACTGGCACTGGGCTCTAGCTTAATAGGTTAGTCCCAAAAATCATATAAAATAGCATACAAATGCATATAAAACATCCAAGGTTGATAATATAATAGCATGGAACAATCAAAAATTATAGATACGTTGGAGACGTATCAACATCCCCAAGCTTAATTCCTGCTCGTCCTCGAGTAGGTAAATGATAAAAACAGAATTTTTGGTGTGGAATGCTACCTAACATATTTATCCATGCATTTCTCTTTATTGTGGCAAGAATATTCAGATCCATAAGATTCAAGACAAAAGTTCATATTGACATAAAAATAATAATACTTCAAGCATACTAACTAACCAATCATGTCTTCTCAAAATAACATGGCCAAAGAAAGTTCATCCCTACAAAATCATATAGTTTGGTCATGCTCCATTTTCGTCACACAAGAATGCTCTCATTATCACAACCCCGATGACAAGCCAAGCAATTGTTTCATACTTTAGTAATCTCAAACTCATAAACCTTCACGCAATACATGAGGGCAAGCCATGGACATAGCACTATGGGTGGAATAGAATATGATGATGGGGGGGTATGTGGAGAAGACAAAAAAGGAGAAAGTCTCACATCAACGAGGCTAATCAATGGGCTAGGGAGATGCCCATAAATTGATGTCAATGCAAGGAGTAGGGATTGGCATGCAATGGGTGCACTAGAGCTATAAATGTATGAAAGCTCAACAAAAGAAATTAAGTGGGTGTGCATCCAACTTGCTTGCTCACGAAGACCTAGGGCACTTGAGGAGGCCCATTGTTGGAATATACAAGCCAAGTTCTATAATGAAAAATTCCCACTAGTATATGAAAGTGACAAAACAAGAGACTCTCTATCATAAAGATCATGGTGCTACTTTGAAGCACAAGTGTGGAAAAAGGATAGTAGCATTGTCCCTTCTCTCTTTTTTCTCTCATATTTTTTTGTTTTTTTGGCCTTCTCTTTTTTTATGGCCTTTCTCTTTTTTTGGGTCTTCTTTTTTTATGGCCTTTCTATTTTTTTGGCCTTCTTTTTTTATGGCCTTTTTTTTAATTCCTCACTTGGGACAATGCTCTAGAAAATGATGGTCATCACACTTCTATTTATTTACAACTCAATGATTACAACTCGATACTAGAACAAAGTATGACTCTATATGAATGCCTCCGGCGGTGTACCGGGATATGCAATGAACCAAGAGTGACATGTACGAAAGAATTATGAATGGTGGCTTTGCCACAAATACTATGTCAACTACATGATCATGCTAAGCAATATGACAATGATGAATGTGTCATGATAAACGGGGTGGTGGAAAGTTGCATGGCAATATATCTCGGAATGGCTATGGAAATGCCATAATAGGTAGGTATGGTGGCTGTTTTGAGGAAGATATAAGGAGGTTTATGTGTGAAAGAGCATATCATATCACGGGGTTTGGATGCACCGGCGAAGTTTGCACCAACTCTCAATGTGAGAAAGGGCAATGCACGGTACCGAAGAGGCTAGCAATGATGGAAGGGTGAGAGTGCGTATAATCCATGGACTCAACATTAGTCATAAAGAACTCACATACTTGTTGAAAAAATCTACAAGTCATCAAAAACCTCGGCGCTACACGCATGCTCCTAGGAGGATACATTGGTAGGAAAAGACCATTGCTCGTCCCCGACCACCACTCATAAGGAAGACAATCAAAGAACACCCCATGTTTCAAATTTGTTACATAAAGTTTACCATACATGCATGCTACGGGACTTGCAAACTTCAACACAAGCACTTCTCAAATTCACAACTACTCAACTAGCACGACTTTGATATTATTACCTCCATATCTCAAAACAATCATCAAGTATCAAACTTCTCTTAGTATTCAATGCACTTATATGAAAGTTTTTATTATATCCCTCTTGGATGCCCATCATATTAGGACTAAATTCATAACCAAAGCAAATTACCATGCTGTTTAGGACTCTCAAAATAATATAAGTGAAGCATGAGAGTTCATCTATTTCTATAAAATAAACCACCACTGTGCTCTAAAAGGATATAAGTGAAGCACTAGAGAAAATGACAAACTACTCCGAGAGATGTAAGTGAAGATCAATGAGTAGTTGAATAATTATGCAACTATATGAAGACTCTCTAACATTTAAGAATTTCAGATCTTGGTATTTCATTCAAACAGCAAGCAAAAAAAATGAAATAAAATGACGCTCCAAGCAAAACACATATCATGTGGCGAATAAAAATATAGCTCCAAGTAAAGTTACCGATAGACGAAGACGAAAGAGGGGATGCCATCTGGGGCATCCCCAAGCTTAGGCTCTTGGTTATCCTTGAATATTACCTTGGGGTGCCTTGGGAATCCCCAAGCTTAGGCTCTTGCCACTCCTTATTCCATAGTTCATCGAATCTTTACCCAAAACTTGAAAACTTCACAACACAAAACTTAAGAGAAAACTCGTAAGCTTCGTTAGCGAAAGAAAACAAAAAACCACTTCAAGGTACTATAATGAACTCATTTTTATTTATATTGGTGTTAAACATACTGTATTCCAACTTATCTATGGTTTATAAACTCTTTTACTAGCCATAGATTCATCAAAATAAGTAAACAATACAATGAAAACAGAATCTGTCAAAAACAGAACAGTCTGTAGTAATCTGTAACTAACACACAATTATGGAACTCATAAAATTATCAAATAAATTGCTGGACGTGAGGAATTTATCTATTAATAATCTTTAAAAAGAATTAACTAAATAGCACTCTTCAAATAAAAATGGCAGCAATTCTCGTGAGCGCTAAAGTTTCTGTTTTTTACAGCAAGATCAACAAGACTTTCCCCAAGTCTTCCCAATGGTTCAACTTGGCACAAACACTAATTAAACAGAAAAAACACAACCATAACAGAGTCTGGATAAATTATTTATTACTAAACAGGAGCAAAAAGCAAGGAACAAAAATAAAGTTGGGTTGCCTCCCAACAAGCGCTATCGTTTAACGCCCCTAGCTAGGCATGATGATTTCAATGATGCTCACATAAAAGATAAGAATTGAAATATAAAGAGAGCATCATGAAGAATATGACTAGCACATTTAAGTCTAACCCACTTCCTATGCATAGTGATTTTGTGAGAAAACAACTTGTGGGAACAAGAATCAACTTGCATAGGAAGGTAAAACAAGCATAACTTCAAAACTTTAAGCGCATAGAGAGGAAACTTGATATTATTGCAACTCCTACAAGCATATGTTCCTCCCTCATAATAATTTTCAGTAGCATCATGAATGAATTCAACAATATAACTATAACATAAAGCATTATTTTCATGATTTACAAGCATAGAAATTTTATTACTCTCCACATAAGCAAACTTTTTCTCATGAATAGTAGTGGGAGCAAACTCAACAAAATAACTATCATGTGAGGCATAATCTAATTGAAAACTAAAATCATGATGACAAGTTTCATGGATATCATTATTCTTTATAGCATACAAGTCATCACAATAATCATCATAGATAGCAACTTTGTTCTCATAATCAATTGGAGCCTCTTCCGGAATAGTGGATTCATCACAAAATAAAGTCCAGACCTCTCCAAATCCACTTTCATCAATATAATCATCATAAATAGGAGGCATGCTTTCATCATAATAAATTTGCTCATCAAAACTTGGGGGACAAAAAATATCATCTTCATCAAACATAGCTTCCCCAAGCTTGTGGCTTTGCATATCATTAGCATCATGGATATTCAAGGAATTCATACTAACAACATTGCAATCATGCTCATCATTCAAATATTTAGTGTCAAACATTCTAATGCATTCTTATTCTAGCACTTGAGCACAATTTTCCTTCCCATCATACTCACAAAAGATATTAAAAAGATGAAGCGTATAAGGTAAACTCAATTCCATTTTTATAGTTTTCTTTTATAAACTAAACTAGTGATAAAACAAGAAACTAAAAGACTCGATTGCAAGATCTAAAGATATACCTTCCAGCACTAACAGCCCCGGCAACGGCGCCAGAAAAGAGCTTGATGTATACTACACAACCTTCTTCTTGTAGACATTGTTGGGCCTCCAAGTGCAGAGGTTTGTAGGATGGTAGCAAATTTCCCTCAAGTGGATGACCTAAGGTTTATCAATCCGTAGGAGGCGTAGGATGAAGATGGTCTCTCTCAAGCAACCCTGCAAACAAATAACAAAGAGTCTCTTGTGTCCCCAACACACCCAATACAATGGTAAATTGTATAGGTGCACTAGTTCGGCGAAGAGATGGTGATACAAGTGCAACAAGGATGGTAGATAAAGGTATTTGTAATCTGAAATTATAAAAACAGCAAGGTAACTAATGATAAAAGTGAGCATAAACGGTATTGCAATGCGTTGAAACAAGGCATATGGTTCATACTTTCACTAGTGCAAGTCCTCTCAACAATAATAACATAATTGGATCATATAAATATCCCTCAACATGCAACAAAGAGTCACTCCAAAGTCACTAATAGCGGAGAACAAACAAAGAGATTATGGTAGGGTACGAAACCACTTCAAAGTTATTCTTTCCAATCAATCCATTGGGCTATTCCTATAAGTGTCACAAACAGCCCTAGAGTTCGTACTAGAATAACACCTTAAGACACAAATCAACCAAAACCCTAATGTCACCTAGATACTCCAATGTCACCTCAAGTATCTGTGGGTATGATTATACGATATGCGTCACACAATCTCATATTCATCTATTCAACCAACACATAGAACCTCAAAGAGTGCCCCAAAGTTTCTACCGGAGAATCACAACGAAAACGTGTGCCAACCCCTATGCATAGTTTCATGGGCGGAACCCGCAAGTTGCTCACCAAAACATACATCAAATGAATCACGTGATATCCCATTGTCACCACAGATACGCATGGCAAGATATACATCAAGTGTTCTCAAATCTTTAAAGACTCAATCCGATAAGATAACTTCAAAGGGGAAACTCAATCCATTACAAGAGAGTGGAGGGGGGAGAAAACATCATAAGATCCAACTATAATAGCAAAGCTCGCGATACATCAAGATCGTACCAAATCAAGAACACGAGAGAGGGAGAGAGAGAGAGAGAGAGAGAGAGAGAGAGAGAGAGATCAAACACATAGCTACTGGTACATACCCTCAACCCCGAGGGAGAACTACTCCCTCCTCGTCATGGAGAGCATGGGATGATGAAGATGGCCATCGGAGAGGGATTCCCCCTCCGGGAGGGTGCCGACACAGGTCTAGATTGGCTTTCGGTGGCTACGGAGGCTTCTGGCAGCGGAACTCCCGATCTATTGTGCTCCCCGGTCGTTTTAGGGTATATGGAGATATATAGGTGGAAGAAGTACGTCAGTGGAGCCACGAGTGGCCCACGAGGGTGGAGGGCGCACCCAGGGGGTGGGCGCGCCCCCCTGCCTCGTGGCTTCCTTGTTGCTTCCCTTACATGGACTCCAAGTCTCCCGGGTTGCTTTCCTTCCAAAAATAAGTTCCGTGAAGTTTCAGGTCAATTGGACTTTTCCTTTTGTGCGATACTCTGAAACAAGGAAAAAACAGAAACTGGCACTGGGCTCTAGATTAATATGTTAGTCCCAAAAATCATATAAAATAGCATATAAATGCATATAAAACATCCAAGGTTGATAATATAATAGCATGGAACAATCAAAAATTATAGA
The DNA here is from genome assembly GCA_034509565.1 of Triticum monococcum. NCBI lineage: Eukaryota > Viridiplantae > Streptophyta > Magnoliopsida > Poales > Poaceae > Triticum > Triticum monococcum. The sequence continues at coordinate 154,578,257 of CM067842.1, forward strand.
TACGTTGGAGACATATCATGGTCTCACATTGAAAATGACCATTATGCCCTTGCCTCTAATCAGCCCTCTCTGAGAGAGAACTGTCCGGCGTTTCGTTCCGCGGCTTCACCGCACTTCTTCCCGGAGTCTCCATCACCCCAGGCAAGCCACAACCACCATGGCATGATAGCCATGCATTAGCATTGGTTTTCAACTTGAATCGTTAATAACTGTATGATTGTTTTGCTACTGTTGTCGTTGTGTCGGTTATGTTTATGGATCGGTGATTACCGTCATGCTATCTTTCTTGCACTTTGTTATCACGTTCTACCTGCTAGTATTACTTTCATATTTCCATGCTTGATAGTAGTACATGTTGGGCTGGTCATGTTCTTCGGTGCATGACTAACATCGGTTACCGAGTACTGTTAATATGCATTGTTCCTTTGCTGCTAGTTGGTTAAGTGTTTACTCGGTAATGTTATTAATGTGTTCTTGCATGGTATTTATTGTTGATGCTTGTGGTCATGTTATGCTATGAGTAGTGTTCTACTTGTAATATTCATGCTCGTCATTATGCCATGCTTAGTTGGAGATGATTCATTGTTGATATGGTGGATAGTTATGTTGCACCCGTGCTTATGTTGATATCATGCTCATGCATTGTAATTGCATCATGTTATTTTATCATGGCTCAGCATATTGCATTCAAGTTTAACCGGATTAAATTGAACTTGAACAACTGTTGGCTGAGTCATGGTGCCACCATATCAAACTGACCAGTGCAACCACGCTTACCTTTATGGGAAGGTCCTAACTGGGTCTATTGTCGTGCCTCTCGCCGGTGCCTCCAACAAGGGAAGGTTATGTGCACGCGCTACCCTGATCAGGTAGACGGACATGAGCCTTGTGTGCCTGTTGTTGTTGTTATGGATCTGGGTCCCCGTTTGGGATCGTTTATGTTTGGCCACGACGGTGGCCGTTGATGGCTTTGGTAGACATGGGGCCACCCAGGACTAGCCCAGTGGGGAGTGAGTCGAAGTGGTCGGGAGAGTGTCATGACAGTAGGACGGTTTTGTCAGAACGCCGTTGGTCCAACCGAATGGGAGTGGGAGGCCATGGGTTCCGTAGTGTGGGTACAGTGTACTAACCTCTGCAGAGTGTATATTAAATCTATCGATAGCCATGCCCGCGGATAAGGGCCCAGTTCGTGTCTGTCACACTATGAGTCAACAGTATTAATAATAACTTGATTAATAACAACCCTGGTTCGATGATGAGATAAGTTGGTTGTGATCGCCGGAAAGATCACCGTTTGAGACCAAGTGTTGGTCATGGTTGTGATCGCCGGAAAGATCACCGTTTGGTTACAAGGTAACCCATTGAACCAAGAGTGGTTCCGTTCGTGATCATGAGATGATCATCGTGGTATCGAGGATACCGAGTTGTTGGATATTCGTGATGTTGTGCGAGAATCGTGGGTAAAGATCAAGCTCCTTGTGATCATTTAATGATTACTACGGTATTGTTTATACCAAGCTTGATTTGATCCTGAGATGATCGTGTGATATCCAAGGTTGGTAAGTGATGCCTGTTATGGTTACGAGGTAACCCGAGCAGAATAAATGGTGCATATAGTGTCATCATGTTGCATGCTAGTATTGTCTGATTTATATGTTCATGCCATGCTCATATTGTTCTAGCAGTATTATGTTCATGTTGTTCATGCCAGGTTATCCTGATGATCTCATGATAATTCCTGCTTAACCTGTAATTGCCATGTTGTTGTTTGTCTTGAATGCTTCTGGTTATTGTGAGCTTACAAGTACATTCAATGTACTGACCTGGCGTGTCATACCAGTTTGCAGGTCATTCCAGATTTGATTGCTTGCTTGTCGTGGTTTCCTTTCGTGCGAGCTAGGATCAGCGTTCCAGCCAGAGTCCCTGCGGAGTGGAGTTCACCACCGTCGTCGTTGGTCCGCTGCTAGAAGTTTTTCCGCTGCTTCGAGTTGTTCTGCTGCTTGCATAGAGCAACTAAGGATGGCGTAGTGTCGCCGTACCGATGTTATTCATTGTAATATTGAAGACCTTGTATACATATTCGTGTAATAATAGAAAGCTGGTTTGTTCTATGCTAAGAAGTGCCGTATTCCATAAGACTTCTCCTCGATCTCTGGGCTGGAATACGGGCCATTCCGGTTTCTCTGAGCCGGGTGCCACATCTATTTTCCCGTATGGCCCATTAAGGCCCACTACTTCCCCCGGCGAATTCCCATAACTCTCTAGTACTCCGAAAAATACCCGAATCACTCGGAACCTTTCCAATGTCCGAATATAGCCTTCCAATATATCGACATCTTGACCATCTCGAGACTCCTCGATATGTCCGTGATCTCATCCGGGACTCCGAACAACCTTCGGTACATCAAATCACATAACTCATAATACAAATCGTCATAGAATGTTAAGCGTATGGACCCTACGGGTTCGAGAACTATGTAGACATGACCGAGACACATCGCCGGTCAATAACCAATAGTGGAACCTGGATGCTCATATTGGCTCCTACATATTCTACGAAGATCTTTATCGGTCAAACCGCATAACAACATACGTTGTTCCCTTTGTCATCGGTATGTTACTTGCCCAAGATTCAATCGTCAGTATCATCATACCTAGTTCAATCTCGTCACCGGCAAGTCTCTTTACTCGTTCCATAATGCAACATCTCGCAACTAACTCATTAGTCACATTGCTTGCAAGGCTTATAGTGATGTGCATTACCGAGAGGGCCCAGAGATACCTCTCCGACAATCGGAGTGACAAAACACCATCGGAGACACCTGTAAAGCATCTTTATAATCACCCAATTACGTTGTGACGTTTGATAGCACACAAGGTGTTCCTCCAGTATTCGGGAGTTGCATAATCTCATAGTCAGAGGAACATGTATAAGTCATGATGAAAGCAATAGCAATAAAACTAAACGATCATTTATGCTAAGCTAAAGGATGGGTCTTGTCCATCACATCATTCTCTAATGGTGTGATCCCGTTCATCAAATGACAACACATGTCTATGGTCAGGAAACTTAGCCATCTTTGATTAACGAGCTAGTCAAGTAGAGACATACTAGGGACACACTGTTTTGTCTATGTATTCACACATGTACTAAGTTTCCAGTTAATACAATTCCAGCATGAATAATAAACATTTATCATGATATAAGAAAATATAAATAACAACTTTATTATTGTCTTTAGGGCATATTTACCAAAATATAGCTACAACCTAACTCCACCCGAAGCTGCCAGCATTGCCTCACAAGAAGCCGAGCAAACATCCACATCGCTGGACGAATACTTACCGACTGCGATGTCATGCACGTCTAGCCTGTTGGAAGCAGAAATGGGGCCAAGGATTCCAAGATGGCGCCCTAAAGAGGCAATACTACCACTAAAAAGGGCCAACATCTGTAAGCATGCAAACAAGCTGGAAATTGGATGAAGCTTTGCATGGTGTCTTCAAAGGTCCCCTGTAGGGTGTGGTACAAATTTGAGAGCGTTACAGCAAAAAAATCACGCACTTTGTGTTTAATTCGAACACTCTCCAGCAAAGTGCCAACGTTCCAAGCGAAAACCTTCACCTGCCACACACAAATTCAACTTCAAACTTTTTACATGATTAATACACACCATTTTAAGTGCCATGCTCAAATTTAGCCACATTTTGATTTGGTTTGCTATTTTCGAAGCATCAACTGATTTTCCGACGACTAAAAAGAACAAAAAACTCTGAGCATGCAAACAAGGTTGAAACTGAATGAAACTTGGCATGATGTCTTCATAGGACCCTTCTAGGGTGTGGTAAAATTTGAGAAGATGAAGGAAAAACTTGACGCACTTCATGTAAAAATCAAACACTCTTTGGGGAAGTGTCAGTGTTTCGAACGAAAAAATGTTGTCTGACACACATAAATCAATTTTTATTCCTGATTCCAACTTCAAACTTTTCTAATGATTAGTACACACTATTGGAATCCTCATGTTCAAATTTAGCCACTTTTTGAGTTGGTTTGTTGTTTTCGAAGCATTAACAGATTTTCCGGCCACTGAAAAGGGCAAAAAGCTCTGAGCGTCCAAACAAGCTCGAAGCTGGATGAAAATTTGCATGATGTCTTCATAGGACCCCTGTAGGATGTGGCAAAAAATTTGAGAGCATTAAGGCAAAAAAATGACGCATTTGGTGCACAAATCGAACACTCTTCGGCGAAGTGTGCACGTTTCGAATGAAAACCTCCACCTGCCACATACAAATCAATTTTTATTCATGATTTCAACTTAAAACTTTTCCCATGATAAACACCATTTGGAAGCCCCATGCTCAAATTTCAGACTACTCTGTGTTTAGTAAATAGGATTTTTTTCAAGGATTTTTTAGCTTAAGATATGTGTGGCGGGCAGCTAATAATGCCCGCCATTGCAAACTTTTGGAAATTGAGAAAAAAAATTGAGCGTCGGTTGCGGAGTATTATTGTGGCGGGCATGTTTTTTGGCCCGCCTAACCGAATCAGTAGCGGGCACTTATTCTCTGCCCGGCATTGCTAATTTTATTCCACAGGTAAATTTGTAAAATTTATGAATGGCGGTGGTAGTTTTAGCCAGCCAGTGTTGTTCAAATAGCAGTGGCTGGTAATATTTTTACCCGTTACTGAAACCTTTTCAAAATAAATGTGGCGGGTGTCTAACCTCACTCGCCACTAAATTGAGCCCACCTAAAAGCCTTTTCGTAGTGCCTAGAACTATTATCTCTCCTTCCACAACAGTTGTCGTAATAATGTGCAGCTCATTGACCTACCCACAATTACTGACCTAACTGTCGCCTCCCGACATCGGCGACTAACGTCGTTGCATCGTTGCCCTACCCCTCAAACCCCCTATCCTCCCATGTAGGTGGTCCCCTTCGCACCCGCACCATCAAATCACGTCCAAGTAGCTTTGTCACTCTCTCCTCCCCGACGATGGTGTTATGGCCGGCAATGTCATCCCATGTCTAATGTGTTACTGTGTCACCCCCCGTTGATGCCGCTACCACCCGCGTCGTTTTCTGATGATGAGGGAAGCACAAAGCTTTTTAAAAATGTTCACAGGTCCAGCCCATACACGAATCTAAAAAAGAAACCCATGCCCGGTTTGAAACGTCTTTTATTCAAAAGTTTTAAAAAATAGCTTCAGTTTAAGAGAAAGGGGCAATATATTACGAGAACTTAATATATTTTTTGGGGAACACGAAAACTAAATAATAAGTTCACAGCTCCAGCCCATATCGACCGTCCCGCACGTCGCAGATTCTAAGCCCATTTGACCCCGCAATAAATGTGTACACAGTCCAGCTTCTTTTAGATGGGCCGACGCCGGGCCTAACCTTGGTGCGAACTTTGCAAATATTTCGATCAGATCTCGATAGAGTATTGTCTAAAAAAAATATCTCGATAGAGTACATTTTACTCAAAAAAGGGCTAAAAAACGTTTTTCTCAAAAAAAAATTACTAATAATCTGGACGTACGTCTCATAGTGCGTGTTGGTCGACTGATTTCGTGTCGCTCGATCAATCGCATGGAGTAGAGCTAGTTCGTGAACAATAAAGCGTGAACCGTACTAGGCAAGTACTCAAAAGCAACCAATGGCATGACCTTGCAGCTTATATTTATTTTTATTTTTATTTTTATATGTAGGATATGACCTTGCACCTTCTGAAAAAACGTGATTCTTGCAGAGATTCCTGTCGCAATAAATCCATGGAAAGAAAGTTAAGTGCCCACCTTTTGACGCTTGTAACATTAGGTCATTTTTCCCTCTCCTTTTTTGTCAGGACGATAGGCAATCCCGTGTAATAAATCGGCATACGGTCATTTAGTTTCGGAGATTAAACATCTATTTGTTGGTAGAGAGTTTATTCCTTTAAAAATTTCTACAGCTCAAAACAGAGTAGCAGATCGCCTGGCAAACTATGATAGAATAGAGTGTAGCACGGCTTGTTGGCTACAGCATTGCCCATCTTGTATCGCTGAGTCTTTGACAGCTGGCTGTAACTCCGCATCCATTATGTAAAACTCTTTATCTTCGCAAAAAAAAACCTGTGTGCAAATAATGTATGTATGTGACAGTAACGCGTAGCAGGCGTGTTTCGCTAGCAACGGCGACTAGTGTAACCGCGGCAACCGATCCGCTCGATCGGCCCGGCTGGCCCGATTCTCCAGCGTCGCACGGGGCGAGTACGAAACGTACCACGGATTAAGTGCGTGCCAGGAGGAAGAAACGCAACGCAGGTGATCCGTCTTCTCTGCCAACTAACGTACTGAACTTGAGTGTAACGCATTACGAATTTACGATCGACTCCGTGCAATGAACGAACGCCGAACGCCTCCTATAAATGCCTCGCCCTCACCTTCGTTTCTCTTCACCCCAGCAAGGAGAACGCACATTGTTCTTGATTAGTTCAGTGAAGTCAGCCATGGCTTCCGGGATCGCCAGCATGTCGTCGTCTCTTGCGGTGCTCCTCCTCGGCGTGCTGCTGCTCTCCCGCGGCGGCGTCGGCAACGCGGCGCGGCACCTGGCGGAGGCCGAGTACCCACCGGTGCCGCCTAATGTCCCGGCGCCTCTGCCCAAGCCGGACGTGCCGCCGCCGTTGCCCGCACCGGAGGTGCTGCCGAAGCCGGGGCTGCCACCGCTGCCCACACCTCAGGAGCAGCCCAAGCCAGACCTGCCGCCGTTGCCCACACCGGACGTGTTGCCAACGCCGCCGTTGCCTGCACCAGACGTGCTGCCGAAGCCGCAGCTGCCCACGCCTGACGAGCAGCCCAAGCCGGAGCTGCCGCCGTTGCCCAAACCCGAGGTGCCACCGACGGTGCCGGAGGTGCCCAAACCTGACGTGGAACCGAAGCCAGAGCTGCCACCCGTGCCCAAGGGTGACCTTCCACCGAAGCCGGAGCTGCCGCCACCGCTGCCAACAGGTGAGATCCCACCAAAGCCGGTTTCGCCGCCTCTTCCTACAGGCGAGCTTCCGCCCAAGCCGGAGCCCGAGCTGCTGCCCAAGACAGACGAGCCACCGAAGCCAGAGCTGCCGCCACTTCCGACCGGTGAGCTTCCACCGAAGCCGGACGTCGAGCTGCCACCCAAGGCAGAGGAGCCCCCGAAGCCGGAGCTGCCGCCATTTCCGACCGGTGACCTTCCACCAAAGCCGGACGTCGAGCTGCCACCGAAGCCAGACCTGCCGCCGCTCCCTACCGGTGAGCTTCCACCGACGGCGCTGCCGAATCCCGCGGAACCAAAACCATGATCACTCAACCACCGACGAATCCATGCATGGTCCTCGATATGTTTGACAGTTTGAGTCCTGTGTCCATTATGACGAGCTACCGTGGCATGCCCGACATCCGTGATTTGTTTGTACCACGTACCGGCTGAGCTATTGGGAGTGTTTGAGATTGTATGCATACATATATTAATACAGATTTGCTATTTCATATCTAAATGTGAAATATCTATCTCACATCTAAACTCATAGTTGTTGGATTATCTGTCTTTAATATTTGTGCAAAACGTGATGGTCTGGCCGGTGCGCTCGCTCGTTCAGCGTTGTCTCGCGCGTAGCACATGTCCAGGTTGTTGCTCGTACGAGGTCGACCCGTTGTCGTTTTTTTTTTTGTGATATTGGACTGGCAGGCCGTTTTTGTCTATAGTCCAGTTACATTTCTCTCCAGCGCCTCACATCTAGTGTGCCTTAGTTTTTTTTTCGCCATAGGCTGTGTTTTTTTATTTTCTTTTCAAAAGTACGTGTAACGAGTCAATTCTAATTCTTCTCATTTTTGTACACTTACATTTGACTCTTAGTATTTGTTTTTTGTTTGTTTCCGTTTTATTTTATTTTTTCTATTTCATTATTTGCTTTCAATTATGAACTAGTTTTAAATTCGTGATTTTTTTGTTTTTATTTTTCTTTTCTCCTTTTCTCCCTTTTACCTTTTTTCTTTCTTTCTTTCTTTATTTGTTTAAAATTCATGAACTTGTTTTCGCTCTGTCATATGTTCGCTTTGAATGTCGTGCAAATCTTGATCACGGGTTATTTTTGTCACGCGCGCTATGTGTCGCGTTGTGTGATTGGTGTCTACTTGTCGATATGTTTATGCATGCTTATTTTGTTGGGCCGTTTTCGCCGTGCGGTCTGGGGTATAGTTTTGAATTGGTTTGCTAATTCTCATCTAAATAAGAGTTAACAATGTTTCATCTAACTCATATATTGTTAGATACACGTGTTTCTGAGTCGTGCTCGTTATCGTTGTGTCGCATTTTCTATTTGTCCCTCGTGAAGCAATGAGGCCTGATATAATATCCTTTTTAGTGGGCCGTTATTATGTTTTGTGTATTGGTTTTTCTCTGTGGGCTTAGTCTTTTCTAGGGCCATGTGGCTTTTTATTTCCTCCTTTGTTTTTTTTGGTTTGACCATGTAGCTAGATTTTTTGTTTCAGATTTGCTAAATCTAATCTAGATGATTTTTTAGCTCATATATGTCTATAACTGTCCGATTTGTTTGCCTTAATGTTCGTACAAACCAAAACATGTGCATCCATGTGAACTCGTCATTTTTTGTCGCGTCCTCTTGTCTTGTTTATTTTGTGTCATCATGTTCTCGCGTTTCTTTCCATGTGGGCCCATATATGTCATCATTTGGAGGTTCGACGATGCAGCTTATCCTCATCTTCTCACTGACTGACCTTTGATCCCTATAATTTTGCCTATGATTTATTTTTCATCCCAGTTATAAGTCCTCCCTTGACATGCAACTGGCCTGTAGTTTGTTTCATCCTAGTTGCAAGTCAAACCTTGACTCGCAGCTGGGCTCGTAGTTTCGTAGTTGTTCCAGGTACAAGTCCACCCTCAACTCGCAACTAGACTCATAGTTTTCCCAATTGCAACCGCTTTATCTTCTTCCTTGCTTTTCACTATTTGTTTTTTGCGTATCGGGTTGTTGGCCTAGGCATGTTTGGCTTCGGTTTTGTCCCCTTGACTCGCCAATTGGGGCTTTACCATTTTCTGTGCAAGTTGCAAGTCCACCCTTAACTCGCAACTAGAACCCCATCTTTTTGTCCCTGTTGCAAGTTCACCCTCGATTCGCAACTAGGGTCCGATCATTTTTTGTCACAGTTGCAAGTATATCCTTGACTTGCAACTGGACCTGACTTTTTTTGTCCCACTTGCAAGCCCACCGTCGACTCGCAAATATGGCTCGACCTTTTTTCCTAGTTGCAAGTCCGTTGTCGACTCGCAACTGGGACCTAACATTTTTTTGGCCCGGTTGCGAGTCCGCCCCCGACTCACAACTGGGGCTCAACTTTTTTTCCTAGTTGCAAGCCCATCATTGAATCGCAAGTAGGGGCCGACCTTTTTTTCGTCCCAGTTGCAACCCCCTCGACTCGTAACTAGGACCTGACTTTTTTTGTCCGAGTTGCAAGTCCACTCTCAACTCGCAACTAGGGGTCCGACTTTTTTTGTCCAAGTTGCAAGTCCACCCTCGAGTCGCAACTGGGCCCGACATTTTTTTCCTCCTAATTACAAGTCCACCCTCAACTTGCAACTAAGGTTCGAACTTTTTGTCCCAGTTGGAATTCCACCCTCGATTCGGGGTCCAACCGTTTTGTCCTAGTTCCAGGTCCACTTTTGACTCACAAATAGAGCGCGACTTCTTTTTTGTCCAAGTTGCAAGTCGACCCTCGACTCGCAACTCGGGCCCAACCTGTTTGGGCCAAGTTGCAAGTCCACCCTTGACTTGCAACTGGGGGCAAACTTTTTTTGTTCAAATTGCAAGTCCATCCCTAACTCGCAACTAGGGTCCAACCTTTTTTATCCGAGTTGCAAGTCCATCTTCGACTCATGCAGTTGTGGCCCAATTTTTTTACAACCAGCTGCAAATCCACCATTGATTCGCAGCTGGGGCCCGACCTTTTTGTGTCTCAGTTGCAAGTCCATCGTCGACTCGCAACTAGGGCTCAACCTTTTTCTTGTTTCAGTTGCAAGTACACCCTTGACTCGCAACCGGGGCCTAACTTTTTTTGTCCCCAGTAGCAAGTCTAAACACAACTCGCAACTAGGGCCTAATCTTTTTTAGTCCAATTGCGAATCCACCCTCGACTTGCCACTGTGAGGTCGACTTTTTTTGTCCCAATTGCAAGTCCACCCTCGACAACAAACAAACCGCAGATGAGCCGACTCAAGTAGCTAGGATATGATTTTGGTTTTGTTTTGTTCATGTTTTCTATTTTTTATTTTATCATTTTTCTTTATTGGTTTTTCTCTCCTTTTATTTTTTCTGTTTTCAAAATTGATCTCATTTTTTTCTTCTTTTTTCTGATTATTGTTTCTTTTTTCATAAATTCACAAGATTCAATAAATGTTCCAAATTTCATAAATTTGTTCATTGTTCTAAAATTGTTCGTGTTTTATCAAATTTAAAAATATATCAAAATGTGTTCATCTCCGGCATGTTTATTGAAAAGAAAACTAATATTCTAGCGAGATTATCTCCATCGTAAGAAGAGAAGAACGCGAGCTGTCGTGTAGTGTAGAGTTGTTGTGTAGTGTAGTGTAGTATAGTAGTACAACTAGCAGCAACAAAACGAAGGGAAGCGAGCTGTCGTTTGTAGTAGTACGACGACTAGTAGCATTAGCAAAGGAGCAGCGACATCGGTAAGCCTGTTTGTAGTAGTATTAGGAGCATTAAGCAAGGGAGCAGCAACAGCGGCAAGCCTGGCCATGCGAACATGCTCTGGCTGGCCTTTTTTTAGTCGTGCTTGGTGATTCTCAAAAAACAAAAATGACACTGGGCTGAACAACAACAAAAATGGAAAACAACAAACAAGTGCTAAAAAATTAACTAAAATGATGTCATGTTAGATGTGAGGTATTATCTCACATCTAGATGTGGCATAGACAGACCCGTATTAATAAGGTGGATTTCGTGTGTGTGTATAGCCGGTCGTCTCTCAGACTGTCATGCCTTTATTAATTATAAACTGTCATCACGTGTAAAACCATCATGCCTTTACTACAGACATACTAACGTAACAGTTGTTGCGAACTGAGCGTAGTCACATATTCCAAATTTATTTCAAACTTTTCGACGATGTTATTCAATAGTATGGCATGCCCATCAACCATGAAGCATCTACGACGACTTCGTCAATATTAAGATTCTATCGGCTCAGTTGCTCCTTGATTCGACGGATTTTCATATGCTTTTTGGAGGTTTAGAATCCTTAAGAAGTTTTTCTATGTTAAATGTTTGATCCATAGGATTATATCCTATAGAGTTTTTTTTTCTAAAGGTACTGCTTCACATTGGATCCTTTTCTCTTTTCTATGATGCAATCAAAGAAGTCAAAATCCAGTAGAATTGAGATGGGAATGACATTCTAACCCTATGATTTTTCTATTCCCACGCTTTTAGAATCTTACAAATCAAAGAGGCCATCAGTCTTTTAAGATGTTCATAGGGATACCATGTGTGTGTGCGAGCATTTACGTTTGTACCATATTTCTAAAAGAAAAATATAACAGTTGTCTTGCGAAGCCTGTACAGTATCGGTTACCAAGTTTAGAAACCCAAATTATTATTTTTTCCGTGGATAAATGAAACCCCAAATTATTTCAAAAAAATTGAGGTTTTTTCTTCTGACATCAGGATAGCCCGAAGGGTGTGGCTAGATCTCAGTCGACTGAGACTTAACGAAGACTCTGTCTATATAAGAAGAAAAAGAAAAAACGGAAAAGAAATTTTTTATACGAATCTCCATGCAAGATCAAAGGCATATAGCATCAACTAAGACATAACGAAGTCTTAGTCGACTGAGACTTGGTAAAACTGTAGCCCGAAACATGAATAGACAAGCGATCACTTTTTTTCGCATGGTAATACGTGTCTCATTTATATCATAAATATCATAATACAAGTCACATAACCGACTTGGCAAAACTGAAAAGACAGCAGAAAGCTAGCCTTTGCACAAAGGAACAACAACCAAGAAGTAAAATTACAATCAAGATTGCAGAAACCTCTGAACTTGACACCAATGCCCGTCACCTGCCTCTGGAACCACCACAGCAGCCACCAAAGGAAAAAAAAAATGACGGATCACCTTTACACCCGAGTTCGTAGCAGCTCCATCGCTGATATGCAACTTTGCGGACCTCCAAGATGGCTCACCAAAGACAAAACCATTACCGTTGAACGAATCAGATCGGGGCAACACCCCGGACACGCCATCGAACTCCAGATCTGACACCCCCGCACGACTAGAACGCCGAAGGAGAAAACCACATCTGCCATCCACGAACTGCGAACCCGGCACACGATCCACCATCTTCCTGATGCCGCCGATGCAGAACACAATCTGCATCCGCTCCTGGAGTACCTCCCACGCTCCGCGCCGGCGCCGGAGCAAACGCCGTCGCAACGGCGGAACCCAAGGACACAAGTCCACCACAAGGATGTCGCCGCCGCCACGCCATCTTTGCTTGAACAAACTGATTTTCAAATTCATCCCCAATCATAGGACCGATCGCCTCGTTGGAGCAGGATCCGAAGAAACTTTATTCAACGCCGTCATCGCCTCTGCCGAAGCCAAAACGATGAACGGACTAAAATCCTAATCTACGAAAGAAAAACGATCCACACGCGTGGATCCGGCGACTCCCCCTCACCATCGACGACCGAGGCCGCCCTGGCGGCTAGGTCGTGTTTTCTTTCCTCTGGCAGAAAAAAGACAAGCGCAGCGATCACTTTTGTTGAAAAAAGAAAAAGAAGTCATCACCTCTTTTTTTTTGAGTTGAAAGAAGTCATCACCTCTTTTTTTTTTGAGTTAAAAAAAAACATCAG